>CAXIVR010000009.1:71602864-72202864 GCA_964035755.1 Teleogryllus oceanicus
CTCGCTTGTATTGCTCATGGTTCCTTATACGATGTATAGGCGCCTCATATACCGTCCGCTGAGATCACAGACCACGCCATAACATTCACCGGGTGTTCAAATTTCTCCATTACATAGTTTCAAGGGAACTGAATTCCAGAGCTTCGTCGGACAAATGAACTTCAGTTGACCAAAATCAAAAGTGTTGATTTCTAAGAATCATACTTGCAAAATATTTCAAAAACTCGATATTGATAAAATACGCTAGTAATTTAAAGATAAAACTGTTTAATTCCTTGACACTGCTCGTCGTCGTGTAGCTGGGGGTTCCCTTCAATAAATACAATTCTCTTTGATAAATCTTATAATTAAGGAGAACTTTCTGTACTGTGTTACTGCTGCCTCCAGTTCGGCTCTCGTTCGGGAAACTTCATGAACACTAGCATGGATGTGAGTTATTACTGTACCTTCAAATAGATTTCTATCTTACGACTGTTATGAATACACCTCAAAATCACGAAAAATGGGAATTATAACCCTCGATCTCTAAGGTACATCATATGCTCTTCTTTTATACGAAAGAAATTGAAGCTTATGGAATGGACGCCTTGGGTCTGAGCAGTTCGGGTCACGTGGCCACAGGGGGCGCAGTGTGGACGGGCGCTTACCTCGCCAGCGACTCAGCGACTCAGGATCAGCAGCAATGAAATTGAGATGCTCCAACGATAAATGATGCTCTTACGAAATAGATCCACTTTTTCTTCCACTTTTCACTTTATTCTATGCAAAGTGTATAGAAAGTAAGTTCATTCTGCAAAATACCGATTTTAACAGAAATGTTAGGAACGGGTTTTTGGAGTTCCTGGTACAGAAAGTAGGTGTTCTAAAACTTTAATTGTGGGGATGTATTGGAGAAGGCAGTATGGAGACAGAGTTGTCTAGGATGTCCGAATTTTGCTGATGAGAAATGATTGATTAATATTTTAATGCGATAGTAACACATTCTTAGTTCAATTTCTTAGTTAATAAAAATATTCTGAATTTGCCAACGTTTTCCATGTTTTAGACAATCTGAGAATTGCGGTTTTTTGACAAAGTTTTTAACAGTTTGACAACTGTAAATCAGTTTTAAGAATCGGAAGAGGCACGCTCTAATTTGACGCCGTCAAAATATATAACTATGGACGAAAAGATCTACAATTATTTTTGTGATAGACGTAGACAGGGAAAATTGTGAAATCCCCGGAATGAAATATTTTTTGCCAGTTTAAAAGCTTTGAAATCTTTTTTGTAATATCATAAAGTGGTTGAATAAAAAAAATATATCAGATCAACAAATCTCCATTTTTTGGGTGGAAAAGATATTACTTTTGGGTACATTCGAAAGTTGTACATTTAATTTTTGTTCTTCATAATGAAAAAATTTAATTTTTTCCCTCAAAGTGCTGTATTGGAGTAACGACACATCAACTGAACGTGCTCACAAAAAAAAAAATAAGTGAAAAATTTTAAAAAAAAAAAAAAAAAAAAAAAAAAAAACCCGTCAATTTTTTTGGCCGTTTTTGATTACATTTACATTACTAATTGCTTTGGGCTATGACAATTTTATGTCCCTTTGAAAAAAAAGAAAATTCAGATATGATATATGTGTCTTAAGATTTTGTACTTGTGACAATATACATTGTTCAAAAGGGGCACATTTGATTAGGCGAGGCTACCCCCCTTTTCCAGGTTGTCCCCTCCTTGCACAAAAATGGGCGTGTCTGGCCAACCCAATTTTTCCGACCCTGCCGCCCCAAAATCGGCTGACCAACCCCTTTTGCTTCATTTCAGGGGCGGACTATTCATCTTAACATTACAAAATGGCGGTGATGGCGGGTTATATTATATAAATTTTGAATATAAATATTAAATCAACCAACAGTTTACATAAATTTTTTGTATATACGTTTAATTACATAAATAAAGGCACAATTTCCCAGTAAAAAAATATTTTTAAAACTGTTATAAAAGGGTTTTGCAAAAAATAACACGGGACAACACTATTAAGCTCCATGTCTACATTTCGTCTTTATTATTGTAATATTTAATAAAAAATAAATAATTTGCATTGTATGCATTTCAAAAGTTTTTTTATTAAAAAAATTAAAAACTTAAAAAATACGTTTAAGTCATTTTCCCAAAACACGTCCAGATAGCAGCTTTCATTTGGGAAATACTTCATCATAAATTTTCAGATGCCCCAATTTAAAAAAATCTATGGTGGGACATTAATATTGTAATAAAATGTTTTGATATATACAATACTAAATAAACTTAAAGTATTTAAAGTTCATTTAGTCACAATAAAAAATTTTTCTACGCAGACATTATAATTGGTAAATCAGCTGTAACAAATGAATGATTATTGATTTTTTGTTTAAGGACCCTTAATTACCTCTTCAATCTAACGTTAGGGTTTGCATTTTACATGGAGTTTTTTCCCCAAATATTAAAATCATATGTGATACCTAGTCTTTGGGATTTTTGCGTGAGATCAAAACGACATATATCATAAACATTTAATATCTTAATGTTTGGAAAGGTGAAACCCAGCTTTCTCTTTGCTGAACATTGGAGGAACACACACACACACACACACACACACACACACACACACACAACACACATACACACACACACCCCTTATCAATATATTCCAAATTTATTATGTTTTCCAATCAACAAATGAAATTAATATTTATATTATTATAGAAGATTTTTATTTTCGATTTTTTTATTTTCGAAGACACAATGCAAAAAAATTTTTTCCCGTCATCGGATTTACCCCCACTTCTTCTAGAAAGCAGCCCCTATCAAACACTGTTTTGCTAATCCATTAGAATCTAAATTCTCCTGTCATAAATTATTTCAAAATTGTAATTTTAAAAATGTTTAAAATTTTGTCAAACCGAAATCTGTGCCCGATAATCGTTAGAAAATGAATAGGATCCTCTTCTGTAAAATATTGTTGAAAAATAAAATTTTCTCTATTTTCATACATTTTTTTTTCATACAAAATTGAATTTTTGGATGTGTGTTCACTAACGCATCTTCAGTAATATTGCACTGCATATTAAAATTTTTTAATGAATTGTTAATAAATATTGTAAACAAAATAAAAATTAATTTTTTTATTTGGGAAAAATTTCTTTTAAATTATCAATTTTATAAATAATTTTAATTTAAAAAATTACTAAAATTTGAATTAAGGTTAAATTTTTAAAAACTAAACAATTTATTATTTTGAAACTTTCACTATATTACAATGTAACTTTTTAAAAATGTACTGCCCATTGATTGATATTTGTGTTCGTATAATATATCTCACGCAGAACGATTTTAAAAAAGAAAATCTAAAAAAAACAAATAACCTCAAATTTATAATTCTTGGCTTTTGGGCCCACCTTCCGACCATTTTAAATCAGTGGAAGGGAAAATAGGGCTATGCTTTGGGTTCGTAACCAAATCTTGGGGTCCCCATTGCTTCCTTTTACTTAAGTCTTGGATTCAAAAAGGTATAGATTTTCAACATTAACGAAATACATGTTGCATAATAAAAAGGGATGAACAAATGTCGGGTTTTAAAAAAAATCTACCTTTGGAATACTGCATCAAGTCTCTGCTATTGTAATTACATTTTCTGTCATTCGTCGATAAACTCCCAACCTTTCCGGTAAATTTTGTTATCGCCGCAAAAGCGAAAATTTCAGGTTAAAGGCCCCAATTTATTGGTGGATCAAAAATGATTTTAATTTAATTGATTATTCATTGGTCAACATAAAAAAGGGATTTACTATTTTGCTATTTTTCTTTTTTCACTTCAGCCCCTCAATTTTTAAAACATAATTCAATCATTTTTTTTTCCCTAAATACAATATTTACTTTCCGACCTGTCAATTGGGAAGAATAGTTGTTCCCATTGAAAACGCGATCATGCCGATAAAGGGAAAAGTTTACAAATATCAAAATACCAAATAAGTAATATCGTTTTTTTTAAAAAAGGACCCCCCTCTGAAAATAATAAAATTTTTCTTTGTTTCTTTTAATCTTTCAAAAAAAACGTAACTGGTTTTTGGTTTGGTATTCCGGCAAGATCTTAACGATCTTCCTTTCTGTGCCAGCACATTAACAACTTCTTCACCCTATCTTCCACTTGGGGTTTTAAAAGGTAATTATTATTAATTCTTAAGCGAGTATTTTACAGTTCTAATACCGTTTCCAATCCACCAATGTTTTTTTTCCCTCAGGATCTTCCTTATTCTTGTCCCCTTTTGTCAAATCATACGTACAAAAATTCCAGTTCCTCGTTTTTTTTTTCGAAGGGTTCACTAAAAGAAAATTTTTTGATATTCTGTCAGCATGCATTCTGCACATACCATTGGGTTGTTTGGATTCTACATTTTCGATCCTTGTCTCTCAATCATTATTATCTTTAATCTTTGTTTAGTATTCTATCAAACAGTATATTTTAAAATCGTCTCCAAAATTCTTTTTCAATTTAACCGAGTTTATTGCATCTTTTTTAATTCAATTTTCCCGATTCATACTAACACAGCTCTCCACCATTGTCTTGTATATTGTCTCTTAGTTTTCTTTCAAAATGTTGTTTTATAAAATATTATAAGTCTACTAAAAATTTGGGCCCTTTCCCCTAGGTTATATTTTAATAAAGTCAATATTATTAGCCCCCTGCCCCAATAATCACCCCCGATATAAAATTCCTTTCCTACTGAAAAAACCTATTTCTGTTCTAGATCATATCAGTTTCCCTACAACCATTTTCTTGACTTTAATTTATTTGATCTCCTTTTTTTTGTTTTATTAATTTCTGGATTAAATGTTCAGATACAAAAAAATTTATTTTCTACCTTTTTTTCAAGGGGCCTGACTAAAAAAGCGGAAACCCAAATGTATTTTAAAAAGGTTTTTGCACCGTTCTGAAGTCTTAAACGATACCCAAACATTTTTAGTTATTTGGATTATGCACTAATCAAACCTTTCAACATTTGTTTTACCAGTCTTGCATGACTTAAGGGTGTCTCTAAAATAATGTAACAAGTATTTAAACGTCAAGTTAAGGGGTAAGAACTTTTTCTGATGAAATAATATTATATAAATAAAAAATTTATCTTCATCTTCATTATGTTTCCCCTGTTCATTATGAAAAATAATATTTTCTAGAATGAAGAGAGGGCACTGCCCCTAGTCTTTTATTTTGGACCCGGTTGGGAGGGTTTTAGTAAAATAGTTTAGAAACCTTGAATGAATGATTGAAAGTATTTAATAATGGACTTGTTTATTAATCAATATCATTCAAAAAATGAAACCTTTCAGAATGTTAGCAAAGGGGCATGATAAACATATTTACTTCAACTAAAATGAATATTTATTATATAAATACATTTTTTAAAAACCCAAAATTTTTTTTCCTTCAAACTTTTTCCCCAAATTTATCTGCGTGCCCATTTTAACAAACATTACATATTACATTCTCTATACTTCGTATATACAATTTCGTGTATAAGAATGTTATTAATCTGCGCGAAAAAACTTCGCTTTTTCTGCAAAAAAATCATTCCCGCTCGGGGACGAAAAACTGAATAAAAAAGTTGCTAAATTAAAAAAAAACCCTCAAACCCCGGGTGTACCCATAATTCCCAGTTTTGTGGACCCGTTTTTAAAAAACAAATTGGGAAAACAAAATGTCTGTCTGTCCGTCTGTAAACTCGGCCCCTAAAATGTACGATTTTTAAATTGAAAAACCCCTTCTTTTTTCCCTAGCTGAAGCTATCGTTTTTTAAAAACATTCATTAATTTTTGGGGACTATTTGTAGCCTTCGGACTTTTTAAATTTTTTTTAAAAACGGCTCCAAATTTTCAAAATTTCTTGTAAGCACTGTTTACTCTATAGTAAAATCCCTTAAAAAGGTAGAATTTTCCCAATTATCTGTTCTCGAATTTTGAAAAATCCAAAAATTTTAAATTTTTTGCGGGCTTTTTACAACTAAAAAATTAAAATAGGATTTTTTTAAATGAAATGTGTTGCTTATAATTAGATCTTTCAATAAGGTCATGCAATTTTTTTTAAGTTTTATTGATTTCCCAAAATTCCAATTTTTGAAATTTTTAAAAAATTTAAAAAACAAGATTTTCTAAAAAAACGCTCCAAATTTTTTCTTTAAATTTTTTTTGGGGAATTTTTCCAAATCAGCCTATCCATGACATAAACGGATATTGCCCCTATTCTTTGTTTTTAAAAATTACACAAATGTAATTTTTGAAATACCTCTCACGCTTTAATATGAGCATTTAATGATTTGTATGATTATTTAACTTGTGATAAAGTGTTTAAAACAGAAGTTTTCAAAACTAAATGATTCTGTGAAAGAGCTATTTTAAACCCAAAAAGTTGAAAAATGTAAAAAAATGTTTTTTGTGCGGCGATAGTGTCAGCTGAAAAACAGAAAAACCCTTATGTGAGTTGGCAAAACCCCTAAAAAGTCCACAAAAGAAATTATAAACATTTGCTACGAAAGTCCCCCATTCTGTGCCCTCTATTCTTCATATTTTGGTTTTGGAAGTGTAAGCATTTTTTAAATTTTTTTAAAGCAAAGAAAAATTTCAGATGAAAACTTAAAAAAGAACAGTGAGACACAAATAAATAAATTTAAATTAAAAGGACTAATACTCTTATTAGGGATGGGAAAAAAACAATGTCCAATGAAAAAAACCAAAAAGGGCCCTTTGAACAGGAAAATGGGTAGTGAATGATCTTAAACGACCAGTAATAAAAATTCATCAAATTCTTTCCCATTTTTAAATGGTATCTTCTTGAGAAAAGGAATTTGGGGAAATTCTCGACATCGTTATTGGGAATTTATTTTCATTGCTCGTCGAAAAACCCCTGATATCGTACGGGATTTGAACACGCGTTCCTCTATTTGAACCCGCACCAAAACGTTGCGCTAAACACAGCAGAAAGCTTTTCCTTGAACCTAAATTTAAAAGAATCTTACGAATTTTGTTTTAAAAACTCTTTTGTTTTTCCCCCTTCTGAAATTTTAAAATTTTAAATAAATTCCCTCTAGAGATAATGAAACAAAAAACTACCGGCATTTAAAAATAGTTAATTCTATTATAAATGTTTCAGTTCATCTTTTAAATTTTTTTGCCCGGTTCTCCCTGACGCTAAACCCTTATCGCCTCTGCCCAAGGTGAATTTTGGGCTGATAATTGGGAAACAAGTTTCGACACGGCCCGACATTCAAATTCATTTCCCAAGTAATTACTAGAATCTAAAAAACATTTATTGATTTCCCAAGAAAAATCACCTATCATTACAGTTATTATTTTTTTGTTCTCTACTCACATTTATAAAAAATAAACTCTTATTTTCTCGTTTATTGGTAATTTTTTCTTAATATATAACAAATGTTACACTATTAACACTTCTTTCCCTTTTTAAAACTCTCAAACGAAAACCGTAAATCATACCTTATTTTTTGAAAGGAAAAAAGTATTAATTAAAATCTCACACATAGTAAAAAAATAAAAGTTATGAACAGGCCAGGACGTGAACTCAGTCTTCCAGTTCTTCAAACAACACCTGCTACATGACGTCCTCCCCATCACTTATACAATGCTTTACATATTGGGATTTTTTTGACAGTGATATTGGAGTTTTGCTAGCGAAGACGGGAATGTTGCGCAACAGAAACAGAAAAAAGTACGTTTTCCAAAATCGGTTTTGAAACGTTTTAATGTAAGAAAAGAAAAACGGTTTTTCATTCATTTTTGCATTTAAAACAATTCTTTAATTGTAAATTTGCACTTTTGCACGAAAACCATCATTTCAAGAAACCCACATGATTGTTATGCAGAACGAATTATGGAAAACATATTTCATTTGAAAGAAAATCTGTTTTAAAGTTTTAAGCCCCAAAATGTTCAAATTTTAAAATTTTCAAAATTCAGAGTTAACCATGAAAATTGGAACTATGTCATCCTTCTAAGTATTTCTCTATTCTTCCCAGAAAATTGGAGCCTTTTTTGAAAAATTTAAAAAAAATGTCAAAGGTTTTGTAAATCCCCAAAATTTTAAAAGTTTTTAAAAAATTTCCAAGTTTAACTACAGCCAGAAAAACGGGGGTTTCTTAAATTTGGGAAAAGGATCGTACGTGTGGTTTAGGCGCTAGTATGACCCCGACGGATGGACGGACGGTTTGGAAAAAACCCGTTTTTTCGACTAAAACGTGTATTACCGTTTAATCGCAAATCGTTTTTCCGCTGTATTACAAACTTTCTCTATACTCTATCCCACGAAAACTCGTATATCGTCCATACGAATATACTACGTATACTACATATATTCGTGCGTATGCAAAAAATAAAATCGAATAAAAGTTTTGTTTGTGCTGAGATAACAATTATCATAGTTCAAAACCCCATTTAAACGTTTCGATTTCAAGGTGAGATACAAAAAAGTACGAAATTTTCTGCATTACTGATTGTCATTTAAAGGTGAGTTTTTTTTTATTGATTCATATTGCAAAATATAATGTATTTATGTAATCAAAAAAAACAGTAATTTGTCCAATCTGGGCACGCTTTGAAAAAGCCCAAAACCGATATCAATTACTTAAATGCCCAAATTTCTACTGACTTACGTAAATGAAGCGGTGACAAATATCTCGTGAATACACAGCCAAACCCAACTGTAAAACGCATTTTTCGGCTCATTCAAACCGGGTTAAAATCGAACGTTTGGGGTTTTGATTCCTGCCCGAAGAATTACATTTTTATACTAAATTTAAAAACGGTTATCAGGTCACAATATGGATTATAACAAAGGGGGATAAACATTTCCCTCATATTCATTTCCCATAAACTTTTGACGATTGTGACAAATTTTTTTTCGAAGTAAATCAAAATGTATGTCAAAACTTCACTATCTTAATTAAGGGGTTGGGTTTAAAATTTTTACTAACTAAATATAAATAAATACACTTTGTATAAATATTTGTAAAAAAGCGGATCAAACTAATTACACATTAAAAAGTATAAAATTTCCCAAAGATCTTATAACAATAAATAAATACGTTTTTCCGCTAAACATTCTTATCTTTTAATTCTCAACGGTAAAACAAAACCGGAACGAAAAAAAAAGGCATCCCGAACTCGATCCTCAATACCTCCGTTTTAAAAACCGAGCCCGATTTCACTAAAGAGAGTTTTTGGGTCTCTCAGTAATCTGCAATCCTTAATGTATCTACAAATAAAAATTTTTTCTGTAATTTCTTTATTTTCTCTGAGTAACATTTAAGCTAATAAAAACATTTCTCTAAACATATTGTTCTCAACAGTACAATTTCTGGAAAAATGCAATATTAAATGATGTTTTTTAAAAATACATGATAAATTTTTTATTTATCTAATCTTTTTCATATTTATAATTTTATAATAAATTTAATATTTAGATTTAAAGAACATTATCCCCACATTTTTAATCCAAAAATTTTTCCCCCCCTTGTTTTTTCCCATATTGAACTAAATGACAGGTGATTTGTGCATTGGGTCCCTACACAACATGGGGTAAACATTGGATATAACTAAAATTAAAATTCCTTATTTTTTTTTGTTAAAGTTGGGGCTGATTGAATGGTCACCCTTTGTCTCGTCTACCCCCCACTAAAGATAAGGGATCAAAACATTGTTTTTTTAAAAATGGAGATAATAATAAAAAAAATTTTTTCTTTCAAGGGGCCCCTCTCTACTTTATTATGTTTTGGAGTTAATACATTTTAAATGTTCCCCCCTACCAAAACTTAAAAAATTTTTTAAGACCATAAAAATAAAATTTAATTTTTAAAAAAATTATAGGATTTCTGTTAGCATTTTTCAAAAGGCACAAACACAAAATGGTAAATTTTTAAAGAGTTCGTAATGTCTCTAATGAACCGTTAAACGTGTAAAAAAACATTTGGGATTTAAACTTTTCTATTGAATTTAATCGTTTAATGTCATCTGGCAAAGTGTTGTAAAATAAGTTACTTACTTTTAATAAGTTACTAAGTTAATAAGTTACTTTAAATAAGTTACTGTTACTTTTGAAGATTTCATAAAGGGCGTTTTGAGGAAGCATTGAAAGACGAAAATATCACGAAAGATTCAGAAAGGTTCTAATATCCATTAACTGTAGCTCCCTTATCTGAAAAAAGATGGAACAACTACGCTAGTGTCCGATACTGACCTCTCCCCCTCATTGGTATACGAGTGTCAAAATGTAGTATGAGCTATGTCAAACACACAAAATTATTGTTTCTAATAGATTCATAACTAAGCTCGTGGCTCATTGCAGTCGCTAGCCTTTCACCACTGAGATCCGCCCGATTCCCGTCGAATTTCATGTAAAATTTGTTCCAACAAACGAAGTTTGGCTGCTTCACAATGGCTAGTCCAACTCCCCTGCAGCGTCCTAAACCCTACCTATCCTTATTCCTCCCTAATTCTGGCCGCTGCAGGCCGCACGAGCGCGCGGTGGAGGCGCGCATGAGGAGATGCTACCTGGCGATCCGACAACCGACTGCGACGACGCGACAGATAATATTAACGGAGATTACTCAAAAAAGCGCTGTTAGTAATGGAGGATTACTCCGAGAATCGCAGCGCTCAATTTGATGGCTGAGGTTGGTAACAGTGACGCACCAAATTTAAAAAAATTAAACAAAAACTTTTAAAATCTCTTTTGCAACCATAACTTTTACAGGCCGTTATTTTTCTGTGTTTTATTAATTATCTCCCTCTCCAATGTTTTTCTAGTGGTGCATATTCACACGACGTTAGGCGTTTCGGACCACTGGGCGCCGCGCCGATCTTCGGCTGTCTGCTCCAGCGAGGAGTGGCGGGAGGGTAATGAACCGACAAATGAAATCGCGAAACAAGCGACGGTGATTCGGCGTGGGTGGGCGTGCTGCGTTCGCGTCACTCTCCTTCAAACCCGCCGAGAGGGCGGAAGGGAAGGGAAGGGAAGGAAAGGGACGCGGCGGCGAATGCCGCCACAAGCACACGGCCCGTCCGCGGACGCGCCCGGCACCGCTACACCACAGAATAAGTGCTGCACGGAAATGAACGCTCCCCACAATCCGTGCGCCGATATGATGCGCATGGTCGCCATATTCAAAGTGTGTAAACAGCTGTACGACCTGGAACTTACGGTGTGGTGAGGGTGCCTTTTATTTCCGTTTTATTCGTTGTGTTTTGTGGGTGTTTAACTAGCAAAAACATACGTAACTCGAGGGGACATTTGCTTCGTATACGCAAATATTAATATCACACATAGGCAAATATTAATCAAAAATAGAGATATAAAAGTAAATAATTATAAGTACAAAAATAGTAGTGCCACAGAATGGCATAGACTTTCTCGCATTAGTTTTCTATTTTCTTTGGTATGGGCTAGTTTATTGGACTTCTCTCAATCACTATAGTGTATAGTGGCTATAGCCAGCTGTCATGTATCTCTGTACATGTATGCCCAATGTACATGTATTTGAAATTTTCTCAGTTCTTCGGTTTACTAACAGTAGAACGGAAATAGTAATTTAAGAATATTAAAGAAGAGTAAAACCTCGTCCTAAATGACGATTTTCATGAAAAATTTTGGAGCCGTTTTTAAGAAAATATCATTTAAGCACTCCTAAAAATGTGAAATTGAAACTCTTTTTCACAGAAAAGTTTTGAGTTTTCGAAAAAGTATATTTGAAATCATTTAAAGAACTTTAACTCACAAATGCAGTAGTGTTTACATAACTTCGGAAATGTGCATATTGACGGCGTGAGAGATATTTAAAAAATTACATTTCCGTAATTTTTGAAAAACAACAAAATAATACACCAAAATTAATTTTATGTGACAATAAACAGTGCAATTAGCACTACCTGTTGGAAAAGTTGGAAGAAAAAGTTGGAGCCGTTTTTGTGAAAATGGCGTTTGAGCTGACTTTTGCACAGTTTGAAGATAGCTATCCGCGCAGCGCGGTGGTTCACTGAAGATCAAAGGTGCCGCCCTCTACTTTTCTTTCTATGTAGAATATATTTTGTGGCTACACTCTGAGCAGTCACGTAACCTGTTAGTTTGTGACTCATTCGCGCCGAACTAAATTGGGGAAGGACGTGCGCAACTCCTAGAATGATTCGGATTTCTTTCACGAATGTTGGATAACTTGTGTTGGGGCTGTGGGAGGTACACTGTTATTTTTTGACATTCCCACAACAGGAGAATGTTCGAATGATACCAATGTACACTTGCAGCTATAATGCAGGAAAAGAAAGGTTCAAAACTTACTTTTAGAGAAACACATTTTACATTACTAATTATTTGGTTAAATTTTGTTTATTTCTCTTAAAGTTAGTGTATGTCCTTTTTATGATTGTGTTCATTCATTTCATTACTTATTTGACACGCATACTTATCATTATCTGCTTTTCGACGTGCTTTGTATCAATTCTTCGTGTATTAAGTTTAGTGTCGCTATCCTAACAAACTAAATCTCTTCTGAAAAATATCTCTTAACTTCACTACCTGAACAGGCACTTTCTCGTCAGTGACAGGTGGCGCTCCAGCCCATATTTCTGCCGCAAGGATATATTTCGCAGCGCTCTACTGTCTTCGGCGATGCGCAACTGTTTTCGAACGTGTCAAATAACGGTCCGCCGGCCTGAACAAAGCCCATCGGCTTTAATCCGACGCGAGGCGGGTTCCCTCGAGGGTTTTTGTGCTGCGGTCGATCTGTGTAGAGGTGTTTAATTAAGGACAATTCAATGACGTGAGCGTGGATGCGCTCCAACACCCAGTTGGAAGAGTCGAGGCAAAGAAAGAAACTAGTGGTGCTAAACAGCACGTACTTTCTCCCCCGTATTTTCACGCAAAATTGCGCTACAAGTACTAAAAGTTTCGAAAAATTGTACATGACTCATTTCAAAATATATCTTTAAGGAACAGATTTCATTATTAGAAACAAAACTCTTATCTATAACATTATAGTTGTAGAAAGACTCCGAAAAAAAATTTAATTTTTGCGATTTTCGAAAATCAGAGTTTTCAACGAACGTGAGACCTGCACTATTCTTGTAAGAGTCCTTCACGATACCCAACAACAAAATTTAATAAAAAACGATGGAGGCATTATTTTGAGAATTTGTAAACTGCCTTGTGGGCTTCATGTAAAGTACTCCCCAAAATTGCAATATCAACTTCAAATTCAAGGACACGCCACATTAGTCAGATCGTTTAAGGGATATCAATTTTGGAAAATCTTGATATAACCCAACTCGTTTGAAGGATATCAATTTTGAAGAAACTCAATAGAACAGTTTAGCTACTAGCATTGTTCATAGACGGACGTTTTGCCGATTTTTCGGTATCAAGGACCCACAAAACATGGATTCTGGTTGGCAAAACATGGACCACGTGTTAGATGATTGTTTTTTTTCTAAAATTGGCAACTTGATTTATCCACTTTTTCCTTATCACGACCCTGTAATAAGAGTTTTTCTGCCAAAAATTCACCGTTTATCGCGTAGCGTTACATACATTTCTCTGTACTCCGTAGGGAGAAAGTAAACACAAACAACGTCCAGGTTTCATTTGTTTAAAAAAACGTTTCAAACATTTATTTTATTCATGGCCTTCATTTCTTTTGTTCACCTGCCAAAATATTCTCTGATCTTAGTTATAGCAACAGATCTACTACTACAATGAGTAGAAATAGAGGACATAATTTAAGAAAAAGTACACTAGTAAAAAAACGCTTTATTGTCAGTGTTTGGTTGCAAGTACATATCCTCTCGCTTTATTTATAAATTAGCAATTTTCGAAAATTTAAAGAGATCAAAAAAAATTATTTCAATGGCATTCCTTTAAGCGTTCTTTCTTCTACCCGTGATACAAAAAGTAAGAAAATTTGGGTCTTTTTTGAGAAATCTCACCGCTCCCTAATCTTTTCTATTTATTGACTTTAAAAAGAAATAATAAAACAAAAATACTATTCCTTTTTTTTCGTATTTTTATATTGTTTCATTTTGTTAGGTCGCCCTGGGAAGTTGTTAAAAATCCCCGTCCGCCCCCCCCCCTTTTTTTTCACTTTCTTCCCCCGGGGGACGGGGAAAACTTTCGGGGCCCCCTTCGTCATTGCCCGCCCTCAATGGGTTTCCAAGCGTCCCCCCGCCGCCGTAAACCCCCCGCGCCACGTCGCAAAAATTTAAAATTGGGGTCTCCGCTGATTAAATCTGTTCTGAGAACTCCGGATAAAAACGCCCTGCGCCCGTGCCCGCCGCCTGGCCGCCCTGGAACTGCGCCGAACCGGCGCGGCCTCGCGCGTCCCGCATGCGCGAATCTTTCCCCCACGAAATGGAGAAGAAATCGATTGGGTGAAAAAATGATCAATAGAAATGGCGGGGAAAATGTCAGAAATTTTCCCTTGATTCTGAATTAATAAATGAATTTTTCAATGAAATGAAAAAAATAGTAATATCATTTAAATTTTTTAGTCATGTAAATGTTCATCATTAAAAATTAGTATGAAATACATTTTTTCCCGTCTGAATAAGACCAAAGAAATAGATTTAACACATTTAATGTTAAACGCGTTCAAAAATTTTTTTCAATTCAAATTCCCCTTTTATTCACAATTCGGGCAGGATGTCGCATACCCCTAGGGGAAAAAAGCTCTTAAAAAATTTTCCCACCCGAACCCGACAAGAATTAAATTTTACCCCCCTTTTCTTTGGGAAAAAGAATAATTTTTTCTGCCCCTCTACATACCGGGGCGGTAATAGTCCATCAACTGATATCACTGAAGGCCTGCCCGGGGAGGCCCCAGTTAGAGTCCTGACGGAACGGACGACACCAGTCGGTCGAATTCAGTCGCTTTTTGGAAGAATACTAGCGCCTGGCCGGGAGGTCCAGGTTCCCGGATTTTCGACACTGCTTTTTACGGTCGAATTCAGTGGGCTGGAGGGAAAAATCTAGCGGCCGGCTGCTCTGATCGGTAGCTTCCGGGGTTTTCCCCCTCAACACCAGGCGAATGCCGGGCAGTACCCACCCAAAAGGACCCCGGACCGCGCGCGTCTTCCCTTCCCTCTTGTCCCATCCTCCTTACACACACACACTAACATGCCCCAAAAAACACGTATTCCGGGAGACCGGTCGGTAGCGGGTTTGTCCCAGCTGGGCGGTGCCCGCTGGTGGGATCCCCGTTGGGGGAAAACCCAAGCCCACGGGAGGTCCGGGGCCGATTCCCCTCCCGCGGGGGAAAATCCCCCCCTCTCCCCCATGGAAAAAAAAATCACACACTTCCCGGAATAATTTACCCCACGCGCCCGCAATCACTAACCAAGCAACTGCCTCTAGAAATTCCCCACATTTACCTTTGACAACATGCAGTGTCTCGTCTGTGTGTTTTTTTGGGGAAAGCGCTTGTTTACATTTTTAGGACGTGGCAGCTCAAAAAATGCTCAAGCTCAGTTGGATCGAGGGGGCCCCCCGATCTGGCGCCAAGCGAGCACCGGGTGCTCCCCCGGGCCGAAAAAAGATCCTTTTCTAAAACTAGGTGCCGCGACGCTCCGAAAAATGATTAAACATTATCGATAAAAGGGCAAAGTTGGAAAAAAAAGCAACGTTTGCTTTTCCCGATCAAAGTCCTGCGGGGGTCTACAGCCTCAACACCTTTACTTTGAAAGGGCATATTTAAAATCCTGCAAGATCAATTTTCTTTTTCTTCTGACAATCCATGAACCCGTCAATCACCTGAATGATTTTCAAACCTAAGACCCAAAGGGGGGTCTATGCCTGAGCCTCTCCCCCATTTCAAAAGACAGATTTTTAAACATTCCAAATCTTGATTAAAATTTGGTTTAAAACAATTGACGGACGGACTGTCGGACGAGCTTTTAAAAAAGACTTTTTCGGTATCAGGGAAATCCAAAACAAAATTTCCGGAAATCTCTAAATCGATTTTTTGCATCTTACATAATTTCAGCTCTTCTACGTATATTACTCGCGTATAAACGTAAGTATACTAGAAGGTAAAAATAATTCCCAAATACTTACATAATTTATCAAGGAAAATTTATTTTTTTTATATATAAACGGAAAAAATATGCTGAGAACAAAGAGCAAATATAGAAGTATTTTATTACAGTTTCAATATCTGCAAATAAAACCCCAAGTTTTTTTTTTGTTTTTGTAAACATAGGGATGGTCAGTTAGAATTGGGACTAACGTGCTAATCCACGTTCTTGCTTCAAAATTTCGAAACGGGAGGCTGTCCTCTGGAAAAATGACATGCCTTACGTCTTTTACCAGGGTAATTTGGGGACTATCCTACATTTTTTTTTTTTATTTATTTATATTACGTCAAACAACGTTAAAAACTGGGACGACGTGCTAGGGAAAAAATGAATTTGAATTGTGAAAATTAATACCTCAAGAAAAACCCTTCCTGCCCATCATTTTCAGCAACAAATAAAAGGGTATGCGTATCTGAAGATAAAATAATGAGTTTCAAAACATTGGTGGAGATAAAATTCAGTCGGCGAAAATTTATCTCATCACAAATTTGATGTTTTAAAAACCATAGTAAAAATTTGAAAAAAACGCAAGAAATAACAATTACTCAATGACATTCCAAAACATACGATAAGTATTTGTATAAATACTGAAAGCGTGGTCAAGTAACACCGTCGTGTAAAATTTCCCAAAAGACCCTAAAACATTTGTGTCTAGTTCTGTTCTATCCTTGGGGCGTTTGCCGGCTCAGGAATGCCCCCCCCCGCCTTCGTTGTCTCAACTTTACAAATGCAAGGAAATGAATCGTCTTGTTAAAAAGCCGAAGAATGTGAAATGGCCAAATCTGTTGCCTAGTCGACTGTGGATGAACTGTGTGGACCCATTTTGAAGGGAGGGGGAGAGGATCTATTGTTGGTATGTTTTCAAAACACAAACAATATACCCCCCGCTTTTTCCAAAAAAAAAACCCCAAAACCTTTAAAAAACCCATACAAAATGGAAAACACTGTGTTAATCATTTGATTTCCCATTGCCAGGGGCAAAGTCCCCCGTTTTATACTGTGCCCCGGAAAAAACTGGAAAAGGATTCTTTCAAAACTGGTGGAAGAAGGTAATACAAACAAAGGGTTTTTTGGGGAAATTTTGACCTTGTTTTTTTTCTCGTACCTCTTAATTTCTGGTAAAACCATTTTTGACCTATGGAAGGCTTCAAAGAAACATTTGTACCTTCCCGTAAATTTTAAAACGTAACGAAATTTTATAATGCTGCAGGGGTTGCGATTTTTTTGTAGATCCCTAAGAAAAAAAAAGGAGATCCTCAATTTAAAACGGATTGATCAAATTTGGGAACCTTAAATTATGCTCCTTCTTTTTTTTCAATTATCTTAAAATTTGCTGTTTCCAGTCACCTCAAATGCTGTAGACTTTTTCCCCTAGTTATAAACTCCCTTAAAAATATCACTTATTCAATGATTTTTACCCCTTGTAATTATTTTCTAATGGTTCTTGAGTTTGGGTCACAAAAACAAACACTTTTATTCGGGGCTACAAACAGATAACATTTATTAAAAAATATGTATAAATATTTTATTAGAGCTTTTTTTTGTTATATTATTAACAATATGGGTCATTTGATACTATAAGATTATGCATAATGTACGTCCCCATTCAATATCACTACTATTCCTATTACCCCTTTTTATAATAAAATTTTTTAGGTTTGCCATGAACAACAATTTCTTTATTTGAACTGTTTTCTGTTTTTGTTCTTACGTTTGTTAAATTTTCAGGATTTCCCAGAAATTCTTAGAACGTTGAGATCTAAAACTTTTCCCGGAATTATAAAAAAGGCTCCCAAGAACAAAATTTCACAAGCACCAATTCACTTTGATCAAATCTAAACAATAAAAAATGCCTTCTTCGGGGCAGGCGAAAACATCTATTACGACGGTGCACAGATTTTCTCTGAAAAAATGTAAAAGACCATTGTCGAAAGGGAAGGGAATTAATTAAATCATTTTTTCGAAAAGTTAAAATTTCTGAATTACTTCCCCCTTTCCTGTAATTAAACTCAGCATTTAAATTTCTTTCATTACGAAATCACCCCACCATTGTCATAGTGTAAAAAACTTTGATTTAGCCCCAAAGCAATTAGTCATGAAAAGTCAATTAAAACGATCAAATAACAATTGGGCGGGCTTTTTTATTTATTTATTTATACACAAATTTTTTTCTTATTGCTCAGCAATTGTTCAGTTAATTTTTACTCCAATAAAACCCTTTTGAAAAAAAAAAATTCTTATATCATTAAAGAACACAAATATTAAATGTACAACTTTCCAATGTACTATTAATTGTAATATATTACCTCATATCAAAATGACTTTTTTGCCTGTACCTGATATATTTTGTTGTTCAACCACTTTATATATCTACACAAACTTATAATTTCAAAATCTTTGACAACTGGTACAACATGTATTTCATCTCGGGAGTTTTCCCAAAACTTTTCCCTGCCATTATCACAAAAAAATTGACATCTTTCATTCCTTCTAATATTTTTGGGAGTCAAATTGGAGCTTGCTCTTCTGATTTTTGAGACAGATTTAGCAGTTTCAAACGGTTAAAAAACATTAAAAACCACAATTTCAGATTCAAAAATGGAACTCTTTGGCAAAATCAGAATATTTCTAATGAATTAAGAATGTGTTACTTCGCATTAAAGTTTAATCAAACAATAAAAAAAAACTTTAAATTTTTGTGATTTTGGGCAAATCAGTTGTAACCAGATTTACGGCAAAATTATTTCTCATCACAAACAATCAACTACAGACCCCCCTCTCCCAAAACTATCTCTTAATTACGCCCAAAAATGGAGTGTTGGGAAAAACCCCTTTTTGTCCCAGAAACACTGAAAAAAAGTTTTACATTTCCGTAAAATCTATTTCAGAATGATCTTCTTTTTTTACACTACGCAAAGATAAAGTGAAAGGGAAGAAAAAAATGGATCTATTTTGAACGAGCATCATTTATCGTTGGTGCATCTCAATTTCATTGCTCCTGATCCTGGTCGCTGAGTCCTGGCGAATGCGCCTTCCCACTGCGCCCCTGTGACGAACTCTCAGACCCAAGGCGTCCATTCCAAGCTTCAATTTCTTTCGTATAAAAAATTGCAAAGATGTACCTTGAGATCGAGGTTATAATTCCCATTTTTTTTGACTTTGAGGTGTATTCATAACTGTCGAAGATAGAAATCTATTTGAAGGGACAGTAATAACTCACATCTTTGCTAGTTCTCCTGAAGAACCCCCAAAAAAGGCGGAGGCGTACCTTAACTAATACAGTACAGAAAGTTCCCCTTAATAAATTTATTGAAGAAATTTAATTTATTGAAGAACCCCAGATGCTGGGCGACGAGCAGTTAAACCCCCAAAAATAGAGGAAGAAAAATTCGGGATCCAAAACACATTTGAAAAAAAGTGTCTGGTTCCCGTTTCAAGCGTCCTTTTTGGTAACTCCAATACCAAAACGGGTTTCCCCGGGAATTTACTGACTAAACAGCGGTTTTCGATGCACGAGCCTTCTCCCCCTTATTTTTAACTGCTGCGTAATATCCAAACGTTCATAAAAATTTGGCCGGAACGCGCCCAAATTAATTTAATAGAAATAGTTAAAATTTATAATAAATTTAATAATTTTTGGGGGCAACTGAAACGCCGTTCCACCCCCTTCCGCAAACAAAGTCCTGGTAATATTTAAAACGATTCGAAACCTCGAAAACATTCAACGTCAAAACATTCCCCACTGCGTTTCTTTCCCCTTCTAAAGATAAAGAGCAAACCCCCAATACCTTAAGTTTAACTAATAAGTTAACACGTGTTCTTCAATTTTCAAATTTTTTTTTTACATCAGATATAATATGAAACAAAAAATTTCAATAAGGAAAAAACTTTTTAATATTTTTTTAAATTTTTTTTATTGGGTCGCTTTTTAACAACTGACCCTACACGAAAGTGTGTCAATTTTGAATTTTCACAATACTATACATCTCTACAATTATTCCATTATACAATTATACACAAATCATACAAGTATATAAATTGTAAAATTTATGTTTTGGGTTCTTATATTTCAATATTATAATTTCAAATGAGAAAAAATTCAGACAATTAAACGAAAATCGAAATTTCACCATTTTTAAGTGTATTTTGCTATATTTGGAAAATGGTAAGACATGGGAGAAAAAACAGACATGTGACATCCCCAAAAAGGGATTTCATATTTTAATATTAAACGCTTGAAACCATTTTGAAAAATATTTTGATATATTTTTTAAAACATCTGAAACGTACCACAAAAATATCTTATATCTGTGTAGACCTGTCTTGAGCACAGATTGCCATTTTTTGTCAAAACTTTTGGGGGGACCCAAAAAACCCCGTCTTGTTCTGACTACATTTCATTTTAACCTTTTTAAATAGCATACACTTCCGTAATACGTAACTAATTACTTTATTGGATTCTATATCCCTGGGTCCTGTATATTCCCCAGGGGGCTACGATGTTCCCTTTTTTAGAAATTAAAGGAGCGAAGAAATCTGAAAATAAGATCTGCAGAATTTTCAATCCTAAAAATTAGATACAGTGCTATCATGGGGGATGTTTTGGGGACCCGAGCAAGCCCCCTTTTCCTCTTCTTGGCCCTGTAGAATACGCCTCTGAGTACTATATGCAGATATGAGAACTGTTTAACTGCAACCCGTTTTATTACCACTTCTCCCAAACATCAACAAAATCCTTGGTAGAGATGATGTGGGAACCCCCCAGGGTTCCCTCAAATTCTCTATATATGCTTTAGATGGAAAGTTTCCAAAAGTGTTCATTTTTAGATATTTAAAATTATAAAGAGGAAAAATTTCCCACATTTGGGAGAAAAAGTATCCAATTTTAAACAGGGACCCCAAGAGGTTTTGTCAATATTCGACACTTTCCTCTGCTGCACAATAGTATTTTCTCTTTTACGTAGGGACCAGGGGAAAAATCCTTACAGAGACTTTAAAGGGTTACCTAACAACACGTGTTCTTGTAATGTTGTTGGGCGTTTATAAATCTTTTTTGACCCATCAATGTTCCGCCAAAAACAGAAAATCTCAGAAAGCTCAGGACTGGTCAAATTTTAGTCCTACTCAATATCAGGATGGCATTTCCTTGGGGGTCGGGCCTGGCTTTTATCGGCCTCCGATTTTGAATTGCAATTTATTGGATTCAAAATTTCACAATTATGGATACAGTTTTTTACTACAATAGTAAAATCCAATCGTTTCTAATTTATGCAGATGGCATCGCTTCCCTTATGCATTGAAGTTTTAGATGTACATCAGTTCTAATCTCCCCAGTGATGCTCATTTAAATTTTAAAATATGTATTAAGTACCATCAAATAACATTGGGCCAACAAAAAAGGATTACAATTTAATGCAGATACTATTTTAATTTAACGAACTTTGATTTTTGAAACTACATACAAATTTCAAAAAAAAAATTGAAATAACTAATAACCCTTTCCCCTACCTAACATATGCAGAAATTTGTGTCAGATTAAATTTATAGTATTGAAAGTTTTGTTTTCTTACAAACTATTTTTAAAATGCTAATGGTTCTAAAGCAAGGAACACTAACTTCTTACATAATCATTTTTCAGGAAACACAATATAATGCATTTACATATATACACATTTCTATCAAGCAAATTGAAATTTCATGTTCACGTATTTAAAAACTTGTATTTTTACATTATTACGCCCTTTATTAAGGAAATGCAAACAATACACACATTTTATTACGCATTTTGAAAATGTAATCGCCCATTTTTTTCTATATGAGCGAGTGCATGCAAACAGTGATTTCGTTAATCAATTAAAAATCACTTTTAAGTGTCCCCAAATGAATTATCATTATAAAATTGCTATTATTAATATTGTTTAGACTATTTGTAAAATTGATGCAATTTATAAGTGATAATCGGTGAAAGGAACTAAGACCTCATTAGAAATATTTCGAAAAAAATTGTCTTATTCTTCATACATTTTCCAGTTGCTATTTTTCTGTTACACTGCTGAGAAGATTATATCTATCCCTTCCCAGTGATATTTTATTTATTTATTCTTTAGGTAATATATACAGGCAACAGTACAAATCTGATATGGCCTGAATAGGCGCTAACATAATTAATTATTTTCAACATATCACATTGCATATATTAATATGAATTGTAATAATTGATATCTTTAATAAATAGCTAATAATATAAACAGCAGAATTTTAATTCTTTTAATTTGAAATCTACATGAAGTTAAATATTTTCTTAAATATTTTGAATAACCACGTAGTAAAAAAGAATAAATTTGAAAACCTTAAAATGTTACGAATCAATGTAAATTTCTTAAAACGAGCTGTTAAGAAGAAACAAAAACTTGTTTGAATAAACTTTAAAGAGAGATTGAGTGTTTTAGTTAAAAATTCAATTCAGGACAATTTTCCAATTAAAATATTTAAGCGGAACACAGTGTTTCGAATCGTATTATCTTTCCAATTTATGTTAGGTTTTGTATATTTAGAAACAGTTTCTGGAGTGTTTAGTTCGATTCAAGCTCTCTCGCAATTCAAACATCCGAAACCAACACAGTTATATCGATATTGAAGTAAGAAACAGTTTTTTTATTCACAGGAAATACACCGTCCTTGTTTTCTAATGATTAATTGTGAAATAATTTTAGCCATTGTAAGATATGACAAATAATTTGTGCTCATAAGATCCCAATACTTAGTGCATATCGAACCTGAAAAATACATTGGTTTTTAGATCAACACGGAAAACACATGAAGTTAATGGATCACAAGTTCTCAAATCTGAAAACTAAACTACAGTCTTTATTATTTTCACGAAATGAACCTTCCTACCTTCTTTAATAATATAAGAACTGTGTATTATTGCTCAAAATATCTTGTCAATTATAGTGCAATATTATTCGCAAATTTTCTGAAAATTGAAGTATAAAAAGTCAGTTAAAATATTTTTTATTAATTACAAGATTAAGAGTAAAAACAGTAAAATGACTAATTTTAAAATGAAATAAATAACCAAAGACAGTGTTACATAAAACGCAAAATTAGTTATAAAAGGCATGTGTAAGGCATATCCCCTTCACGCGTATTAGATTTATAAATCCACTTAGCTAAGAAGTTTAAAGTTTGCGGAGGACAGTAGCCAGCATCTCTACAGTCGACAAATATGCCTTCTTCGGCTCTTTCATTATCGCAGTGCACAGGAGCATGCTTTACAGCGGTAAGCTCTGTTCGTCATTTTCTGGGGATGGGGTGGGTAACTGCACGAGATGTCCGTGCGAGAAGTAGCCAGTGCCCGATCCGAAGGTGAATAACAATTCTTGCCTCGGGCTTAGAGCCACAGGATGACCATGACAAGGGTCTTATGATCCTTGTGAGTTTGAAAGAGTTCTGCCACTCTGTTTGCACTCAAATGCAACGTTGGATAAAATCTTGGCGTAGGTAGATATTACCATAAAGATGTCTTTCTGGCTTCCTCAGGCCAACTTGCACCTGATCCAGAGGTTTCCTTTCCCTTATCCCCACGTGGCCAGGGACACAGGAAAAAACCTAATTCAAATGATGGAGAATTAAGCGATATCTTCGATGTATTTGATGTTGGATATATGATGTCAAAGGTTTACTAGGAGAGAAAGAGGAAATGGACGAAAAGGCCGTAGCTTCCTGGGTTCGAAGGTCCGCGGGTTCCGCCTCGGACATAGATGTGTGTTCAATGATGTCATACGTATTCTCCTACAGAAAACCCCAAACATAAAAAATCACAGTGATCCGTTATATGACCGTGGTTAAAAGACATTAAAAATATATACAAAAACAACAACTTCCAATTGTCAAAGAATAACCGCATATTTGAATTCGGACTTTCAATAATCGTTGCCTAATAAAACCTAAGGACTTTATTTCCCTGGGTAAAATAGTATTATAAAACGGAAATTTATTTAATCAAAAATGAAATTTTCATATAAGGTCAGCTAATTCGATTATTATTTATAACAATATTCAACTCTCTCAGAGATTTCCTACAATATTGCAATGATATTACATTGTAGCCAATACATATTTATTCACACTTTCTCTATTTCGTTGGTAAAATAAACATATTTATTAAACTGAGTACCACTGAATTTAATAATGTTCTTTCATTTAATATTTCCATAGTTTTTTTAAGCTGAGGAACAGTGACTGAAAAATAATTGGCCTAATAAATGAGTTAAGATTTCATTAAATATTTTACTATATTATACATTCTCGAATGCACCTTTACTAAAACAATGATATCAAGTAAAAATGGTATTTGGGTTTTGAAGGAAAATTCGGCTTTTGAAATCACGAACTCCAAAAAATTTCCAAAAGACTCCTTGCGAACATGTATTTATTTTTAGACTCGTTGCAGAAAAGGACCTGTGTACGCATGGTACCGCAAAAAATTAAAACATTACTGACTTCTAAATCAATGTATTCTTTTTCAAAATTGATATTATACTAGCAAGTTTGTTGGGATTCTGAATCAATGATATTCAATATTTTCTGGAGGAGTATGTTACATTATCATATGTGCATTATTGACACCACAGAAAAAGAACTCTTTCTTTTTTACTTTACACTCTTCACATTCAGATACACTATGCAAACATTACAAATACTGTAGTAAATGTCACCTTTTATTAATATCTCTGGGATTTTTCAACATTACAATTACTAATCTGTTTCAAATTTCTCATGAACTCTTTACTCTTCTTCTCAGTATAATTCTACAAATGAAGTTATAAGAATTGTATAAATGTTTAAATTTAGAAAATTGCTTTGCAGTGAAAACATACTAATTTTCCGTGAACGCATAATCTAAATTTTCTCATATATTGACTGCACTTTCTTCTTAAGGGTAGTTGCGTAATACTACGCGAAAAAACGGCGAATTGTCGGCAGAAAAACGCATATTACACCGCCCTTGTGACGAAAAAATGGATAAATCCACTTGCTAAATTTAGAAAAAATCCTCCAAATATTGGTGTAGCCAGAATCTATGTTTGTGGGTGGTTGATAGCGAAAAAGAATTTACTGACGGTAAAATGTCTGTCCGTCCGTCCTGAACAACGCTGGCAGCTAAACCGTTCAGCCGATTTTCACAAAAATTGATACTCCCAATCTGATCTGGCTGATGTCATGCATACTTGAATTTGAAACGATATTTATTAGAATTGGGGAGGTACACTTTACATGAAGCCCCTGGGACTTTTCAAATGTTCAAACAAATGAAACCATAATTTATTAAATGTAATAAAAATGTAAATGTAATAATTGTTGTATAGTGGGAATTGCATTTAAGAAGGTATTGTACAGTCTCATGTTCATTGAAAACAGATTTTCGTAAGTATTCCTACAAGAGTACAATATTGAAATTTGATTTTTCCCTTCATGAAAACTTTTTCCTTAAAGATAAGATTTTTAAATAAGATCATGTGCAATTTCAAACATTTAATATTTTCCACATAAGTTTCAATTGAATACGGGTGAAAGTACGCTCTGTTTTATCCATAGTATTTTAAAACTGTCCTACTTGAGACATTAGGCTCTTCTCGAATAATTGCAAGTCCCTTTCTAGTTTTATTATGACAATGTGGTACTGAAGTATGCATGAAGAAAGTAAAATATTGTACTTTCTTTCTATAGAGAAAAGTTAACATTCTATTAAATTATAATTATATTATATTAATATATTTATTATTCCCTATATTATACATTTTTATATTATATTATATATCACAATATATTAAACTAAAGAGTTAATTTTTCTGAAAACGAAAAAATATATACTGAAACGATTATGTTCTATTTAGCATAGGTTTTATTATATTTAACTACTTTTCTAAGTGGCAGCACAAACACAAATCCTTTGTAGATAGTTAACAATCATAGGTACGCTGTCGGCTTGCTAACGTTGTAGTTTGAATCCAGAAGGTGATTTTTCTTCTGTTACGGTGTGATTTCAGTATTAATATGTCCAATATTTTATGGTGTGTATTTTGAAAAAGACTTTCAGGGGCCTAAAAGGGCCAGTTTTATGTAGTCCATCAATTACGACATTCATTACTCGTTCTATACCATCTGACCGAGGCGCTGGTGGTCTATTTTCGAGGCTATATATTTTGAAAGAATTGAAAAAGTTAATTTTTCAAAACTACAAAATTGAAAATAGAATCTTACTGGTTGAAAGCTCCTTTAATTCATGTAATGATATAACCTTGCGCAGCAGTGACATTAGAGAAGAAAGTATGTGCTGTTGTAGTACAACTACTTCGTTGTTACATTATAAACATTATGTTTCTTTAAAAGCAATCAATCAACTATTTGCGATATTAAATATTATTTAGCATTATATCATTCAAGTTTAGGTTAGTTTCATGAATAACAGATACAAATTTGTCCGGAAATTCTCTTAGTTGTGTTAATTGGTTTCGCAAAATCCATGTTACTTCCTTAATACTACGCGGTTCTGTATTTCAGACTGGTGTTGTTGAGTTACAGTTCAGTATTATCGCGTAATGTGGAGATACCTTGAAGATATAGTAGGAGGGGGCAAGATAACTGTAGGTTCGCAGGATGAAGCTACTTGTGACCTACACCAATCGTTCGAATCGAAATATTTCTAACTAGAATCGCTATAGAATAGGATGTGTAGTGATTCCACATTCTTATCAAGAATGTGAGTTTATGTAACCTGAAGTAAATGTTGTATATCATAAAGACAATGAATTTCAAGATAAATTCGTTCTACAGCACACCCCTCATCGGCGCTGTAAAAAATTACCTCTTTGATAGCTCACAATGGATTAAACATAGTAAAATAGAGGAATGACATTAGATCCAAATCCTGCCGAATAAATGTTTTTACCTGATACCTGGGAACATTAATCACTATGTCTACAGAGAGACGCGAAATTCTTGCAGGAAGGGACATTTGTTTTGTAAAACGATATGTTATATTCAGATTGTGTGCTGGTATGTTGTATTCCAAACAATGCTGTGAAACAGAAATTTGGAAGGAGATAGGCTCAAATATTAACAGTTTGCCCTCGATTGCAATATATTATCATATTTTTATGTAATCGTTAGAAATAGCCATGAAAAAGTCTGTACCAAGTTGTGTAATCACTATTAATTTACTGTTCTTAGTTCAGAGATAATCAGGAATATTAACAAGTCTGTGGGTTTATTATAAATTTACATGTAAAGGTAATTTCTTCGTTCTTTATTAATTGAGAAAGGAATATGTCTTTTGTTAACAAAGTTCTTAGAGACTATTACGGGCCTGTTAAAGTACTATTTGTGTTTGTGCCTTTGAGTAAATGCTAACAGACATCATATTGTTTGTAACAGTGATAATTTATTTCTTTTATGGTCTTCTTAAAATTTTTAATGTAAGTCTTGTTGGGGTGGAGCCACATTTCAAAATGTAATAACTCAAACAACAAAGTACATTTGACGTGATCATCAATGAAAGAAATCAATATTTTTTTATTATCTCATTTCAAATATTAATGTTTTGATAAAACTATCTTTGTTCACGAATATGCGAAGACTGAGACTAAGTGGTGACCATTTGCATTCAATCAGTCCCAACTTTAACAAGAAAATAAATTTTTAATTATTTAGTTATATCCAATGATTATTTTATCATGCTTGTGTGGTGATCCAATGCCAAATCACCTGTCATTTGATCTCAATATAGGAAAAACAAGGAGGTGATTTCGGATATCCAAAATGTGCTGAGATAATGTCGTTCTTTTCCAAATCTAAATTATAATTTATTATAAAATTAAATAAATATGATAACGAGTTAAGATGATAAATATATTATGTATGTTGACTTTAAAGCATCAGTTACACTAATATTGCATTTCCAGAAATTTTGTACTGTAAAGAACAGATATGTTTAGAATATGATTTCTGTACGTCTTCAAATGTTGCTCTCACGAGAAAATGGAGAAATTACAGAACAAATATTTCGTATTCAATTTTATTAAGGCTTGCAGATTACTGAAAGACCCAATAACTCTCTCTGGCTAAATCATTGATAACTGGGTTTTAATCAAAATTATTGAGGATCGAAATTCTGATTTCTTCTGTTCGCGTTCTGTTTTACACTAAGTCTGAGAATTAAAGAGATAAGAATGTTTAGCGGAAAATCACTTGTATTTATTTATTGCTTATAAGATCTTTGCTCTTTTATATATAATCTAATTCCAGTTCTTTTTATTACAAATATTTTATACGAATGTATTTATTTATAATATTTAGTTAAGTAAGAATTTAACCTAACATAACTTGGAATAAGATAGTATGAACGTTTTGATATACATTTTGGCTCTTCCAAAAAGTTTGTACAAGTCACTTTTTGCTGGGAAATAAAATATGAGGAAATGTTTATCCCGTTCGTTAGTGATATCCATGTTGTGACACGATAACTGTATTAATTGAGTACTGTAAAGATGTAATTCCCTTCGGAGAGATCGATACGCATCGATTTGATTTCGACCAGTTGCTCCTGACCACTGAGCTTCCGAAAAAAACCGATTTTAGTTGGATCTTGATCGTGTATTCCCCACGCATTTGATATTTGTCACGCTATCATCATTTACGTAGTCAATTATGAGGAAGGTTCGGACATTTAAGTAATTGATATCAAAGTTATGACTTTTACGCAACGTCGTGCCCAGATTACTGACCAAATTACTCGTTTTTGATTACATAAATACATTCATATTTTTTAATATAGATCGTTTGTAAAAATAAACTACCTTGAAATGACGAATCAGTAATGCAGAAAATTCTGAGTACTGTTTTTTGTATCTCACCTTTTTGGAACTGCTGTAACACGTTTAGATGGATTTTGAACTATGATGATTCAGATTTATATCAGCACAAAACAAAACTTGTACTTCTCGTTTTTATACTTTTCTCGTATACGCACGAATATATACGTAGTATACGTAGTATATTCGTATGTGACGTATATGCGTAGCATATTCGTGTGTACGTGGTATGAAATTATGTATGCAACGGAAAATCGATTTGCCGGTCAAACAGTAACACGTTTTGGAGTCGAAGTGGTTATATTAAACCTCCGTCATCCGTCTGTGATCACTACTGGCGCCTAAACCACACATTTAGTGCTTTCCAAAATTGGAAAAACCCTGTTTTTAAAGCTGTAGATTTGAAGCTTGGAAATTTTGAAAAATCTTTGAAATTTGGGGGTACTTTACATGACACTGGACATTTTCAAAATTTTCCAAAGCAAATAATTTCTGTTGAAATAAGTAAATCACATAGAGGATGTTTGGTTCAATTTTCATAGTTAGCTCTGGATTACTGAAAATTTAAAAATTTGAACTTGTTTGGGGCGTCTTTACTATTCAAAATTAAAACGTTTGCTCAAATGAAATTTGTTGTCCATAACATTCGTTCTTGCATAACAATCATGTGAACTTTCTTGAAATGATGGCATTTTTCAGGCACAAAAGTGCAAGCAATATTTACAATTTTAAAGATGGTTTGAAATGAAACTGCAATGAAACAGTTTTTCTTTTCTTACTATTAAACGTTTCAAAACCGTTTTGAAATCGTACTTTTTACTGTGTTTCTTGTTATAAGCAACATTCCTGTCTTCATTCTTAAAACTCAACAAGTAATATCTGTCGGCTTGTCTGTATTACTAAAACCGTTATGTACATAGTGACTGGGAGTGACGTCATATGGTTAGTTGTTTTTGAAGAACTGGAAGACTCGGTTCGTCCTGGCCTGTTCATGCAACTTTTTGTACAAACTATCAACGAATTTAATTAATACTTTTCCTTTTCAATAATTTAAGATAATAATTGCAGTTTGTCGTTTGAGAGTTTTCCAAAAACAGATAAAATTAATAAATGCCCATTTATTATATATTAAACATTACCAACCTGCTTACAGAAAATAAAGTTTATTTTATATAAATGTGATGGGTGAAGAGATAATAACTGTAATGATGGTGATTTTCTTGAAGTCGACACAAATGTTTCTTAGATTCCTAGTAATTACTTGCAGCAAAATGGAATTCTGAATGTCAGACCGTGTCGAAACTTGTCTGCTAATGCCGTTTTATCCGTCTAATAATCTGCATGGTGGGCAGGGCGATAAAGAGTTGGGCGTCTAGCTGGAAACCGAAGCGCCCTGCACAAATGCATAATTACTGAATGAAACATTCTTAAGTAGAATTAGCTATTTTTGCCAATTACGCATGCGTTCTTTGCTTTCTTATGTCTCTTAGAAATTAATTTATTTAATATTTTAAATTGCGAAGTGCGGAAAAGCAATGAGTTTGAAACAAAATTCGTAGATTCTTAATTGAGTAAGTTCACGGAAATGCTTACGTACGTCTGTATTGGTGGCGCAATCGCTTAGGTCATAATGGCTACAATAGAGGAACGCGTGTTCAAAATCCACGTAATGCGATATCTTGGTTTTACTTGACGAGCAATGAAAATAAATTCTAACAACGATGTCGAGAATGTTCTGACGTTCCTTTTTCTTTGCAGAAATTACTACCGATACCGACTTTGCGGAAAGAATTGATGTACTTTCGATTGCTGGTCGTTTACCCGGATCATTACTACTCCATATTTTCCATTCATAGGCCGTTTTTGGTTTTTACATTGGTACGTTCGTTTCCTTCCCAGTCCCTAATACGAGTATTACGTCCTTTGTAATTAACTTTATTTATTTGTGTCTCACTGTTCTTTTGTCAAGTTTTCAAGCTGAAATTTTTTCTTTGCTTTTAAAAATTAAGAAATGCTTACACTTCCTTCTACCAGAAATATGAAGAGCTAGAGGTGCTACAGAATGGGACAGGCTTTCTCGTAGCAAATGTTTATAATTTCCTTTGTGTGGACTGGTTTTAAGGTTCTTGCCAACTCACATAAGGTTCTTGCGTTCTCTTGCCAATGTCTATCGCCGCACAAAATACATTTTTGATATTTTCTCCTTTTTCGGTTCAAAATAGCTCTTTTTCACAGGAATCTGAGTTTTGGCTTCCTCTAAAGTCATTTGAAGCACTTCTACTCACAAGTTAAATAATCTAAACAAATCTATTCAAATGCTCCTTATTAACAGCGTGAGAGGTATTTCAAAAAATACATTTGTGTAATTTTTAAAAAACAATAGAATAGAGCAATATCTCGTTTATGTCATCGGATAGGCTGCATTTGGCATTACCCCAACCAAAAATGTAAAGAAAAAATTTGGAGCCGTTTTTGAGAAAATCTTGTTTATGTAAATTTTTAAAATTGCAAATTGTGCACGCCATATTGTGCGAAATCAACTAAAACTTTTAAAATTGCATGACCTAATTAAAAGATCTAATTATAAGCAACACATTTATTTCATTTGACTTAAAAATCTCTATCTTTAATTTTGTAGTTGTAGTAAGAAAGCGCCGCACAATATTCAAATTTTAGCGATTTTCAAAGTTCAGGTTAACCGTGACAATTGGACATATTCTACCTTTATAAAGCGTATTTTACTATAGAGTAAACAGTCATACAAAGAAATGTACAGAAAAATTTGGAGCCGTTTTGGAAAAAAATTAAAATGTCAGAAATACAAATAGTCCTTCCAAGAATTAATGATTGTTTTCAAATCGCATAACTTCAGCTGAGGCGAAAGCGACAGGGGTTCTTCAATTTACGGAAAAATCGTATGCATGGTTTAGGCGCTAGAGTTGTATCAGACGGACTGACGGACGTTTGCTTTAATTGGTTTTGGCATCACGGATCTACAAAGCTGGAATTATGGCTACACCGCGTGTTAGAGGACTTTTTCTCTTAATTTAGCATTTTTATTCAGTTTTCGTCACCAGAGCGCGGCAATTATTTTCGCAGAGAAAATGCACAGTTTTTCGCGCAGCATTATATAACATTCTCTATACTACGTATATTACTCTGCTTATATACGTAAGTATACCGAATGTAATATGTAAGTGTTTGTTAACATGCGTCACGCAGATAAATTTTAAGGAATAAGTTAGTGATGAAGTTGAAGAAAATAATTCTTGGTTTAAAACCATGTATTTATATAATAAATATTCGATTATTAGTTGAAGTAAATATGTTGAATAATTAAGTAATAATGTATAGTCAAGACCATGGTTGTAGAAATCTCGATATGATCTAGAACAGAAATAGGTATATTTTCAGTAGGAAAGGAATTTAAATATATCAGATGATTATTAGAGCAGGGGATCTAATAATAGTGACTTTATTAAAAAATAAGCTAGGAAGGCCAATGAGTAGTAGACCATAATGTTATATAAAACAAAAATTTTCCGAAGAAAACTAAGAGACAATATACAAGACAATGGTGGAGAGCTGTTACGTATGAATAGGAAATTAAATTAAAAATGATGCAATAGCTCTCGGTTAAATGCTATGAAAATGAATTTGTGGAGACGATGTTGTCAGTATACTGTTTGATAGAATACTAAACGAAGAGATTAGACAGATAATGATTGAGAGACAAGTGATCGAAAATGTAGAATCCAAACAACTCAATGGTATGCTGCAGAATGCATGCTGACAGAATATCAAAATTATCTTTGGTGAATCCCTTTCAGAAGAAGAAAAGCAAAGGAAGGCCAAGGAAATCTTGTAAAGTACGTCATCGATTTGACAATGAAGGGCAGAAGAACAGAGGAAGATGCCTGACGGAATAAAAACATTGGTGTGTAGATTGCGAAAACGTCATTAGAACTGTAAAATACTCGCTTAAAATTAATAATAATTACCTTAAAACCCGAAGTGGAAGATACCGGATGAAGAAGCCTTGTTATTATGTGCTGGCACAAGTAAGCGGGAGCAAGATCTGTTAAGATCTTGCCGGAATCTGGAAACCAAAAGCAAAGTAACGTTGTTATTTGAAAATATTAAATGAAAACAAGAAAATTTGATTATTTTCTAGAGAGTCCTGTAGATAACAAATATCAGATATTACTCTGTTGGTATTTTATGATATTTGTAAACTTTGTCCATTTATCGGCATGATCGCTTTTCAATGGGAACAACTATTCTTCGAATTGACAGGTCGAAAAGTAAATATTGTATTTAAGGTAAAAAAATGATGATTTAATTATGTTTCGAAAAATTAGCAGGACTGAAGTAAAAGAAAACTATCACAAATAGTAAATTCCACATTTCTTGTATGTTGCACCAATGAATAATATCAATTCCACAATTAAAATCTTTTGATCCACCAATAGCACTATGTGGGTCTCTTTAACCTGGAAATCTTTCCTTTAGCGGCGATAACATGATTCACCAGAGAGTGTTCGGCAGAGTTTATCGACGAATGACAGAAAATGTAATTACAATAGCCAGTGGACTGATGCAGTATTCAAAGGCAGATTTTTTTAAAACTCAGACATTTGTTCATCATTTCTCTCTCATGGTATACAGCATGTATTCAAGTTAATGTTGAAATATCTAGTATCACTTTCCGGAATCCTAGACTTAAGTAAAAGGAACGCCATGGTGACCCTGAAGATTTGGTTACGAACCCAACGGCGATAGCGCATATTTCTCCTTCTTCCCGACCTTGCATTAAAGTGGTCGCCAGTGTGCGACCAAATGCCAATGAATTATAAATTTGAAGTTATTTCGTTATTATTTAGATTTTCTTTGTAAAATCGTCTCTGCGTGAGATATACTCTATACGAACACTAACTATCAATCAATGGGCAATTACATTTTAAAACGTTACATTGTAATATAGTAACAATGCGTTTCAACAATAATAAATATTATAGTTATAGTTTACAAATTTAACATAATTCATATTATAGTACTTTAATTAAATTACTTTATAAATATTTATAATAAATGAAATTTTTCCCAAGTAAGAAAAAAATTATATTGCTTATTTTTTTTACAATATTTATTAACAATTCATTAAAAATTATAAATATGCAGTGCAATATTACTGAAGGTAATTGTTGACATCAATAAATTGGCAATTTTGTATGAAATGTAAAGAAATGTATGAAAATAGAAAATTTTATTTTTAACAATATTTTACAGAAGAGGATCCTATTCATTTTCTAACGATTATCGTGACACAGATTTCAGTTTGACAAAATTTTGAAACATTATTAACAAATACAATTTTGAAATAATTTATGACAGGAGAATCTCTATTAGTTCTTAATGGATTACTTAAAAACAGTGTTTGCATGGAGTCTGCTTATCTAGAAAAATTAGATTGTAACATTCCGATGACGTATAAAAACTTTGTGTGCATTTGCTCGTCTCTCGAAATAAAAATATCATGTGTAAAAATATACTTGCTATAATAATATAAATATATTGAATTTCATTGCGTTATTGTTAAATCGCTACATAAATTACATGTAAGTAATATATTGATATGGGTGTGTGTATGTGTGTATGTGTGTATGTGTGTGTGTGTGTGTGTGTGTGTGTGTGTGTGTGTGTGTGTGTTCTTCCAATGTTCACACAATAGACGAAAGCTAGTGTTCTATTTGCAGAAACATTAAGATATTAAAATGTTATATAAAGAGTCATATATCGTTTTGGTCTCACTGCAAAAATCCTCAAAGACTAGGTATCATATGATTTTTAATATTTGCGGTAAAGAACTCCATGTAAAATGCAATCACCTAACGTTAGATTGAAGAGAGGTAATTAATTGTGATCCCCAAAACAAGATCAAAAATCATTCATTTGCTTACAGCTACCTACCAATCATAATGTCTGCAGTAAAGCTTTCATTGCGACTAAAGAACTTTAAATACTTTAAGTTTATTTATTATTTTACATATCAAAACTATTTTATTACAACAATATTAATGTCCGTGACCATATAGTATTTTTAATTGGGTCATCTGAAATTGATGATGAAGTATTTCACAACTGAATGCTGCTATCTCGGAGACGTGTTTGTGAAACTGACTCTAAAACTGTATTATTTCTTTAAGTTATTAATTTTCTAATAAAATAACTAGGTTAGACAATGCATACAATGCAAATTATTTTCATTTTATATTAAATATATTACAATAATAAACACGACAGGAAATGTAGACATGGAGCTTAATAGTCGTTATCAGTGTTATTTTTGCAAAAACCGTTTTATAACAGTTTTAAAATATGTTCTTACTGGGAAATTGCATGCCTTTATTTATAATTAAATGTATATACAAAAATTTATGTAAAACTGTTGGTTGATTTATAATTTATTCAAATATTTACTATAATACTGCTCCTGCATCACCGCCATTTTGTGTGTTCAAGATTAATAGTCCCGCCTCCCTGAAATGAAGCTAAAGCGGATTGGTCAGCTCGATCCCGCAGGGTGTGAGGCAGGGAGTCAGAAAACTCTGTAAGTTCGGCTCAGGATTTATCGCCCATTTTTTTGTGCAAGCGAGGTACGTCGTCCATTCACATTTTCTACTGTCCTATTAACACCATTTGGCCAAATATCATTCTTAGGTTTGCCATGAACTAAACAATAATACTCTTGTGTATTTGAACTAAAGTTTGCTGTTTTTTGTTCTTACGTCGTGTTAAATTTTCAGGAGTTCTTCAGAAATCTCTTGAGGATGACGCTGCAGAGAAATACAACTTTTGCCCGGAATTATGGAGAAAGGCTGCCAAGAACAACATTTCACAAGCACCAATTGACTATTGATCAAATCTAAACAAATGACAAAGGCTCCCTTCTTCACGACACGTCGCACAAACGATCTACTGCAATCAGATTTTCCCTGAGAAAATGTAATTGAGACTATTGTTGAAATGGAATGGAATGGAATGGAATTAATTAAATCAGATTTTTGAAAAGTTAAAATTCCTGGATTATTTCTCCCTTTCCTGTAATTAAATGATACAACATTTCGATCTACAGCATTCATTACGATAATCATTGCCAATTATTCCTGTATTTTTGTGGTATATTTCATTTACTATATTGTAATTACTTTGCTCCTCAATTCAACTCAATTAGATCTTTTTGAAATCGCCGTTAAGTCCAGTATTAATTTTAATTTCAAATTTTGTTCCTAGCTCATATTGCAAAAAATTGTTTTTCTTTTCCAGATAATTACTTTGCTCCTCAATTCAACTCAATTAGATCTTTTTGAAATCGCCGTTAAGTCCAAATCTGGCTTTTTCCACAGCTTGGACAACCATCGCCGGACACTTGACCAATCCTGGCGTCAGGCGTATCGCTCTTATCGTGGCACCTCCAGAAGTTTCCAGACACGTCCCCCTTCCCCTCCCCTCGAAGATTTTCCTCCTAGTTATCTCAAAGGGGCGGAGCAATTTCTGAGGTCAGTGGCGCTGCCTCGCTAACGTGAGCAGGGGGTAACAGGAGAGGAGGGTGAGGAAGTAGAGGAGGAGGTAACAGGAGAGGGGAGCACAGAAACAAAACGGATTGGGGCGCGCGGGCGCGGGATCACTCCGCCATTGCACTGGACGTTGGCCCTGAACCCCGTGGACGCGGCGAACCAAAAGGGCGAGCGCGGGTCACGGGAAGAACTGTGACATTTTATCGAGTTCTTTACCATGAAAATGAAGTCTAATTTGTAGGTATCTAATATTGCTTGAGAAATTTGTGTCAGATTAAATTAATAGTATTGAAAGTTTTGTTTCTTACAAACTATTTTAAAATGCTAATGGTTCTAAAGCAAGAGGAACTTTTAACTATTACATAATAATTTTCAGGGAAACACAATATAATGCATTTACATAATGTACACATTTCCTATCAAGCAAATTGAAATTCATGTTCGTATTTAAAAACTTGTATTTTGACGTGTACGCCTTTATTAAATGCAAGCAATACACACATTTTATAACGCATTATGAAAATGTAATCGCCCATTTTCTATATGAGCAGGTGCATGCAAACAGTGATTTCATTGTCAATTAAAAATCACTTCGGGTGTCCCCAAGTAGATTATCATTGCAAAATTGCTATTATTAATATTGTTTAGACTATTTGTAAAATTGTTCAATTTTATAGTGATAATCAATTGAAAAGATTAGAGACCTCTCATTAGAAATATTTCAAGAAATATAATTGTCTTATTCTTCATATATTTTCAAAAGTTGTATTTTTTCTGTTACACTGCTGAGAAGATTATATCCCTTCCCAGTGATATTTTTGTTATTTATTTATTTAAGGTGTATACAAGGCAACAGTACAAATCTGATATGGCCTGAATAGAGGCGCTAACATAATTAATTATTTTCAACATATCACATTGCATATATTAAGCAAAAATTGTAATAATTCATATCTTTAATAAATAGCTAATAATATAAACACAGCAAATTTTTAATTCTTTTAATTTGTAAATCTACATTGAAGTTAAATATTTTCTTAAATATTTTGAATAACCACGTAGTAAAAAAGAATAAATTTGAAAACCTTACAATGTTACGAATCAATGTAATTTTCTTAAAACGAGCTGTTAAGAAAACAAAAAACTTGTTTGAATAAACTTTAAGAGATTAGGTATTTGAGATTTAAAAAGAATTTCGAAATTCAGGACAATTTTCCAATTAAAATATTTAAGCGGAACACAGTGTTTCAGATCGTATTATCTTTCCAATTTATGTTAGGTTTGTACTTATTTAGAAACAGTTTCTGGAGGTTTAGTTCGTTAGAAGCTCTCCACCAATTCAAACATCCGGAAACCTTGACACGATTTATCAATATTGAAGTAAGAAACAGTTTTTATTCACAGGAAACACACCGTCCTTGTTTTCTAACGATTAATTGTAGAAATAATTTTAGCCATTGTAAGATATCATATGACAAATAATTTGACTCATAGATCCCAATAATACTTGAATGCATATCGAACCTGAAAATACATTTGGTTTAAGTCAACACGGAAAACACAAGAGAGATTCAATGAGATCACAAGTTCTCAAATCTGAAAACTAAACTACAGTCTTTATTATTTTCAAATGAAACTTCATACCTTCTTTAATAATATAAAAAGAACTGTGTATTGTGCTCAAATATCTTGTCAATTACATAGTGCAATATTATTCGCAAAATTTTCTGAAAATTAGTATAAAAAGTCAGTTAAAATATTTTTTATTAATTACAAGATTAAAAGAGTAAAAACAGTAAAAAATGACTAATTTTAAAATGAAATAAATGACAAAGACAGTGTTACATCAAAAACGAAAAATTAGTTATAAAAGGCATGTTAAAAATCATCCCCTTCACGCGTATTAGATTTATAGAATAAGAGCATAGCTAAGAAAGTTTAAGAGTTTGCGGAGGACAGTAGCCAGCATCTCTTCTATAGTCGACAAGCTATGCCTTCTTCAACTCTTTCATTATCGCAGTGCACAGGGCATGCTTTACAGTAAGGTCTGTTCTTCATTTCTGGGGATAGGGGTAGGTAACTGCGCGAGATGTCCGTGCGAAAGTGGCAGTGCCCGATCCGAAGGTGAATAACAATTCTTACCTCGGGCTTAGAGCCACGGGATGACACGACAAGGTCTTATGATCCTTGTGAGTTTGAAAAGAGTTCTGCCACTCTGTTTGCACTCAAAATGCATCGTTGGATAAAATCTTGGTAGTAAGGTAGATATTACCATAAGAGATGTCTTTCTGGCTTCCTCGAGGCCAACTTTACTACCTAGTCAGAGTTTCATTTTCCATATCCCCACGTGGCCGGGACGCAGGAAAAAACGTAATTCAAATGATGGAGAATTAAGCGATATCTTCGATGTATTTGATGTTGGATATATGATGTCAAAAGGTTTACTAGGAGAGAAGAGGGGAAATGGACGACAAGGCCATCTTCCTGGGTTCGAAGGGCCGCGGGTTCCGCCTCGGACATAGATGTGTGTTCGTGATGTCATACGTATTCTCCTACAGAAAACCCCCAAACATAAAAATCACAGTGGTCGTTATATGACCTAGTAGTTAAAGAGATATTAAAAATATATACAAAAAACAACAATTTCCAATTGTCAAGAAATTTCATATTTGAATTCAGACTTTCAATAATCGTTGCCTAATACAAAACCTGGACTTTATTTCCTAGGTAAAATAGTATTATAAAATTAAATTTATTTAATCAAAATGACATTTTCATGTATATGGTCTGCTAATTCGATTATTATTTATAACTTAATATTCAACTCTCTCAGAGATTTCCTACAATATTGCAATGGTATTGCATTGTAGCCAATACATATTTTATTCACACTTTCTCTATTTCGTTGGTAAAATAAACATATTTATTAAACTAGTACCACTAGATTTAATAATGTTCTTTCATTACTATATTTCCATAGATTTTTTAAGCGCTGAGGAACAGTGACGGGAAAATAATTGGCTAATATTTAGATTAGACTTCATTAAATATTTTATATTTTACATTCTCGAATGCGCAGCACACTACAGAAACAATGATATCAAGTAAAAATAGTATTTAGGGTTTTGAAGAGGAGAATTCGGCTTTTGAAATCACGAACTCCAAAAAATATTTCAAAAAGACTCTCATTTATGTATTTATTTTAGACTCGTTGTAGGAAAGGACCTGTGTGCATGGTACCATAAAATTAGAAACATTACTGACTTCACAAATCAATGTGTTCACTAAGGTGATATTATACTAGAGTTCATTGGGATTTACAAGATCAATGATATTCCAATATTTCTGGAGGGTATGTTACATTATGCTCATATTGCATTATTGAAACTCTGAAAGAACTCTTTCTTTTTTACTTTACCTCTTCATTCAGATACACTTTACCGTTATTACAAATACTGTAGTAAATGTCACCTTTATTAATATCTCGAGGATTTTCAACATTGCAATTACTAATCTGTTTCAAATTTCTCATGAACTCTACTCTTCTTCTCGGTATAACTAATTCTACAAATGAAGTTATAAAAAATTGTATAAATGTTTTTAAATTTAGAAAATTGCTGCAGTAAGAAAGCATACAAATTTTCAATGAACGCATAATCTAAATTTTCTCATATATTGACTGCACTTTCTTCTTAAGGAGTAGAGAAAGTTACGTAATGCTACGCGAAAAAACGGCGAATTGTCGGCAGAAAAACGCATATTACACCGCCCTTGTGACGAAAAAATGGATAAATCCACTTGCTAAATTTAGAAAAAAAATCCTCCAAATCGTGGTGTAGCCAGAATCCATGTTTTGTGGGTGGTTGATGGCGAAAAATCGACTGACGGTAAAATGTCTGTCCGTCCGTCCCTGAATAACGCTAACACGGCTAAGCCGATTAGCCGATTTTCAAAATTGATACTCCCAATCGATCTGGCTGATGTCTAGTAGCGCCTTAAATTTGAAACCGATATTCAATTGAAATTTACTTTACATGTAGCCCTGGGACATTTTCAATGTTCAAACAAACGCTCCATAATTTTTTTATTACAAATGTAATAAAAATGTAAAATGTAATTTTTGGATATTGGGAAGTACATTTAAGAGAAGATATTGCTAGTCTCATGTTCGTTGAAAACAGATTTTTCGTAAATATTCCTACAAATAAAATATGGAAATTTGAGATTTTCCCTTCATGAAACTTTCCTTAAGATAAGATTTACTAGAAATAAGATCATGTGCAATTTTTCGAAACTTTGGTATTTTCCGCATAAGTTTCCGTGGCTGCAGGTGAAAGTACCTTGCTTTCTTTAGCATCACTAGTATTCTTTAAAACTGTCTACTTTAGACATTGAAGTAACTTCTCGAATAATTGCAAGTCCCTTTCTAGTTTTATTATGACAATGTGGTACTGAAGTATGCATGAAGAAAAGTAAAAATATCCATGCCTTTTTCTTCTATAGAGAAAAGTTCGCATTCTATTAAATTATAATTATATTATATTAATATATATTTTATTCTTCTATATTATACATTTTATATTTATATTATATATCACAATATATTAAACTTAAAAGGATTGGCCTCTGAAAACGAAAAAAATATATACTGAAACGATTATGTTCTATTTTAGCATAGGTTTATTATTTTTAACTACTTTTCTAAGTGGCAACTGAAACACAAATCCTTTGTGAATGGTTAACATCATAGAAGGTACGCTAATAGCTTGCTAACGTTGTGAGTTCGAATTCAGAAAGGTGATTTTTTCTTCTGTTACGGTGTGATTTCAGTAGTAATATGTCCAATATTTTTGTAATTAGCCAATTTTTGAAAAGACTTAGGGGCCCTAAAGGGTGGATTTTTATCGTCCATCAGTACGACGACAAAGCCTCCGTTCTGTACCAACTGACTGAGGCGCTGGTGAGTCTATTTTCGAGATATATATTTTGAAAATTGAAAAGTTAACTTTTCAAGACTACAAAATTAAATAGAAGTCTTACTAGTTGAAAACTCTTTTCCCAATTCATGTAATAGTATAATATTGCGGAGCAGTGACATTAGAGAAGAAAGTATGTGCTGTTGTAGTTCCAACTACTTCATTGTTACATTATAAGCATTATAATTTCTTTAAGAAGCAATCAATCAACTATTTGCTGATAATTAAAATATTGTTAGCATTATATCATTCAAGTTTTGATTTACAAGTTTTCATGAATAACGAATGCAAATTTGTCGGAAATTCTCTTAGTTGTGTTAATTGGTTTTAAAATAACATAGTTACTTGCTTAATACTTTACGCGGTTCTGTATTTCAGACTGGTGTTTCACGACGAGTTACACAGTTCAAGTCTTATCGCGTAATGTGGAATCACCTTGAAGATATGGGAGAGACAAGATGGCAGTTCGCAGGATAGAAACTACTTCGCGAGCCCTACAAAGACATTCGAATCGAAATATTTCTAACTAGAATCAACTATAGAATAGTATCGCGCTGATGATTCCACATTCTTATCAGAATGTGAGTTTGCGCTCTAACCTGAAGTAAATGTTTAATATCATAAGAACAATAAATGTTAAGATAGAATTCATTCTACAACCCCCTCATCGGTGCTGTAAGGTACCTCTGTGATAGCTCCGTGGATTAAACGGGTAGTAGATGAGGAATGGACGCCAGATCAAATCCTGCCGAATATATATTTTTACCTGATGCCTGGAACACATTAATCACTATCATCACGAGAGAGATTATTCCAAAATTCTTGAGAGGAACAAACTTGTTTTGTAAACGATAATGTGATTATATTAGATTGTGTGCTGGTATCTTGTATTCCAAGCAATGTGACGAAACAGAAATTTGGAAGAGAGATAGGCTCAAATATTAACAGTGAAATATGAAATTGCAATATATTTATCATATTTTGTGTAATCGTTGAAATAATATGAAAAAGTCTGTACCAAGTTGTATAATCACTAGTAATTTACCTATTTAACAATTCTAGAGATAATCAAGATCCTTAACAAGTCTCTGGGTTTATTATAAAATTTTGCAATAAAGGTAATTTCTTCGTTTCTTTTATTAATTGAGAAAGGAATATGTCTTTTACACGTTTAACGAAGTTCATTAGAGACTATTACGAACTCATTAAAATTACCATTTTGTGTTTGTGCCTTTAATGATAAATGCTAACAGAACGCATCCTATAATTGTTTGTAACAATTGATAATTTATTTCTTTATAGTCTTCTTAAAATTTTTAATGTAAGTCTTCAGTAGGTGGAGCCACATTTCAAAATGTATTAACTCCAAAACATAATAAGTACGATTTGACATGGTCATATGAAAAGAAATCAATATTTTTATTATTATCTCCATTTTTAAATAAACAATGTTTGATACGGCTTATCTTTAGTGCAGGGTAGACTGAGACAAGTGGTGACCATTCAATCAGTCTTTAACAAAGAAAATAAGGAATTTAATTATTTAGTTATATCAAGCGTTATTGCCATGCTTGTGTAGGTGATCCAATGCAAATCACCTGTCATTTTAGTCTCAATATAGGAAAAAACAAGGAGGTTGCGAATTTCGGATCTCAAAATGTCTGGGATAATGTTCTTTTAAATCCTAAATATTAAATTTATTATAAAATTCATAAATATGATAACGGAGTTAGATAAATAAATATATTATCATGTATTGTTAAAAACATCAGTTGCTAATGTTCATTTTCCAGAAATTGTACTGCTTGAGAACGAATATGTTTAGAGAATATGATTTCTATTACGTCTTAAATGTTACTCTCAGAGAAAATAAAGAAATTACAGAACAAACATTTCGTATTCGTAGATACATTAAGGATTGCAGATTACTGAGAGACCAATAACTCTCTCTGTAGCTGAAATCGTTTGACTCCGGGTTTTAAATCGGAGGTATTGAGGATCGAGAGTTCTGCGCGATGCCTTTTTCTTCTGTTCGCGTTCTGTTTTACCTAAGTCTGAGAATTAAAAGATAAGAATGTTTAGCGGAAAATACTTGTATTTATTTATTTAACCCATAAGATCTTTGCTGAACTTTTATACTATATAATGTGTGAATTAAGTTTTCCAGTCCACTTTATTACAAATATTTATACAAATGTGTATTTATTTTATATTTAGTTAGTAAGAATTTAACTTCTTCTCGCTTGGAATTAAGATAGTGAACGTTTTGACATACATTTTGCATTCACTTCCCCAAGAAAAAAGTTTGTCACACCAACTCCTGTCACTGTTTATGGGAAATGAAATATGAAATGTTATCCCGTTCGTTAGTGATATCCATGTGACCTGATAACCGTTTTAATTGAGTACTAAAGATGTAATTCCTTCAGGCAGGAATCAAACCAGATCGTTCGATTTACGACCAGTTACTCTGACCACTGAGCTTCGAAAAAATGCGTTTTACAGTTGGGTTCTTGAAACCGTGTATTCCCCACGCATTTGATATTTGTCACCGCTGTCATCATTTACGTAAGTCAGTATGAGGAAGGTTTGGACATTTAAGTAATTGATATCAAAGTTGTGACTTTTACACAACGTCGTGCCAGTGTGACAAATTACTCGTTTTCTTGATTACATAAATACATTCATATTTTGCAATATGAATCATTTATGTAAAATAAACTCACCTTGAAATGACAATCAGTAATGCAGAAATTCTCAGTACTCTTTTTGTATCTCACCTTTTGAAACTGCTGTATACGTTTAAATGGATTTTGAACTATGATAATTCGTTATCTCAGCACAAAACAAAACTTGTACTTCTCGATTTTACTTTCTCGCATACGCACGAATATATGTAGTATACGCTGGTATATTCGTATGTGACGTTATATGCATGCAGTATATTCGTGCGTATACGTAGTATAGAGATTATGTAATACAACGGAAAATCGATTTCGCGATTGACGGTAATACACGTTTGCAGTCGAAAAGCGGTTTTATCCAAACCGTCCGTCCATCCGTCTGTGATCACTACCAAGCGCCTAAACCACACGTACGATCCTTTCCAAGTTCAGAAGAAACCCCTGTTTTCTGAAAACAGTTGAAGCTTGGAAATTTTGAAAAATCTTTGAAATTGGGAATTGCACATGAAGCCTTTCGGACATTTTCAAGAAATTGCTACCAAGCAGCTCCTAATTTTCTGGTAAGAATAGAGTAAAAATCACTTAAGAAGGATGACATAGTTCAATTTTCATAGTTAACTCTGAATTTTCGAAAATTTTAAAGTTTGAACATTTTGGGGCGTCATCCTACAGCTACAAAATTGAAAACAGATTTGTCTTTCTGGAAATGAAATATATTTGTCCATAATTCGTTCTTGCACCAACAATCATGTAGGCTTTCTTGAAATGATGGCATTTTCGTGCAAAAGTGCAAGCAATATTTACAATTTAAAGAATTGTTTGAAATGCAAAACTGCAAATGAAACCGTTTTTTCTTTTCTTACTATTAAAACGTTTCAAAACCGATTTTGCGAAATCGTACTTTTTACTGTTTCTTTCGTTGCAAGCAACATTCCTGTCTTCAGCTAGCAAAACTCAACAAGTATCACTCGTCAACACATCCTAATATGTAAAGCATTGTATAAGTGACTGCGGGGAGTGACGTCATGTAGTTCAGGTGCTTGTTTGAAGAACCTGGAAGACTCGAGTTCACGTCCTGGCCTGTTCATGCAACTTTTTATTTTTGACTATGTGTGAGATTTTAATTAATACTTTCCTTTTCAATAATATAAGGTATGCATTTTGATTTGTCGTTTGAAGTTTTCAAAAGGAATGAAGTGTTAATAGTGTAACATTTGTTATATATTTAAGAAAACATTACCAATAACACGAGAAAATAAGAAGTTTATTTTTATATAAATGTAGTAGATGAACAAAAGATAATAACTGCGTAATGATAGGTATTGATTTTCTTGGCAAGTCAATAAATGTTTCTTAGATTCTAGTAATTACTTGCAACAAATGAATTCTGAATGTCGGGCCGTGTCGAAACACTTGTCTGCTAGCCCAACGTTATACGTCTAATAATCTCACCTTGAGCAGAGGCGATAAGGAGTTGAGCGTCAGGCTAGAACCGAGCGCAAAAAGGTACATGATACTGAACTGAAACATTCATAAGTAGAATTAACTATTTTTTATAGTGCCGCGTAGATTTCTTTGCTTTCTTATTATCTCTTAGAGGTAATTTTATTTAATATTTTAAAATTGCAGAAGTGCGGAAAAACAATTAGGTTTGAAGACAAGATTCGTAAGATTCTTAATTGGTAAGTTCACGGAAATGCGCGTCTGTGTTAGTGGCCTGTCCAGCTTAGGTGCGTGGCTTCACAATAGAGGAGCGCGATATTTCAAATCCCGTACGATATCAGCGGTTTTTACTTGACGAGCAATGAAAATATTCCCTAATAACGATGTCGAATGTTCATGTTCTTCCTCATAAGAAGATACCATTACAAAACTGCGGAAAGAATTTGATGTACTTTCGATTACTGGTCGTTTACCAGATCATTCACTACTCCATATTTTCTGTTCATGGCCGTTTTGGATTTTACATTGGTACATTCGTTTCCTTCCCACTCCCTAATACCAGGTAGTACGTCGCTGTAATTAACTTTATTTATTTGTGTCTCACTGTTCTTTTGTCAAAGTTTTCTATCTGAAATTTTTTCTTTTAACTTTTAAAATTAAGAAATGCTTACACTTAACTACTACCAAAATATGAAAAACTAGAGGTGCTACAGAGATGGGACAGACTTTCTCGTAGCAAATGTTTATAATTTCCTTTGTGGACTGGTTTTAGGTTCTTGCCAACTCACATAAGGTTCTTGCCGTTCTCTTGCCAATGACATCTATCGCCACACAAAATACATTTTTGACATTTTCTCAACTTTTCGGTTCAAAATAGCTCTTTTCACAGGAATCTAATGAGTTTTTGAAAAACTTCCTCTAAAGTCATTTGAAGCACTTCTATACTCTGAGTTAAATAATCTATACAAATCTATTCAAATGCTCATATTAACAGCGTAGAGGTATTTCAAAAATTACATTTATTGTAATTTTTAAAACAATAGAATAGAGCAATATCTCGTTTATGTCATCGGATAGGCTGCATTGGCATTACCCCAACCAAAAATTTAAAGAAAAAATTTGGAGCCGTTTTTGAGAAAATCACATTTGTATAAATTTTTAAAATTGCAAATATTGCACACCATATTATGCAGAAATCAACTAAAACTTAAAAAATTGCATGACCTTATTGAAAGATCTAATTATAAGCAACACATTTCATTTTGAAGCAAAAATCTCTATCTTTAATTTGTAGTTGTAGTAAGACGCCAAAATATTCAAATTTTAGCGATTTTTCAAAATTCGGAGTTAACCATGATAATTGGACATATTCTACCTTTATAAGCGTATTTTACTATAGAGTAAACAGTGCTTACAAGAAATTTACAGAAAAAATTTGGAGCCGTTTTAAAAAACAATTTAAAATGTCCGGAAGGCTACAAATAGTCCCCCCAAAAATTAATGAATGTTTTTAAAAATCGCATAGCTTCAGCTCAGGCGAAAACGACAGGGGTTTCTTCAATTTGGAAAAAATCGTATGCATGGTTTAGGCGCTAGAGTTGTATCAGACGGACAGACAGACATTTTGCTTCCAATTAATTTTTAGCATCACGGATCCACAAAACTGGAATTATGCTTCCGCGTGTTGGGGACTTTTTCTCTTAATTTGTAACTTTTTTGATTCAGTTTTCGTCACCAGAGCGCAGCAATGAGATTTTTCGCAGAAAATGCGAAGTTTTTCGCGCAGCATTATATATAACATTCTCTATACTACGTATATTACTCTGCTCATCACAATAAGTATACAAAGAATATAATATGTGAAGTGTTTGTTAACATGCGTCACATAGATAAATTTTAAAGAATAAGTTTGAAGTTGAAAAAATAATTCTTGGTTTTAAAACCATGTATTTATATAATAAATATTCGATTATTAGTTGAAGTAAATATGTTTATCATGCCCATTTGCAACATTCTGAAAGGCTACATTATTTGTAGATGATATTGATTAATAAACAAGTCCATTATTAAATATTCTTTCAATCATTCATTTCAAAAATTGTACTGCAACTATTTTACTAAACCATCCCAACCACGGATCCAAATAAAGACTCAGGGTCACGTGCCCTCTCTTCATCCTAGAAAATATTCATTTCTCTCTCATATTGAACTAGTGGTAAACTAGTAATGAAGATGAAGATGAAGAAGATCTTTTATTTATATATTATTTCATCAAACAGTTCTTTACCTTAACTTGACGTTGAAATACTTGTTACATTATTTTAGGAGACACCCAATAAGTCATGTACAAGACTGAGTAAAACAAAATGTTAGTTTTGATTAGTGCATAATCCAAATAACGCTAAAAAAATAATTTAAATTGGATATCGATTTTAAGACTTCGGAACGGCTGCAAACCTTTTGAATTCATACATAACGATTTCCCGCTTTTTTTGATCAGCGTATCACTTGAAAAATAGGTAGAAAAATAATATTTTTGTATCTGTAACATTTAATCCAGAAATTAATAAAAACAAAAATGGAGACTCAAAATAAATAATGAAATCAAGACACATAGTTGTGAAATCTCGATATGATCTAGAACGAAATGGGTATATTTCCAGGAAAAATTAAATATGTCAGGTGATTATTGGAGCAGGGGATCTAATAATATTGACTTTATTAAAATATAACCTAGGGAAGGCCAATTATTAGTAAGACTTCATAATATTTTATAAAACAAACATTTTTGAAAGAAAACTGAGAACAATATACAAGACAATGGTGGAAGCTGTGTTACGTATGAATCGGAAATTAAATTAAAAATGATGCAATAAACTCTCGGTTAAATGCTATGAAAAATGAATTTTTGGAGACAGTATTTGTCAGTATACTGTTTGATAGAATACTAAACGAAGAGATTAGACAGATAATAATGATTAGAGAGACAAGTGATCGAATGTAGAATCAAACAACTCCAATGAGCCTTTGCAGAATGCATGCTGACAGAATATCAAAAATTATCTTTGGTGAATCCCTTTCGAAAGAGAAAACGAGGAAGGCCAAGGAATTCCTTGTAAGTACGTCATCGATTTGACAATAGAACTGCTGCAAGAATAGAGAAGATGCCTGACGGAATAAAAAACATTGGTGTGTAGATTGCGAAAACGGTCATTAGAACTGTAAAATACTCAGCAAATTAATAATAATTACCGCTATTAGTGGAAGATACCGGATGAAGCCTTGTTATTATGTGCTGCTTTAAGTAAGCGGGAACGCAAGATCTGTTAAGATCTTGCCGGAATATAAACCAAAACCAAAGTTACGTTCTTATTTGAAAAGATTAAATGAAAACAAAGAAATTTGATTATTTTCTAGAGAAATCCCTTTAGATAACAAATATCAGATATTACTCTATTTAAGTATTTATGACCTGTTTGTAAACTTTGTCATTTATCGGCATGATCGCGTTTTCAATGGGAACAACTATTCTTCCGAATTGACAGGTCGGAAAGTAAATATTGTATTTAGGTAAAAAAGATGGTCAATTATGTTTTCGAGAAAAATTGACAGGACTGAAGTGAAAAGAAAGCTAAGCACAAATAAGTAAATTCACATTTCTTGTATGTTGCACCAATGAATAATGTCAATTCACAATTAAAATCTATTTTCCCGATCCACCAATAACATATGTAGGTCTCTTTAACCTGAAATCTTTCGCTTTAGCGGCGATAACATAATTCACCGGAAAGTGTTCGGCAGTTTATCGACGAATGACAGAAAATGTAATTACAATGACCGCCAGTGGGACTTCTGATGCAGTATTCCAAAGGTAGATTTTTTTTTAAACTCCAGACATTTGTTCATCATTTCTCTCTCATGGTATGCAACATGTATTCTCAAGTTAATGTTGAAATATCTAGTATCACTTTCGGAATCCTAAGACTTAAGTAAAGACATAATGAGTGACCCTGAAGATTTGGTTACAGACAACAGCGATAGCCCTGATTTCTCCTTCTTCCCGACCTTGCATTAAAGTGGTCGCCGAAATTAATACGACCAAATGCCAATGAATTATAAATTTGAGTTATTTCGTTATTATTTAGATTTTTCTTTGTAAAATCGTCTCTGCGTGAATATACTATATACGAACACAAACTATCAATCAATGGGCAGTACATTTAAACGTTACATTGTAATATAGTAGCAATAGTTTCAACAATAATAAATATTGTAGTTACAGTTTTAAATCGCCTTAATTCATATTATAGTACTTTAATTAAATTACTTTATAAATATTGATAACTTAAATGAAATTTTTCCCAAATAAAAAAAATTAATTGCTTATTTTGTTTACAATATTTATTAACAATTCATTAAAAATTATGAATATGCAGTGCAATATTACTGAAGATGCGTTAGTGAACACACATCCAATAAATTAGCAATTTTAGCATAGGAAATACTAGAAAAAATGTATGACAGAAAATTTATTTTGCAGCAATATTTTACAGAGAGGATCCTATTCATTTTCTAACGATTATCGTGACACAGATTTCCGAAGTTTGACAAAATTTTGAAACATTAGTAACAATTACAATTTTGGAAATAATTTATGACAGGAGAATCTCTGAAGTGATTCTTAATGGATTAGCAAAGCAGTGTTTGCATAGGTCTGCTTATCTAGAAAGAAGTGATTGTAACATTCCGATGACGTGTAAAACTTTGTGTGCATTACTCGTCTCTCGAAAATAAAAAATATCGTAAAGTAAAAAATATACTTGCTATAATAATATAAATATATTAATTTCATTTGCGTTGGATTGGAAATCATACATAAATTACATGTAAGTAATATATTGATATAGTGTGTGTGTGTATGTGTGTATGTGTGTAAATCAAATGTGTGTGTGTGTGTGTGTGTGTGTGTGTGTGTGTGTGTTTGTTCCTCCAGTATTTCGCAATAGACGAAAGCTAGTGTTTCTGCAACCATAGGCATTAAGATATTAAAATGTTATATAAAGTCATATGTCGTTTTGATTCTCCACGCAAAAGTCCTCAAAGACTTCATTATCATATGATTTTTAATATTTGCAGTAAGAACTCCATGTAAATGCGTACCTAACGTTAGATTGAAGGAGTAATTAATTGTGATCCTTAAAACAAAGATCAATAATCATTCATTTGCTAGCTGCACTTACCAATTATAATGTCTGCAGTAGAAACTTTCATTGTGACTAAATGAACTTTAAATACTTTAAGTTTATTTAGTATTGTATATATCAAAACTATTTATTACAATAATGTCGCGACCATATAGTATTTTTAATTGGGTCATCTGAGAAATTGATGATGAAGTATTTCAACTGAAAGCTGCTATCTCGGAGACGTGTTTGTAAGGAAACATTGACTAAAGCAATATTTCTTTAAATTATTAATTTTCTAATAAAATAACTAGGTTAGACAATGCATACAATGCAAATTATTGCATTTTGTAAATATTACAATAATAAACAGCGAAATGTAGACATGGAGCTTAATAGTCGTTGTCCAGTGTTATTTTTTGCAAAAAACCCGTTTTATAACAGTTTTAAAATATATTTTTTGACTGGGAAATTGCATGCCTTTATTTATGTAATTAAACGTATATACAAAAATTTATGTAAAACTGTTGGTTGATTTAATATTTATATTCAAATATTTACTATAATATAACTCGCCATCACCGCCATTTTGTAATGTTCAAGATGAATAGTCCCGCCTCCCTGAAATGAAGCTAAAGCGGATTGGTCAGCTCGATCACGAGACCAGAGGCAGGGTCAGGAAAACTCTGGTAAAGTTCGGCTCAGGACATCGCCCATTTTTTGTGCAAGCGAGGGTACAACCGCGTGGATATACAAGTGCGGTAGCCCTCAGCCTAATCAATGATGTGCCCCTTTCGGAACAATGTATATTGTCACAAGTACAAAGTCTTAAGACACATATATCATATCTGAATTTTCTTTTTTATCAAAGTGCACATAAACATTGTCATAGCTCCAAAGCAATTAGTAATGTAAATGTCAATTCAAAAGTATCGGCCAATAACAATTGGACGGGCTTTATTTATTTATTTATTTATTTATATATTTATTTATTTATTATTTATTCACTTATTTTTTGTTATTGCTGAGCAATCGTTCAGTTGATGTGTCGTTACTCCAATACAGCACTTTGAGGAAGAAATTAAATTTTTATATCATTATGAAGAACACAAATATTAAATGTACAACTTTCGAATGTACCATTAATTGTAATATCTTGCACACTCATACCAAAATGGAGATTTGTTCAGTATCTGATATATTTTTTTTATTCAACCACTTTATGATATCTACACGAACTAAAGATTTCTAAAGCTTTGACAACTGGTACAAAAATGTATTTCATCTCCGGAGATTTCACGAACTTTTCCCTGTCTACGTCTATCACAAAAATAATTGTAGATCTTTTCGTCCATAGTTATATATTTTGACGGCGTCAAATTAGAGCGTGCCTCTTCCGATTCTTAAAACTGATTTACAGTTGTCAAACTGTTAAAAACTTTGTCAAAAAACCGCAATTCTCAGATTGTCTCAAAACATGGAAAACGTTGGCAAATTCAGAATATTTTTATTGAACTAAGAATGTGTTACTATCGCATTAAAATATTAATCACACAATAAAAATACACTTTCAATTTTTTGCGATTTTGAACAAGACGCTGTTATGAACCAAATTTAACGCGAAATTATTTCTCATCAGCAAAAATTCGGACATCCTAGACAACTCTGTCTCCAATACTGCCTTCTCCAATACATCCCCACAATTAAAGTTTTAGAACACCTACTTTCTGTACCAGGAACTCCAAAAACCCGTTCCTAACATTTCTGTTAAAATCGGTATTTTGCAGAATGAACTTACTTTCTATACACTTTGCGTCAGAATAAAGTGAAAAGTGGAAGAAAAAGTGGATCTATTTCGTAAGGCATCATTTATCGTTGGAGCATCTCAATTTCATTGCTGCTGATCCTGAGTCGCTGAGAGTCGCTGGCGAGGTAGCGCCCGTCCACACTGCGCCCCTGTGGCCACGTGACCCGAACTGCTCAAGACCCAAGGCGTCATTCCATAGCTTCAATTTCTTTCGTATAAAAAGAAAGGCATATGATGTACCTTGAGATCGAGGTTATAATTCCCATTTTCGTGATTTTGAGGTGTATTCATAACAGTCGTAAGATAGAAATCTATTTGAAGGTACCGAAGTAATAACTCCACATCAAATGCCAGTGTTCATGAAGTTTCCCGAACGAGCCGAACTGGAGGCAGCAGTAACACAGTACAGAAAGTTCTCCTTACTTATAAGCTTTATCAAAGGGAATTGTATTTATTGAAGGGACCCCCCCGCTACACGACGACGAGCAGTGTCAAGGAATTAAACAGTTTTATCTTTAAATTACTAGCGTATTTTATCAATATCGAGTTTTTGAAATATTTTGCAAGAGTATGATTCTTAGAAATCAACACTTTGATTTTGGTCAACTGAGTTCATTTGTCCGACGAAGCTCTGGAATTCAGTTCCTTGAAACTATGTAATGGAGAAGTTGAACACCCGGTGAATGTTAGCGTGGTCTGTGATCTCAGCGGACGGTATGAGGCGCCTATACATCATTATATAAGGACCATGAAACAATACAAGCGAGTACTAGAAATTCTGCTACTGCTAGCCAGAAGTGAATGGTTCTTCAGCACTGAAGAATACATTTTTATATGCGATTCAATACCATTCCAGAAATCCAGGATTATTACTGCATTCTGAGTAGAAAATGTACAGTTTTGCCCTGGACGGAGAACTCACCAGACATGAATCCTATAGAGAAATCATGTGGAAAGGATGTTGAAATTTATGATGGGAACTCACCAAACAGTCGATAGCCAAGCAAATGAACTCAACCAAAATCCAATTTATTGAAATTCTCAATATAGAATAGCTTCATAACATTGAACTGCAACAACATTCAGAAGCCTGCATAGACAACATGCCGTTGTAGTATGTCGCTGGAAAACTTCAAGAATTTTGCAATTTTCTAAAATTCAAGGTTGCGTGAACATCGGACCTACACGCCCCCTTCATAACTATATATAACTCTATTCTTACAAGACATTTTTGGAAATAAATTGGAACCGCGATGTGAATTTTACAAATGTCCGGGGGGCTTCATGTATAATACCTCCCAATTAAAAAATGTAAGGGGAGCTTTATATTCTCCCCTTCTTGCAGTATTATTTTCAATGGGGCGAGTGAGTAGTTCAGCATGTCGATTTTCCCTTTGAGTAACCGATTCAAAATTTTAATAGACTATCCATCTCTTGGCGTTTGTAATCTGTTTTAAAATTGTGACCCTTTTTCAAAAAATTTCCCCAGTTATAAATTTCTAAAAAAAACTTTGTTTGATTGTATACGATATTTTTTTTTTAAATTGTAATTACTGTATTTTCCCGTACTGTATTTATTGTACTTTTTTTCTCAATTTCCTCAATTATTAAAACTTTCAAACTCACAATGATTTTTTCCATTTTTATCCGGAAAAAAGACAATTCATGAACATTGACATTAAACCCACTTCAGTTAGGGCTTTTTTCCAAATGTTCAGACAGGGACATTAAAAACCCTTATTCAACCCCAATGAATTTCGTAATAATTCTGAACATTGAGAAATCAGTAGTAGATCTCAGATGTCATCCTCTGGTGGCCCCCAGCAAAACATTGACATTATACTCTTGAATCGGGTTAAAGCTGGCAAAAAATGCCCAGATAAGTAATTATTTTGAAAAAAAAATTACTGTTTATGTTTTAAAAACATAGCCTAATTCTCCAGGCCTTTTTAAAGGGTGCTACCCCAAAAAATTTTCGGCATTGGTTCAGTAAATTCAGAGAGTACCGCGCTGAGAGACAACGCACTTCTGTCTTTATATATTAGTATAGAATAGATATAGATACAGCACAATACAATTGCAAACATGGTGGAAGTTCGATTTTCGTTGAATTGCCTGAATTTTCAAAAAATGCAAAATTTTAATTTTTTTCGGTGTCTTTCTTAAAAACATAATATTGAAAATATAAGAATCCAAAACATTGACAACTTTTTACAATTTACATAATTGTATGAATTGTATATAATTGTATAATGAAATAATTGTACAAGATGTATAGTATTGTCAAAATTCTAAATTGACACTCGTAGTCGTGTATGCGTCAGTTGTTAAAAAGCGACCTTAAATCAATAAAATTAAAAAAATATTGAAAGTAGGGATTTTTCCTTAATGAAATTTGTTCTTCAAATTAGATCTTGATGTAATGTAATGTAAAATATTGAAAATGTGACTTACACCTGTGCAACTTATTAGTTAAAACTTGCTCGTAGTATTGTGGATATGCTCAAGGCTTCTTATCCTTAGAACGACAATTCGAAACGCAGTGTGCGCAATCGTTTTGACGTTGACTGCTCTTTCGAGGTTTCGAATCGTATTATAATATTACCAGGGCTTGATTTCTGGTAGAACGGGGCGAAACGGCGTTTCAGTTGCTCCTGAATAATTATTAAATTTTATTATAAATGTGTAACTATTTCTATTAAGTTAATTTGGGGCGCGTGCCTAGACCCAAACTTTTATGAATCCGGCTCCGATATTACCCAGCAGTTGAAAGTAAAGGGAGAAGGCTCGTGCAGTTGTAGCGCCGCTGGTTTAGTCAGTGCATTCCTGGGAAACCGTTTTAGGTATTGGCAATGTTACCAACAAGGACGCTTGGTAAACTGCAACGAGACACTTTCTTTCTCAAACGTGTGTTCGAAAGATACCGAATTTTTTCTTCCTCTACTTTGAAGGTTTAACTGCTCGTGGTCCTGCAGCTTGGGGTTCTCTTCAATAAATTAAATTCTCTTTGATAAATCTTATAATTAAGGAGAACTTTCTGTACTGTGTTACTACTGCCTCCAGTTCGGCTCTCGTTCTGGAAGCTTCATGAACACTAGCATGGATGTGAGTTATTACTGTACCTTCAAATAGATTTCTATCTTGCGATTGTTGTAAATACACCTCAAAATCACGGAAAATGGGAACTGCAACCATCGGCCTCTAAGGTACATCATATGCAATTCTTTTATACGAAAGAAATTGAAGCTTATGGAATGGACGCCCTGGGTCTGAGCAGTTCGGGTCACGTGGCCACAGGGGGCAGTGTGGACGGCGCTTTGGGCTGACTCAGCGGCTGACAGGATCAGCAGCGATGGAAGAGAGATGCTCTTACAACATAGAGCCATTTTGTTTCTCCCACTTTTCACTTGATTGTATGCGAAGTGTATAGACAGTAAGTTCATTCTGCAAAATACCGATTTTGACGGAAATGTCAGGAAAGTTTTTCAGTGTTTCTGGCACACAAGGTAGGTGTTCCAACACTCCAGTTTCTGGGTGCGTAATTAAGAGATAGTCTTGGAGAGCGGGCGGTCCAGGATGTCCGATTGCTTGCTGATGATAAATAATTTCGCATTAAATCTGGTTAGAACTGCGTCTTGATCAACATCACAAATAATTAGAAGTGCGTTTTTATTGCTTGATTAAACTTTTAATGCAATAGTATCATATCCTTAGTTCATTAACAATTATGTGTATTTACGAACGATTTCCATGAGTCAGACAATCTGAGAATTGCGTTTTTCGAACAAAGTTTGTCAACCGTTTGACAACTGTTAAATCTCTATCAAGAATCAGAAGCGGCAAACTCCAATTTGACGCCGTCCAAATATATAAGTATGGATGAAAACATGTAATTTTTTTTGTGAGAGACGTAGTCAGGGAAAAGTTCATGAAATCTTCGGAGTTGAAAAAGATTTTTGTACCAGTGGTCAGAACTTTTGAAATCTATACGTTAGTGTAGATATCATAAAATGTGTTAATTTAAAAAAATATCAGATATCGGCCAACATCTCCATGTTCATGAGTATGCAAAATTTTTAATTAATAGTACATTGGAAAGTTGTACATTTAATTTTCGTGTACTTCATAATTAAATAAAAATATAACTTCTTCCTCAAAATGCTGCATTGGAGTAACGAGACACAAACTGAACGATTGCTGAGCAAAAACAAAAAATAAATGAATAAATAAATAAAGCCCGCCCAATTGTTATTGACCGATACTTTTTAATTGATATTCATATTACTAATTGCTTTGGAGCTAAATCATTAAGACCTTGTACTTGTGGCAAATACATTCTTCCGAAAGCGGCACAATATTGATTAGGCTGAGAGCTACCGCACTTGTACATCCACGCGGTTGTACAATGATAAAAGAAAAACACTTTTTGCAATATGAGCTAGAAAAAAAATTAGAATTCAAAATTAATACTCGACTTGACAACGATTTCAAAAAGATCTAATTGAATTGAATTGAAGAGCAAAGTAATTATCTACAATATAGTAAATGTGATAAAAAACAAAAATACAGGAATAATTGGCAATGATTTTTGTAATGAATGCTGTAGATTAAAATGTTGTATCATTTAATTACAGGAAAGGGAGAAATAATCCAGAAATTTTAACTTTTCAAAAATCTGATTTAATTAATTCCATTCCATTTCAACAATAGCCTCAATTACTTTTTCTCAGAGAAACTCTGATTGCAGTAGATCGTTTGTGCGACGTGTCGTGAAGAAGGGAGCCTTTGTCATTCGCTTAGGTTTGATCAATAGTGAATTGGTGCTTGTGAAATGTTGTTCTTGGCAGCCTTTCTCCATAATTCCGGGCAAAAGTTGTATTTCTCTGCAGCGTCATCCTCAAGAGATTTCTGAAGAACTCCTGAAAATTTAACACGACGTAAGAACAAGAAACAGCAAAATTTAGTTCAAATTCACAAGAGTATTATTGTGTAGTTCATGGCAAAATTAAGAATGATATTTTACGATAGGGATAATAGGGACAGTAGTGATATGTGGAATGGACGACGTACATTATGCATAACCTTACAGGTAACATTTAAATAAAGTATATTGTTAATAAACTAACAAATTATAGATGTAATAAAAATGTACACTATACCTATTTTTGTAAATAAATGTTTTTATCTGCTTTGTATCCCTGAGGAAAGCCAAATATTTGGCCGAAAGATCCGGAATGTAAAGTGTTAGCTTTCTTGTGACACCATTAGACATATAATTACAGGGGGTCAAGAATCATTGAATAAGAATGATATCGTTGAAGGCGAGTTTGATAGCAGTAATATTAAATACAAACGCCGCCACAACTAAGCATGATCTCAGAACCGCCCCGATATTAACCGCAGCCTCTACTGTGTAATAATTGAATTTTTCTCTATTCAGCCATTTCCCGGAAACGTGTAGGGTCGAATTACCACTTCTACACACTATTCTGCTGTACGTCGGAAAAAGAAGAGAATTCAGAGCTCTTCGAGGCTGCGGCGCCTCGCGAGGGGGATAGCTGGAGGTGGAAAATCCCCCGGGAAAACGACGTGTAGTTCGCGGTGGTGCACACGAATAATGAGCCTGGGAGTTGCTCTTCCAGCTTCAGGCATACAAATTATACTCAATGTCTAGCGGGGAAAATGTCTACAGCATTTGAGGTGACCGGAAAGAGCAAAGTTTGAAGATAATTAAGAAACATGTATGGAATATAATTTAAAGTTCCGCAAATTTATATATTATTCGCTTCAAATTGGAAAATTCCACTTTTTTTGATATTAGGTATCTACAAAACTAGTTTTTATGTTAATAAATCGTCATTACCCCTGCAGAACGTTCGTTACGTTTAAAGTTTACGGGAAGGTACAAATGTTTCTTTGAAGCTTTTTCCCAAACGTGTCAAATAGTGTTCTAACTATTAGCTGCAAAATAAAAAGGGTGTACGTAGAAAAAAACAGGGTGTAAAATTTCCTCAAAACACCATTTTGTTTGTATACGCAACCCCCCCTTCGATTGCCAGTGGATTGTAAAAGAACTCTGTCTTTTCCAGCTACTCCGATGCAGAGTGCATAAACGGCCGTGTGATTCTATTGCCTCTGGCAATGAGACCCGCTAATGCTAGTATCGCAGCGAAATTGCGATTTTTGTGCTTTGTTGAAGATTTGGATTTTTGTTGTTGTTGCAAGTGCATGGGGGTATATTGCTTTAGATCGTTTCGACACATACCAACAATAGATCCTCATTCCTCCTCCTCTTCCGAAGATGGCTCCCCACAGTTCATACCACAGTCGACTAGGCAACAGATTTGGGCCCTTCTACGGTGTCTTCGGCTTTTGAACAAGACGATTCGATTTCCTCACATTTGTAAAGTTGAGACAACGAAGGCGGGGGCGGGCATTCCTGAGCCGCGGCAAACGCCGCCAAGGATAGAGCCAGCAGAACTAGACACAAATGTTTCATTGTGAGTGCTTTGTGATTTACGACTTGCTGCTACTTGACCACGCTTTCAGTATTTATACTAATACTTATCGTATTTTTTGGCATGTCATTGAGTTGTCGTTATTTCTTACTACATTTCTTTCAAACTTTCACAATATGGTATTTATGCTATTAAATTTGTGATGGGATTTTTACCTCCCACCAATGTCGTTATATCCGTCATTATTTTATCTTCAGATACGCATACCCTGTTGTTGCGTGTGCTGATAAGTCATGGGCACGGCAGGCTTAATTGTATTGATGTAGTTGTAGGAACCCAACTGACTAGCATTTTACCCTTGGAAAATGACGTAACGTATGCATGTCAACTTTTCTAGAGGACACCCCCCCTCGTTTCGAAATTTCTTGACATTTTTCATATGAACGTGGATTGGGACGTTAGTCCCAAATTCTATCTGACTATGCCTATACTTAATAGAAACAAAGTAAAACTTTCTGGGCTTTTATTTGCACTGATATTGAGAAACGTGTTAAAACACTTCTCTATTTTCTTATATGTTTTCAGGATATTTGACTCCCGAATTAATATATACAAGAAATGAAATTTCTTTGATAATTTATGTAAGTATATTGGGAATTATTTTTACTTTCTAGAATACTTACGTATATACAGAAGTAATATACGAAGAAAAGAGAAAATAATGTAATGTTGCGAAAAATCGATTTCGAGATTTCAACGGAAATATAGGTTTTGGAGTCCCCTGGTATCGCAAAAGTAGTTATTTCAAAACCTCCGTCCATCTGTCCGTCTGTCCGTCTGTCCGACTGTCCGTCTGTAAGTTTGTCCGTCTGTCCGTCTGTCTGTCCGTACTAATTTCTTTTAGCATTGCTATTGTCGTTACAACACTATGCCTGCATTATTTAAGAAACAAGTGATGTTATTTATCATACCGTTGAAGTTTGTTGAAAACTGCTGCTATAGTGAGGACATTCAAATATTTGTTTAGTTGTTTTTTGAAAAAAGAATGAAACTTATAGTATGAGCTATAATAATCAAAATAATCAAAACGTAAATATTCTTCCTTACAGCATTACATTTACGCAATATTATGTGGAAATTTTATTTTACAACGATATAACCGATGTAACGTCACAAACTAAGTTTTAATTTTTAGTTTGATAAGGCTTTACACTAAGTTTTGATTTATAATTTTAAAACTGTCGTTAAGAGAATAAAATTTAATTGATCAAAAGCATCCTCGGGAAGAGGCCATGTGCGAAAATATGGCAGGAAAAGCATCACCAATACTGAACGCAGAATGGGGGATCTCTGCCTTAAAATCATAAAGAGTTTTGATCGTCTTATACTTTGATAATCGCTATTGGAGTAACAGTTGCCTAGAAGACAGCCCGAGATGGTTAGCAAAAGAGAACCTGATCGGCCGTCGTCTGCAAACAACTCCTTCCCCAGGCCACGAAGAAGAAGCGACTACAACGGGCCCTGACAAGCACTGAAATGTGATTCTTGCGACTGAAGTTAAGTAATTAAACCCTTTTATATTTAAATTAAAAATGTATTTCATCAATATTAAATTTTGTAATTTTTTGCAAGTATGATGCTTAGAAATCAACGCTTTTGATTTTGGTCAACTGAAGTTCATTTGTCCGACGAAGCTCTGGAATTCAGTTCCCTTGAAACTATGTAATGGAGAAATTTGAACACCCGGTGAATGTTATGGCGTGGTCTGTGATCTCAGCGGAGGGTATATGAGGCGCCTATACATCGTATAAGGAACCATGAGCAATACAAGCGAGTACTAGAAACTCTGCTACTGCTACAGCCCGAAGTTCATAGAATGGTTCCTCAGCACAGAAGAAAACATTTTATACACGATTCAGCGCCATTCCAGAAAGCCAGAATGCATTCCTGGTTCAAAAATATTCCCTTTTTGCCCTGGACGGAGAACTCACTAGATATGAATCCTATCGAGAAATCATGTGGAAGTGTATGTTGAAACTTATGATGGGAACTCACTAAATAGCCGATCGCCAAGCAAGCGAACTCCACCAAGAGCCAATTCATTGAAATTCTCAATATAGAATAGCTTCATGACATTGAACTGCAACAAAATGCAGAAGCCCGCATGGAGAACATGCCGCGGCGCATTGAACCTATAATTGCATCGAAGGACGGCGCCACTAAATACTAGTGCACATGTATGCGTATGCGCGTCCGTGACGTGTGAGCGCGTGCAGATGCGGTACTCACCTGGTACCCACCGCTCACACGCACGACGATAGCCAACAGCCTGCACTCAACTACTGGCGGGAAGCATACAATAAAATTACATCGACCTCCACTAGCTCAGCGAAGTAGCCAGATGGCTACTAAACGAAAAATGGAGGACCACCTAAGAGGAATGACAGGATTCGACAGAAACATTACACAGAAGAAATTCAACTAATATTAATTAAATGATAAAAAGAGAAATAAAAAGTGTATTAGTACCTCTAGGAATAAAATAAATAACTTAAAATCTAAGAAATAAAAAAGAGAAAACAATTTCAATCTTAAAATATTATTTACATAATGAATTGCCTGACCCTAAGGAAAAATTATTAATAAAAATCCTTATTCTAAATTAATAATATACATACAACAACAAAGCTAATTCATGGAGGGTACTAAGAAGAATAGTAATACAGTAAATGAATTTGATTATAGGTCTAAAAAATTGATGATATGTTATTGGTGTAATGCTTTAAAATAGCTCCGCACTCCCGGAGACAGGGGCAGGTACCTGGTATGCGGATTTAATGTCTCCGTCGCCGCGTGAGCTGGAGACCCGTGGCAATTCAGAAGTGAAGATACAGGTCACTCTGCACCAGCCGAGTGATTGGTCGGAGTCTGCGGACACGATGACCAGCAATGTGTGCCGCCGTCATCTGAATTTCAATGGCACGCCTCCTATGTGCGAATGAAAAACGTTTCAAACGTGCCAGAGTGGCAATCGCTGATGGGCAGCCCGTAGCCCCAATGAGTGCCGTTGCGGTGTGGCGGTAACTAACGGCAAGGCGAGACGCGAGTGCTGATGGCCAACGTAGTGCGTAGGGAGCTCACAGTCCACTTATTCAAGGCCCCGCATTGAGGTTTTGTCAATATTCGACACTTTCCTCTGCTGCACAATAGTATTTTCTCTTTATTACGTATGTGCGTACCACGCCAGAATCCTTACAGTAGACTTTAAGGATTCCCTAAACAACACGTGTCCTTCGTAATGTTGTCGGGCAGTGTTATAGTCATTTCTGACCCATCAATGCTCTGCCACGCTTACAGAAAATCCATGAAAGCTCCTGACAATGGTTAAATTCTAGTCCTACTCAATATCAGGATGGCTTTTGTTGGCAGGTCATGAGGTGTTCATGGCTATTTTCGGCCTCTCGATTTTGCAGATTGCAATTTATCATGGATTCAAAATTATCACAATTATGGGATACAGTTTCTTACTGACAATAGTAAAAAAATCAATGCAAGTTTCTTACTTATGCAGATGGCATACGCATCACATCATAGCACCTGAAGGCGTTCAGATGTACATCAGTGGTGCTAAGCTTCAGCAGTGATACTCATTCAATTAGTAAAGTATGTATGTAAGTACCTTCAAATAACATTGGTCCAACAAAAATGGATTACAATTTAATACAGATACTATTTTAATTTAACGAACTTTCGATTTCATCAAACTACATACAAGTACAAATAAAAAATTAAATGTACCACAAATAATCCTTCTTCTCCTACCTAACTCATGCAGATGATATTAAGTTAGACATATTAGAACCTTTCCTTTTCTGTCTCTTATTTTTCTGTCTTAATATTAATATTGAGTCCGGTCTGTGACGCCGAGCAGAGCAGACATTCTGTGGTCGAGCTCTGCTACCGTTACCAGTGCCAGTTTATAAAGTGTCGTGTTTCCGAGCTAGTGGAAGCTAAACTACAATCGTGTCACTTGTAAGTGGGGCGTGCGTGCTGGTTGGTGGACCAACGTATTTCGGTGGGTCATCAATAATTGCTGCTTTGCCAGGTAAACCGCCAACGCCTTGTATTGATAGGAGGGGCGAACCTTGGGTCTCCCAAGATGGAGGCCTCTTCATCGTTACTTGAGGCCATCTCACCGGCGCTTTTAACTCCTCGCCAGTTTCGTTCCAGACATTTCAAATTGCCCTACAGGGCAGCTTATAACTGACTCACTACATCTGATAAACACTCCAAACTATGGAAACTCCCAACACGTAATATTCCGGGAAAATTCCAAATAAAATGAGTTAGTTATGATGTCTCAATCAAGATTTAATGCATTAGAACAAGAAATAATGTACCTCAAACAACACGCTCAAGATTTACAACCAAAACTTAATTCTCAACAAGAACTTCTAAATCAAGCAGTTACAGTGAATACTACAAGTGAATACTCTAAATCTTCTTCTTCCAGTTCTTCATTACCCCCTGAAAATATAACATTTAATGATCACAATAACTCTAAACGCAAACGTTTAACTAACTCTGCGGGTGATTCTTCTGCATTTTATTCTGTCCCTACTTCCAATCCATATCAAGATCTTCCAGAGGAAGTAGATGATTTTAATTCTACATCTCAAGATACAAATCAATGTAAAAAAAACAAAACTTCCATCCCTCCAATTAACATAGCAAAAACGTCTAAAAAATATTAAGTAATTTTGGTGCATTTATTTCAGAAATTAAACAAACAGCACAATTAGATTTCACTACCAAAGTTAAAAGTGACTATATTTCCATTTTCTTTAACTCCATAGAGGACTTTAGAAAGTATAGCCTCTTTTGCAATACAAATAAAATTCGCTTTTTTCTTATCGTGATCCGATGCAACAAACCTTATCAGCTGTGTTGTATGATATTCCTATTTCCTACACCAATGAAGAAATTAAAACTGAATTATCCAAAACATATACTATTACATCTCTTTATAGACTATTTAATAAAAATCGCCAACCTTTAGTGATCTGTGCCCTTGAACTCACAGACAATGATCTTAATAGGGATATCATAAAACTGGATAAATTATTTAATAGCATTGTCAAAATTAAATTTCGTTCAAAATAAAATTTTCCTATACAATGTAAAAATTGTCAAAACTTTAATCATACTCACGCCAACTCTACTCTAGAACCTCGTTGTGTACGGTGTACTAAGAATCATCATTATTCAAAATGTAAAAAAACAAACAAGAAAACTACTCCTCAATGTGGAAACTGTTTTGAGAAGCACACAGCTAACTATCGAAGATGTAGTTTCTTTAAGAAACATTCTTTAAATTCTAAATTAAGTATTAAATTCTAATCAAAAGTTACCTTTATCATTCCATTACGTAATCAAAATCATTCAAAAATAATCCTATCACCGTTAAATCTCTATGAGGTCTTCTTCTATACTCCCTCCTGCTATAGATTTGAATAATTTTCCTTCCCTTCCTTCTATATCTCCAAAATCAAAATAATATCTAAATAATACTTTTAATTCTTCTCCTTTTAATAGTTCAGAATTTAATTCTTACAGTCCCATTATAACAAATCAAATATTAAACTCTTTACTTCCACAAATACATCGATTAATTCAAGATGTTATTCCACGAATACTCAATAATGGATCACACTAAAGTAAAAATTTTAAATTGGAATGCTAATGGTCTTCTAAATCAGCTACCTGAATTTAAACACTTTTTATACAGTCAAAACATAGACATTGCTTGTGTTACAGAAACACATTTAACTCATTCAAAAAAATGTGCTATACCAAATTATATAATATATAGACAAGACAGAACTTCTATCACTACTGGAGGAGGTGTAGCAATTTTCATACGTAGAAAAATCAAACATTTACAATTATATGTTCCTATTTTTTCAGAATTAGAATTAGTAGCTCTCACTGTTTTCTTTTCTATAGGTCCTGTAAATATAATAGCGGCATATAAACCACCCAACAAAAAAATATCTAAAATAATTCTAGAATTATTATTAAATAACAATTCTAAAACACTTTTACTCGATGATTTAAACGCCAAACATCAAGCTTGGGGATGTAATAGTACTTCTCCACAAGGTCAAATATTATGTAATCTACTCACGCTAAATAATAGGTCAGTTCATGCTCCTTCACAGCCTTCCTTTTTTTACTAATTAAAAAATAAGTTTCCCGATAATGCAATATTGTATACCTGCTTTAAATTCGGACCACAATCCAGTTTTAAAAACATTTCATAAACTTTCCACTTCGTATCAGTATAATAATTCTCTCATTAAAGGAAGGATTAATTGGAATATTTAATTTTATTGCAACTTCCATCCTTCCAAAAATTATCTTTTAATATTTTACCTAAAGAAATATTAAATTTAATAACTATTAAACACACTACTCGTCGTAAATGGCAACTTACTCGTGATCTCATAATCAAGAAATTATTAAAGTTATTACTGTGCGAAAGAAATTAGAAGAACATCGATATTCTAAATTCAATAATTATGTATCCCAACTTCAGCGAAATTCTTCATCACTTTGGTCTGCTATTAGAATTATAACAAAAGTGTAAATCAAACGCTGTTCGCTGTTCGTAACGGTTAGTTATGTGGTATCAACTGTGTGAGAGTGAGGTATTTCGTAATGTCTCCTTGAATGTTCTGCTGACGTGGTAATTCAATGGGATAGCGTTCCCTCATTAAGCTTAGCACCTGAAGATGTAACAAAACGAGTTACGAAACGTTGTGAAATTACTGAATAAATAATTGTCATAAAAAACTTTGGATACTATTATTTCCTTAACAAAAGAGAAACATCAAATTACTGCTTTAAAAGATTCAAACAAAATTGCTACTACAGATTCTGAAAAGGCGAAACTATTTGCACAACAATTTTGTAGGTCATTTACCGATAATCCGAGTATCAATTACTCCTTTCATCGAAATATATTAAAAAATCTTGAAGATCCATTTTATACAGTTCCCGAACGTATCAAATTTATTTCTCCTTCAGAAATTAAATTGATTATAACAAAACGTAAAAATAATAAATCTCCAGGTTTCGACAGACTTCCCAAAATAGTGTTCAAACATTTTCCAAATTCCACTATCAGTTCATTAACAGCAATATACAATGCTTGTCTTAGAATAAATTACTATCCTTCAACATGGAAATAGAAATTTTATTACCCATTTTTAAACCACAAAGATCATAGGGGATCAGAAAATTTTCGTTCAATTAGTTTATTGTCTACATTCTCAAAACTTTTTGATAAAATAATTTTAACAAGACTTATTAAATTTATTAATCAAACCAATTTTTTTCCAAATTCTCAATTTGGATTTAGATCTAATTATTCTACAATACAACAATTGTTGAGAATTACAGATTTTATAGCGACTAGTTTTCAAAAAAAATAATTAACATTTGCGTTATTTTTAGATGTTGAAGGAGCGTTCGATAAAGTATGGCACGTTGGTTTACTTTATAAGCTTAGAATATTTGGATATCCTATTTATTTACAAGAAATTTTATCAAGTTTCTTATTGGATCGTAAATTTCGAGTTCAAGTTAATAATATGTTTTTCTGAATACAATATCCCGGCTGGAGTACCTCAAGGTTCTCTGTATCTCTATTCTTTTAATATTTACATTTCAGACATCCCGCATTTACTTAATTCAGAAATAGCATTCTTTGCAGATGACACATCTTTATTTTTTTCCCATTCAGACATTATAACAGGACGCGATAATTTACAAGATGATTTAAATATTCTTGTAACTTGGTTTAACAATTGGCAAATAAAGATAAATAATCAAAAGTCCCAAGCAAAAATATTTTCTTTAAAACGAATCTCTCCTACGTATCTTCTTATTATTAATTATAAAGCAATTCCTTGGACTCCTTCAAATATTTCAATTACATATCTCGGATTACAACTAGATACTAAATTAACATGGAAAACACATATTTTATCTATAATAAATAAAACTAAGCTTAAGCTTTTAAAATTATATCCACTTCTGACTAAAAATTCGCACTCTCTGTAGATTCTGCATTAACTATATTTAAATATATAATTCGCCCTTCGTTAACTGATGCATGCCCCATTTGGGGTGGTGCAGCAAAAACTCATATTAAAAAATTAGAGATTATACAAAATAATTATTTAAGGAAAGCATTAAAAGCACCCTGGTTCATAACAAAAGATCAAATATTACGTGAACTCGATATTCCTCCCCTAAAATCCTGGATCCTTCGTCTCTCAGATAAATTTTATGCTTCTCTTTCTTCTTCTCCTGCTTTTACATCTTTTCAATTAGAAAAAGACAGTTAATCTATTCCCGCGAACTAAATCACGTTATCCTAAAGATCTTTTACATCCTCCTTAGTTGTCTCTTCTCACAGTTTCTATCATGTATTGTAAAAAATTTCTTTAAAATTAATTAAGTAATTTGTTTAGAGGTTGTTACTTAGTTTTCCTCATTTAATTTTTTATACCCTTGAAAGACAAATTTTTGTCGAACAAGGATCAAACAATATTTTTTTTAAAAAAAATCAGTATTAGGCTAGCTTAGATATTTTATTCTGAGGACCTAATTAGAAAATTATTAAACACATAACTATAACAAAATATCTCATGCCTTAATTTTTAAAATATTAAAGGGGGGGTCTCGAAATGCACCGCCCATTACGAGGTCTCAGTGTCATTTTATTTTCGGTTATTTAAGATGAACGGAAAAATACTATAAAATATTCCTGGAAATAATAACAACCAACATCCTTAACAATTTCTGAAGCGCAAAAATGAGCTACGCTTTTTCTTTTCTCAACAAAAATCTCCTGCTCATAGCCGCAGAAAATTCGACCTGCATTTCAACATCATATGTAATGGCCCTAATAATTAATTACCAATATTTCTGCAGTGGACCAACGTCTTGTTGTGTACATCCCACGTTGAGTTGCTGCACTTCGCCAGGCAAAAGGAGGTCCGACACGATATTACAAGTTTTTCCAAAACTTTTGTCACCTCAGCGTATGTCTATATGAAGTTTTTAAACCGATGGAAAAGCAAAATTAAAATTCCATGGTAAGTCAGTATCATTTAGAAAGAAAATGGTGATGTTGGAAAAAAATGAAGAAGGGAGAAAACGGTTTCAATAGTTAACTAGGGGTGCTACAGAATAGCGTGGTTTTTCTCGTAACAATTTTTTAAAATTTACTTGCTGTAGACTGGCTTTAAGGTCTTGCTCGAATCACTGGTCAGCTACAATCTATCGTCGTCCAAAGTATTTTTTTAATTTTCTCAATTTTTCAGTTTCTGAATAAAAAGAACACAAATATGACTTCAATAATATTAACAAACCATAAATCTCGTCCTAAATATAAATTTTCAAGTCCTTTTTAGGAAAATGGAGATCAAGCGTTACTGTAAATGCGGCATTTAGACCTCTTTTTCAAAGAATTCTATAGAATTTCCGAAAAACTTCATTTAAAGTCATTTGAATAACTTCACCTCACAAATGTAATAATGTATAGAAATAGATGGAAATAAAACTAAGAGATATTAAAAAAAATATATTTGTATAATTTTTGAAAAACCAAAAAAAAACACACGGAAATGAACTTTACTTCTTATTAAACAAAGCAATTAGCAGTACATATTGGTAAAAATTGAACAACAAAGTGGAGACCTTTTTGAGAAAATGGCATTTGAGCGTTTCTGAAAATTCGGAATTTTGTATTGATTTTTACAGTAAACTATTGAGTTTTCGAGAAACTTTACTTGACATTATTTAAAGCACAGGTACTCATAAAAATAACACTGTGAATAAATTGCCTCTAATGAAATATTACCGACGTAAGACACAAGTAAAAAAATTTTTTGTAAATAAAAACAAAAACAAAAGAATACAGCAATATCCCGTTTATGCCATCAGAGATGGTTTGTTAAGATACCCTACCAAAAAATGTAAAGAAAGAATTGGAGTTGTTTTTGACAAATGCTGGTTCTCGTAATTCTTTAAATTATTGCACAAGAACTACTAAAATTTTTTGGTAGTATTGTTGTAGTAAGACGCTGGAAAAATTCAAGAATTTTGCAATTTTCTGAAATTCAGAGTTAACAGTGAAAATCGGACCTACGCTCCCTTTATAACTATATTTTAGAATAGAATATTTATTTTGCTACTTAGGAATACATAGAATATTTCCGGTGGTAGCGTTTTCTAAAAAATTTACTCTATTCTTACAAGAAATTTTAGGAAATAAATTGGAACAGTGTGTGAGAAATGTTTTAAAATGTCCGGGGAATTCATGTAAAATACATCCAAATTTAAAAAATGTAATTTTTTTTTTCAAAATTGTAAATCTTCAACTAGAGCAACGTCGACTATGGATTGTTCCATTTGGAAACAACCGAACGTGTAATTTAGACTATAATACTGTTAACAGACGGACGGACAGACGGACAGAGGTTTTGGAAATAACTACTTTTGCGATACCAGGGGACACCAAAACCTACATTTCAGATGAAATCTCGAAATCGATTTTCCGCATCATTACGTATTTTTTTCTATTTTACGTCTATTACTCCCGTATATACGTAAGTATACTAGAAGGTAAAAATATTTCCCCAAATACTTACATAATTTATCAAAGAAATTTCATTCCCTGTATATATTAATTCGGGAGTCAAATATCCTGAAAACATATAAAAAAATAGAGAAGTGTTTACACAGTTCTCAATATCAGTGCAAATAAAAGCCCAGAAAGTTTTTCTTTGTTTCTATGAAGTATAGGCATGGTCAGTTACAATTCAGGACTTAAGTGCCAATCAAAGTTTATATGCAAGTGTCCAAAAATTTCGAAACCAGGTAGGGTGTCTTCTGGAAAATTTGACATGCATACGTTACGTCATTTTCCAAGGCTAAAATGCTAGTCCGTTGGGTTCCTACCACTACATCAATACAACTAAGCAAACCTGCCGTGCCCATGACTTATCTGCTCACGCAACAACAGGGTATGCGTATCTGAAGATAAAATAATGACGGTTGCAACAACATTGGTGGGAGATAAAAATTCAGTCGGCAGAAAATATTATCTCATCACAAATTTGATAGTTTAAATAACGAAATAACAATTACTCAATGACATTCCAAAACATACGATAAGTATTTGTATAAATATTGAAAGCGTGGTCAAGTAGCAGCAAGTCGTGTACAATTCACAAAGCACTCACAATGAAGCATTTGTGTCTAGTTCTGCTGGCTCTATCCTTCGCGGCGTTTGCCGCGGCTCAGGAATGCCCGCCCCCGCCTTCGTTGTCTCAACTTTACAAATGCAAGGAAATCGAATCGTCTTGTTCAAAAGCCGAAGACACCTGTGAGAATGGCCAAATCTGTTGCCTAGTCGACTGTGGTATGAACTGTGTGGAGCCATCTTCGGAAGAGGAGGAGGAATGAGGATCTATTGTTGGTATGTGTGTCGAAACGCATCTAAAGCAATATACCCGCCATGCACTTGCAACAACAACAAAAAATCACAAATCTTCAACAAACGCACAAAAAATCGCAATTTCGCTGCGATACTAGCATTTGCAGTTCTCATTGCCAGAGGCAATAGAGTCACTCCGGTCGTTTATGCACTCTGCATCTGAGTAAGCTGGCAATAGACAGAGTTCTTTCACAATCCCACTGGCAATCGAAGGGGAGGTCGCGTATACAAACAAAATGGTGTTTTGAGGAAATTTGACACCCTCGTTCTTTTTCTACGTACACCTTTCTATTTTGCAGCTAATAGTTAGAACACTATTTGACACGTATGGCAAAACGCTTCTAAAGAAACATTTGTACCTTCCCGTAAACTTTAAACGTAACGAACGTTCTGCAGGGGTAATGACGATTTATTAACATAAAAACTAGTTTTGTAGATACCTAATATCAAAAAAAGTGGAATTTTCCAATTTGAAGCGAATAATATATAAATTTGCGGAACTTTAAATTATATTCCATACATGTTTCTTAATTATCTTCAAACTTTGCTCTTTCCGGTCACCTCAAATGCTGTAGACATTTTCCCCGCTAGACATTGAGTATAATTTGTATGCCTGAAGCTGGAAGAGCAACTCCCAGGCTCATTATTCGTGTGCACCGCGAACTAACGTCAGCTTCCGAGGATTTTCCACCTCAGCTATCTCCTCGCTGAGGCGCCGCCGCAGCCTCGAGAGCTCTAAATTTCCCTCTTCTGGTCTTCCGACGTACAGCAGAATGAGTGTGTAGAAGTAAGCGTAATTCGACCCTACACGTTTCGAAATGGCTCGAATAGAGAAAAATTCAATTATTACAGTAGAGCTGCGGTTAATATCGGGCGGTTCTGAGATCATGTAGTTGTGGCGGCGTTTGTATTTAATATTACTGCTAAAAAACTCGTTTAACAATATCATCCTTATTCAATGATTCTTGATCCCTTGCAATTATATGTCTAATGGTTCTTGAGTTGGGGTCACAAGAAAGCAAACACTTGATATTCCCGACGTTTCGGCCAATTATTTGGCCTTCATCAAGGCTGCAGAACAACTAACAACATTTATTTATATAAATATGTATAGTGCACCATTTTATACAGCTATAATTTGTTAGTTTATTGACAATAAATTTAAATTGATTGTTACATGTAATGGTATGCATAATGTACGTCGTCCATTCTACATATCATTACTGTCCCTATGATCCCCATTGTATAATATAATTCTTAGGTTTGCCATGCGTAACACAATAATACTCTTGTGAATTTGAACTAAATTTTGCTGTTTCTTGTTCTTACGTCGTGTTAAATTTTCAGGAGTTCTTCAGAAATCTCTTGAGGATGACGCCGCAGAGAACTACTACTTTTGCATGGAATTATGGAGAAAGGCTGCCAAGAACAACAATTCACAAACACCAATTCATTACTGATCTAATCTAAATGAATGACAAAGACTCCCTTCTTCAGGACAGGACGCACAAACGATCTACCTCGATCAGATTTTCTATGAGAAAATGTAATTGAGACCATTGTCGAAATGGAATTGAATTAATTAAATCAGATTCTTGAAAAGTTAAAATTTCTTGATTATTTCTCCCTGTCCTGTATTTTAATGATACATTTCAATGTACAGCATTCATTACGATAATCATTGCCAATTATTCCTGTACTTTTGTGTTATATAACATTTACTATATTGTAGACAATTTCTTTGCTCTTCAGTTTAACTCAATTAGGTCTTTTTGAAATCGTCTTCAAGTCCAGTATTATTTTTGATTTCAAATTTTTTTTCCAAGCAAGTGTTTTTCTTTTATTATTGTACAACTGCGTGGATGTACAAGTGCGGTAACCCTCAGCCTAATCAATATTGTGCCGCTTTCGGAACAATGTCTATTGCCAAAAGTACAAGGTGTTAACACACATATATCATATCTAAATCTTCCTTTTGTCATAGTGTTCAGTAACATTCATTTAGCTCCAAAGCAAATAGTCATGTAAATGTCAATTGAAAAGTATCGGCCAATAACAATTGGGCGGGCTTTATTTATTTATTCATTCCCTTATATTTTGTTATTGCTCAACAATCGTTCAGTTGATGTCTCGTTACTCCAATACAGCACTTTGAGGAAGAAATTACATTTTTATATCATTATGAAGAACACAAATATTAAATGTACAACTTTCTAGTGTACCATTAATTCTAATATCTTGCACACTCATATCATCATGAAGATTTTGGCCAACATCTGATATAATTTATTTAAATTCAACCACTTTATAATATCTTCACAAACGTATACATTTCCAAAGCTTTGACAACTGGTACAAAAATGTATTTCATCTCCGGAGATTTCACAAATTTTTCCCTGTGTACGTGTATCACAAAAATAATTGTACATCTTTTCATCCATACTTATATATTTTCGGCGTCAAATTGGAGCTTGCCTCTTCTGACTCTTAAAACAGATTTAACATTTGTTAAACTGTTGACAAACTTTGTTCGAAAAACGCAATTCTCAGATTGTCTAAAACATGGAAATCGTTGGCAAATTCAGATTCATATTTATAATAAACTAAGAATGTGTTATTATCGCATTAAAAGATTAATCACACAATAAAAACACACTTTCAATTCTTTGCGATTTCGAACACGACGCTGTTATGAACCAGATTTAACTCAGAAATTATTTTCATCAGCAAACAATCGGACATCCTAGACCTTTCTCTCTCCAATTCTATCTCTTAATTACGCACCCAGAAACTGGAGTGTTGGAACACCCACTTTCTGTCCCAGAAACACGGAAAATCTTTCCTGACATTTCCGTCAAAATCGGTATTTTGCAGAATGAACTTACTTTCTATACACTTCGTATACAATAAAGTGAAAAGTGGAAGAAACAAAATGGCTCTATTTTGTAAGAGCATCATGTATCGTTGGTGCATCTCAATTTCATTGCTCCTGATACTGAGTCGCTGAGTCGCTTGCGAGGTAAGCGCCCGTCCACACTGCGCTCCCTGTGGCCACGTGACACGAACTGCTCAGACCCAAGGCGTCCATTCCATAAGCTTCAATTTCTTTCGTATAAAAGAAGAGCATATGATGTACCTGAGAGATCGAGGGTTGTAGTTCCCATTTTCCGTGGTTTTGAGGTGTATTTATAACAGTCGTAAGATAGAAATCTATTTGAAGGTACAGTAATAACTCACATCCATGCTAGTGTTCATGAAGCTTCCAGAACGAGAGCCGAAATGGAGGCAGTAGTAACACAGTACAGAAAGTTCTCCTTATAATAAGATTTATTGAACAGAATTTATTTTTTTAAGGGAACCCCCAGCTGCAGGACGACGAGCAGTTAACCCTTCAAAGTTGAGGAAGAAAAAATTCGATATCTTTCAAACACACATTTGAGAAAGAAAGTGTCTGGTTGCAGTTTACCAAGCGTCCTTGTTGGTAACATTACCAATACCTAAAACGGTTTCCCAGGAATGCACTGACTAAACCAGCGGCGCTACAACTGCACGAGCCTTCTCCCATTACTTTCAACTGCTGTGTAATATCAGAGCTGGATTCATAAAAGTTTGGGTCTAGCCACGCGCCCCAAATTAACTTAATAGAAATAGTTACACATTTATAATAAAATTTAATAATTATTCAGGAGCAACTGAAACGCCGTTTCGCCCCGTTCTACCAGAAATCAAGCCCTGGTAATATTATAATACGATTCGAAACCTCGAAAGAGCATTAAACGTCAAAAGTTTGCCCACACTGCGTTTAAAGAGCATTAAACGTCAAAATGTTTGCCCACACTGAACACGTGTTCTTCACATTTTCAAATAAATTTACATTACATTACATCAAGATCTAATTTGAAGAACAAATTTCATTAAGGAAAAATCCCTAGTTTCAATATTTTTTAATTTAATTAATTTAACGGTCGCTTTTCAACAACTGACGCATCCACGACCACGAGTGTCAATTTAGAATTTTCACAATACTATACATCTCGTACACTTATTCCATTATACAATTATATACAATTCATACAAGTATATAAAATGTAAAAAAAAAGGTCAATGTTTTGGATTCTTATATTTTCAATACTATGATTTCAAAAGACACCGAAAAAAATTAAAATTTTTGCTTTTTTCGAAAATTCAGACAATTCAACGAAAATCGAACTTTCACCACTTTTGCAAGTGTATTTTGTCTATTTAAGGAAAATGAGTAAGACATGGAGAAAATCAGACATGTGACATCTCTAAAAGTGCATTTCATATTTTTTTATTAAACGCTTGAAACCATTTGAAAAACATTTTGATATATTTTAAATAATCATGAAACGTACCAACAAAAAAATCTTATATACTGTGAGACACTGTCTTGAGCACAGATTGCCATTTGTAGTCAACAACTTTTGGGGTTTAGAAACCCCGTCTCGGATTCTGACTACACACTTTTATTTTAACCTTATTAAATAGCATACACTTCCCATGTCAATACGAACTAATTACTTCCTTGGTATTTTTGTATCCCTGGGTCCTGTTTACTTCCTCAGGGGACTACGATGTTCCTTTTTGGGTTAGTTACTAACATCAATACTAAATTGTCCCATCATAATTTACAAATTGAGATTAATAGATTCCTCTGAGCAACTAACTAAAAAGTTTTATCTGTGTGGCCTCGAGACGTGATCCAGCGTCTTGAAGCACTGAATGTGGATCTTGGCGTAACAAAAGATGTTCCAGCACCACTGGCGGGGTTTTTTGGCGTTGTCCACTTCATAATGTTTCGCTGCCAGATGACGGACTGATTAGTATTTTATCACATTTTCTTCCCTCGCCCAAAAGGTTAGACCATCCTCGTGACGGGCCGTGACATCGACCGCCAGTGACTCGCCCCGAATATTCTTTTCCCTGGTAAAGATTTGAGCGGAACCGCTTCGGCAATGGAGAAAGTGGTTACCATCTTCTGTCAAAAATCATTTCCTCTCAAAATCATTTGCAGGTTGGTGACCAAATTATTCGACATTTCAAATTTGTGTAACTTTAGTTTAAATGTTTTTGTGCAAATGTTTTGATTTCTATAGATTTGTAGGATTTCTGTTAGCATCATTATTGTCTGTTAATACGTTAAAACTCTATGCCTGCTTATTTAAGAAATAAGTAATTCTATTTCTCATTCCGTTGAAGTTTTTTGAAATCTGCTGCTATAGTGAGGACATTCCCTATATTTGTTTAGTTGATTCTTGAAAAAGAATGAAACGAATAGTAAGTGTTATAATAATCAAAATAATCAAAACGTAAATATTCTTCCTTACAGCATTGTTTACTCAATTTTATGTGAAATTTTATTTTACAACAATGTTAGCGATGTAACGTCACAAACTGAAAAGGGTTTTTTTTTTAGTTTCATAAGGCTTTACATACGACTCCAAGCAAAATTAAAGAAATACAAAAACTATTACTTCACCCTAAAATTCACAGACATATTGCAATTATTACAGGTTTTTCAAAAACGGTCGTTGGAGAATAAAACTTTAATACATGATTAGAAGCATCCTCTGGGAAACAGGCCATGTTGGTAAATATGGCAAGAAAAGCTTCACCGATACTGATCGTAGAATCAGGGGTCCCTGCCTCAAAAATCGTAAAAGAATGTTGATCGTCTTACTACGATGATAATCGCCATTGGAGTAACAGTTGCCTAGAAGACAGTCCCGAGACGGTTGCAGAAGAGACCCTGATCGGTCGTCGTCCCACAAAACAACTCCTTTCCCAGGCCACGAAGAAGAAGCGACTACAACAGGCCAGACAACACTGAAATGTGACTCTTGCCGACTGAAGTCAAGTAATTAAAGCGTTTTATTTTAAAATTACTAGTGCTTTTCATCAATATTGAGTTTTGTAATATTTTGCGGTATGATTCTTAAATGAACGTTTTTATTTTCGTCAAATGAAGTTCATTTGTCAGACAAAGCTTGCAATTAGTTCCATTCAACTATCTAAGGGAGAAATCTGATTCCCGGGTTGGTTTGCATGGTGTGATCTCAGCGGGGGGTTTATGTGCGCCTATACATCCTAGAAGGGACCATGAGGCAGGAAAGGACCATGAGCAATACAAGCGTGTACTAGAAATTCTGCTATTTATGCCCGAAGTTCATAGAATGGTTCTTCAGCACTGAAGAATACATTTTTACTGCGATTCAGCACCATTTCATAAAGCTAGGATTATTACTGCATTCCGGGTACAAAAATATTACGGTTTTGCCCTGGACGGAGAACTCACCAGATATGAATCCTATAATTAATCATGTGGAAGTGTATGTTGAAATTATGAGGGGAAGTCACTAAAGAGCCGATCCCCAAAACAAGCGTACTCCACCAGAGCCAATTCATTGAAATTCTCAATATAGAATTGCTTCATGACATTGAACTGCAACAAAATGCAGAAGCCTGCATAGAGAACATGCCGCGGAGCATTGAACCTATAATTGCATCGAAGGACGGCGCCACTAAATACTGCTGTTCATGTATGCGTATGCGCGTCCGTGACGTGTGAGCGCGTGCAGATGCGGTACTCACCTGGTAACCACCCCTCGCACGCACGACGATGAGCCAACAGCCCCACTCAACTACTGACTAGAAGCACACAATACACGTACATCGACCTACTAGTTCAGCAAGTAGCCAGATGGCTACTAAACGAAAAGGCTGGAGGACCACCTCGTAAGAGGAATGACAGGATTCGTCAGAGATATTAATCAAGAAGAAATTGAGCTATATTAATTTAATGATAGAAAGGGAAATCAAAAGTGTATTAGTACCTCTTGGAATAAAATAAATAAAACTTACAATATAAGAAAGGATAAAGAGAAAACAATTTAAATTTTAAAATACTATTTACATAATCAACTGCCTGGCCCGAGGGATAATTTATTAATAAAAATCCTTATTCTAAATTAATAATGGACATACAACAACAAAGCTAATTCATGGAGGGGTACTAAGAGAATAGTAATACGGGAAATGCATTAGATTATAGGTCTAAACAATTGCTGATATGTTATGGTGTGATGCTTTAAAGTAGCTCGCACTCCTGGAGACAGGGACAGGTACCTGGTATGTGGATTTAAATGCTCCTGTACTGTCGCCGCGTGTGCTGGAGACCGTGGCAATTCAAAAGTGAAACAGGTCACTCTGCACCAGCCGAGTGATTGGTCGGAGTCTGCGGACACCATGACCAGGAATGTGTGCCGCCGTCATCTGAGATTCAATGGCACGCCGCAAATGTGCGAATGAAAAACGTTTCAACGTGCCAGAGTGGCATTCGCTGATGGGCAGCCCGTAGCCCCAATGAGTGCCGTTGCGGTGTGACGGTAACTGACGGCATGGCGAGACGCGAGTGCCGACGGCCAGCGTAGTGCGTAGGGAGCTCACAGTCCACTATTATTCAAGGACCCGCATTACGAGGTTTTTGTCCAATATTCGACACTTTTCTCTGGTACACAATAGTATTTTCTCTTTGGTTTCTCTCTATTTTCTCTTTGCAACTTCCGCTGCAACCGTAAACCCTCTCCTGTTTATAACCTGTTGCAGCAAACATCAGCAGGAAAGCAAAAAATACACAAAAATAAAAACTATCTTCACATTCTTCATCAAAACGTAAAGTCACTGATAAACAAATTCACTGACATAGAAGTATTACTAGAGGAGAAGCTCAACCACATTTCAATACTATGCTTTACAGAACACTGGCTGACCAAGGAACAATTAGACAACACACATATACCAGGCTCCTCTTTAGCTAGCAGCTCATGTCGAAATATTAACAACGCACATCATGCATATGGTGGGACATGCATTTTTATTAAAGATAAAATTAGTTTTGCACCCTATACCATTCACACTCACCTCATAACAGAAAAAGACTTTGAAATATCTATCACAGACTTAACTGGAATAAAAACATGGGTCCTATGCACGTATCGCAGCCCAACTGGAAATATGAAAAATATTCTTAAAAACTCGAAATTATTCTAACAAAACTTAAAAGACGCAGACAGTATAAAATTATTCTTTGCGGTGACTTCAACATAAATTGCCTCACTTAATCCAGTTACGAAAATCTATTTAAAGACTAACTAAAATCATACAATCTACAAACAACCATAAATACACCAACCAGAATATCCAAAAATAGTAGCACTGCAATAGATCTAATAATAATAATAGATGCAAATAATAATAGTTTTTCTGTTACTACATTTATTACCGGCTTCAGTGACCACACTGCCCAAATTCTAACATTTGAAATAGAAACAAAAATCACAGAACAGACAACTTACCAAGAAACTCGAAACTATTCCCAAAGAAACAATAAAATTCCAAAACTTACTCAGATTACAAAATTGGAATTAAGTATTTAAGGCAACTGACACAAACGATAAGTTTAACTCATTCATAAATATATACTGAAAAATATAATGACACGTTTCCTCAAAAACTCAGAAAGATTCAAAATAATAAAAACAAAACGTGGATTACTAAAGGCATCAAAGTGTCTTGTGAAAGAAAACGCAGCATGTATAAAATACAAGCACTGAACAAATGTAACCCCAGCTTCATTTCATACTACAAAACATAAAATTCAATCCTAAAAAAAGTAATCAAACAAGCAAAAATTATGACAAATGACAAGTACATTGCAAATGCACGTAACAAACAAAAGCTATGTGGGACATTATTTAAAAGACAACAGCACCAACTAACAATAACAGAAAAAAATATAGAGCTCCATTTCGAAAACCAAACTTTACAAGACCCACAAGAAAATGCTGACATATTCAATTACCACTTTTCACAAATTGGGAAAAAGGTAGTATCTCAACATTCCCTAAACAATAAAACACGCCAGACAAATACTAATGTTTCCAATTGCAAATTCCATATATTTATATGAAATTTTTAAAATCATTGGACAAATGGAGAATAAATTCTTAGCAGGTCTGGACAACATTCCAGATTTTCTTATCAAACACAGTGCTCCATATATAGTGCAACCGCTGTCTCATATTTGCAATTACTCTCTAAAAACAGGCATATTCCCAAATGTATTCAAAATAGCAAAAATTAAACCGTTGTTTAAAAAAGGCAATAGTTATGATCCAATGAACTACAGACCTATCTTCCCAAAAATTCTGGAAAAGCTTTTCAATGATAGACTCAAACACTTTCTCAATGCAAATAATATCCTTACCAATGCACAACATGGTTTCAGGTGTAATAGATCCACAGAGACAGCCATTTTCTCCTTTTTAAATCACACACTTATTTCACTAAATTAGAAGGAAATTCGCATTGGCCTTTTCTTATATTTGTCAAAAGCCTTTGACATTATTGATCATCACATACTTTTAACAAAACTAGAAATTCTAGGGATCCAAAGCATTGCAGGCCAGTGGATTAAATCATATTTATCAAACCGTAGCCAAGTAGTTACCCTCCAGCACACTAAAGATAACAAAATCTCCTCGTACTACTCCAACCTCAGATGTAAATTGTGGAGTCCGCAGATCCATCCTAGGTCAATATTATTCCTTATATACATAAATGACATGCCTTTGGCTTTAAAAAATAACAAAACAATTTTGTTTGCAGATGACACAAACAAAATCATAAAAGAAAAAACGCAACAATTATTAGAAAAAGAAACTCAAGAAACGTTGCATCCACTAGTAAAATGGTTTCAAGACAACAAACTCATCATAAACACCAGCAAGACAGTCTCTCTAAATTTCATGAATCCCCGATTCAAAGAAAAGTCTCCCAGCATTTGCTCATAAATAATAATCCTGTAAAAATATCACAGGAAAACTACCTTCCTGGTCTAACAATCCAAGAAAACCTAAAATGGAATGCTCACATTTCAAAGAAGCAATAAAGCTCACCAAATCTTGTTATGCACTATACACCCACAGGTCAAGCTCAACATTGAGACTCTTAGGACAATGTATATGCAAATGTGCACTCACACTTGAAATATGATTAATATTTTGGAGAAATGCCCTGAAAGCACTCGACATTTATTATCCAAAAGAATACTCGAACAATGACCAGCACTCATAAGCTGGAGTCTTGCAAACCCTGTTCAAAAATTAGATTCTTCAACTACTGTGCATGTACATATTTGAAATAATTGTCTTCACAATAAAAAGATTCTCATGGAAAACAAAGACACTTTCACTCTAAATTCTGATGTACACAACTATAACACTCGACAAATGGATAACCTACATGTTCCCCATTATTAAACTACACTTTATCAAAAAAATACCCCAATAGAATGCATTACACTTTACAACAAATTGAGCCATGATATTAAAGATATTAATACAATATATAAATTTAAAAGTAAATTGAAAGCTTTCCTGCTTAACAACATGTTCTACAGTGTAAAGGAATACACAAATCACATCACTACCTCCCTTAAAAACAAAAATAAAAATTCTAATCCCATTGATTCTCCGTTTCATGTTGACTGTTCAAGTTGAAGCAAAGAAAAAAGAACTGGCATATCCCATCCTGCCTGTGAAAATTGCAGTTGGACTGATGTAGAAGGAGAATGCCAAACCAAAATTCTATTTCCTTCATCCTGAATTTGCTAAATGCACTAGGCATAATTAATATCGTTAAATCATTTCTGAATGAATAGTATTTTATTACTAGTATTGTTACTATTATGTTTGACATTATTATTATTAGAATTGTTATTATTACTATTATTATTATTATTATTGAGTATTGTAAGATCAATGACCAACTTGATCAGGGTTTTTTGTCCAGTTTCCCATTATTCTTTGAGCAAATGCTGAGATGGTCCCCTTGTTTTAATTTCTGGACAGTAAATGTAACTTCACTCTGCCATATCTGACTCGTCATACACGATTGAAATTGTATTTGTGACTCACTAAATATTATTATTAATATAGTTATTATTATTATTATTATTATTATATTATTATTATTATCTTTATTACGTGTCGTAACACGAGAATCCTTACAGTAGACTTTCAGAATGCCGAACAACATGTTTCCTCGTAATGTTGTTGGGCAGTGTTATAGTCTCAATGCTCTGCCAAGCTTACAGAAAATTTCATAAAAGCTCCTGATAATGGTCAAATTCTATTCCTCCTCAATATCAGAAAGGCATTTGCCTTGGCGGATCAAGAGGAATTGATGGCTCTATATCGGCATCTCGATTTTGCAGATTGCAATGTATTATGGATTAAAAATTATCACAATTATGGGATACAGTTTCTTACTGCCAATAGTGAAAAATCCAAGGCACGTTTCTAACTTATGCAGATGGCATACGCTTCACATCATATGCACTCTCAAGACTTTCAGATGTACATCAGTGGTGCTAATCTCGCAGCAGTGATGCTCATTTAATTAGTAAAGTATGTATGTAAGTACCTTCAAATAACATTGGTCCAACAAAAAGAGATTACAAATTAATGCAGATACTATTTCAATTTAACGAACTTTAGATTTCATGAAACTACATTCAATTACAAATGAAAAATTAAAAATACAACAAATAATCCTTGTTCTCCTACCTAACACATGCAGATGATATTAAGGTAGACATACTGAAACCTTTCCTTCTTTCTGCCTCACATTTTTCTCTCTTCATTTCAATATGACGGTTAGCTTACATATTTTATTTTGAGGGCCTAATAAGAATATTAATAATACATAAATATAACAAAATATCTCATGCCTTAATTTTAAAAACATTAAAGGAGGGTTCTCGAAATCCACCGCCCATTACGAGGTCTCGGTGTCATTTTATTTTCGGTAATTTAAGATCAACGGGAAAATTCTGACAAACGGACAGACGGACAGACGGACAGACAGACACACGGACAGACGGACAGACGGACAGACGGACAGACGGACAGACGGACAGACGGACAGACGGAGAGGCGGACAGACGGCCGAAGGTTTTGGAAATAACTACTTTTGCGATACCGGGGGACTCCAAACCCTACATTTCCGTTGAAACCTCGAAATCGATTTTCCGCATCAATAAGTAATTTTCTCTATTCTTCGTTTATTACTCCCGTATATACGTAAGTATACTAGAAGGTAAAAATAATTCTCAATATACTTACATAATTTATCAAAGAAATTTCATTCCTTGTATTAATCAACTCGGGAATAAAATATCCTGAGAAAATATAAGCAAATAGGGAAGTGTTTTATCACTGTTCTCAATATCAGTGCCAATAAAAGAGCAGAAAGTTTTCTTTTGTTTCTATTAAGTATACCCATGGTCAGTTAGAATTCGGGACTAACTTCCCAATCCACATTCATATGCAAATGTCAAAAAATGTCGAAACGAGGTAGGGTGTCCTCTAGAAAAGTTCATATGCATACGTTACGTCATTTTCCAAGGGTAATATGCTAGTCAGTTGGGTTCCTACCACTACATCGATACAATTAAGCAAACTTGCCGAGCCCATGATTTATCAGCTCACGCAACAACAGTATACGCGTATCTGAAGATAAAATAATGACGGTTGCAATAACATTGGTGGAGATAAAATCAGTCGGCAAAAATAAACTCATCACAAATTTGATAGTTTAAATACGAATTGTGAAATTTTTTTAGAAATCAAGTAAAAGTAACAATTACTCAGTGACATGCCAAACATACGATAAGTATTTGTATAAATACTGAACGCGTGGTCCGTAACAGCAAGTCGTGTACAATTCACAAACACTCACAATGAAACATTTGTGTCTAGTTTTGCTGGCTCTATCCTTGGCGGCGTTTGCCCTGGCTTGGGACTGCCCGCCCTCGCCTTCGTGGACTCAACTTTTGGAATGTGAGAAATTCGAATCATCTTGCTCAAAAGACCAAGAAGACTGCAAGAATGGCCAAATCTGTTGTCTAGTCGACTGTGGTATGCACTGTGTGGATCCATCTTCGGAAGAGGAGGAGGAATGAGGATCTATTGTTGGTATGTGTGTCGAAACGCATCTAAAGGAATATTCCGCCATGCACTTTCAACAACAACAACAAAACACAAACCTTCAACAAACGCATATAAAATCGCAAATTCACAGTGTTACTAGCATTAGCAGTTCTCATTGCCAGAGGCAATACAGACACTCCGGTCGTTTATGCACTTTGCATCCGAGTAAACTGGCAATAGATCGAGTTCTTTGACAATCCCACTGACAATCGAAGAGAGGTCGCATATACACAAAATGGTGTTTTGAGGAAATTTGGCTACTCGTTCTTTTTCTACGTACACCTTTCTATTTTGCGCTAATAGTTAGAAAATTGATTTGACACGTATGGCAAGACACTTCTAAAGAAACATTTCTACCTTCCGTAAACTTTAAAAGAGAAAGTTCTGTAATGCTGCAGGGTAATGACAATTATTAACATAAAAACTAGTTTTGTAGATACCTAATATCAAAAAAGTGGATCTTCAATTTAAAGTGGATAATATATAAATTTGAACTTTAAATTATATTCCATACATGTTACTAAATTATCTTCAAACGTTGCTGTTTCCGGTCACCTCAAATGCTGTAGACATTTTCCCCGCTAGACATTGAGTATAATTTGTATGCCTGAAGCTGGAAGAGCAACTCCCAGGCTCATTATTCGTGTGCACCACCGCGAACTACACGTCGGCTTCCGAGGGATTTTCCACCTCCAGCTATCTCCCTCGCTGAGGCGCCGCCGCAGCCTCCAAGAGCTCTGAATTCTCTTCTGGTCTCCGACGTGTACAGCAGAATAGTGTGTGTAGAAGTAAGCGTAATTCGACCCTACACGTTTCCTGAAATGGCTCGAATAGAGAAAAATTCAATTATTACACAGTAGAGGCTGCGGTTAATATCGGGGCGGTTCTGAGATCATGCTTAGTTGTGGCGGCGTTTGTATTTAATATTACTGCTATAAAACTCGCCTTCAACAATATCATCCTTATTCAATGATTCTTGATCCCTTGCAATTATATGTCTAATGGTTCTTGAGTTGGGGTCACAAGAAAGCAAACACTTGATATTCCGGACATTTCGGCCAATTATTTGGCCTTCATCAGGGCTACAGAACAAAAAACAACATTTATTTACATAAATATGTATAGTGCACCATTTTATTAGAGCTATAATTTGTTAGTTTATTAACAATTTAGTTCATTTAATTGTTACCTGCACGGTTATGCATAATGTACGTCGTCCATTCCCCCTTCCCTTAAAACATTCTTACGTTTCCAACCACAATAATGTTGTGTACTTTAACTAAAGTGTGCTGTTTCTTGTTCTTACGTCGTGTTAAATTTTCAGGAGTTCTTCAGAAATCTCTTGAGGATGACGCCGCAGAGAACTACAACTTTTGCACGGAATTATGGAGAAAGGCTGCCAAGAACAACAATTCACAAACACCAATTCATTACTGATCTAATCTAAAGGAATGACAAAGACTCCCTTCTTTAGGACAGGACGCACAAACGATCTACCTCAATCAGATTTTCTGTGAAAAAATATAATTGAGACCATTGTCGAAATGGAATGGAATGAATTAAATCAGATTTTTGAAAAGTTAAAATTTCTTGATTATTTCTCCCTGTCCTGTATTTTAATGATACATTGAATGTACAGCATTCATTACGATAATCATCGCCAATATTCCTGTATTTTTGTGTTATATCATATTTACTATATTATAGATACTTGCTTTGCTCTTCAATTCAACTCAATTAGGCCTTTTTTTCAATCATGGTCATTCCAGTATTAATTTTAATTTCAAATTTTGTTCCTAGCTCATAATTCAAAAAGTGTTTTTCTTTTATTATTGTACAACTGCGTGGATGTACAAGTGCGGTAGCCTCCAGCCTAATCAATATTGTGTCGCTTTCGAAACAATGTATATTGCCAGAAGTACAAGGTCTTAAGAGACATATATCATATTTGAATATTCTTTTTCGTCATGGTGTACATCTATATTGACTTAGCTCCAAAGCAATTAGTAATGTAAATGTCAATTAAAAAGTATCGGCCAATAACAATTGGGTGGGCTTTTTTTTTATTTACTTGTTTATTTTTTATTTATTTCTTATTTAATTAATTATTTATTTAATTATTTATTTATTTAATTATTTATTTATTTATTCTTTTTGCTCAGCTATCGTTCAGTTGGTGTCTCGTTGCCCATATACAGCACTTTGGGGAAGAAATTATATTTTTATATCATTATGAATAACACGAATATTAAATGTTCAAATTTCCAATGTACCATTAATTGCAATATCTTGCACTATGAACATGGAGATTTTGGCCGATATCTGATTAATTTTTTAATTAACCCATTTTATGATATCTACAGAAACTTATAGATTTCAAACGCTTTGACCACTGGTACAAAAATGTATTTCAATTCCGAAGATTTCATAAACTTTTCCCTGTCTACGTCTATCACAAAAATTACATTTTCTCATCCATAGTTATATATTTTGACGGCGTCAAATTGGAGCTTGCCTCTTCTGATTCTTAAAACAGATTTAACAGTTGTCAAACGGTTGACAAATTTTGTTCGAAAAACGCAATTCTCAGATTGTCTGACACATGGAAATCGTTGGCAAATTCAGAATATTTTTAATGAACTACGAATGTGTTACTATCGCATTAAAAGATTAGTCACACAATAAAAACACACTATAAATTTTTTCTGATTTCGAACAAGACGCTGTTTTGAACCAGATTTAACGCGAAATTATTTTTCATCGGCAAACAATCGGACATCCTAGACCGCCCTCTCTCCAAGACTATTTCTTAATTACGCACAGAGAAACTGGAGTGTTGGAACACCTAGTTTCTGTCCCAGAAACACTGAAAATCTTTCCTGGCATTTCCGTTAAAATCGGTATTTAGCAGAATGAACTTACTGTCTATACACTTCGCATACAATCAAGTGAAAAGTGGGAGAAACAAAATGGCTCTATTTGTAAGAGCATCTCGCTTCCATTGCTGCTGATCCTGTCAGCCGCTGAGTCAGCCCCAAGCGCCCTCCACACTGCGCCCCTGTGGCGACGTGACCCGAACTACTCAGACCCAAGGCGTCCATTCCATAAGCTTCAATATCTTTCTTTTGTGACATCTCTTTATGTGACAAAAATTCCAAAATTTTTGGAAACATACTTCAAATTAAAAGATCGTTTTAAATTCTCAGAATCTCAATCAGAACCAGTTTCATACTTTTAAATGTAAGATTTATGCGGTAGTGACGCGACGCTCACTGACACACATAAAGCCCAAATATACAGGAAAGTATATGCACAGGCAAAATACTTGCAGATGAATTGCAATGTATGATGATCTTAGCCAAACAACAAAGCAAAAAGTTCAATTTTATCTTGGAAACACTTTGGATAATTCTTTATTCAGACGTGATATTTTTAATAATCTCTTATCGCATTACTATAGTTCATATAATTATTATAAGTAGATCCTTCCATAAAATCTTCTTGTAAACACCTGGATATTCCCGCCCGCCAAAATGTGTCAATATTCCAAATGTTTGGTCTAAGTATTGAATAACAGTGAATAAATTAGGCAAGTTTACACAACCAAAGAGCGTTTCGAATTTGCTTTCTTTGCAAGAAACTGTTCCTCGCCACAGTTGGCTTTCTCCCACCTTCCTCGCGCCGCCTTGAAACAACACCAACGCTGGAAGATTCGCTGCCAGAGGAATGGAAGACGTCCTCCCCACCACAGAGAGCGCTCACGCAGAAGGAGGGGAACAAACCACGCCTCACATCTATTTCTATAATTTTGGGGTAAAAGTTTGGATTACAACAGTACATGTTTTTTCTCGGCTGCTCAAATGTATTCGTGTAATAATTGGGAGCAATAGCTCCAGTGGTTCAAAAGATTTTGTTAAACAGAAATGCACATCCATTGTTATATACTAAGACAATGTTATGACCTGGCTTTGCCCAGATTTTTATTTGTCCTTTGCACTCCATTTTTCCCCAAATGCACTGAACTTCCTCACCTAGCTGTAGAAATATGTCAAAAGATGAAAAATGTTTGGATGCAAATTCTACATTTGGTTCGAAAATCTCTCCTAAATCAACACAAAAGTATTTGTGTTTCTTTAGAAAAATCATCTTTCATTATATCCAACCACTTCCTTAGACGAAAATCATTTACGAAGAAATTGCAGTGGTGTAGCGTTGTGGGGCAGAAGTGGGAGCCCTGGCAGCACAAAAATTTGAACCATTTCATTTCATATTTTTTTCGCACATACGATTCGGACCGATTGAAATGAGCATGGAATCTTTCATAACTGCCCCTGTAACGACTTGTTTTTTCTTTGCGTAATTGAATGTTTGACAACCTGTTTCGTTGTTCAATCTTTAATTTATTAAAAGTAAAAATCAGAACAATTTCAAAAAGTAATTTTGTTTTTAATTCTAACAATTATATTATTTTTCAATAAAAAAATAAATCGTACCAGTATCGTTCCACTTGTAATTGAAGTCGAATTGTGTTTTATACTCCAACGCTAATAACTTCATTTTGTTGATCGTCAAGATATAATCATAAGTGTTCGATATCCGTTACAGCAATAGCGTACATGTTAACAAGTAAAGTACGTGTTAGAGTTTTTTAACCAAATGTGATTATTATATTATAAAACATATATACCTGACTTTTATTTGTATGCTGTACAATACGCAATAATTTTTCGGTTTCCTAACAGTATAATCGAAATATTACTTTAAGAACATTAAAGAAGAGTCAAACCTCGCCGTAAATGGCAATTTGCTTGAAAGATTTGGAGCTTTTTTAAGAAAATGGCGTGTAAGCGTAACTATAATGCGAAATTTGAAGCTCTTTTTCACAGAACATTTTTGAGTTTTCGAAAACTTCATCTATAGTCATTTTCACTTTAACTCAAATGCAATACGATTATAAATCGCTGAAAATGTGAATATTAACGACCTGAGAGATTTAAAAAAGTATTTGTGTAATATTTGTTTGAAGAAATATTTTGGAGCCATTATTGAGAAAATTGCGTTTCATCTTTCTGAAAATACGGAATTTTAAGCTAATTTTAACAGTAAAATTGTTGAGTTTTTGAGAAACGTTATATGACAATATTTAAAACACATTACTCGTAAAAAGAATATTGTGAATGCCGCTAAAGTAAATATTAATAACGTGAGAGACAAACAAAAAAAATCATTTTTCTGATTTTTGAAAAAACAAAAGAATAGAACAACATGGCGTTTATATCATCTTATAAGATGACAGTAGCGCATTGAGTGCATTTTGAAGTATCCCTACCAAAAGTTTAAAGAAAATTTTTGGAGTCGTTTTAAATAAAAGTTTGAAAATGTCCGGGGCGCTACATGTAAGGTACTATAAAAATTTAAAGAAAGTTTTCCAAAATCGCAGCGCCTCTAGTCAAGCCAGATGGTCTGGGGAATATCGAATTTTGAAAAAATCCTACATATGGTTTAGGCTCTAGTGGACAGACAAACAGACAGATGGATGAACGGACGTTTTTGGGGGGAGAACCTTCTTCTGTATCAGCAGACCCCAAAAGGTGTATTTCCGTTGAAATCTCGAAATTGATTATCTACAGCATTACATAACTTTCTGTACATCACTTACATACTCCGTAAACGCTCCACTAACACTTGCATGCACTACACTACCGCTCATGTCGGGAGCCCAGTCGTCCTGTGAGCCTACCCCGTCAAGCGCGTTGCCCCTCTAGGAAACACTTCCCACCCGGAAGTGACTTCCCACAACCGACGTGCAGGTCGGCGCCGAATCGCGTGTCCCAACGGCGCCTTTCGCAACTCGAACATCTTATCGTTTCCATGTTGTCGCGGCAGGAATTAATAAGAGCCAAAAATTAATAAGAGCCAAAATGTATTGCTTATTTATCCTTGAAAATAGATTTTATTACATGGCAGTTTTTGTTGGTTTTTTTTCTCCCTTTCAAAAAATTCAAAATTTAAGTAGGATGACTTAGTGTAGGGATCACAGAATTTTGAAAATGTGCACACAATTCACTTTTCCCATAGAACGTCATACGCAGTTTTTACTGTTTTTGACGTAAAATAAATAAAATAGAACATGCGCTTCAGACAGGAGATAATGCATTGAAGCGCTCGAAACAGAATAATCAATGAATAAAATTTTAAAAATACTTGCCTTCCCAGAGAAAGATGAGAAATAAAAACAGTATAATGTAACCGTGTTAATTTTTATACGATACATTTCTTTATAGAATATTACAGTACCTTTCGCTGCTAGAACCTTGAAACTTTTGACGAAAAATTTTAATATTCCTTCCAACTACTTCGCACTTCATCTGACATTTGCTAGCTGTTGGATCTGTCAATCAGGCACGCTCTCGAAAAGCCTCTTCAGATTAGTATGTCTTCCACACAACTCGAGAAGGACGGTGCATATAACACATCAATCTGCACACAGAGAAGCATCTTGAGCATGCGTAATGCAGTGGGTTGTGAAGAGCTCTGCAGAGAGGAAGTTGTTGTCAGAGCGTGCGCGGACGGTGTTCCGAGAGACCTTGTAGCTCGTCCAGTTCCACCCCTCCCCGCCCTCCCGCTCGCTCCTCCCGCGTCTAATTGCGCTGTTTCCGGTCGCCAGCGAAGTAAACACACTGTCCCCACCCCAACGTCCTTGCCCTTCTACGCCGCCCACGCCTCTGCCCATCCCCCGAGCCGGTTCCCACTCCTGCCTGCGTCTCTCCCCGGTTTTCACACCCGCCCCGGCTTTGCTCTTGCTAGATGAAGGCAACAGGCCCGCCAGTACTTCTGGGGCCACACGACAGAGCTCTTTGTTGTAACGTGGCCATCAGGTGGAGTTAGAAGCCAACAGGAACCAGGTGCTTCGTGAGGAATGGTCTCTGGCGGTAGGTGGCTTCAAGAAAATATTTGTCGCCGCACGTGCGTGGTTTAGTGGTGACACACTTCCCACCAGCAGTAAAAAAAGTACTCAATGCGTGCGCACATTTTTGTTAAAGATATTCTCCCCAGACGTACACAAGTTCGCGTGCGTATATCGACGGAGTTTTAATGTGAGTATTTTCCCCTCCAACAGACCTTGCCCATCGATTTTTGTTTTTGCCACCTTTCCTTTGCAGAGTGAACACTTGTCTGAGGGAATTCGACACGAATTGCCGTGATATCAGAGTCGACCTTTGCGACGTCTGCAGCATCTTTCTCTTACAGGTATCTCGCCACGGAGCAGGATTAACTTAAATCTCCCGGCTGGTACCGATTTGTGTGATAGTGGATAGTATGTTGAGGTGCGGAGAGGAGCCAAGAATGAGGAACGTCAGATTATGCTTAGAGTGTGGACCGCATTTTGGGTGCTGCAGCGGTCTTAGCGTGGTATTGATCGGAGAACCGCGAATTATCGTACAGAAAACAGGCCTAGCTGGATCACAAACACTGCCATTCGGCATAACAACCTCTGGCGAAGTCGGAGGCACCAGCGGCGTCCAGGCCTTGCGGCCTGTCTGTCCGCCAGGGCCCCACAAACACTCTGGAACGTCCGAATTAAAGGCGCTGCGTCGGAAACAATTATCACTGAGACAACTCAGTCGGTCAGGTCGCCCGTTCAAACCCGTCTGTTTGGTTATCCTTCTGTTTGTTTGTTCGTCAATCTAACCACCTCTCTGCCTGACCATCTATCAGACAGTTCGTCTGATTGTCCGCAGTCTGTTATGTTACATCGGTTTGATACGTCACATTATAGTATACCATCTACCGGGTGTGGTGGCTCAGGGCATCAACTGATATCACTGCAATCCCTCTTCCCGGAAGTCCTGGGATTCGAGTCCGGGCGGTGGCAGGATTTTCGAGTAGCTACAGCTGGGTCGAATTCAGCCCGTCTGTAGTTTTCTGGTTTCTCCGATCGACACAAGGCGAATTCAGAAGCAGTATCCTAACAAAGGGGCCACGAAATCGCGCGATCGTTCCTTCCTTCCTTTTCACCCTTATTTACACACTTACTCTTCCATGCACCACCCATTCCAGAAGACCAGTCGGAGCATAGAGGCTTGTACTGGCTGTGGCGATGCCTGGCTGGTGTTGTGATCGGACAACCTCGCAAGGCGACAGTAAGCCGGATTTCGCCAACGGGCGCAGGTCATCGCCGCCACTCGCGATAAATCATTCACTACACTTACGGGACTAATGGCCTTGGCAGTTGACGCGCCCGCAATCACAAATGCCCCAATACGCCCTGCTGTCTTGTGGATTGACCATCGCGCTTGCACGGGAGCGGTAGCTCAGTGCATCAACTGATGTCACTGCAGCGCCTCTGACCGGGTGGTCCTAGGTTCCCACTCCCGCGGCGGCAGGATTTTCGACACTCGCTTTTCGTCGAAAGGTCGAATTCAGTCGCTGTCTGGAGGAGAATTCTAGCGGCCGGCTGCTCTGATCGGTAGTTTTCCGTGGTTTCTCCGATCAACACCAGGCGAATTCAGAAGCAGTACCCTAACAACGGGCCACGGACCGCGCGCGATCTGTACTTCCTCTTCCTTGTCCTATCCTCTCCCCTTACACACACACTAACATGCACTACACTACCACATTTCTGGGAGACCGGTCGGGAGTTTGGGAGCTTGTCCCGGCTGGGCGGTGCCCGCTGGTGGGAGAGTCCTGGTTGGGAAACCCCACTAGCCGATGGTAGGTCGGTGCCGGATCTCACCGTCCAGCGGGGGAAGATCACCGCCAACTCCCGAGAAACAACATGCACTACACTAAGGGACTAATGACCAGAGCTGTTGACGCGCCCGGAAACATCAATCAATCAATCAATCAATCAATCAATCAATCAATCAATCAATCAATCAATCAATTGTCGCGCTTGCAGGGGCTGGCCTCATCGCAAGACGCTGGCTGCGGCGGCGGTGGCGGTGGCGGCGGCGTGCGTGCGTGGCGGGCGCGGGGCTGGCCGCCCGCCGTCCCGCCCCGCGCGCGCGCTGGAGGAGGCGCTGGGCGCGGCGGCGTGCGCGCGCGCCGCCCGCGGCCCGCCCTCGTCGCCCTGCCGCACGCCCCGCAGCGCTCGGCGACCGCGTGCTGCGCCGGATGCGGGTACGCACCACCGCTCACCTCCGCACCCTGCCACACCTCTACAACTGATACAGCAACTACGTATTTCATCCCATGTTGTGGGTTTATCACTCACTTGGGGTTTCGTAACGAGGCAGCTCTGGTTTGGCTTCAAGATGGCGGCGGCGATGGTGTAGCGGTTAGCGTATTGGACATCTATACCAAGTTCGCGGGTTCAGACACGTTCGAAGCCGTGGATTTTTAAGGGCGAAAATATCCTTCGTGCGCCTTCCTTCGGAGGGGAAGTAAAGCCGGCTGTCCATTTACTGCATGTAAAAAGATCCTCAATCCTAAATGATGCCTCTGAGCTAAATTCAAATCGCCTGTTTCGTCGCCCAAGTAATACCTTCTTTCTCCGATAATTGGTGAAAGGTGTGTAACGAAATTTGCGTGGTCAGACGGAAGAGCAGTCCTCATGGCCTGAATCTCGCCACGTAAAATAAGGCAAATTCAATTCAATTCCATTCAATTCAAGATGGAACGTTGCACGGCTTTTCGCGTCTTTCTCGGTCGTGCCGCTAGAGGCGCTCGTTCTGCAGCACTGCTTGATACGGCCGCGATCATGCGACATCTTGCAGAAGGACCGAGAAAGACGCAAAGAGTCGTGCCATATTCCATCTTGAAGACAATACCATCTGCTGCCACGTTACGAAAACCCAAGTAGAATACTCAAAATGTCGTTCTAGGGAATGCGTTTTGCTTAAAGTATTTTAATCGACACTTTCCATGTAAACTTCACACTATTTGTGCACGAAAATGAACTAGTCGTCCAACTGTAATATATTTAAATAATTATTTTTATTTCTAACTTTCAAAGCTCTAATAAAACATTTTAAGATGAAAATACCCGCTAGATCCCTCACTCTAAGTTCGCTGTAGATATATTAATTTATTATTGTATAAAGTGCGTCTGAATTTAAAAAAGTATTATCAATGCGTAACATACTGAATTTAATTTTGTTTTCTTTCATTCATATAAATAGACGTATAAATTCATATGAAGAGACGTTCCAATTGAGGGTTGGCTGAATTTTTCTCATAGTACGTCAGTCCAGAAAGATACCTCACTCGTTCCTATCGTCGTAAGTGAGGTAATACTTTCCCCTCGGAGATAAAGTATCTTTATCGACGTGCGTAATATTTGAATTGATTATATTCCATTATTTTTCATAAATACAATATAACAAACGCTTAAGAACGTAGTATAGTGGGAAGCGGTGTTGATACTGCACGAGTTGAGAGAAACAGTTGACACTCATTATATAGAATTGATACGTGCTAAATACAATGTCGCTGTCGCTTGCATAATGAGGGTCTTTGACTTTCTGAGTAATAAATATATAAACTCAAAGTTCTATCGATTAGAATCGTCGAATATCGTTTACATATAGAAGAAGAAGACTAGATCTAAAATCCAACCCTGGATCCTCATTTTCTCCACAGCAGTTTGGCAAAATATTTGACATCTTACTTGCACTGTTACACATTTTAAAAAAAGTTCTCCATTCAACGAGCAATTTATTTTCAAGTAGTTCTCGAAAATATATCATCAAAGCAAACAATATCAACTTCAATTTCCTGAATCACAGTATTTCTGGCCAACTATGCAGCTACCCTTCACAACTAATTTCACTATCACAGAACATTTAGTACACATTTAGTAGTTATGTGTACTAAAGGTAATTTTTTTAATATTCCGAATATTAATCTGAATCATTCGGATCCATAATAGTAGGATTAACGTTAGTATGCAGCCTTGGATCAAATACCTGTCCTGTCTATTTTCCATTAGAAAATAATGACTTTTTCAGATCCACGCAAAGAGAATGTTAGTGTTATGTCTCTTTAATTGTATCATCGTTGTTAGCAAGGTTCTTTCACAATACTTTGGTTCTTGAATCGCACATTGGGAACTGTTACGATCTTTTGGGCTATATACAGGGTTTACATGCAGTTCAGGTTTTCTCAGACGATGCTGAATTGATAACCTCTAGACGACATGTAATCGACACGTTGATGACAGAGACACTCGGACAAAGAGAGAACGACACAAATAGATGGACAGAGACAGAGACAGACAGACAAGTCAAAGGAGAAAGGAAAGAAGTCGGGAATGGTTAAGGGGGGAGGAGTCGCTGACCTTTGAGAGGAGCCCATCTGAGTTTGATGATGCACCGAGAGCGAATGGAAGACAGTTGAGGCACGGAGGAAGAACCCATCGCACTCCATTCCCATGCGTCGGGATGACTTATCAGTAGAGCCAAAGAGGGGCGACGTACGCGGAAAGTTGGCTACTAATATAGGAACCCCCGAAGCTTGGAGAACTAGACCTCAATGTAGTTAAAATAAGAAAGAGAGGCACGGGAGACCTGATTTTCGAGATGGGAGCCGCGGGCTGCTCAAAGCAGCGCAGTTTTAGATCCAGTGCCTGATCAACTACAAGGAAAAGCTGAGGTAAACACTTTGTCAGTAGGTACTCCTGAAGATGAAGCATCTGGACGAAGTCACGACAGGCAAAGAAATAGTTGAGGTCTTTGAGAGCTGGAGGGCGCTAAGGACGAAAAGTAGTATTTAAGTCCATTCGCACCGCCTACGGAGGTGCCCAAACGGCCGTGATTGCAGCACCAGTAGATCTAGCCAGGACAGGGTTCGAATGGACGAAATTCGCATGGGCTGGGTTTGTGCCTCATTCGTGAGAGAGAGTTGTGACCAGGTGCTGGGCTTTGTGCACCTGGCGCGAAGCTCCATCTCGTGGCGAAGAGCGAAGTCGCTCACCTTTCACCAAGAAGGTCTGGGTTCGATTCCCGTCGAATCTCATGAGAAATTTGTTCCAACAAAACGAGTTTGGCTGCTTCACAAGGGCCAGTCCAACCCCTGTGAAGTGTCTTAAACCTACACCTCTCCTCTTTCCTTCTCCCAAATTTTGGCCGCTTGGTAGTGACGTAGAAGCGTGAGGTGGGGGGGCGCGTACGCGGAGATGTACCTGGCGGTCCTCCGAGCAACTGACTGCGACAGAGTTGACGGACCTAATATTAACGGAGGATTATTCCAAAATTTAAAAAATACGCTGTTTTATGGAGGATTACTCCTAAAGCTCAAAGCGCTCAACGCCCCACGGAGCTTGAAACGCGTTGCGTCAACTGAAGACGCAACAAATTTTTAAAAATCATCGATGTGGTGAAGAAGGGCGTTTTCTTGAGACCTGTATTAAGCTCCTAATTGTTGCCTCTGTCAAGGAAAAATCACTGAGACGCAGACTGGTAGCTATAAGTGCCCCTATTATCAGATGTCGGACAGAGACAGACCGTCAGGCAGACAGAGGCCGACAGACAGAGAGAGACAGAGAGAGACATAGATAGACACAGAGAGAGACAGTGACAGATACAGGGACAGATAGACGAGAAGAGAAGAGAGAGGACGAGGAGAGAAACGGAGAGAGGACAAAGATAGAGACAGAGAGAGTAGAGACGAAAAACAGAGAGAAAAAAGGAGAGATCTGGGGAGAGGGATGAGAGAGAAAGAGAGACGGGGAGAGAAAGAGGAGGGATAGAAAGAGAGACGGGGAGAGAAAGAAAGAGCTGGAGAAAGAGAGATGAAATTAAAACAGGGAGAGGGGGTTAGAGATGGAGACCAGGGCGTCTGCCGGGTCCTGCTATTTATGCATCAAGCTGAAAATTTCCCTCTATTTACAACGCTAATTCATGTAGCAGCGTTCAATAACATTCTTCATGGAATGCAGTTTTGAAGTTCATTTGTATCATCGTTACAAAATAGCCACATTATATCGGCCAGCGCAGTATAAAAGTTTCGAGATGAATGTTCCAAGATTCCCGACCTTATTTGGTGCAATTTGCTGCAGCAGCAATTATCCTGCGCTGAGATTGTGGGTTCGAATTTCACGTAAGGCATGTGGTACGCAAACGTATATCATTTAGTCGTCATCCTTCGAGCCAGAATTGCTTCGCTAAACAGTACGAACTCCGAACCCGTCGCCTAAGGTTGCCTGACAGAAAATTTAAATGCGGATCATAAGACTAAGGTAACACTAAGGTATCTGTTTTAATGTAGTTTCATTTTACATTATTTCTAGCCCATAAAATTAATTTTAATAGTGATTAAAATGTCCAAGAAACTGCCTATTAGAATCCTAATTTATAACTGACTGACACACATAAACCACAACAAACTTTTCCCTTTCACATACACAGAAATAAATCTACATAATAAAACCGCACGAAATAATCACAAACTTTAATAGTTTAAATTCAAAACATAAATAATCACAATGTTCCTCTTTTTCTTATACATCAATATTTCTTTTTTCTCAAAGTCGACTACAATCGTTGTTCAAAATAGATCTTCATTACCAAAGACAATCGTAGCTCTTCATTTCCGTCGACCTTCTTCCAGTTCACCCTCACGGTCGTATTTTTTAAATTTCTCTTTCAAATCATTGACTCACAAAATTTCTATCCTTTCACTTTCCACATACTACATACATTCTATGGAGTAAATGATTACTTTCTTAAATACTACATACGCTGTATAGATGATACGTAGTTCTATGGCAAAAACGGCGATATTTCGGCAGAAAAATTCGTATTGTAGGTCACCGATGCCGAAAACGTAGATCATCTTTGTTCGTATACGTAGCAAATATCTACTTCTAACACGCTATGTAGGCAGAATCCTCATTTGTGAGTCCTTGTTACCGAATAATTGGTTTACAGCGGAATGTCCGGCGGTCCGCTCATGCATCCTTTGACTGTCGACAGCGCTAGCGACTAAACCGAAGTAGGATTTTCATCAAAATTGATATTTTCTAATCGATTTGGCCGATGTCGTGGCTTCTTGAATTTGAAATATTTTATCTTTTTCGTATATTTTATTTTTTAATTTAACACATTCTTTTCTTGTCCCATTCGCAAAGTCATCTGTTGTGTTTTTATTGATCAAAAGTTGTAAGTATTCTTTAACTTTTTCCAATTTCTCAATTTACTCAGTATTTCTTGTTTCTGTTTTACTCTATTCCAGCCCACACGCAAATGGTTTACTTTCGTTTCAATCGATCCATGAGTCCACAACAGAGAAGTTCATCGAAAATACACGTTATTGAAAAGCTTTCACCACATGCGGAATTCGCGGCGAGCGAGCTGTGCTCGGCAAGCCCACGCAGTGAGGAGGAGTTGCTTACTTTGTCGAGCGCCAATATGTCGATGCTCGCCCTCTGCAGCATGTTGGCCTTCTGAGCCACATCAAAGGCAGCGAATATTCTGCGAGCAGTCAGGATTCTGCGAGTAGGTCATCTGCACTCGTTGATACCGCATGTTGGCGCTCGAACATGTTCGTTTGCCTTTACTACTTGAGTTGCTTATCGTTAGAAAATTCAAGTATCAGTTCCTCAAACGAAGCCAACAGGAATAAATAATAAATAACCATTCATTATGATAAAGAAATACTTTATCTAGGAGAGAAAGGTATTACCTCAAGGGTGACGTCAGAAGTGAGTGACTTATCTTCCCGAGTAAAGTATCGTTATCGTCGTGAGTATTTTCTTTTCTTTCCTCCGATTTTAGTAAAATGCAAGATAAAACTCAACAGTCTTGCAGTACCACATACTGTGTCTCATTATTTGTATCTGTTACAATGTTTGAAAATACACCACAGCAATGTCTCCGACGGGAGTCCTACCGTTCAAGTCGTGACGGTCGGCGGGATTTTCGACACCAGCTAGACAGCGAGGTCGGATTCAGTCGCTGTGTGGAGGAAAATTCTAGCCGCCGTCTACTCTGATCGGTATTTTCTGCGGTTTCACCCATCCACACCAGGCGAATACTCTATCAAACGGCCTACGAACCTCCGCAACATGTCCTTCGTCTTCCTTGCCCTGTTCTAGCCCTTACACACACACGTACATGCATTACTCTAACGGACATGTCAGAAAACCAGTCAGGAGCTCATAACTTGTTCCGGCTAGGGCGATACCTCGCTAATAGGAGATATATGGTTAGTAAAACCGCAAGCCACCATAGGTCGGCACGGATCTCGCCATTCATTAGGGCCACCTCTCGCCATAATAACTTGCACTACACTTACGACACTCCTGTCCTTAGTAGTTGGCGCACCGAAAACGCTAATCACTAGGGGCGGATTTCGATGATCTAAAACATCACCAAAAATGATCAATAAAATGCGCTTAAAATGTTTTAAAATGCCCTAAAAACTCTGAAAAATAACGTCAAAATCTTATCGAAACCAGTTCGGATGAACAACTCAAGCTTTGGATACGTTACTGATGTAATCGAGGTTTCTTCATTCGTTCAGAGTGAACTTAACTTGCAAACTTTTATTTTAGACTGTTGCTTGCCAGAACATCTCTGTGTTTAGTTATCCGAAATCGGCCGAACCAGCATGACGCTGATATACGTCATAATAATTAAATACAACGGCTGTCAAAACAATTTCTGAGCGAACAAATCGAATAGGCTACTGAGTCATTCTGAGAAGAAAATTTGTTGCATCTCGTAAATATGGTTTGAAGCAATTACCATTAAAAATGCATTAAAATGACGGAAAAGGTAAAAAGACTTGTTAGTCGAAATCGCCAAAAATGCGAGATAATGACCTATTAAAATAGGTGAAAGAAGAAACTGACATGACACCCCATCTCGATCAGGTTTTCGTCCAGTTTCCCTGATCCATTGAGCAAATGCTGAGATGGCCCCTTGTTGTGCTTCTGGACATAAATGTAACTTCATTTTCTGTGCATCTTCTAGAATTCAGTGAAATACAATTATTCAAATTATCCTTTCCATGTTGTCATGGCAGGAAGTAATAAGAGCCAAACTTTATTGCTTATTTATCCTTGAAAATAGATTTTACTACATGGGTTTTTTTGTTTTCCTCCTTTCAAAATTCAAAATTTATTGTATTTATCCTTGAAAGAAATGTTATACGTAGGAGTTTTTTCCTCCTTTCAAAATTCAAAATTTATTGCTTATTTATCCTTGAAAATAGATTTTATTACATGGGAGTTTTTTCTCCTTTCAAAATTCAAAATGTAAGTAGTATAGGACTTAGTGTAGGATCACAGAATTTTGAAAATGTGCACACAATTCACTTTTCCCCATAGCGTCATACGCAGTTTTAACTGTTTTTTTCATAAAATAAATAAATAAATAAATAAATAAATAAATAAATAAATAAATAAATAAATAAATAAATAAATAAATAAATAAATAAATAAATAAATAATAAATAAATAAATAAATAAATAAATAAATAAATAAATAAATAAATAAATAAATAAATAAATAAATAAATAAATAAATAAATAAATAAATAAATAAATAAATAAATAAATGATTGAAGGGCGCGAGTGCGTCCATATTGCTAGGAGTGCGCGTGGGGCGTAGTGGTGACAGAGCAGGCGAGTGCATGCAGGCAGAGCAGGGCATGCCGCAGCGCAAGCCGCCTGATGCTGCTGCTGGCCTCGCGGTGAGACGGCGCTCCAGCGCGTGGCCAACCTCAAAGGCCTCTCGCGGCACAACCCACCTCTGGTATTGTCCTCTTCCTCCTTCCCAGTATTGCTCATCTCGGCACTTGGCCCAACGGCTCTGAGGACAGATTAGACCATGCGTGATTGCCAGCCATGCCGTGGAGAACGCAGTGAAACACGTTGGGACGATTTTGCAGTTATCCATTTACTATAAAAAGCTTCTTAAATCTATAAATTATCTACTTTTATATTAAGAGAGGGTGTTCTTCCCCGACAAGGACTAACAACCTCTCGCGGGCCACAATAAATACCTCATACGGCGAAGCAGGTGATTTGAATTTTGCTCAGGAGCCTTCTTTTAGCTTTGATCTTTGACAGCAGTAAATATACAATATTACACAGCTGGCTTTACATCTCCTACGAAAGAAGGCGTACAGAAGGATTTTTGTCTTAAAAAGTCAATGGCTTTGATTTGAATATCTTCGACACCAAACGTTTCAAATCTTATTGTTTGTTGGCTTTTGATTTTTGGAAAAACTAAGGATCGCAGGTCTCTGTATCCAATCACAACTACCGTGGATTACAAAGATGGAATGAATGAGTCTGGAGTTGCTTCTAAATCGTACATCAAACTCATGGCGTAACAGTTATAAAATTAAAGTTGTTATAAAGTAACTCAGATTTCACAAGAGTCGACATGGGACTTAAAATTATAGTCAAGTGATTTAAAATCAAACAGTTTATAAGAAAACAATAAATTCTGTCATATACTCTTCGATTTTTAAAGTGATCGATGCATTAGAGGCATGGCAAGATTCATTTTATAAGGAGGAGATGTAACAATGACCAATGTCATCAGCCACTTAAAAAATCAGTATAATTCAATGCTTATTGCTTTCAAATGCGCGCTGTTGTCATCATTTGGTTTTGCTCTCCGAAACTCTAGCAGTGTCGAAGCCTACGATTGGCCCTCACATAAGATCATCTTTTCGACCCCTGGGGCTTGTGGGAGTATTTTTCGGCACCCTAACCCTCTACTCTTATGTATTTATAAATCTGCTAAACTTTTTAGACATTGCTGTGCTTATTACTAACCTGTACGATTTTTCCAGTCACTAATTCTCCTTTCCTAATATCCCGAATGTTACCTGTAAATTTCCCAATTCTTTCCAAGAGGACCTTATCATCATTATTTGACCTGAGTCTAGCCGGAAGGTCTGGTTCGATTCCGACGGCAGATTTTAAACCCGATCTACAAGCTGGGTCGAATTTAGCCTGTCTGAAGGACAATTCTAACGCTTGCTTGCTCTGATCGTTGTTTTCCGTGGTGTCTTAACAATCACAGGTGAATACCGAAGCAGAGCCAACACACGCGCGATCTTTCCTTTCTCTGTTCGATTTCTAACCGACCTCAGTTTGCCCCTCGCCTCCCCTTGCATGCCTTGCTAACACCCCATGCGTCGCGAGACATTCGGAAGCTGTGTATACCCAAGTAGGAGCGGTGCCCATTCTGGAAAATACCTCGGGGAGGAAACTGCGCAAGTTGACCTGCATGTATGCAGCACTCTCACATTCTTGCGGGAATGGAACACCGCAGCCCCCCATGATTCATCATTCATAAAACTCATGAGCAAGGTAGTTCACGCCCCCGGAATCAGTCAATTCTCACTCCTGCTGGTCGCGGCCTCGGATGTTTTCCCCCCAGATATCTCCGAAAAGATGGGACGGAGGTCTCGATTTCTCTCCCAACCGAGGCCGTTGAGCAGCGTGCAAGTGAGTGTATAATGGGAGTGGAGACATAAGAAAGCAAAGATTGCGCGATCAATTGATTGATTGATTGATTTTCCGTGTTTCCGGGCGCGTAAACTGCTTTGGTCATTATTCCGTTAGTGTGTGGATGTTTCCCGATCTTCCCGCTGGTTGGCGAGATCCGGCGCCGACCTCCCGTCGGCTGGTGGTTTCCCCTAACCAGGACTCCCACCAGCGGGCCGCCCCAGCCGGGACAAGCTCTGCTCCCGACCGGTCTCCCGGAATATGTGGTAGTGTAGTGCGTTGATGTGGAGGAGGAGAGGGATAGGACAAGGGAAAGAGGAAGGCAGATCGTGCGCGGTCCGTTGGTATGTACTGCTCCGGCATTCGCGTGGCGTTGATCGAGAAACCAGGAAAACTCCCGATCAGGGCTGCAGCTGGCGCGTGGCGCGCGTGCGGGGTGTCTGCGAGGGCGCTGGCGCGCGCGGCGCGGCGCGGGGCGTGGTGGCGCCGCTGGCCCCACCGTGGTGGCGCTGCGCCGCCCCGCCCCCCGCTCTCCTTCGCGCGCGCGCTCTGGCGGCGCGGCGTCGCCGCCGCCGCCGCCGCCCGGCCCCGCCGCCCCGCGGCCACGCCCTCTGGTAGCTCTACTCCTTTTAATTTCCCCTCGCCAATAGCCTTGGCGAGGCGGGAATTTATTCAATTGGGCTCCAGCTGTTAACTATGGAGCGAGATGAGGGCTTTAATGCAAACAAACTAACTTAAAACTAAGACAGGCCACTTTGGGGGGTTGGAGTTTAAAATATAGTTATTACCTTATTATACTACCTAAAGCTATATTATTTTATTATTATTATTATTATTATTATTTATTATTATTTTTAATTTTTATTATTATTATTATTATTATTATTATACCTATATTATTATATACCTAAAGCATCCGATAGGTATCCAGGCATGGCGACACAGCAAATAACAGCGGTTGGAGGTTAGGTGATATTGGCCTCGTGCCGTTACATACTGATCACAATACCACTTTCTCGTAAGAAAAAATCATGGGGAAAACAAATAAAATTCTTTGAATACGAACACTCATAGGCCGTTCCACAAATACGAAATTATTTGTTTCGATTATTTGAGCAGGCGGTGGACTGTTCTATCCTTCACGGAGCAAGCCCCGCTCCGAACAGGCTCTTCCGACCATGCCGCGCCCTACCATCCACCCCACCAAAACGCATTACCCGTTGCATGATTTGCTATATTTGTCGTCCGATTTTATACATCTAAGTGATCTATTTTGAAAAATATTTTCTTACTAGTTACATACGACATTACTCATGTCATTCCAAATTTTACGTTTCTGATTGGATTATTTTGACCTTTAGGCCCACGGCGTTGCGTTGACGTGCGTCACCAAACGCTGATGACGTCAGCTGCCTGCGTATACGAGTCACTAAATGCGCGTCGTAGAATCGCGTATCTTATGCGAAATGGTGCACAAGCGCTCTTGGAACGTTGTGGTTGCTAACCTGAAAGCTAGAAAACGCACCCCCTCATTACGCAGTAGTTTGAGCATCGGGCAGCCCTTTTTAATTCTTATTTAAATAACCTGGTGCGAATGAGCCACGCCCCCTTTTTGACACTTTTTGGCTATTTTTATGTAATTTGAATACATTTGGATTGTTAATGAATTATTGAAACATATTCTTGTTCATACTTTGGGTAGCATGGGGCTTTTGGGGTGAAAAATATGTTCCAAAAATATGCTGCAGGATTGTTCGGTAGAGCAGTGGCAAGTACAGACTTTCATTTCAATGGCGATGGCGAAAATGTATTTTTTTTCATAAATGAACTTTCTCAAAACTACTGTTTACGATTTATTAAACTTTACGGATACATTTACTATGGGAATTTGGGAATTACCAGACTTTTTATACAAACCTTTTTCAATAATAAAAAAAAGTAAAAAAAAATAAAACAATGTAGGCTTTTCGGCGGTTGTAGTCAAATTTCTTCCGGCTGAAGGGGCCGTGGTTCGTGGAAAACATGTTTTCCCAAAGGACCCACCCCTTCAAAATCTTTACTAAAAACCAAAAGCTGAAAAATTAGGCAAAATTTAAATTGAAAAAGACTAATTATTTTTAATGAACTCAAAGAACGTCAAAAGAATAGCAATGGCTCTATCTTTCGCAATGTTTGCTAGCGGCGCACGAGTGAAGGGAAAGTGTGGCGCAGGTGGCGCGCGTGCGCGTGGGCGGGGCCGTGTGGTGCGGCGTCGGCGGGCGAGGGGCTGGGGCGCGCGGGCGCAGGGGCTGCTGCGCGCTGGCGTCTTCGGCCGGGGCGGCGGCGGGTGCTGCGAGGGGGTGCGCGTGGGCGCGCTGGCCTTTGCGCCTGCGTGGTGTGGGGCGCGGACGGGGGCGTGGCGGGCGGGGTGGACGTGCAGCTGGTGCCGCCCCGCGGCGCCTGCGCTTCACCCCGCGCTTCCTGCACCTGGGTGCGCCTTCGACGCCGGCGTCCGCATGTCAGCGCAGGTCCTCGCTTTTTCCTTTACTTCTAATTCCTCCTCTTTCCCTTTGACTTGTTTATTCATTTTCCCTTTTCCCTTTCTTATTTTTTCTTTCCTTTCCCTCATTCCCTTATTGTTAATTCAATCTTTCCCCCTTTTTACTTATTAATTTATAACTATACTTTCAGTCATTTCATTTCTTTCTTTTCCCCCATATTCATTCGATTACTATCACATTTACCTTTAAATTTAAATTTCAGTCATTCATTATTTACTTATTTATTCACGTTGATTCACTCATTTTTGTTCAAATTAACTTGTAATATTAATCCCCTTTTGTAATGGAAAAAAGGGGAAAATAAGTACTAAAAATAATATAAATTGAATATATCGTAGTGTAAAATGGTGTGGAATGAAAAACTCGTCGTTGAAATAAAAAAAGAAAATTATTTTCTTAAATCGGAACAAACAAATAAATTTAATCCCGACAATTCACAACGTGTTCTTCCGTGTTACTTGCCGAGTGACTTTTTGCTCGGTCGCGCGGTCCCACCACGCATCGGGTTTCACCGGAAACCCCAAAATCCCCGTTTGAATCGGTCTCATTCCCCGTCTGACTTCACCCGGGCTCGGATGTGAGTATCCGTTGGCCCGTTCTATACTGGCCCACGTAGTGGGGTTCTCCCCCTCGTTATCTCCGACCGCTGACATCGTATGTATCATTTGGTTTGACCTTTTTAATTCGGGGGCCCCAGATTTTTGGCTTTGATTTTTAAAACCCCGGGCCCCGTTGCATCCCTTTGATAGCCACTAAATCGCCGACTTATCTGTGCTTCCCGACGCTTATTAAAACAGCGCGTTTTTCGTCCGGACCAAAAATCTGTGTTTTGCTTCTTCTCGTAAAAGGTTGGTTCTTCTTCGAATTGTTAATTGCTCTTTTTAATAACCCCTTGATCAATATCAGTCGGTTGGCATCCTTCCCCAGTCATTTTCGAATGGCGCCCTTCCAATGCTCCGGTTATAGGTAATTCCCCCGTTGAAACTGGCCCACTTTGTCCATTTTCCGGGTCGTCAATGGAAAGTTTGGGATGATAGAAAATCGTTGAATTGAGACGCTCAACTTGCCCGGCCGGCCCCCGTCCTTGTTTAATTTTTCCGTCGTGCGTAGTCCTGGAACTCGGAACAAAGACGTGCCTCATCGGATCACTTGAAGGGATTACCGAACGTAGTTTTTTGAAGTTCCACTTTGAAATTTGTCCTGTCTTTTTTCTTTCGGGTGGAGCCAAACAAATTTGTGAATGAACACGATTAGTAGGTTTAGCCCTTGTTGGTAGACTTCAGGGGGCCGAGGGACCATAGATAGGTATACAACTTTGACTCTCCTTGAACAGGGGTGTAAAGCCCTTCTTTTTTTCAGATTTGCGATTCACTATAAAACATTTTCACAGTTGGATATGACTCGACGCGTTTTTCCAATAGTCCTGGAATGTAAATTCCTTTTACTTCCTCCCAGTCCTTTTTGCCCGTAATGCCCTTTTTTTCGGTGCATTTTTTTATTATTTCCTTTAGGGGGTGGAAAAACCCGAATCTTTCCTCTTCAAAGAAAAGGGTCACTTCTATCAAAAAGGTTGTCATTTCCCCTCCTCGGGGATCTTTTATAGGACAACCCTTCGTTTTCGGCTTTCCCTTTTGATCCGCCAGTCAAGCTATCAGCAAAGTTGAAATTTATAGTCTTTAGGCCCAAAAAGCATCTACATGCTTCATCCTGTGCCCGGGTCGATGTTCTATCGTTTATATTCCCCCAGGCTGGCCCATCTAGCGCCTCTCTGTAAGCCCTTTTTTCTCATGTCTTCTGGAAGGCTGCACAATCAGTAACGATTTTAAAATCTATTCCCAGTAAATAGATTTAAAATTTTCCCCAAAGTTTTATAAGGAAAACTTCAGCTCATAGCTACTGTTTTTTCTTCGCGCTTGTTTTCATCATATAAGAGATTGGATGTAGTTTTTGTCCCCGAATTTCTTAATAATACAGCCCATACCCATACTTGCATTTTATAATTCGGTTTCTACTTCTGATTGTAAATCTTCAAACAGGGTCAGATAGATATCCTTCATTTTTTGAAAACCCTCTCTTTGCTCAAAAAACAAAATTTGTATCTCTGATAGACCCTTTGGGTTTTGCGATTGTAATCTGGGAAAAATTTTCAAAAAACCCCCGTTAGACCAAAAAAACTCTGCACCGGTTATTTCTTTGGTTCCAAATTTTAAACCCCAAATTCTTGTTTGGGGAAAGGGTTTGTTTGTCCCCCCTGGACTACATATCCAGGTATTCAATTTTTCTTTAAAATTAAATTTTCCCAAACAATTTAAACCTTTCCCCTGGCGACGCAATCCCAAACGGTTGCAAAACCCCTTCATCATCTTTAGCGGGAACAAATGTCCCATATATACAAAGCAAAAACCGTCCCTCATAGTTCCCAAAAATAACTTTTATACCTTTGGGAATCTGCAGGAGAATTTGAAAATCCAAATACCCAGAACTGAACTGTCCTGAATGAGTCACGAATGACGGTATTTTCTGCTGCTGTTTTTGAGTCCACGTGAAAAATCCTTTTTCTGGGGCCCAACGTACTGAAAACTCGGGCGTCCTGCAATTTATAAACAAATCGTCGAAAAAGGGGAAAAAGGATGCGGTCCTTCCACGATCTTATTCAGCCTGCAATCAATGAAAACTTTTGATGACCCGTTCTTTTTTTTCCCACGATTACTGAAAAGCTCCTGTGAACTCTTTCCCTATTATTTTTCATGAAACAAATTAGCCCGTTTACCCTTCTTTTCTCGGGCGAAAGTCGCGGGTCCGCGGGAAACTGGCTCTTCATTTTCCTAAGATCTTCATCGCATAACGTTTGGTTTTCCCCGGAACTGTTTTTAAACCTTGAACCCCTTTTTTTTCCTTTTTACCGAATTCCATCCCTTCTTCTTTTTTTACGGGCCCGGATTATGATTGGGCTTCAATTTTTGGGTTTTCCCTAGGTGCCCATTTCTGTTTATGAGCACCCCGGTCAAAAACTCGTTTAATACCCTTTAAGTTTCGGGATCTCAACCACGTACGTCTGTTTAAAATGCTCACCATCAACGACGACAGTTGTTGAAAAGTATCCGAGGACACACAAGTTCTTAAACCCTCAGGACCTTCCCTTTGACAGTTTCGGGGCACCAGTGAATCGTAAATGTCTTGTCCACAAGCAACCGACTTCCACAATGATAGGTTTCCCTTGTTGAATTGTTCTTTTTTTAAATTATTCGCGTTCCTCAATGGACTTCTTTTCGACTTCGCGGTTTCCTTTTTTTGGGCAATCAGCTGAAAAGTGACCAAAAACTCCAAATTTAAACACCCCTTACCCTTTTTTTTTGTTTCATTGCTCGAAGTATGTCCACCACCCCCAATTGTATCCTTGTCCGTCCCGAAATGCCCTTCGAAAACCATCTCGTTCTTCTTGTCTTTTCGTCTTTTTCTTGAGTTCCATTTTTTTATCATTCTTTTTTGTCTTCTTAGTTTACCCTTCATCACTGCCATCCGTAATGTTTCATTACCCTTGAATTTTTTTTTGCTATCATTTTTGGAAAATTTCGTTCCCGAAACGTTTTAATTCCTCATTATATTTTATCAATGTTTCATCTATATCCCCGGTTTCGATCTCCCCGCGAAAAGTATTTTTAAAAAATTCTTCTTTTTCTTTCCCTTTCGATTTCCCAACCCATGAATTTCTGGGGCTTTTCTTAAAACAAATTTTCCTTAAAACTTTTTAGAGGTCCCCGATGTGATTCCCTTTTTCGCCCTGGGTAAAATTTTAGGGCCCTTGAGTGATTTCTTGAAAACAAACTTTTAACTGCCCCATCAAAACAGCGTTCTTCGAAAACGTGATCCATTTTTTTTTTGGGTTTCCTATCCTTGAAATTTGGGAACTTAAATCCGAAAATCAATGAAAAATTTGGGGCCGTACAGAAGGACAGAGCGCCATCACTTTATCGAAAGTTTTTCCTCGTTGTTAATACCGCAGCTTCTGCTCAAACTCGAACGTCAACTCCAGTTGGCGCCCTTTTTCATCTTGTTTTTTTTGGTTGCTTAATACCCCTTTTTTATATTCGTCTTCTTCATTTTCTTTCTTGTTCTCGGTCTCGTTTTCATAACTTTTAAACTCAGATTTACAATTCGCGTATTTTCTTTCGTCCCGTTGATAAAAAAATCTGCATATGCTCCCAGATCCGCTTCCGAAAATGTTTGGAATGAACGACTTTTTATCTCTTCATCTTTAGATCCCGGGCTCAACGAAAAAGAAAACCCCCTGCCCCTTTTTTGTTTTTATCCTCTGGGATGTTTTAAAAAAAAGTTTTGCAACGTTTTAATTGCTTTACGGCGCAGAGGGTTTGTTCTTTCTTTTTTCGATTTCTCCCAATTTGCCATTTTAAAAATTTAACCCGTCGAAAAGTCGTAACGCGATTACAATCGGATTTTAAAAAAATCGTGGTTCAAACCCAATTTTTTGAACAAAGGGAAACACAAAAAAATTTACAATTTTTTTAACTCCCCCGTATCTTGAAACAAATCAATTCCGTCAAACTTTTTGGTGTTTTTTTTGGTTATAATGACCTTGTCGTCGTCTTATTCCCGCCTATGTCTCAAACGCTCCCTTAAAAAGGAATCCCTCGTCATTTATTCCAAGATCGTCGTCCTGGCCCTCCAAAATTTCTCAATTTTCCGAAATGGGGCCGTGAAAATTTTAGGTTTCTCGAAATCCCGTTCAATCCCCCGGGCGAAAAAATTTTGGAAAAAGGAGTCGGAATAGAAATAAACTCGTCGTTGAAATATAAAAAAAAATTTATTCTTTAAATATGAAGAACTAAAATAAAACTATATACAATTCACAAAGTGTTCTTTCGGGGTTCCGTTGAGTGATTTTTTTGTGTTGTCAACCCACGGTCCTGGCCCGCATCTGGCCCCTTCCCCGGGAAACCCCAAAATCCGCCCGATTTAATCTTCCCACAGTAGTAAAAGATGGGCAACAATGGCCGAAAGAAATTGATGAAAAAATGCGATGATTTAAGAAACACGAAAAAATATTAATACGAGTGATTGAAAGGAAAAAAGAAGAACACATAAATGTATTGCTTAAGTAGGAAAGGACAAGTGAGAAAATCCGATAGCGGTAGCAGATAGATGATAGAAGTAGCCATAGTGCAGACAGCAGAGGGAATGGGCGGTGCTAAAGAAGTAAACAAGTAGGTGGGAAGTATTTTATGTCACGGAATTAAAATAAGTAATGAAAGGAAAATTACGTGTGTGGTGTCATGCACATCGAAGGAGTAACAAAACATGATAAAATGGAATTGGAATTAACAATGCATCGGTCAAGAAGCCAGAAGCTTCATAAAGGAAAATAAAACGGGGACACTTTGGTTGGAATTTTCGTATTATTAAAGTAAAGAAATTAAGTTTTGTCATACGCAGAATTAAATTTTATTATCATTCTTTTAGAATTAATTATAAGGCGGAGAACACTCGAGCATGGAAACAAAGGGGAGGGAATTGCAATAAATTCTTCATTTAATAATAACACATTGTTGTGTCAATCAAGTGTGTTGTTTGGTTTCTTTTGTTTTCGTTTTTTGTTATTCATTCACAGCAAAGGTGATATTAGTTACAATGGGAACCGAATCAACAGGGGAGCAGAAAACATCATATTTCCTGTAATAAATACCAGGAAGTGGTTTAAAATAATACGTAATATTTTTGTTTTATCTGAATTCCTGTAGAGGCAGACTATCGAACCTACGATAATATAAATTTACCTTGACAGCAGCTAAACCTTATATAAATATGATAGGAAGAATAGACGCTAATATTTTCTTATTATAATAATATAATAGGGGAAAAGAGCATTTACACTCTATATTTGATTAGGTCTCTTTATAACTTTTTAAATCTTTCGTTGAAACGTCCCCTTTTAATCCTCGCGTTCTCGGTTTCCCCAAAATTTCTTTCTCTATTGGGAGGATTGGACCCTCCCTTGCGTTGAATGGCAGAAGTGCGTGTTAAGCCGTTGGAAGTTCAAAAATTAGTTTGCAGGCGAGGCAGCCGAAAGGACGTCTTTTCTGCTTGTATGGGTTCTGAGGAGAGTACCCCTCAGAACAGACAATGCATAAAGCCGGGGGCAGGGTTAATCGCGTTCTTCGAGTAAATAGGGTTAAAATGCGGTCTCCTTAAATATCGCTACTAATAAAGTCCAAGATGTTTATATGTTTATTCATTTATTTACTGACTTGCTTTGTAGCTCCCCGTCACTTTTTTTTATGAACCACAATTTCAATGATGATCTAAAATGGGTTCAGGAGCTGTGAATAATGTTTTGATTGAACCATTACAAGCATGTCTAAAAAACATCTTGAAATGTCTGTTCTATTATTTCGTCGATGGGTGAGTGCCCGTGGGTCTGACGTCGATTTTTTTTAAGTCATTAATATCTTGAAAATAAGCATATTGGATCAATAGTTTTATATTTTCCATATTTTTGTGTTCATTTCTTGTTTAATAAGTTATATGTTTTAAAGTAGAGTTTAATAGAAGAATAATGTAAAATAACAAAACTTGCGTCGCAATGGGCTGTGAGGGACAATTTTAATCTTGTGCGAGCATATAGTTACCTAGGCCTTAATGGGTTGAGGAACAGTGTTTCGTTGATTTCATTTAACACATAACGAGCGGGGGCCTTCCTTGCAGGCAACCGGCATGCTGGTGGGCGGCTACTACCCATGACGGAGCGACTGCCGTTCGCAGACTTCTCCGTCGCGTACTGAGCGGAGAGCGCGCGTGGTGAGTGCGCAGCGTCTCGTTTCCATGGCGACGCAGGCGCTCACCAATCGGGGTTTAAGTTATGACAGCTCCGCCGACCTGTGTTGCCGATGGAATGTAAACGTCATCACGTTTTCGACGGAAGGCACGGTTGAGACTCAGCGTAGACTAACAACCACAGGACTCCAAGTGGCGTCCTATCTGCCTTTCAAAGACGAAGGATTTTCCTGTGTCGTCAAGGTTAGTGTTACAGAAGTGCTGAAAAGGCCAAAATAGTTTCGTAAAGAAAATACTTTCTTCCTTGGAAGTCTCACTGTAGTTGTACGTTGCACATTTCGACTGGTGCGTGCATTCTTTCTTTTTCAAATGTTAGGAATTAATCTACGTGAAATGAGACGGCAATTAAATTCTCCAGAAAACTAAGTCGAACTTCTGATTTCGTGGGATAAATGCACGAATACTTTGAAAAGAGAGAATAAACGACTTCGTCCTGCAAAATTATTTCGCAAAACTGCTGACCCTCTAAAAATTATCAACTATCTTATTTTATTGAAAAAGGAAAATATCGTTTAGGAGTAAGTAATTTTGGACCGTCTAAATTAACCTAGTTATTTTCCGGGTTTAAAACTTTTACACTGAATAACCCTTGAAATTAATGGGGGTGTATTTTGAAGCACCAACAACAAGTCCCAATTTTATATCGTACTGAGGCATTCCCACAGTTTTCTCTTTTCTCTAGAGCGAGGTGGTAGCTATGCTCATGTGCTTAGCAACACCGCCGGCGTTAGATGTCATTTCAAAAAATAGATCTTCCCAAAATATGATTACCCCTCTGGAGTCAAGGGTTCAAATCTGGGTCGCTCATATTTAAAATGGACATTTTTTTACAACGATTCAAAGATTTTCTCGAAACCCAGTTTCTTTTGTCTCTCTATTCATCCAAAAACGCCATCTTTCGTACATACTTTATAACTTCCATCAAATCATTTCAATGCCTAGACTGAAACAGTAAAGTCAAAATAAAAGGGCGTTACTATTTAACGGGAATCAAACATGAGTCATAAATTTAAAAATTACGCGATTACACTGTTAATTGTTAAAGTTATCTTAAAATTATATTGTTCCGTTATAGTGTGGGGCCGGAATTATCAGGGGTGTGTGTGTAGGGTGACTAAGGGCGTCCATACACAAAAAAAATTTTGGTCCCACCCTCACGGTAAAGGGACTACCTTTTGATGTAAAGGTCCATGGTGGTAGTGGCAGCTGCGTGGCATTCCAAAACCCGGGGCAACGACTCCCGAAGGAATATCTTGTAACCACACCGTTTTCCAACTAAACGCATGTAAAAAGGATGCCAAAAAAAAATGTAAAATTCCAAAAAAATATATTTGTTTTTACTTTCCCCCGCAATTGTTTTTGAAAAAAAAGCCGGCGTTTGGTTTGCTTTTGGGGGCGAGGGATCCATCGTGGGGTGTTTTGTCGCGCCACCTCCGCCCCGCCACTGGGGATGTTGGCATCACTTGCCCCCGGGGCCCACCCGTCCACACCACCCTAATCTTCCTCCGGGGTGTCCATTTTCAACCCATTCCCTCCACCTACCCCCCCCCCAACCCCGCGGCGACCACCAAGCTTTTGGCGCAAGAATAATCAAAAAGGCGGGCGCCCGGAAAATATTAAATTTTTGTAACCTGGATGTTTTTCCCGGTATTCCCAGTGGGGCCCATCGGGAGGCGTTCAAGTTCCGGCCGGTCTCCCGGCATGTGGGGAGGGGTGCCCTTGTTTTTGTGTGTGTGGGGGGGTTGGGGTGACAAGGGAAAAGGAAGGAACGATCGCGCGGTCGGTGGCTGTTTTTGGGGCTGCCCGACATTCGTGTGGTGTTGACCGGGGAAATCCGAAAAGATCAGAGCAGCCGATCGATAGAATTTCCCCCAAGCGATCGAATTCGAGGTCACAAGCATTCGAAAATCCTGTCGTCGGGACTCGAACCCAGGACCTGCAGGTCAGAGGCAATGCAGCATCACTTGATGCCCGAGCCCCCGCCTCGGTTTAAACTTTATAAACTATTACAATTTCGGGAAAAAAGAAGATTGCTTGTCTCGTTGGGATCCCCCCGACGGGGGAAAACCCCCATGCAGACGTGTGGGTCGTGCCGCCTCATGATCACCAGCATCTCCCGGGGTACAGCATGCACTACCTTTTGGACTAAAAATTTAAATGTTGGCGCCGGGAAAACCCAAACAATCAATCATAAATCCAATCGGACAGAGAGGCTTTAACCCACCCTTGACGGAAGGGGACACCATTGGGTGACACGGCCTCTCCTGCGCGTGAAGTTCCACGCCGGCGTAGGTGGCTCAGGGCAAAACGATTTGCTGCGGCCCGACCCGGGGTCCCAAAATTTGTGTCCCCACGGAGTGTTTTGACACTGGCGAGATATGGTCGAATTATTCCCCTTGAAAAAAAACTCACCGGGCCCCTGTTGATGGGGAATTTTTTGGGTTTTTTCAAGATCACCCCGGGTCCGGGAGTTCAACTATCCGGCCAAGCGCGATCTTTTCCCTCCTCCTCCTTTCCAAATCTATTGTCTTAGCCCTTTCGATGGTCACCAGTCGATGGTCACTAGTCGATGGCCACTAGTCGTTGGTCTCTAGTCGATGGCCACCAGTCGATGGCCACTAGTCGATGGCCACTAGTCGATGGTCACTAGTCGATGGTCACTAGTCGATAGTTACTAGTCGATGGCCACTAGTCGCAGACCAATAATCTCTGGTCCCTAGCATCTGGCCTCCAGTCAACCCAGGGGAAGAAAAGTAAGTAATTTAGGAAACTAGGTGGAACACGATATATTTTAATTTATGGCATTAGAAAGAAACAGCTATTACATTTCACAAAATTAAATCGTATATTTTAATGAATAATAAACTTCTTTAAGAAGTTCTACATCTTTATTGGCTACATCAAAAAGATAATTGAAACGCATTATTATAACGGAGCCTAAATAGATGATTCAAATTCAGACAAGAAAATCAGTAATGAACAGATGTAAACAATTTTTATGGTGGTCCATATTGAATTACCACATATAATAATTTTGGAACACAAAAACGTGTCTTCAAATATCTGAAAACCACTTTTTTACACTTACTCAAACATCGATAAATCGATACATGACTAAAAAGTTATCGATGCCAATGAAACATTTACATAAACCTCGATGTTTAAAATATTGATTTTTTAAATATGATAAAACAGATGATATTTTGTCACCCAATTTCCATTTTAATTATAGTACTTAAATAAGTAACTTTTTAATTGTTTGATCGCGAATAAATAATATGTTAACTAGTTGTGCTACAAGAATGGCATGACTTTCTCGTAGTGAAGTTTTCTAATTTCCTTGGTGAGGACTGGCTTTACGGTCTTCCCCTATCCTCCTACCAGCTGCCTTCTATCACCGACCTTAATATATATTTTAATTTTCTCACTTTTTCGGTTTCGTAATGGTAGATCCAAAATAATATTTTTAGAATATTATAGAAGAGTAAAATCTCTTTCTTTATGGAAATTTTCATTTATAAATTGGTAACCGTTTTTAAAAATATGGCGTGTAAGCGATACTGTAAATGCGAAATTTGGAGCTCTTTTTCATAGGCATCTTTCGATTTTTCGAAGAACTTCATTTCAAAAGTCATTTGAAGCACTGCCACTTACAAATGTAATATTGTATTCAAATCAATATTTATTTCAAAAAATTACATTTGTTAATTTAAAACACAAAAAACAAATACAGAATCATTAAATTTATGCCATTTTAAACAGAGCAATTAACATTAACTGTACAAAAAGTTTGAAGAAAAAACTTTGAGCCGTTTTGGAGAAAATGGTGTTTTGCCATCAATCGATTTTTTGGTATCAAGAACCCACAAAAAATTGTTTCTGGCTACACCACGAGTTAGAGGATTTTTTTTCCAAAATTTAGCAACTAGATTTATCCAATTTTTCAGTATTAGGGCGCGGCAATGAGAATAATTTTTCTGCCGAAAATTCGCCATTTTTCGCAGCATTACATAACTTTCTCTTTAACGCGGTAGCGGCAGCGAGAAAGTAAAATATAACCTACATTTAGGGAAAGAAACCTGGCAAAACTGCCCTAAAACCAGGATGTCGTGTTCTAACGGGAAACAAGTTGGTGGTAGTGGTGGTTCTAGTGGTGGTGGTGGTGGTGGTAGTGGTGGTGGTGGTAGTGGTGTTGGTGGTGGTGGTTGTGGTGGTGGTGGTGGTGAGGTGGTGGTAGTGGTGGTGAGTAGTGTGGTGGTAGTGGTGGTGGTGGTTGGTAGTGGTGGTGGTGGTAGTGGTGGTGGTGGTGAGTAGTGAGTGGTGGTGGTGTGGTGGTAGTGGTGGTAGTGGTGGTGGTGGTGGTGGTGGTGGTGGTGGTAGTGGTGGTGGTGGTGGTGGTAGTGGTGGTGGTGGTGGTGGTAGTGGTAGTGGTGGTGATGGTGGTGGTAGTAGTGGTAGTAGTGGTGGTGGTGGTGGCGGTGGTGGTAGTGTTGGGGGTGGTGGTGGTGGTAGTGGTGGTGGTGGTGGTGGTAGTGGTGGTAGTGGTGGTAGTGGTGGTGGTGGTGTGGTGTGGTAGTGGTGGTAGTAGTGGTGGTGGTGGTGGCGGTAGTGAGTATGAGTGGTGGGGGTAGTGGTGGTGGTAGTGGTGGTGGTGGTAGTGGTGGTGGGGTGGGGTAGTGGTGGTGATGTGGTGGTGGTGGTAGTGGTGAGTGAGTGGTGGGTGGTGGTGGTGGTGGTGGTTGGTGGTGGTGGTAGTGGTGGTGGTGGTGGTGGTGGTGGTAATTGGTGGTGGTGGTGGTGAGTGGGTGGTGGTGGTGGTGGTGGTGGTGGGGGGAGTGGTGGTGGTGGTGTGGGTGGTGGTGAGTGGTGGTGGTGGTGGTGAGTGGTGGTAGTGGTGGTGGTGGTGGTAGTGGTAGTGGTAGGTGGTAGTGGTGGTGCTAGTGGTGGTAGTGGTAGTGGTGGTAGTGGTAGTGGTGGTGGTGGTGGTGGTGGCAGTGGTGGTGGTGGGGGAGTGGAGTTTCGCCGCGGGGTCCGGCGCCGCTGACCGTCTTGGTATCGTAGAGCTCGGCCGCTTTGGCTCCACGTGGGAGGAGTATCGACCTGAGCGCGCTCCGCCCCCAGGGCCACCACCGCCACCGCCACCGCCACCGCCACCGCCGCCGCCGCCGCCGCCGCCACCGCAACGGAGAGCCGCATGCCCGCCAGTCTGCAGCCGGTCTGGGCGGCCACCACACCACACCACACCACCCAGCGGCACCAACCCCACCACGCACCACGTGCAGGCTGCCAACGCGCCCCGTGCACCTCTTCACAACTCTGCGGGTGAGTACGCGGTCCTCAGATCTCAAAACTACCCTTACCTTGTATTGTAGGCATATATGTATGTATTTGGTCTTTAGGGTAGGGATAGTTTTAAAAATCAAAGTACCAAATACTATTCTGAGCGTGAGTATGCTGTCCTTATATCTCCAAATTACTTTTACACTGTATTGTATTTATGCATGTATGTCTTTGACGTCTAGGGTAGGGATGTTACATCGGAAACAAAATATCGATGTTTCGAAATATCGCTGTTCAAATTTTAAAAATCAAGTTTTCAAATACATCGATTCAAAATGCCTTTGGTTTTAAACATAGATGTTTGTAAAACTATTTTAGTAACCTCTAATGACAATATTCACAGGAAATCGGTTTATGCCACGGTGGTCGTATTTATTAATTTATAATTGAGATTTAGCTGAGAAAACGAAGTCAAAAGGTTGCAGGACAAATTGCACATGTTTATTATCTTATTGGATAATAAAAAAATAATACACTACGTTTATCAACAACAATTAACTAACTTATTTTTCACCCTTACTCACTTTGGTGTGAAGAATGTTCAACTTATTGATTTCTGAAAATTATTGAATTATTTTATATCAATATTTTGTATTCAAAAATAAAATATAAACCAAGTAAAACATGGAACTCAAAACATCGACGCTAAAAAAACGGCATCAATAAAACGATGCTAAATACGTTAATGTTTGTACAAAAAAAATTGATGTGAAAAATTGGAACATCGACTTCCAGGTTGCATATCTAATTTAGGATTTAGAGTAGGAGTTTCCCGACTTTAGCAAGCGCACGGTGTTCCTAGGTCCGGGTTCCTTTTATCCTTGCCTGAGGTTAGGGAGATATGTGGCGATCTTCTTTTAAATTATTTCAGTAGTACTGAAACATGCCCGACATTGATTGGTGACAATTTGAAACAAGCTCCATCTTTTTATTTAAAAGCAAGCCCCACTTGAAGGGACATTTTGAAACATAATTATTACTCATAAATGTAAATTGGGCGCCAGGAAAGATTTACGCGAGCCCTGTGAGTTCTATGTAATTTAAATATCTCTTCTTACAAAATTATGTTGTGCTAGCTCAGTGAATTGGCGTTCGAAGTTCATAATTGTTGCTACATATTCTGCAACCAATTATTCAATCAGTCATCCATACGGAGTGGCGAGGAATCTGAAAATATTATTAATATGCTGGATTGCACGTAACGGGCAATGATAATCATCTTCCTTTCAACTTAACAAATTATAATTTATTATGATGATAATCAAAAATGAATCATTCTTAGGTCATGACCAGTTTTCTCTGTATTACAATAATTATAAACCTTGTTATCCATTCGTGGGTCTTCGCGCGCTCTCCACTTCTTCGTTCGATGGCGCCCCGTAGAACCTTCTCCATCGACGCAGCAGAATCTTGCTTCTGGATAAATCCCTCGCCAAATGTCCGTGATCTGGTTTCAAATTCTCCCGGCGATACAATTATAATCCGTGACTTCCCTGACTAACGTCTCAGGTGGACGCCTAGACACGAATTTTACTTCCTACAAGAACGCTCTATCCTAATATAAAAACGATAGTTAATTTAAACAACTGTCAATTACAGTCTTTCCTCGATCTAGTAAAATATATCAAGAGCCGACCCGCTCATCACCGCGTTGCTCTAGCGAATGAATGTTCTTCTAAAAACTCGGAAGCATCCGAATTTTATATATTTTCTTTTGTCTCTCAAAACAAAGCTTATTCCGCCTCTGCTCTGTCATTTCAACCTAACGAAAATGATCCTTAACGCCGGTTGTTTATTTGTCACATAGCGACCCCCTCGCGATCGTCCATTGACATCCCTATATTCTATGTCAAATAAAATGACATTTCCATAATAAAAACGGTTCGTCATTTTGGTATATCACAGTATACATACCTTTTACGGCTGTCACAGACAACCAATCTTTACAAATGAGATCTCAAAAGAAAGAGAAGTTCTGGAGACGTGGCGAAAGTGCCGCTGACTTTAAAAATATGAAGGATTTGTTTAAAAAACATAAAAATATTCATGACGAATGCAACCCGAAACACTGCATGATTTTTTAATTTATATCGTTAAATAACTCCTAAACGAAGCGTTTAAGGGGTTTAAAATTATTTTTTTAAAATAAATTTTGTTGTGTCTACACCTTGACGCAACGCGTCTCCAAGCCCATTAAGGGGCGTTGAGCGCTTTGCACTGGAGAGTAATCCTCCATTAATGTGCTTTATTTTATTTATTTATTTATTTTAAATATTAGTCAAGTGTCTCTCGTCACGTCGCAGGTTTTTTTAAGCAGAGACCTGAAAAAACATTTCGCTTACCACAATCTATAGGACGAGACCTTCTTGAACTTTCTATTTCATTTTTGCTGGTTTAACACATCTCGATTCTATTCCACATGTTCAGAGCCTGTACAAACTGCAACTCAATGTCAAATTAAACTTATTACTTGATTTTCTACGCGATTGAATTGCACGGGTGTACCTCTATGCAAGAAAATATCGTTAAATAAGAATAGTTTGTATTTACAAGGGTGTATTGCATTGTTATGAACTACAAGGAGATATATAGAACTAGTGACAGACGTTAAGAGAGTCTTGAAGCAAAAGGAATACGGAATACTCCAATACTGAAGAGGTTGGGGTTTAACATGCGAGAGCTCTTGCTTGGTACGCTAGTCATGAATTCCCTTTATCATAACTAGCATATACGGCCTGATTAGCTTTTCTTTCGTAAGCTTGTTTTGTCGATGTGGTTATTTAATTTGTTACGTTAGAAATCAAAATAGCTGTGATACAAAACAGATTTCCTCGTGTGGTTAATAACGGTCGAAAGTTTTGAAATCGGGAATAAACACTTTTTACAAAACTGATGACGTGCAGCAGTAAAAATGGCGTAGTCAAAACCACTTGCAATGATTTCACAGAGCATGGCATGCACACTGATCGAAAACAACCGATAAATTACCCCATGTTTTGCTGCAATAAATTAAATATTTGCAGAATGTCTTTTGCGAAAACTGCAACAACGTAGTATAGTAGTTTATTCTTGTAATGTATGTTTCTTGTAATGTTTTGATACTACGATCATATTATATTACGTTTTGATGTTCTATCAATATTTTATTTTATTTTTCAAAATTTAGTTATTTTTTCTTGGTATGAAATATCATACAATGGTCAAATGGGTGTATAATGACCCGAAGTATGTTTGGACCGAGTGGATTTTCATTTACATTTCTTATGTGTGTAATACGTGCAACATTATGACATCTTTAGAAAAATACACAGAAAACAGGAAATTAATCAATCCAAAATTTGCTCCGAAGGTCATAGTTTGCAAAGCATCCTTTATTCGAAACGGTTGTTTATTTCGATTAAAATGAAATATAAGAAAAGAACTAAGAAGGCTTCTTACTTTTTATTTTCTTTTCACAAATGGTTATATTATTTTCATTAAAATATTTTTTTCCCTCGAGAACAATTTGAAATAGTGAATTTCTTATTTGAAAATACTGTAAGGTACAGCATGCACTCAGCTGCGTACATGTCTGTTACATTTAATAAGACTTCCTATGCGAGACAGACGTCTCTAATTATTGATTTATCCTGTACCATTCAACATTCCAGGATTCGGTGGCTCAGGGCTTAAATGTCACTGTAGTCCCTCTGATCGAGTTCTGGGTTCGAGTTGCAGGATTTTCGACTCAACAATATAGCTAGGTCAATTCAGTCGTTGTCTGGAGAAGAATTGAAATGACTGACTGCTCTGATCGGTGGTGGTCCGTGTTTCTCCGATAAAACCAGGCGAATGCCGGAGTAGACCCTACCAACGGGCTATGGACCGCGCGCGATCTTCCTTTCCTTCCTTGTCCAAATTCCTCTCCCCTTACAACATACACACTTACACACATGCACTACACTACCACATGACGGAAGATCAGACTGGCCCCGGTTGGGCGGTGGACACTGTTAGAAGATTTCTGGGGGGAAGCCCTGAAACCGACGCAGGTGGCGCCGGGTATCGCCATCTAGCGGAGAAGATCCACCTCAGGCGATAGAAAGCAGCACAGCGGAATGAAGATTTTCGCAGTTGACGCTTCGAATCCTAATCGTCACTCATCCATTCCGCCATTTATGCCAAAAGTGCCGAGTGCTCGCGTCAGTCTGATTCAAATCTCGGGAATGAACCCGCGGGCGCTTTGGGGAAAGTTTTCAGATGACATTTAGGAAACGAACTACTCCGGGAAAATATTCCTTTTGCGAAAGAAGTTCCGGGACTGGGCGACGACAGGTGCCCTAGGCGATGTACGCGGAGCCCGATGCCCAGGGTTCGGCCTCGATAAACCTTCGCCATTACATTTGCTGTCGCGGTAAACGCTTTTGGCAAAGTTAATAATTCCAGTTTCGAGCAGGAGCCCGTTAAAGAAACGCCCAGATCCTTCTTCACGTTGCTTGGCGTGAGATACCGAGGAGCGGCAAGAGGAGGGGGTGAAAGGGATGAGGTAGAGGGGGGAGAATGAGGAATGGAAGTGGAGAGGAAGGGAAGGGTTGGGACGGAAAGGAAGGGGAAAATGGGAGAAATATGGGGAAGTAATGGGAGAGGGGATTTTTAAGAAAAGAGAATAGACAGTTTTAAGGACAGGGAAAGTAGAGAGAGAAAAGAAGTGGAAGAGGCGAAAGAGGAATAGTGAGAGAAAAGAAGAAAATTGAAGAGGGATGAGAGGAAGAGAGTGGAATGGGCGAGAAAGGAAAGAGAGATTGAGGCAGACGAGGCAGGCAGAAGAGAAAGGAAAAGCTGAAGGATGAGAGGAAGAGGGTTAGCCATGGAGGAGTGGGTCAGGGAGGCCCATCATCCTTCCCTGCAGACTTCTGTGGCGCGACCTGGTGCCGTCCCTCCCCTCCTCTCTTCCCTACTCGCGCCCCGCCTTTGCCCCGCCCGCCCGCCCCGCCCCGCCCCGCCCCCCCCCCGCCTCCCCCTCCCCGCCTCCGACCGCCCTCGCCCCGCCCCGGCCCGCCGCCCGTCCCGGCCGCTCGGCTCTCCCTCAGCAGGTAATTGCTTTTGCATAAAAGATTGTCCGGGATCGGGCTATTTCGGTAGCTGTATTAATTGGCTGCGGCAGCTCGATCAATCCACATAACTTGAAGAGTTGCAGAAACGGAAGGAGTTCCCAGCCACGAAAATAACCGATCAACTTGATTTAGTTCCATGTCAATAGAATTAAAATCCCATTTACAACATAGAAGCTGGATTTTAATAAACTCTACTTTTTAAGGGATAAATGTAATCGGTGGGAACATATTGCCTTCCGTCCCTTTGCAAGCGTTTTCATGTCGAGATTGAATAAAACCCCAAATTATCTATTATTTGTACAGTATATTTTTTCGAGAAGTATTCTGAAATTATACCTACTTTCAGTTATGCACGTAATGAACTCTCATGATGTAAATTCATCGTCCTCACTCATTTTTTCTTTGATTATAAATTCATCGTGTTGGTATTTCTTCTATCTTTTTACATTTGTTGCTTGATTAGTTCCTAGAGTAGGCACACTACAAAGTCTTCATCAATTCAGATCTAAGTTTTTCTATTGTCGATTACTTAACGGCATGAGGGGGGCCCCTTCAACACTAATCATTCACCTGACATTCTTAACTTGCAATGTTTCTCAAATTTTCAACCTCTAAAATCTTAGTAAAACATAAAGAGAAAACAATTTTCTCTTTACGGAATTTACTATATACTGCTTCTCCCTGTAACATTTCCTCTCTCTCTCTCTCTCTCTCTCCCCTCTCTCTCTCTCTCTCAAGTCTTAATTTAAAGAATTTTAAAAATTTCCCTTGACTGTTAAAGAACAGAAGATTACTTGTGCAAACTACTTTTTGCTCTTTGGAGATATTCTGAAAAAAACAAGACTGATTATGCTGGAATGTCGATAAATGCATAAACGATCGAGGGGGAAAGGGGAAGAAGGGAGAGGCAGGGCAATGATGGAAGAAAAAGAAAAAAAAAGGGAAGGGAAAAGAGAAAAAAGAGATTAAAGGATAAAATATAAAAAAAAAGTGAGGAAAGTGGAGTAAGTCGTCAAATATAACAAAAGCAATTGTAGACGATTCATCGCAATCTTATTTTCTTTGACTTGAATAGGTTGTTGTAACTCAATTGTCTCAGTTTGAATTAACTGCTATTAAAAATATCAAGTGTTTCCTTTGTATTTTAACTTCATTTGAACTAACTCTTAATTCATCACAAAATAAGAGAGACATATTTTTGAGAATTTTTTGGGAGTTTTGAGAAATATTGTTATTGTGTCAGAACCAAGGGAACATTGAAATCAAATTCCCAAATGCTCTGTAGGGGTGAGAACTTGCTCAGGTGCTTTCGGGTGACTTAATGTATGGAGGGTCTCAGATTTTGAGTCCTGCCTCAATATTGAAACATTTTGTATAAATAGAGCACAATACAATTGCAAAGGTATAATTTTCATGAAAACTTTTGAATTTTGAAAAAATTTAAAAAAAAGTATTTTTATCTGTCTGGCTTTTTTGGGAAAAAAGTTTTTTGAGATGCTGAATTATTTGTGAGAAACAGGTTGCACTGTTATAAGGTATTATTTTTACTTTCTCGTATACATACGTATATACGGGGTTAAAAAGAGTATAGAAGTTATGTAAGCTGGGCCCCAAACGCGTATTTTCGGCGGAAAATCATGGCTGAGTCCGGGAACGAAAAACTGAATGGTTTTCGTGAAAAAGAACTCAAATTTCGTATTTGAAAACCTTGAAACGCCATTTTCTCATCAACGGCTCCAATTTTTTTTTTTTATACTTTTTGTACGCACGATTATCGTACTGTTGAAGATAGTATGAATTAATTTTTTATTTTTATTTTACAAAATTTCACAAATGTAATTTTATTGAAATATCTGAACGGCGTTAATATGTCCATATCCATAGATTTGTATAATTATTACATTTCTGAATGAAAGTGCTCAAATGACTTTAAATGACGTTTTCGAAACTCAGTAGATTCTGTGAAAAGACCTTCAAATTCGCATTTACAGTAATGCTTAGTCGCCATTTTCTTAAAAATTTCTATTTCAAACGAAGTTTTACTCTTCTTAATATTCTTGAAGTAATATTTGGTTCTACTATTAGGAAACCGTAAAGTTGAGAAAATGTCAAAATATACTTTGGAGGAGATTGATGTCAGCTGGCAAGAGGATGGGGCAGACCTATAAGTCAACACAAGGATATTAGAAAACTTCCATTCTATAGCACCACTAGTTTACAAATGATTTGATAAAGAATGTACTTGATGCATCAATAGTATATTTATTTTATTTTAATTCATATTCTGATGTAGATGATTATCTTCTAACTTGTTGGAATGTGGCTTCCTGACGCTGAAAGAGTTTTAAATGTATCCATGGTTGAAAATTTCTTTCATTCATTTCTTCATGCGTTGCTTTGTTCAAATATGTTCTTACAGTATCTGACATTGGACTTGGAAACAAAGAATTGTATGTTATTTGGTGAATATTGATTGATAATGAATCGCAGTAGCTGATATTGTTATGCTCCCATTCAAAACCTAACGCACGGTTTGAGTATCTAAGACAAGATAGGAACAACATCTTGATTAAAAAAATATTTAAATAAATAATAATTCTACAAAATTGAATATCCTGAAAATATGGTGATGTATATATATATATATATATATATATATATGTAAGATATGTATATATGTATAGATATATATATATGTATATATATGTGTATATATATAGTGATATATATATATATATATATATATATATATATATATATATATATATATAATAAAAGTGATAGTCTTGAATTCTTCTTCCCTATAGTAAGTTATTGTGTTTTTGATTATCGAAAATAAATAAAAGCAAACAAACAATTTAAAAATTGAGGAAAATAAAAAGATCGCGCCTTTCGACAACGCCTGGAAGTCTCCAGCCTCCGTCTCCCATTACTAGCTACTGCGCCGTTCGTGCTCGGCAGACGACTCGGCGGCGGGCTAATGCCTCGAAGTTCATTGGTCTGAACCGAAGTCTGGTGCCAACTTTCTTTCTGCGACCGCCTCTCCTCCCGCCCACCGCCGCATTGAAGCTTCAAGAATTTTTGTCTCCAAGAGAAACCAATTTCGTGTTTTCTTGTGTAAGTGTTTAACCGTGGGTTAATCTAGATAAAATCGAAGTCGATACTCAAGCTTTTTCGGCGCATGTATTAAGAAGATTAAGACAGTAAATGGTTATAAATATGTTATCGATGGCATTAAAATTTTGTCGATAATCCAATTAAGGAACGAGGACTTTGCAAGAAGCACTCAAAGGAGTAATCGAGTAGCTTGAAAATTAATGAGTTTTGGGACTCTGATGAAATGTTCAATTCTAGCGTTCGGTCTTTACCGATGAGTAAGATAGACTTTAGCTGTGATTAGTAATAAGTTTTACAGTTCTCTAATTGTAAATGTAATTGTGTATGAGTTCTCCTAAACGTAATAGTAAAACTTAAAGAAAGGAACCAGTCCGTATTTGGCAATGGTTAGACTATTCGTTGAGTGTTCGATATCTAATGGTGATTATGGAGACAAAGATATTACTGACGGGAAGCCCTCAGACCAACGGGAAGGGAATTGTATATCGTTTTTTTAAAGTTATTTTCACAAAAAATTTTTGTTGAACAATTTACTGCATTTCATTTAATTTTTAAAGCCTAAAGATTTTTTTTTTGTAAATGAAAAACTATTTAATTTTTTTCAGAATTTTTAATAATTAATTGTTAAGAAACGACGGTTTTTTAACCCTTTTGTATGCTGCTTTAAAATTTTATTCAGATAATCCTTTTTTTCCCCTTTTTATCTAGTTATAAAACAGGATATCTTCAAAATGTCGAAAATTTTTGGGCCCTTTTATAAGGAAAAAAAGAAAATTTTTTCCAGTGACCACGTGTTGAGAAATTACAAACCCGTTAATTTCAATGTTTGTTACAACTCATTTCCTTGTTATTCAAAAAAAATTTTTGACTAAGCATAACCTGCCGAACTCCAGTTCCTAAAATCAGGAGTGTGAAAAAGAAAATCCACATGTTCATTGGCAAAAGTGCTCATTTTTGTAAATTCCCCGGTGGAAATTTTTGACATTAATTCTGGGCATCTTATGGGGAGCTAACATGGGGTTTCTACGGGTTTGAAGGACCCCGCCCCTTACAGTTGATTTGGGGTTTTAAAAACTGGGGGGACCGTCCAGAGGCCCCGAGCTTGTTTAGGGGGGCCCCCCTTCCGGGGGGATAATTTTTATTTGGGAAAACTCCAAATCGAGGTGGGGGGTGGGGGGAGTCATCCCACCATGCAGAGTCGCCCGCAAGAAAATTTTATTATACTTAGGGGCTAATGGGCCAGAAAGGGTGCCTGTAAAAAATCAACCACCAACCCAAAAACGCAATTGAAGATGATTGTAAATTTCTTAAAAAACGAACACAACTGTTTTTTAAAAGATTCTGATATTAATTTCCCCATTTTATATAAGAGTTTATCAGGTTTAGCCAAACGCAAAAACCCCGTTCAAGAAAAAAATTTGGGCTGCAGGTTTCCCGGTTTGGAATTAAAAGGGGAAAAGGGAAAAATTTTTAGTATCCTTTTCGCTTTGTCCATTTCCCCCAAGTCAGATTTATTCCCCTTAAAAAATACCAAAAAATAAGTTAAAATGGCACTGTCGAAAAATTTATAATGAAATCAGAGTACTACCCAAAAGTGTTTAACAAATTTTTCGTCGAATATTTTCTCCGGTTTTTAATCGACCAGGGCAATGTTCTAAGGGTTTTCCAAATACTGTTATTTTTTTTCAATGTTTATCCCCTTTTTTTACTAGTGGGTACCACTTTTCGGGAAAATTTATTTAAACCTTTGGGACCAATGGCCCGATTCAAAAACGCCTTTCCATCTGTACATGGGGGATTAAATAACTCAACAAATAAAATAGCAAAATTTGGGGAATACTTGCAACCCATGCATCCGACCTTCATTAGAACAGACTAAATTAAACCAATTTTATTTAACATTCTAGACAGCTGGGCCTCCAAAATAAAAATAAAATTAAATAAAAACAAAACTGCTGTAAAAATATTCACCCTGATACCATATAACCCTCCCACTTCACTTTCATTAAATCAGGAAGTAATTAACTGGCATCCGCGTAACAAACCCATCAAATATCTAGGATTATTAACAGATACACAATTAACTGGAGACAGCATATAAATAATAAAACATTACAGGCTAAAACAGAACTCCACCAACTCAATCTAATAATAAACAGGCCAGACAAACTTCCATATAACACAACCCTAACTATATTTAAAGCCATAATTCTTCCACTTATTTTATGCTTATTCAGTTTGATAAAGCCGTAAGATCGAACACACACACAAAATCAACAACAATAACAACTACAGATCGTTCAAAACCCAGTTTCTCCGCACAATTACAAACGCACCATGGTTTATTTCCAACCAAAAGCTGCACAATGAATTCCAACTCGAAACTATAGAAAACCTTATCAGGTGTCTCTCCACACAGTTTTACCATAGCTTACCTCAAATCACCAGAATACGTCCTCTGTGGTTAGGCAGAAATTCTACTCATTATAACCATATTAAAAATAGATATCCTTCCTAAGTCTTCCTTACAAAGTTTTCGAAATGCAACTCTCCTGAGGTCTCCATATAACGGATTCTTCTCCCGAAAATGAGTTTTTGGAATACGTTTTAGCATTAAGTTTAATAATGCCAACTATACAAAAATAGAGTGTGAACTGAACTTTGCAAACCTGAAAATGCTCATAATATATCACATAAACTGATAAAAACACATAAATAACAAACATATACCCATTTATCAAGACTAAATGTCTTTCCAAGGTCATCGCTGAACTTTTTTGCAATATCTGTAAGCGATTGTAAGTGATTTGTAATAATTTATCACTGGTGTCAGCGAGGAGCTTTGTGTCATTCATCAGTAGTAAATGGGTTAGTCTTTGTGAGTTTTTCATATTTAATCTGTACATATATTTAGTGATGTTAAAAGAGTTGACGACGGATTTAGAGTTTAGCAAACCATAATGCTGATAGGAAGCGCCCTGGAATATTTCTTACAGTTGGACAGAGTTTATAGATTTCGTACTTTGTTTAGCCGTTTATAAGGAACGAGTCAACAGGTTGTGAATCAATATAACAGATGTGAAATGGAAGTATGTTTGCTTGATGATGCTTACTTTAAAACAGCACTATCAATGATGGGTTGATTACATCCTAATCCTTCCTTAATGCAACCTTTCTGTTCTTTTGCAAGATTATTGTTATTTGTACAGTGAAGGTACTACATTTTTCCTCAATAACAGAGGTGAAGAGTTTGTTTTGTTGATACGTAATAATGTTATCGGTCTATAATTCATTGGTATTTGTTCGTTTTCCATTATGAAGTCTATTTAGCAGGTTCTCATATTTGTTAATATTTTCAATCCACGATCTAGATTCATTGACTCCACTAGTAATTGCCCATTTTCTTGTCCTGTACGTTTTAAAATATTGTTCATTTATGCTGACTCGTTGCTCGTTGTTCATTACGCTGAATCCTCGCTTGCTTGAGTCAGAATTCCACTTTCTGAAAAATTATTTTTGACGGAATCTGAATTGTGGGTTGTACCTCCTTTTGTGATCTCATGGCATCTATGATACCGTGCAGTTTTCACTTTAATCTTGATTGCCAGGGGTTAAGCACATGGGTGCTTTAAAAGACTTCGACTACGATGAAAAGGCAGCGGATGCATTGACCACTTTAATCTTTTGTCTGATGTAATCTTTCAGGACTTCAAGTTTTTCTCTGCTACAACGATAATGTGTACATTATATTTTTAGTTGTAATAGCGTTTACTTTTTGCAGACTTTTTTCATTGGTTACTTCCTAAATAGAAAGAACAACTTCACTTCTCAATCCATCAATCGTAATTTCAAGATGGATTTCCTCTCATTTTGACTTCGGGTGGTAAGTTCTTTCACCATTTATTTCAATCGCTGTTACTGCAGCACTAAGCGATTTAGACTTAATACAAATTTCGTTGCATGCTCAGGTGCTCTTTCAAGGCGTCATTGATTTGTAAAGAACTTGTTTGGCTTTGTTTACTTTACTAAATTGGTTTTGCTGTTCTAATGAAACGGCTGTAGTACACAAGAAGACTGATGAATTTTTCATTCACTTTGTCACCGCCTCTGGGTCTAGGTACCTTCGGTGCTCAGTACTCTTTATTGACTTTTTTTTTTGTTCATTTGTATTGACAGTCGCCAGGTATTTGACTTCACTGAACTGGAGTAATTTCTTTCTTCTTCTTGCATTTCTTGTTCTCTAACGGATTAGGGAGATTCCCTGCTCCGGCTTTGTAACCCCATCTCTGTCGTGGACGGCCAATGTCCCTTGTTCCCCGTGGTCTGTACAGAAAGGCATGTCGGGGGATCTTTTCTTACACATTATTCCTAAGTGTTGTACTCACCGTGATCAGTATTCATGTATTTTTTCATTGATAGAAAATATATTATATCTTGGTTTTATTTTATCTATTAGGGTGCAGCGTTTTACCTCTGAAGGAATTTCATTTGAGACTTTTATCTTCATCTTATTTTGTTTTCTTATTGTCCATGAATCATGCCCGTAAAGCAGTTGTGGTACTGACATGACTTCAAAAATTGAAGTGTTCTTTTCTTGTCTTATTGTGAAGGTCTTTGTTTACTGTTCCGCAAGTATGTTGGAAACGTTGTAATTTTGTTTTCATATCATCACTGTAATCGTATGTGATATCACAGCCCAAATAATTAAAATGTTATACTTGCTCTCTTACTTTGTCTTCTATTATTATTTTAGTTCTGATAGGATATTTGCCTCTGAATCTATCACTTTAGTTTTAAAGACAGATATTGAAAGACAATATGGTTTGCATATTCTAATTATCTGGTACAAGAACTTTTGCTAACTTATTTCGTCTTTTGCAGATTAATTTTTTTTTTGTATTATTTGTATGTACTGACCGAAAGCCCCACGACGAGTTTTCGCTTCTCTCTATGACATGTTTTCTATCAGCTACGTTCTGTTCTGTCTGATGAAGTTCTGGTACCATTTCATGAATTCAGGCGTGAAGAGCTTACTCCATCCAGGGAGTGGATTATGTTGACACTGGATGATGTAATAGACCTGCTCGTTAATAATTATCTCTGAGTCCATCTCATACGCCTAGCATCTTCTCTCCTGCTGGCAGCCCTCCTCATGAGTGGAGAACTGGCAAGCAGGGTCTTTTAGTTTTTCTGTCCGTGAGGTTAGATCCAATTGTTGCTCTTATCGTCGCCTGGAGGCTGATTATAACTCACATCGATGGCAATATCATGGCTCGATACGTGTGAGGCATTACTTCTTTTGTTTCTGTCCATAATTGCATGAGTACCGCATTTATAGCTATCTGCCAGGTTAGTTTGCCTGAAGACTCCATTCACCACCTTGACCGTTGGTGATAATTGTCCTCATCTGCTCTTTCCATCGTTCACTCTTGTGTTTGCAGCAGAATGCTCCAGGTCAGTCGCTGCGTGAGGATGATTTGGGATTAAGGAAGGAAATATCTGACTAGAAAATTTTATAGATGATACTTGCAGTTGTGATTAGATATGGAGAAAGTGAGCAACCTGATTCACCTCCTGACTCCCACTGGCAGGGGAGGAACGGGACGTGGAAGGCTTAGGGCAGGTCGGTGCAGGTAGGGAACCGGGCTGATTGCAGCCCTGACCATTGACAGGGCAGATGCAGCTGCCAACTCTTTAGCTGTTCTTCTTCTGTTATTTATTAATAGAAGGAAGGTTTTCCTGGCAAACAAATCGGCTGGGTAGATTGGTTTAGAAACGATCTTTAATTGAAGATAATTTTTCAGAAGCACACACGAACTGATTTAATTGCCAATTTTTGCTCTAAATATTAAAAAGTATTCCGCAAATGCAATTTTGGACGGTTGCAAGCGCCAGCCGCTCGGTTGCGCTCCGTGGCAAGCAGTGAAAGCTTCCCTATTGGACTTCCTATAGGGGTTCCGGGCCGTGTTGTTCGAACGCTGAATAATTTGGTGAAGTCGTGCCTGTGTAGGAAAGTGATGTGTACAATGTGTTATCCCAAACGCAGGGCTCCCAAAGTACGTATTAGTCCTTTAAACTGTTAGTGTGTAAATACTTGCAAATACATTCAATTTTTTTAAAATTATTCCATTTTATACTAAGGTTTTTGTTTTATTTCATGGATCCAAGGAAACTGAAATAATAGCAAAACTGGACAGAAATGCGAAATATCGAAAATCAGATAACCTCTACATCTTTTGTGAAATTTTCTAAAAAATATTTAAATTCACTTACTATTCCATAAATCGTTCTTAGAACAATAACATTAACGTAATTTATGAATATTTCTATCTGCAAATGTGTAATATGTAATTTTTCTATACTTTACTGTACTTATAGTATATATTTTGTATTCACTGGAATCAATTTAATTTTTTTCTGAAAACACATTTAGGACTCATCACACCAGGTATTTTTTCGCCACATTCGTGCAATGTATATAATCATGTTATGACGTTTTTTTAAATATTAATGTGTTATGTTTTAAAGGGTTGTGAACATTTTCTTTGTATTGCGACGTAAAATATGACATTATTTTATTTCTTTTTTGTTGATGGCTTATTTATAAAGTAGGTAAATAGCAAAACAAGTATTAAAGTGAGTGTGAACAGTTGCTCTCTGAGAAATGCCACGCGAGGGGCCGCGGGCGGGGCCGGGCCAGCCTGGAGAGGCGATCTGACTCTGCGCACAACAGGGGCGGATGGGGTCGAAGGGGCGAAGAGGGGGCGAAAGGGGCGAGCAAGGAAAGGGGGCAAAAGGGGCAAAGGGGGCGAAAGGGTCGAAAGGGCGAAAGGGGCGAAGGCGAAGGGGGGAAGGGGCGGAAGGGGGCGGAAGGGCGGAAGGGGGCGAAGGGCGGAAGGGCAAGGGGGCGCTTCTCCTACTACCTGACGAGATCTGTTCAAGATTCCTAGCTTTATCAAATTTTATCTGCCATTTTTAACCATTCTTAATGAAAATTCAGATTTACAATAGAACTACTGTTGCTTCTACACCTAATACTAAACTTCTGTACTGTTTCAGACTAAAAATTTATTAACAAATTTTTGTTTTGTTAATAATATTAGCCTACGAAATTTAATAATTTCGAGCCAACCAGTTAGCGCCAAAATGTAACCGTCACGTATCTACCTAACTATTTCGTAGTACGCCGAATTACAGAAGTAAATCTGTTATTTTCTTTTTTTGTGACGTGTGATTACACCGTCACACAAACCTGGGAAGACCTCAAATTATGGATAATTCCCTATCGGTGGTGGGTCTGTCTCATAACTAATATTCATTTAACAAACAAACACAATTTCATAGTTTTAAAGAACAAGTAACATATATTCTTTCCAATATGATCCTTCGTACACTCACGTTCACATATTCTCCTACGTGATTACTTTTCCTTTTGATTACACAATGGTAGCTAACTCCCTACCTAAACTGCAGTTTTCTGTAGAATAATAGTGACTCTGATCTACATTTACACGAAACAAACAGTAAATACATATGTACACTTCTCAAAACAAATTATCTTTTAATAAAACCCCAAACACAATTTAAATAACCATCCAAAAAAAAATACATACAAACAATATAAAAATTCACTAATATTTTTCAATCTTAAAAAATACTCCAATATTTACATTAAATTTTCAGTTTTGGTGACTCGCAGTAAAAATTTGTTTTACAAAGTCTCTTGACTGTTCATGAAATAACTTTTTACCAGAAACAAAAGCTTATCATGTTAAAACCCCTTTTTACATAGACTTCCTCTTAAAGATTTCAAATAACATCAAGTCAATTTTTGGGAATTTAGATAAAGAATTATACACAAGGAGATTTTTACAATAAACATTTTTTTAGATCTGATTTTTTTACGACTGAAAAAAATAAATTTTACTGGTTATCAAGACAATATTTAGAAAACTTGTCCGATCAATGTCTGTTACTGAGGAAGCCTATTACAACGTTGAAATTTGTGCAATCATAATTCTATCTTGAAATTTTTCCCCCAATTTAGTAAAATTCTTCTGTTTTTCTGTGACTCAACCGGCGAATTTCCGTGGTCCTGCGCGAGTAGACGGCGTCGAGCGACGTTCACCCCCCAAGGTCGTCGTTGTCCTGCGACGGTTCGGCGCCCCTGCGATGGAATCGGTTTTCCCGTACGCCTTCTCCTCGTTGTACAGCCCAGTTAAACCAAAGCAACGAAGGTGCTTAGAATGCGAGCCCAAAAACCCCAAATTATAACTTTGTTTTAGTGAAATTTGGGCCAGTTGTTGAAAAAAACTATGTTTTTGAATTAAAAAATTTCCAATAAAATTTTTCGAAATGAAACCCCAAAAAAAAAAATGAAATAAAAAAAAAGTAGAATAAGTAACTGCTCAAAACTAAATAAAAGCTGTAACAAAAAAACAAAACACGTCCTATGTTACAAAAATTCTTCTATATTCCAGCAACGAGAATGTAGAACGTTTTTAAAAATTTATTTTGTCCACTACCACTTATTTTTACATTCGTTGCATTACTTGTTTAATATTCCTATCAAATTTTTACGTAATCTTGATATATCACATGATTAACCAAAAAAAATACTTAGAAATTTCTTTAATAAAGTTCATTTCTGGTATTTTCCACTTTCCTCGTCGGTTGTGTGGTGGAATAGCCCCATCTATTCACTTCAGCGTCTCGACCCGGGAAAGAAAGACAATCTCGTCCAGCGCCTCATCCCAAATTCGCATTTCTAAAAAAGTTCTGATTGGCTGGGGGCAAAAGTACGTTCAAAAATTTTTTTAGGTAACGCCTTTCTTCGCACTCTAGAACATTTGGGGGCAAGATGTGGGGTATTGTCATCAATATTTTTTGTCATGAGGTAGCCGATGACAAGCGGTTACATAAGCCCCCCCTTAAAAAGATTTTTCTGATAGAAAATTTGAAAAAATCTTCTTTGGGGGATTGTTGATTTTCAACCCCCTTTTGATTCATGCGCTTGTCTTCTTTTTTATTCTGAAATGGCTTTAAATTAAAAAAATTAAATCTTCCGATGCTGCGTCCATTGTCATCCATATTCCCCAAATTGGGGAGTCGAACTCGATATCCTGTGGGTCCTTCATACAATGCGAAGAATTTCGAAATTTGTTTTGCCTGTACGCCCGAGGGTTTTTGGTAGACGTAGCATAATCTTTGTCCTTCAGTAAACATGTATGGGCAATTTTTGGCAACCGTTTCTTGCTTTAGATGTAACTGTTGCGCAATCTCTTCATCCGTGACTTCGGAATGGGATTGGCTGCAGATGTTCTAATACATGCGGCATTCCCCTTTGAAGGGGGCCCTTTGGGGTCATGTTAATAGTGTCATGATGCCCGATTGAGCCACTGCTTGATAAAAGGCAAAAAAATACCAGTGGGAGTCGTTGAGACAATACACTGAAAAAACCCTGGAAAATTCTCGTTTATGTTTCGGATGGATTTGATGAGGATGTCGAATATGATAAGATGGGGTAATATTCTTCTTTCCATGGCTTGATCCAGTGATCGCTAGTAAATTGCGGTCCATGATCCGACAACAATTTTTCAAAATCCCCCGGCGGTTCAAAATTTTTTATCTAATTGATGAAAAACAATTTTTTGGCCGGTTTTTTGGGACACAGTAAATTTTAAACTTAAAAAAGACGTCAATACATACGAAAATGTATTTGTAACCATACGGTTTTAGGAAGAGGTCCATAAAGGTCTATTGCTACAGTTCATTCGTTTTAGATGGTAGAATTGTGCTCGGCCCGGGGCAAAATAGGTTTGGGATATTTGGTGCGCTGACAGGGCCCAAACCGCAATCGTTTTTTAATTTGTTTTTGCGCCCTTTCCAGTGGGCGATTTGAAATAATTTGTCGATTTTATCCGCCCAAAAATGTCCAAGTTTCGTGTGAACAAGCCATAAATTCCGTACGTCAGATTTTGGGCATCCAGATCCTATACGTAGGGGGTTTCAGCTTTGTTTTTGACGAGAACGACGTTTTACAATTTCATCTATCCCCTTTCTCGTCCAACAAATTTCCCATCAAATCTTCAGGGTAAATTCCCCACGCAAAATAACCATTTTCCTATTTAAATTTCTTTTCCCGCTGGTGAATGGCTATCATCTCTCAGTTTAAATGTGGCATTTCTAGGTAATTTAATTTTTGGGGGCGATGCAAAGAATAGTTTCCCTTTTTTTCACCGTTTCTCCGTCGAAGCGTATTTATGCTGGTCTGGGAGGTGGTTGTTTCCCCTGACAATGTTCATGAAAAAGAATATTGTTGAAGGTACAATATCCAACGTAATAACGGTCATTATTTGGGGACAAGGGTTTTAAAAAAAATTAATGCCTTGTGGTCCGTCCTAATTGTGAAATGTCTTCCAACAACAAGCCCTTTTTAATTTATGGATGGCCCCTATGGCTTTTTGCCTTTTTCTGTGACTGAAAATTCAGTTCGGGTCCCAAATACCCTATTTATAAAAATACAATTTTTTTTACCACTAATGATCTGATATAAAACAGCTCCAATTGCATGGTCGTATGTCTGTTTGTAGTATAAATTCTTTCCAAAATTAGGTAGGAATTTAAACCAAGAATGATAAAAAAAGCCTTTAAATCTTGAAGCTTTTGTAGTTCAGTCCACCCTGGCTGGTTTTTTTTTAACAATGGTAGAAATTGTAAAAAGACACGAAAAATTTTGGGAATGAACCGACTATAGTAATTAAAACACCCCAAAAACCCCTTTTTCAACTGTTTCCCGGTTTCCCGGTGCCAATCTTGTCTTTTCTATAATTTTTCGGGTTTTATACTTAAACCTTGAGTAGTTAATTTAACCAAAAAATCCACTTGTTTCCTAAAGAAACAGATTTTTCACGTTTAACTGAGGTTTATCAATCAAGATTTTAAAAAAATTTTTTCTAAAAATAAGGGAACGTTGTCGAAACAAGATATCACCCAAATACACTAATGAGGCATGATAATTTCTTGTTGATAATATTTTTAGATTGTTTAAATGCGGAAGCTAAATTTTTTAAAAACCAAACGGAACTGCTGATATACGTAGCTTATACCCGTAAGAAGCCAGATACTTCGGGAACCTTAGCTATGGGAATTGCCAGTAAGATGCTGTGAAATCGGTACGCTGATCCACCTAACCCCTTTGGAAGTTTCGCTAACATCTCCCATTTTGGGAGGTCTATCTCTAGGGGATTTTTTCATCCACCGAGCATCTAAACATAAAGCCCCATTCTTCTTTTGACAATGACTATTGGATTTAAATATAAACCTTTCTTTTTTAATGATTTTATCGTTTAACAGGGACTGAAAAACATCCACTTCTCTCCGATATGCAACGGGATGGGGTAGTTATGTGATGAAAAGGCCCGTTCATCAGTTAGCTCAAATGAAATTCAAAATCTTAAGGGCCTTCACTTTTTTTTCAAAACTTGTTGATATCTTATTAAAAATTTTTAACAGTTCTTCCTGTTGTTTTTGTTTGTTACATTATTTTTACAACATTTTCTAAAAAAGGGGGAAGGTTGTTGACCTTGATACAGTTCGATGGATATTAGATTTCATCTTCATCAAATGGATGATGGGAATTATGCCTTTCCCTTTGAATTTAAAAAATTTTCCCGCCATGTCAATGATTACTTTATGGTTATAGAGAAAGTCCACCCCAGGATCAGTTGGTACAAAACCCCTTCGTATATACAGACAGTCTCGTATATTTCTTTCCTATTGTCAGCTGCAATAGATTTTTGCAGATAGGCGATTTCTTATTCCCCCCATCAGATACGATTTCCGCATGGGGAATTGGGGATTGCTCTCCCCCCCTGAAAGTTCATCAAACAAATTTTCCACTTTCCCGGGAAAGTATCCCGGCGACTAATGCGGATCTTTTCCTTCGCTTTCTACTTCTATAAATGGGCTTTTGCGTTTGAACTTACATTTGCAAAAATCTTTTTGCGAAAAGGGGAAATTTAAACGCCATGGACCTGAAATATTTCGACATCAATGGAAGAATGGTTTTTTTGGGGGGCGACCATTCGAGAAAACCCTTATGTTTAATTCCGTGATCAATGGGTTAGAATCACGACGTCGATGGTCCAATCTTTCGCCATTGTTTGAATTAGTCGTAGTTGAGAAAAAAATTTTGGTTGGTTGACTTGCCGTTTCCTGAATTTTTACTCGCTTCGGTCTTAACATTCTTCCTCTCTGTTGTAGCCTTGCCTTCCCCTTTTTGTTACTATTATTGCGTTCCCGTGCCCCTCTGCGCGGTAACTACAATAGCACTTGAAGTGGGTGATGACTTCGTTTTAAATTTTTCCGTCATTTCTTTGATGCATCGCAATCCGTTGGAAAACTTTTTTTCCGAAGACATCGGAAATTGACTCTTCAAAAAATTTTTTGTATGCCTAGGGGGAAATGTCTGATCAATAAACATACATTTCTTTTCTGAAAGGGGTGGCGTGAAAAACAAGCCCTCTAACTTTCTGTTGCATAATTTGCATGCTAACCGTCCCTTTCCCCGGGGAAAATTTATACATCAAATTTAACCAAAAGTTAATTTGGGTCTCATAACCCAATAGCGATTGAAGAATTTTTCCAAATTTTTGAAACGTAGCTGGTAAGGGATCTAATGTATCACCCCACAATTTGACAGATTGTAAATGGAGATAATTCTGACTTTCTTGCTTTCAGGAAAATTATATAAAAAAGAAATTTTCTACCGTTTTATAAACATGCACGGATTTTCTTTTCCTAACGCACTAAACGTTAAACCAGGGGGAATAGTAAGGGTTAAATGATGAAAACAGAAGAAGTTTAAATTTTCTTTTCCTTTTATATCTGCAATTTTGCTTCTCTTGTTTTGTCTGGTTTAAATTTGAATTTTCCACATTTTCTGAGCTGATTTAATCTGTGTCACATCGTCTAAGGGTTACTTGTTATTAGAAAAAATTTTGGGATGGTCTTGTTTGCTTTCGACCGTCTTGTCTTTTTTACTCAATTTTAACCTTAGTTTCAATTAAATCGTCTTAAAATTAAAATTGAAGAAATCGTTGAATTTGAACATCAAGGCCCTCCAATTTCGGTTTTTAACTGTTAAAATGACCGGGGAATTTTAATTCTAATGCCTCAGTCCTTTCGATAAGATTCTGAAAGTTGAGTTAATTTCCTTCCTTTTCCCGCTAACTTCGACATTCGTTCGTTTTGTTCTTCAATTTTGTGTAATTTGTTCAACTGCCCGCGCCTCCGTTTTCTAGTTTTTTTTGTAATTTGCTGATTTTGTTCAGATAATTGACCAAATTTTGTTGATTTTGTTGCCCAAATTTGGGGCGTTAACGAAATCAAATTTGTGTTCGATTTGAGTCGAACTGTGCCATGACCCTAGCCATCATATCATTAGTTAAGAATACTGTTCCGTCGGAACATCATTCTGGTAGAGGTTGTTTCCGTCGGAGAATTTTTCGGGTTAAATGTAAATTACCGTCCTCCCTAACTGTATTCATGCCTCCCGGGTTTTCTGTTGTTTAAACCCAAAGTTTCGCTTTCCTCCTCACTCCCTACGAGATTGTTAAATATTCCTAGCTCTATCAAATTTATCTGCCTTTTTTAACCAGTCGTAAAAAAATTTCGATTTACAAAGAACTACTGATGCTTCACACCCTAATACTAAATTTTTGTACTGTTTTCAGACAAAAAAAATTTATTAACAAATTTTTGGTTTCGTTAATAATATTACCCTACGAAATTTAAAAATTTTGAGCCAACCATTGGGGCCAAAATGAACCCGTCACGTATCTACCTAACTATTTCGTAGTACGCCGAACACAGAAGAAAACGTTATTTTCTTGTTTTGTGACGTGTGATTACACTGCACACAAACCTGGGAAGCCCTCAAATTAGGGAAAACCCCATCGGTGGTGGGTTGTCTTTAACTAATATTATTTAAAAAACAAACACAATTTCATAGTTTTAAAAAACAAGTAAATATATTCTTTCCAATATGATCCTTCGTACACTCACGTTCACATATTTTTACGTGATTACTTTTCCTTTGATTAAAATTTGGTAGCTAACCCCTACCTAAACTGCAGTTTTCTGTAGAAAAAAGTGACTCTGATCTACATTTACACGAAACAAACAGTAAATACATATGCATTTCTCAAAACAAATTATTCTAATGAAACCACAATTCAAATTTAAATAACCACCCTTTAAAAAATACATAAAACAATATACCAAAATTCACAAAACCTTTTCAATCTTAAAAAAACTACACTCAATATTTACCTTAATATTCAGCTTCGTGACCCGCAGTAAAAATTCTGTTTCAAAGTCTTTTTGACTGTTCATGAAAAAACTTTTTACCAGAAAAAATTTAACAGCCATTCATGTTCAAATTTTTTTACATAACTTCCCCAAATGATTTCAAAAACATCAAGTCAATTATGTATGAATTTAGATAAAGAATTATACAAAGGACGATTTTTTATCAATAAACAAAAAAATTATTTAGATCTGATTTCTCTACGACTGCAAAAATAAATTTACTGGTTATCAAGATAAATTTAGTAAAACTTGTCCGATCAATGTCTGTTACTGAGGGAAGCTCATTTACAACGTTGAAATTTTTGGAAATCATAATTTATCTTGAAAGTTTTGCTGCAATTTAGAAAATATTCTTTCTGCTTTTCTGTGACTCACGACCGGCGAATTCTCCGTGGTCCTGCGCTGGTAGAGGGCGAGCGACGTTCACCCCCCGGTCGTCGTTGCCTGCGACGGTTCGGCGCTCCCTACCGCGATGGAATCGGAGACCGACGCCTTCCCGTTGTACAGCCAGTTAAACCACAGCAACGAAGGTAAGCGTTAGAATGCGAGCCCAAAAATCAAATTTATAATTTTGTTTTGGGAAAGTTGGGTTGTTGAATAAACTATGCTTTTGAATTATCAAAATTTCCAATAGAATTTTCGAAATGAAATCCAAAAAATAAAAATGAAAAAAAATAAAAGAGAATAAGTAATCCCAAAACTAAAACTGAAAAGTGTAACAAAGAAACAAAAAACACGTCCATGTTACAAAAATCTCTTCTATATTCCAGCAACGAGAATGTAGCAACGGGGTTTTTATAAATTTTTTTAGTCCACTACCACTGTTATTCTTACATTCGTTGAACGTTTAATATTCCATCGAATTTTACGAATCTTGACATATCACAGTGATTAACCCATGAAAATATTTGACAATTACCTTTAATAAAGTTCATTTCTGGTATTTTCCCATTTCCCCTCGTCGGTTGTGTGGTGAATAGTACCCATCTATTCACTTCAGCGTCTCGATCCGAAAGAAAAAAATCTGTCCGAGTCAAGCCTCATGCCACTTTCGCATTTCTAAAAAGTTCTGATTGGCTAAAGGAAAGTATTCGAAATTTTTTTTGGTAACCCATCTCTTCGCTATGAACTATTTGTGGGCAAGATTGGGTATTGTCACTTCAATATTTCTTTTGTCATGAGTGTAGCCGATGACAAGCGGTTACAATACATATATGGAAACGCATTGCGTTTCTGATCCCATATGTGTTGCCACGCTCGTAGCCCGTAGGAAACGCGAGTGGCGGGCAGTCGCTCAGGCAGAGTGGGCAGAGTGCAGAGGGGACGCAAAGGGAGTGAAGAGGCGGCGCGAAGAGCATCCGAGTCCGCCAATGGTAAAACGGAATGGGGAACTAGTGCAAAGCATGGTAGGGCAGTAGTAAAGTGATGTGCTATTGTAACGCCGTGGGTTGGGATCTACAGCTCAAAGAAACAGACAAGTGGGCGAAGAGCATCCGAGTCCGCCGTTTGTCGGAGCTACCTGCCGCAGCCCCCCCCCAACACGCGCCTTGGGCCGGCCCGCGAGAGCCATCTCGCCCGATTGCAACTGGCACCCCAGTGCCCGGCAGACCATCTGCCCTGAAGTATAAGGATACGTCCCCGGCCAAACCCGCACACCCTTCTCGTGCTTTTAGCTTCCGCGCCAGACTTTGGGCCCGGGCAAGTTTTGGGATTTTTCCGCGAGGAAACCAGAAACGTTACCCCCGAAGGTCCTGCGACGCACCTTAAATAGGCCCGAGTCCCCGACCTCCTCCGTCATCTGGCTCCCACACGCACCGCCTTTAAAGGAAGGGCCCCCGACGCCGCCTTTTTTGCCCGGCGTCTGCGATTTCCGTGAGGTGGCCTTTGTTTGGGGGCCCATATTTGGCCCATCCCCATACCTTGCAACTCAGGGGCAGAGAGTCAAGTCTATGACGCTACACTATGTGTGGAGTAAAGAAAGAACTACAAAATAAGTGAAAAGAGAGACAGTGCAGAGAGACACATTTTTTGGTGACACGTGGTCATGTGAAACCGAAGTATTGCGAGGGTTGGGGCGGGTGTGGTACAATATTTAGACTACGTCAAGAAACCAAAGATCAGTGGAGTAACGAACTAATATTTTCGTGGACGGTGTCAACAGGCGTAAGGCAATCCAGCGGAGTGAAGAGAGCAAAGAGTCAAGTCTATGACGCTACACTACTACGCTACATCGTGCATGCAGCGAGGCGAATGCAGCCACCAAGCGAACTTATTTACCCGATACAGTTAGGTTCGCAATATTTCTAACTTTTGCAAATTTTGAAAATTCAGAAAATTGAACAACAATGCACTTGCAGCATTACAATACTTTCTTTACACAACGTAAATAACATGCGAGAGTATAGGTGACACGTCTTCGAAATTCCCAGTTTACCCTCTAGACGACCTTTCGGTAGATGTTCAGACTCGAGCTCGCTTTGCTAACTTCACTTGTCCCCATCAGTTTTCGCCCTCGATGGAGCAAGAGCACGTCGAAGAGCACACAGGAGGCATCGCCCGAGGCGCCGTCAACGCCTCTAAGAACCTTTTCAGGGGGCCCAGGACCAAATTGGCCTTAATCCGAGGCAGCGAGGCCCCTTTTGAGGCGCCAGGGTTTGGGAGGCGGAGGCCAGCGCTTTGCGTCTCCTTCCAACTGTTTAATTACAAAGGGAATTAGAGAGTTGGGGAAAATTTTGACGGGGGGATGCACGATATGGAGGAAGGGGGGGGATGCGACAGAGAGGAAGAAAGTGTGCAATCATCAACGGATTTTTTTGGCGCGCACATAAGCTATTGTTTTCGCATTTTCTCTGTTGTCTCAGTCGTTATTTGGGGTTATAAGAAATTATAGCAACCACAACTGATTGTCACTTCAACAACTTCAAATTGTGATTCACGTGTTTTCGGGTTACTTTTTAAAAGAGAAGATGAAAAAGATGAGAAATGGAGAACCGAAAAAAAACCCTGCAAACTCGTTTTGGTATCCACAAATGAATCGATGGAATATGAGGCTTAACCTATTCCCAAAGGTAATACATCGATCCGGAACTATATATCGACCAATTTCATCCATTCCATTTCCTTCCACGTGTCAACCCCCTCTTTCTTTTTCCCCAATCCAATTTAAATCAGATGCGATCTTACATTTCGAAACGCAGAGCTGGGGCAACTTTTCTTAAGACAGGGGAAAAGACACATTGAGATGGCAGATCTGTCCAACGCCCAGCCAAAGGGTAGACTAGAGACAGGGGAAGAGAATGGACGCCGGAGTGCGGCGTGTTAGTTAAGACACTCCTGCAATTGAAGGGGAACTCCTCTGAAAAATGCCATCTTGCAGCCGATTAACAGAACAATGTAAATAATGCATTATATATTATTTTTAAATATTGTTTTTTTTGATGGTCAATATAGGGCTAATTCATAGAAACAGTTATACAACAGAAAAAATTTTTTTTTAAACATAAAAATTTTTTCAATTTTAATACTTTAAGTTTTTTGGGGAAAGCGTTGTAAAGCAAACGCATACGGGATATGTTGGCCGTTGTGAGCTGTTTAATACATACCTGATGAATGTGATTTGGGGGTTTAATTATAAAATTTTTTCCCCCCGATGATAATATGTTCCCCTTGTTTAAAGTCCGTTTTACAAAAAACATAAAATCAATAATAGAATTTTAAGGGAAATTTCAAGGTCAATAAAGATATATTTTGAATCACGTGATTGGCATTTGCTAATTATTCATTTGTTTTTTTGCAATGTAAGGCTGAGTAATAGGACGAACTTCCCAGAATATTGCATCTCAGGCGGAAAGAATTTGCAAAATACACCAACGAGATGTACGTACGCTGGCATTGTTTAAAAGAATAGCTTGAAAAGAATGGTAAATAATGAGCTTAATTTTTGGGGGTAATTTAGTTATATGGATATTATTTTTTTAGGTTTGGGGTTGAGAGACCGAAATGTCGCCTTATCAGCCAATGTAATATTATTAATTTTTTAAAGGGTAATGCAATTAAGGTTTGGAATACAAAAATATTTGAAACAGTTTTTTCCCTTTTAACTTTTTAAAATTTTTTTTTACGAGAACAATTTAAAACTTCCAAATATTTACTATTTAATGTTTTTTTTAAAGAACATTTGTTTAATGGACAAATATAATTTTTTTCCCTTTTTAATGGACGAGGACATATCATTTACATAGCAAAAAACGAGAACAGGGCTTAGACAACCCTGCGAGACCCCACGCTCAATTTTAAAGAATTAAGATGAGTAAATAATATTTTATACGTTACTGATGAACGGGTTTTTCATTCATTGAACTCAACTTAAAAGTTTTTTTGGGCTGTTCTGCCAGAAAATCTCTGATTTATTTATTCTAAATCCGGGGGAAAGGCCCAAAGATGCTGGGATACGTCACAAGAATTACATACGACAACGCTGCAAACAATTCTTTGGGGAAAAAAATCGAAAAGAATGGTGATAACTGTGAAGAAATGGTTGATCTCAAATATTTTTAAACACGTACCATAAAAAGTTTAAATGGGGAAATCAGCCAAAAAAGCATTAAGAATGACGGAAAAAGGTAAAAAAGATTATTAGTCGAAACGACAAGAAAAAAGCAAAATAATGACCTATAAAATTAGTCATTTCCTTTTCATAAATAAAATAAGTTTCTATAAGCATTGTTTAAAATGAAAAGAAAAAAAGAATTTCTTTAAAAACCGCCCCCAATTATTATAAACCAAAAATGTATTTTCTTTTATATAAAAAAAAAACAAAAAAGTTAATTTTCTTTTGGGTTCTGTTTAGATAAAAAATTAAGTATTATAAAAAATATTTTTAATATCAAGAAATTAAAAAATCCAATTTAATTAAAATATAAAATAATACAAAAAATCTGGGGAAAAAAACTATATTTGTGAAAGGAGATGAATACAAGATATTATATTGAGATTGAACTGTTTTTCCAAGGATCGTGTTATTGGGGAGGGGTCCGCACCCTGGGGGGCCCCCTGCAGAGACATCGAGCGCCCCCCCCCACCCCCCCCCGGGCCTTTCAGTTTTCCGATTGTCCAAACAATGGCCCGAAATAGCAGGGCGCCGCGCCCCCCGCTTTTACCCCCGGGCCCAGGATGGGGGGCCCCCCACGGGGACGCGAGGGTTTTCCAGACGGAGCCCCAGGATCCGTGTTCTTGTTGTTTGGCTCCCCCTCTTCCCGGCCATTTTTAACACTCGATGACTTTTTTTTTCTGGTCACAGGGCGTTGGGATGGGCAATTGTTTTACAAACTCAACATTTCTAACTTTTGAATGTTTTAAAATAAATTTAAAAAAATTTGGGGTTTTTTTAAACAGTTTTTAAGAAAAAGCATAGCATTTTTAACAAATTTAGGAACCATTCTATGGCGAAAATAAACAAAAAAATTTAATTAAAAATTTAAAATTAACGTTTGAAGTGGAATTATGATAGTGACTATTATATTTTTTTGGAAAATTTGAACGGGAATTTTTTTCCCCAAAAAACAATATTTTTTAACTTCTGGAATGTGTTAAGTAAATTAAAAACACAATTTTTTCCAAAATTCATTTTAAGAAAAAAAAGAAAAATTTTTTAATATTCATAGCTATCTGTTCATATGGGATCAAGATAGAAAAAAAGAATTTAAATAAATTGTTTAAAAAAATTTTGCAAAGAGCAAAAAAGATTTTTAAAAAATATTTTAAAAAATTAAGTTGTAGATGGTTTAAACAATGTGGGTAATTTAAATTCACCTTTTTTAACTTGATTTTAAAATTGAATGGAATGGGACAGTAGGGGACATTTATGATCTAAAACATCGCCAAAAAAGATCAGAAAATGCTCTTAAAAAGTTTTAAAATGCCAAAAAGGCGAAAAAAGTCCAAAAAACCCTTCGGATGAACAACGACGCTGTTGGGTTGATATTTACAGGCTTTCTAATCATTTAAGGGAAACCAAAAAATTTAAAGCTTTTAAACGTTTTTGGAGCCTTTTCCGATTTTCTGTCTTTAAAAGCGAAAAGGGGCAGCCCCAAAAATTTACAGGTGTCAAGGGAAACCCTTGATTACAAAATCACAATGGCTGACATCACAACCAGAGGAAGATATCAATAGGTTACCGATAGGTGCTGAATTCGGGGAAATCGTTTCATTTCGTCAATATTATTTGAGGTAGTACCATTTAAAAGATTTTAAAATCATAATTAAAAATTGAAAAAAAATGGAAAAAGTAAAAATGACTTGCCGAAATTGGGGAATAAGAAAAAAAAAAACCTAAAAATGAGTTATTTTTTTGTCATAACATAAAAAGAATTTTTTTATTTTTTGGGATTTCCCCAAAAAAAAGAAATTTCCCTTAAAATAACCTAGTTATCAGCAATATAAAATGGCATTGATAATGTGAAAAAAATTGATTTTTTTAAAATTTTCCGGGACACTTTTTAAAAGTCTCCAATTTCGAACTAAAAATTAGATTAATTTATTTGATAGGTGGGAAATGAGAAGACACTCAACATTTGACACATTTTCACCCAAAAAACAAATCTATCTAAACTACCCTTTTTGGAAAAACCCTTTTATAACAACTCTTTTGACATAAAACTGTGCCAGCCAATGGATATAATGCTCATGTCCTACATCTTTGGTATTTTTGAGGTCGTTCAATCATATTTGGGTTTTTAAAACCCCTTTAAAAAGAAGAAAAAAAAAATAATTGTATGTTCTTTTTCCGAATTATCATTTTTTCTCATTAGTACTACTTTTTGTTTACTTAAAGAATCTACAAAACGGAAAGGAAAGAGATTAACTTTCCCACTTCGACAGTATAGTCAAATTTTTTTCTCAGTAAAAGTTACTGCTTTCATCTTTTTTACTTCACTACCCCAAAACTAAAAAAGTGAATCGAATAAAAATTATATCGTGAAATAAAAAAAATTGCATTTAATTTTATTTACCAAACAACCACACCAATTTATAGAAAGATCCAATATTGCCAAAAAAAAAGCCCTAATTTTAAAATTTTTTTGTAACTAACCAAATTAGGGTTAGAAACGCAGCAATAGTTCTTTAATTAATCTAATTAGCCATGAGAATAAATGTTATAAACTTAAAGAATGTAGAAGGCCAAAAAATGTGGTGGAAAATTATAACTTTAAAATCTCTGAACAAGAATTTTGATTCGGTTACGTATTCAGTTATAGTTCCATATTTCCGACATTTTGATATTTTTATTTTTTTACCAAAAGTCGTTAGGGGAAAATTTAAATGTTTATTTCGTCACCTCGTCGTTTTAAAAGGGCTTATGGCGGAATAAAGTGAGCCAGGCTCCCTTTCCCGTCAACAGCTTTTGAAATGCGGAACCCGTTAACGAACTATGAAAATGATAAATTGTTTGAATATAACTCGGAAACCATTATTAGTGAATAATATATTTATAAATATATTTAAAATTTCTTTTGGGGGGGATTTTTTAGGGGGGGCCGCCAAGCCTAACACGAGCCGCGCCTGAGTGCTAAACCCAATATTTCATTTATAAATTGATGAAATCGTGAAAAATTTTATTATTATACTTGATTGATGTATTTATTTTCTGACCTTTAATGAAACTAAAAAAAAGATTTTACATTTGAATGATAGAGTAAAAAAAATGTTTGATTAAAATAAAAGTGAAAAGCAATATTAAAATTCTGCCCTTGGGCCGTGGCACTGACGTTGACGCGTTCAGCGCTCTTTGCGCAAGCATAAGCGCGTTTCGGGGATTGTCAAAATTTTGTTGTAATTAACTTTAGCTTCAAATACTGACTTTGAAGGAGGCCAGCATATTTGACGTGACTGTCGCCATAGGGAATTTGTAGACACTAAACGTCTGGCGACTTCGGATAATAACTAAAAAGATGGGGGGAATATTCGATTTAGTCCCCGAATACCTGTGCTCAGAAAGAAACGTTAATTTTCGTCCAAGCAAAAATAGAAACATCGTTTACAACATTAATCGAATAATTGAGGAACGTACAAATCGAATAAATATAAAAAAATATAGCAGTTATTAAGGTTATATGCATGATGTTTCTGTGGAAACACATTAAAAAAATGAGCAATTGAGAGTTCTCAATCAAGAAAAAATATCTCAATTGAGAGAAAAAAATTTAGAAAGAATTTTAGTGTATCCTTGTTCAGAAATTTTTTTTCTAGGATCTTTGTTTTAAAGAAACTTCATACCAAGTCAACACTATGAAGGGAAGAACATATCAACATCTTATAAACAACAATTCTCATGTATCAAATTCACGAGTAATTCGTCGAACATAATTCGACGATAATTCGAAATGTGAAGTTAAAGTCACAATAAAAATTGCCCAAAATCGTTACTTTGAATTCAATACACACATTAAAACCGTTCGCAAACTAGTTTTCTACAGTACAATAACAAAATGAGATAATGACAAACTATGAAACACACATTAAAACGGTTTGGACAGTGGTTTTGTACGCGGCATTCTAATGGTTGCTCTGGAGATTTGTGGTTTGAAATTCGCGTCGTGAGGAGGCCAGAGGAGAGGGGGCGAAAGGGCTGGACAGGGCCCCAGGGGGAGCGCCATCGGGGACGGGGGGCGGGGGGGGGGTCGGGGCGGTGGTCGGCGGGCCCCTTTGTCCGCCAGAGGGAGCGCCACCCGATGCTCTCCGCTCTTCCCCTCAGCCCCGCCCCCGCCTCCCGCCTCTCTCTTCGACACAGCTCCTCTTTCGCCTTCCTTTCCCACCCCATCCCTTCGAATCTGCCTTCTTCTGTCCTCTACTTCCCTCCTCTTCTAACGCTTCCTCCAGCTCCTCTCTCTCCAGGCTCATCAGCCTTTCCTCCATGCCTTTCCTTCCTGCTCTTTCCGCCCGCTCTTCCCCTCATTCGTCATCTCTGTCCATTCTTCCCCCCTTTTCGAGCCTCATCCTTCCGCCCTTTCTTCCCCTCTTATTCCCTTTCTGTGTCCAACCTGCCTCCACGCCCTTCATGCTAGCCACAGCTTTCCAAATTCGCTTCTTGTCTTTTTTCCTGCTTTCTTTCCCTCCTTTATTTCCCCCCCTCCCTCCTTTCCCCCCTCTTCCGCCTTTCCCCTTGGCTTGCCAAGAGCTCTTCTTACCCGCTGCAGCTGCTTTAATTTCATTTTCCCCTTGCCAGTAGCCCTGGCAAGGCGGGAGTTTATTCACGTATATGGATACATAAATGCTCCAACCGGTTAGGTTTATGGAGCTTGATGAGGGCGGTATCTTAAAAATACTAATTAAAACTAATCTTAACCTAATTAAAACTAAACAGTGCCTCTTTGGGCTCATTGTTTTATAAACAAGGTATTGATAGTGATGAAGATTGTTCTTTATATTGTTCATTATCTTCTTTTATTTTATAATAATTCACTCGCTCATTCATGCTTAATCTATATGTACAAACTCTTTCACTCGCACATTCATACCGCACTTCACAACACTAACACTACACTGTACACTATATACACATTCACTTTATCGCCACGGCGCCGACTTCACTCAGGCGTCCGTGGCGCCGTCGCAGCTGCAGCTGCAACACGGGAGCGGCACGGCTCTGCAAAACGAGTCACTAGACGCTCCTTTGCGGTGGATCTAAGAGGGCCTTTCAGATACAGAAGAATCCACCTAAGAACGATCAAAAATGACCGTACGCTAAACAAGTGAACATCACATGTAATTCTGAGAAGTATCCCTCCATCGCGACAACTGTTCAGCCACGCCCCTTCGTAAAGTGCTAAAGGATCATGTCAAAACATCCCTATGCAGAAGGCTAAGAGTTTCTCTGAGGTATATGCACGTACGGCGATTCCGAGAAATATTGATATTTAATTATGTTGGACCTGTGTGCTGTCTTGTTGGACCGAGGCCCCCAGCCGCCGCAGAATAGCACTGAAGATGGTCGCAATGCGGCCGAAAAAACTTTATGCCAAAATAAATGCATACGACGAAACAACGCCTCAAATTCATTTACATGATGCAAATGTCGTAAACGCCTCACCATTTACTACCATTTAATAATGTATATGTAACATGCTCTCATATGAAGTAAAAGAAAACTCCCACGAATGTAAAAATACAGCTCACCACCTTACAGCACAGGCGGCGGAAACACGTGAACCAGTAAGCTTCGGTTTTAAAATAAACATAATACTTATCATACCAAAAGTTAATTCAATGTAAAATTTATTAAAAAAAGGATTTTTATAGAAGAGCACATAGCATTGCACTTCCTAATTTCAATTATTTCTCATGCGTATTTTCGTCGGTCGAGGACATCACACAAGGAAACTATTTACAGTTACCCAATTGTAAATGAAGGAATGGAGGAAGAAGAATCTAATGGATCCAAGGACATAACGACCACAGTTATGTTGCCAGCACTTGCTGTCAAAACGGTCTTTCCTTACAAAATTCGCTCTGTACTGGCAGTTGCGACTCGAAACTTTCGTGCCAGAATTTTGTTCTCTCTTGTGCATTTAGAGATCGCATGCACTGATTAGAAGAAAAACTGTAAGAGAATTTGCAAGAATGATAGAGATGGCGAACATTTCATGATAAGTGCCAGAAACAATGGCCATTGATGACACACATAGTCAATGCGTATTATGAACAAATCCAGTTAAATGATCCTATTGCCTTGTTTGTGAAACTTTCCTAACCTCATCTAAATTTCGCCAGATGTATCACGTTTTAGTATCCAATAAGGAATAAGAAAAGACCACGAAGGATTAATCAGACACTTAATGGTATGATTGGCAAGAGAATCGCTTATGTTAGTTATAAACTGTAATCTTGTTTAATACAGCACTATTACTTGTCTTACACATGTAAAATTAAAAATTGTATTTTTCGGCTCTTTACTAATTCTTTTATAAGAATATTCATACAAAAATGTATAAATTTCAAAAATATGTTAATTTGATATTTCAAATTAAATAATGCTTGTAAATTTTGAGAAGTCTTCGACAGGAATTGGTCTCGGGATGTGGCCTAACAGACTACGCTCCTTTTTCACATCATGCAGACTCGTGTTAAGGCACGGGCCGGACAGGCCAAGGTCCCATGACCCCCAATGTTCAAGGCCTCGGCCTCGATTGTTTAAAAAAATAGTACTAAATTTGTCTAAAAATAAAAAAAACACATAAAAATTATGTATGATTAAACTATTCGCAAAAAATGGCATAATGAAGTGATGTGTCGCGCATCCTTGGATAATATTTGTAATTTGGAATGTTGCTGATTGATGCGAGTTTTCGATGCGATCTCAGTGATATGAAGTTTAGTTATTTTAACAAAACTTTCTTTCAAGGGGGGGGGGAGAGATCGGTGAAAGTAAGAATAGGGGGCCCCCAAATTAACATAGGCCCAAGGACCCCCAAAGCTGTTGAAACGGCCCTGTCCGTATGAACATATTTTCAGCACTTTCGTTTCATCATCGTCAGCACTACGTTTCATCATGCTTCGAACCGGTAGAGGTAGCTCAGTGCATCAACTGATGTCATTGCAGCGCCTCTGACCGGGAGGTTCTAGGTTCTAATCCTGACGGCGCACACTGGTTGAATCGGGCCTAAAAGTTGGTCATAATTGCAAATGTCAGTGGATTTGCGTAAAAATTGGTATCAAGGGGTTTTTGAGGTCGCTGAATTAGAATATCATTACGAAATTTCAAAATTCAAAATGGCGCCTTCAAAATGGCGGATCGACTCATTTAAAAACAAAGAAAAATGCATATAAAAATATACATATGGGGCTCTGAAGGTCATTGATTTCAAATGTGATAATGAAATTTCAAAATTCAAAATGGGGTTCAAAAGGCAATTAAAAATGGCCCAAGTAGAAATATGTATAAAATGGTTCTCAAGATCGCTGATTTCCATTATCGGAATGAAATATCAAAATTCAGAATTGAAGCTTGAAAATGAAGCAAATATGCGCAGAAATATGGTTAAGTACTATTTTTGAAGTCAAAAAAAACTTGAAAGAAAATGATTGTAAGTAAAATGTTATTTAAGACAGTTTTTGAATTTGTTGATTCATTAAGATTTATTTAACACACACACACACACACACACACACACAAATATATATATATATATATATATATATATATATATATATATATATATATATATATATATATATATATTCAAACAAATGTCACCCATCTGCTGCGAACCCAATATCTATGTATACAGATCTAATTTCGTCAGCACTTACTGAATAAACAATATTTTATTTAATATTTAATTATGAATAATTGAATCAAAAATTAGTCAATAATACTTTGAGGTGACCACATTGAATTCACTCTTACACCTTAGTTACCCATAGTTTTGTTTGTTGCGTCAAGAAAAGAAGAATCCTTAAAATACACCAAAAATCTGAAAATGCTCGGTGGCTTGGGTTATTATTGTTTAATCCCTCCAAAAGTTTATATTATTAATTTTACTACTAAAAGTAATTATCTGAAGGAAAAGTAAAAAAAAATATTCCAAGAAATCAATTCCCTGTGGCATCGAAGAAACCATCGGGGGCGATCTAGTGTTATATCTTACCACGTAGCATTGTAGTATAGTCGCTTTAAAACAAAAGATGCAGATATGTGCAGCTAAATTTGTGTTATTCTGATTAAGGACATTCTACTTGATAAATAAAAATAATAATTGAGGCAGGACCTCGCAGGACAAAAAATATAATCTACAATATAAACGACTAACTTTGTTACGCTACATGGTTTAGAATTCAACCGCATCATATATAAAAATATAATACACTTTTTCTTAAAAATATACTTAACTTACAGCCATAAGTGTCTTATATTCGGATATACAAAAAGAATCCTAAAAGAAAAAGTTTAAACCCTTTTTTTAATTTCACGAATATCGTTGGCAAGAATCAACGAATTCGAGCCATTCGAGCAACGGTAACTTTACGACACCGTGTGGAAGACAAAAATGATTGAAATAAATTTCTGAAGCTGAAGTAGTATGCTCCAATGTCTTCCGAACGAGATTTGATAAGTCAGAATTCCAAACGCGCACTTTGAATTTTGCAATTATGGCCAGGTTTTTGCCGCGATAAAACCAGTGTGCGGCGGCAGGATTTTCGACCCTAGCTTTTCTGCTAGGTCGAATTCAGTTGCTGTCTGGAGGAGCATTCTAGCGGCCGGCTGCTCTGATGGTAGTTTTCCGTGGTTTCTCCGATCAACACCAGGCGAATGCCGGAGCAGTACCCTAACAAACGGGCCGCGCGCGACTTTTCCTTCCTCTTCGTTGTCCTATCCCCTCCCTTACACACACACACACTCACACTAACATGCACTACACTACCACATATTCCGGGAGACCGTTCGCGAGCTTATAACTTGTCCCGGCTTGGACGGTGCCCCGCTGGTGGGAGAGTCCTGGTTAGGGAGAAACCCCACTAGCCGACTGTAGGTCGGCACCGGATCTCACCATGCGGCGGGGGAAGATCACCGCCATCTCCCGAGAAAAACATGCACTACACTAACGGGTCTAACGAGCAAAGCAGTTGACGCGCCCGAAAACACGAAAAATCAATCAATGATGCTTCGTGGATGCCGGATTGCGGGTCAAGTCGATTCAAAGACGTGAGTTTAGTCGCAAGTGATCGACTGCGTTCTGAGCCCCGCGAGCGTTGCGCGAGTGGCGGCGGGCGAAGCTCCCGAGACGAAATCGGCTCAGGCGGCCGGGAAACGCAGGTCTCCGCGAATCCGAATCGCCCAAGCATAAGTTTCCTCACGATAAAGCATTCAGAAATTCGCAATGCGTATTCCAAATAAACTGAGTGAAAAAAAATCCTGTGAGCGTCCACTTTTCTGTTTTTGAGCAATACAAATGTCCTGGAACATTCTATACATATTTCAAGACCTTGTTAATGTACACCAAATCTACGTGTGACAATCTAAGGGACGATAACGTCGGTCAACAAATTACCAGTTATGAAAACTCTACAACAACATTATTATAATTTTTGCCGTTTGGCAAAATTTGAGTATATTGTTTAATCCATTATTCATTGTCTGCCACTTCATCAGTTGAAAAACATTGTTGATTGATTTAATACAGAAATATACTAAATGTGTCCTGAGTAAGAAGTTATTACTTTGGTAAGTTTCATGTAAAGCGACACTGCACAAACGACACATCACCCGAAAGGAGTTCTGTGGCCTGTGAGCCTCCTTTTGGACATATTAAAACCACATTGTAGATTACTGTGCTTAATATGTAAAAAATAAGTAAAACATTACGAGTTCAACCAGAGGTGGTGTTAAAAATATGAAAGAAAAGCTGCTCCTTTTGCTCATGTTACAATCACGTAGTAGATTACTGTGCTTAATATGTATTCATAATTAAAGGCGGAGACATACAACGAGAACAAATAAGTAAAACATTACGAGTTGAACCACAGAGTGTGTGTGTTAAAAATATGAAAGAAAAACTGCTCCTTTTGCACATGTTATTGCTGCGTGGTGGCGCTTGTGCTGAACATTTGTTCGCAAGTGACCGCCGGGGTGCGCCGTGGAGTGAATCGTCGCTCGGGAGAGCTGTTTGAAAGAAGTGCCGTGGGCGGTGGGGCCTAATCCGCGCTGAGCCCGCGTGAAAGAGGCGGCTATTAATTCGCTGCGCGCGCTGCACTCGCGCTACTAAATTGCGCCCAGATTTCGTTTCGTCTGAAAGAGCGCCTAAACCCTCGCGCCGCCCACCCGCTCTCCGGTGCGGTCCATAAGCCCCTCTGCCCCTCCCCGCCTTCCGCCATTCTCTGCGCCATGACTCCTCGCTTCACTGCGTTCTTCGCCTTTGGGGAGTACGAGATGGATGCAGTACTCACTATTCCTGTCCTTCCGGTCTCTCACTTCAACCTTCCTTGCATCTATTTCCTCCTGCATTCCCTTCACTGCATCCCCCGTCATTACATTTTCCACCGCTACATACCCCGATCTACACTTCCCGCTGTAATATCCCCTGCCACGACTTCCCCCGGCGCAATGTTCCTCATTATTCCCCGCCACGAGACTCCCTTGCTACGACATTCTCCATTCTACATTTCTCGCCTACACGTTGCCCGCCACTTTCTTCCCAGTAATTAAATTCTCCGGCACTGTATTCCCCATCATTATATTCTATGTCATTCGATTCCCGGCCACTTCATTATCCGTAGCGGGAGCGGGAGCTCAGTGCATCAACTGATGTCATTGCAGTGCCTCTGACCGGGAGGTCCTAGTTTCGAGTCCTGACGGCGGCAGGATTTGTAACACTAGTTTTTCAGCTAGGTCGAATTCAGTCGCTGTCTGAAGGAGACTTCTAGCGGCCGGCTGCTCTGATCGGTAGTTTTCCGTGGTTGCTCCGAATGCCGGAGCAGTACCCTATCAAACGGGCCACGGACCGCGCACGATCTTTCCTTCCTCTTCCTTGTCCTATCGTCTTCTCTTACACACACACTTACACGAATGTGCACTACACTACCACCTATTCCGGGGGACCAGACGGGACCTTAGAGCTTGTCCCGGCAGGGGCGGTGCTCCTCTGGGGGGAGAGTCCTGGTTAGGGTCCCCATTAGCCGTCTCTCGTCGGCGCCGGATCTCATCATCCAGCGGGAGAAGATCACCTCTAGCTCCCGATTCACTACATTTTCGGGACTAATGACCTAAGCTGTTGACGCACCCGGAATCTCTTACCAACCATGAACCTTCCCTACGTACTCGTCACTACATTGCCCGCCTATATTGTCCCCGCCACTACAGTACCAGACTACAGCCTCCGCCACTTCAGCCCCTTGTGGTACTATATTGTCTTTCCGTAAACCCGTCCATTATATCACAAATCCTTACTTTCCTAGCCCCCGCATATTACTGCTTCTTCTCTGACATCCCCTCATTTGTCCCATCTCGTCATACCTCTCTCTCATTTGTGCACCGCTTATCTAGCACAACTCTGCCCTAGGATCTCCTTTCTCGACCATCCCCTCCATTTCCATCTAACGCTCACTATTTCCTTCCTCCTGTCGTTCACCTACTCTTCTGCCCCCTACTTTGCAATGCATCTCACACTCCCCACTACCCTTTCTATTCACTTTCCCCCTGCCCCCTCGTCCCTCACGCCAGCAACTCGGTCGGCGCATTTGGCGCCAACTGCATTACCGCCCCCATTTCACTTCGTTACCTCTTGTCCACTGCGCCTCGCCTCCCCCGCCGCCTGACCAATGGCCGCTCGCTTCTAAGCGCGAAGAGCCGCTATCTGGCACCGTGCGTGGCCCCCAGGGGCGAGCAAGGACGCGCCTGCCGGAACGCGAAGATGAAGCGGGTGATGCATGGCCGGAGAGGTCGGTGAAGTATCGCGCTGGCTGTGAAGCACGAAGTACGTGTGGGGGATTCCGCCTGATGGCATGCGCGAAGGATGAGGAGGATAAAGTTGCGTTCGGAGGGCTTGAACGGGACTTAGTAGATTAGATGTGTCTGGGCAGCATTAAGCGTAGTTTCAAGGAATACTTGCTATGCGCGGGGGAACGATGATTTATGGTGCAGGTCGGAAGGGCTTGTGACTCAGAGCAGAAAAGAGACGAGCGCGAGAAAGAGGAAGATGGCGTAGGAGGCGGTGGAGTGGACGGAATCGTGGTGTGATAGCGTTCGAGGCGAGATTTATGTGCTAGAATAAGATCAGTTCATCGCTTTTGCCTTTAACAGCTGCACAACAATGAGGGTATGGGAGACAGGACCAACAATAGCCCTCTGCGTCGTCTTTTGTCTTTGCTTACGTAAGTACTGACTGTTTCATCATTTAGGACAATTGTTATCAAAACCTTCGCCTTGAAGCTATTAACGCCCAACATAATTTTGTGCGCACAACGCTCACCCATTGTTGTGGCGTCCATGCGTGCAGTCATTGTTGGGCCTTTGGTGTAATGTATTCGCAGCTTTTCCAATCAAACCCTTGTTATGTTGCTAAATTATACTACTAGAGTGCTCCAAAACGCCCAACACTGGTTATATGCGCATTTCGTTTAGAAATATTAAAATCGTTAGAACTTTAGCTCCATGTACCCTGTGAACGTCGACGCGGACCGACCACCGTTTGCTTTCCCCGTCCGACTCCGCCAAAGGCATGCAGCAGCTGAGCCCGGTTTCAGATGAGCTGGAGTGGTCGGCGCGGGATGTATGTGTTATAATAGGATCAACTCTTCGCTTTAACTTTAACCGTCACATAACAAGGGGGTATGACGGGGACAGTCATCTATAGCCTCCTGCAAAGCCTATTCTATTTGTTGAGGTAAGGAGTTACTGCTTCATCGCTTAGGACTTTAATTATAAAAATATTTCTTACCACTAAGTGATAGTTTCGTCTTCATTCACTTTTCGAATGTTCGCAAAACGATTGGAAACCTTGGTCATGCGTAATACGTTGATACATTTTCGATCACTTAAAAGCGCCCTCATTATGAATATAAGTCTCTATTTCGAAATACAAATCTGAAGAATTAAAACAATTGTCTAGTGAACATACAGCACTTGCAATTTGTTGTGGATCATGTTCGAGATTGTTGCCAACGCTTTCTAGATGTGTTCATCATTCATCTTCTCTATTAGTACATTGTCAAATTTACTGGTTTCAATGTATCCCGTGTACCTCAGTTGCTTGAATGCCGGTCAAAATTCCGATATCTAATCCTCCCTGGATGACTAGAAAACGGGTCTTTATTTTCTTCAGAGAAATCTCTCCCTTCGGGAACCAAAATCAATGGAACTTTTGGACTAGGTCCAAGAAACTCACTAATGTGACGTCGTGTGATTTCTGAGTAACGATCGTCATCTCAAAATGCCGCATCCACTGCTCTTCCATCGTGTGCCAAAAGCTTCTTTCCCAAAAAAGGCAAGACACTAAAAAATGTACGTTGCTATTGGATTACCATGTTCAATATCAACATAATATATTCCAATGAATTTAATATCTGACGTTCGGAGCTGTAGCCTATGATGAATTGATGGTTGGTTTTGAAATAAATTAATGTACTGGCAGCATCAATATTCAACACTATAACCTGGCATTGAATACAGAATTACATCGCGCCAAAATTCACAGATTTCCATATGAAAACCAGGACCTTATCAATCACCTCGAACTAGTCTCGTCGTTGGTGTTGCTGTTTTACTCGATAGAAAACAATCAATTCGTAGTGCGCTGCAGCTTACAACGTGTTCTTTGCACTTGCATGGTATGCACTACCACATGTTGCGAGACCAGTGGGGAGGTTAGAGCTTGACACGGCTCCCCACTGGGAAGATACCAGAAGGCGGAAATCTCCCGCAAGCAGAGTGCAGGTCGGCGCTTATCTCACCATATCGCAGGGAAGGAACACCTCGACCTCCAAGGAAAAAACATTCACTGCACTGACGGGACTAATGACTACAGCAGTTGAAGCACTCGAGAACTTGAATCATTACAATTTGTTATTTTTATTCCACCGACAAAGCATGAGTCTGCCAAGTTATATGTCGGAACGAAATAAATATCTGCAAAATCAGATAAAATTGGTTGTGTTCGTGACGCATGTTATTAACATATTATTTTTCGTGTCGTGTAACTAATATCGTTTGGTGTAAAATTTCGTGCTTATGTAAATATTTATTTTAATATTTGTCCCTGTTCTGGTAATGTTTCTAGACCGTGTTTCGACATTGACATTCTGACCCTGTAATGTTGAGTAATTACAGGGTTTAATGTGTACTTTCTGTATCTTTTATATATTCTCATTGGTGCTCTCTGCCTATACTCGTATATCGATTCTCTCCTCTCCCTGCCTCGTATTTACTCTGGGTGGATTGATTAATGTTCTCGAGGTCATTAGTACCGTAAGAGTAAGAGATGTTTTATTGCATGACGTGGCGGTGTTCTTCTCTGCATGGTGGAATCAGGTGCAGACCTACACCTCGGATTGAGGGGGTTGGCCCAACCAGGCATCACCCACCAGCGGGGCACTGCCCCAGCCGGGACAAGCTCTAGGCTCCTGACAAGCGTGGTAGTAAAGTGTGAGTGTAAGTAAGAGGGAAGACAGGTCAAGGAGGAACGAGAGATCACGCGCGAACCACGGACCGATTCTTAGAATACTGCTTCAGCCTTCAGCTTGTGATGATTGGAGAAACAGTGGGAAACTGGTGATCTGTGCAGCCGGCCGAGAGAACTCTCGTCCGGCCAGCGATTGAATCGACCTAACTACGCAGCTATTGTCGAAAATCCTGCCACCGTTGGGACTCGAGTCCTAGGACCTCCCAGTCATAGGCACTGAAATGCCACAAATCGATGCCCTGAGCCACCTACGCCGGTGTGGATGTGAACGTCCCTATACGTAAAGTCTCAATACTCTCTAAAAAATTGTATGGTAAATCTGAGTTTGTCATTGAGTGATAATATTATGCGAGTAAATTGTATGTTAATGTACTCTCGTTTTGTGAGAGAACGTATTCAATGGCGTTTTAATAGTGTGTTCCGCACTGGCGCTGTCGATGAATGACGTCACTTACCTCGCAGCCACGGACTCGATGGGTGCAGGTCGGGCAGAATTTAAGCTGCAAAACCTGTGTATTTCGAATCCACACATTCGGATTCATGTTTGTTAATATCCACTCCCGTTCTACCATTGTCTAAAACACAGAATTCCTTGCCCTATGTTATTATAATGTTTTATTTTATGTTTAAGCGCTCAATGTTTGAATGTCATGAAGCTGCACTGATGGCGAAAGCTTCGTAGTCACAGCGTATAAGTATTTTGTTATCCCTTTAAATATTTTTTGTGAATGTATAATTATATTACACCTATTAATGTATTTAAAGTAATTTTATTGAAAGCCAAACTAACCTTTAACGTATTGATTTGTATTGTACGCTTGAAGTGCTTTGTGTTACTAGTTGTATCTTCCGACATGCATGATTACGATGACGTCAAGATTCGAGGTACAATGTTTACGAGTTTCTTCAAGAAAAGGAAGTTGCGCTAATTTAGTCATTTTTTATTCATTTATATTACGCCAAAAAAACAGTTGAAACTGCGTATGACGTGCTATGGGGAGAAGTGAATTCTGTGCACATTTTCAAAATTCTGTGATCCCTACACTAAGTCACATGCTACATGACTTTTGAAAAAAAAGCTCTCATTATGAACGGATCGCTGCGAAACCAATTTATTATAAAAACGTTGAAGCAGCCCTCGCAGATAAGCCATCTTCGTTTCCATCCCCCCTCGAATAGTCTCTCTTCCCTTTCTCCGAAGCTCCCCCATCCCTTACTGCCTGTAGCGAATCGGTCGGCCGGAAGCCGCAGATCGAATTAGCAGTTCCTGATTGAGCACAGTGAAGCGATTGACGAAGCAGCAGCTGTGACCAGTGTTGCCAACTAACGTGACGTCTCTCACAATTAGTGCACATTTCATTTCAGGACGGACTCTAAGAAGGAATGTAATTATTTTTCTGGGATGGGGCACTATTAGTTGAGAACTGTGTTTTAAAACCGAACGTAATATAGATCATTATTTAGATAAAATGTACATTTTTTGGCATGGGTTTATTGTTATCATTCAAATATGAACCACCTGAACCCATGGAATCACCACACGTCGTAAATCATGGTTTGTAAATGAATATCAATTCATGGAACTACAATTCACTGGAACCAAATCTCAAACGAGGTCTTAAACTGTTTAGGACCTCGTAGATGGAACACTCTTTCATTTTTCCAAAGACGACGCAAATGGGCAAAGTTGCTGGGAATCTACACGATTATTATAAACTAGATACTATCACTAGATACAGGAAAATTATGCCATACTGTTAAAGGGAGACCAAAAATGATTGTCTATTTAATATTATTGCATGCAGTGGTAGCCTCTTGTACTAGACAATCAAACAATTCATATTTAAATTACGTATTATTTGCATCTTCCGTGAAAGCGTTTCGTGATCCAATTGGTGGCATCATCTTGGATTGCTTACAATGTTATTCTATATTTTATACGTTATGATAAAAGAAATATTTGTAATTGTTTTTAAAACTGCATTACAGTACACCTGAAGATGCGACTAATTGAGTCGCGAAATGTTCTTTATGCAAGATGCAAATAAAACATAAATTTAAATATGAATTATTTGTCTCTAATATAAGAGGGTACCACTGCGTGTAATAATATGCCATACTATGTAATTTGATACTTGCAATGGGTCTCAAGCTTAAGAATGTCTCTAATGGGCCTCAAGCTTAGATCGATCTTTCCCCTAAAACGCGTAAATGCGCATAAAATCCAGAAGTAAGTGAGTACTCATTTATGCCGTCTTATGAAAACTGCATCAAAGTCATAACACTAAATTTCAATTAGAATTATAGAAAAGGTACTCAAGAACGCGCTCCCATATCTGATATGAGAGTTCCGTTAAATTAAAGAAAGTATGCTTAAATTGCACACTGGAATGGATAATCCAGATAATGCTATACATTTGCACTCGTTATAATGTGCACTGATGGTTGGCAGATCACGTTTTGTCGCAAGATATGTCATCAACCTGCGAAACACCCGTGCATGGTGGGTAGTATAGCGCACGGGGATAATGCCTCTTGCGCAACTTCGTTATGTAGCGTCATGCACAAACACAATTGTAACGAACGGCTGCGAGGCATAGGCGACGCTAAGGCGCCACGCGTTAGCCTTTGTTTAGGAGCGGATGTGACGTCGGCGGGAAACCCTAGGAGGCAGCGTGGGGGGGGGGAAGGGCGAGCGTCAGCCCTGGCTAGCGGCGGAACGCTCTCTTGGTTACGGGACGCGGTGCGGCACGGTCGGAGTCTGGTGGGCGCGGGCCCGAGCTGTGCAAGGCCGGCAATGTGTTGCCGTACAGAGGCCGCTCGAGGACGAGTCGTAGGTGGGTTGCGGCGCTTCACGCCATCTAATGTTTGAGATTAGTGCATAGTGGTGTGGTAGCCGTAACGGGAAATTACTCCGTGTAGGGATATTAGCAATTACGTTATTTTGTAATAAGGTGGTGGACTGGTAATAAACCTCTAAATTACTAAACCCACACTCGTCTGTGTTATTATTGCAACTGCATGACGCCACAGTTATATGACATTTCCCAGCACGTCATTTGCTAAATACAATCATCGTTGATCCTTCCACATGCCATAGAAGTTGGTACTATTTATTGAGACATCTGTATTTACTGTATGTAATAACCCGTGCAAAAGATATTAAGACGACGAAACGAAATTTTGTATCGATTCGTCAAATTCCTTGAGCATTCGGTGACCCGCTGAGAACTTTTTTCTCTTAAACTACGAACAAACAGAGCGAATCTGAAGGAAGCGTACTTTTCGTGAGAAAATGCGATACAAAAGACGGTCAATGGTCAGAGTGGTGTATGTCTAGTGCAAGTCGGAGTAATGGACGGGTTCGCCAAGGCACAGACTCAGCCGTGGGCGAAAAGTCTAGATGTAACCATTGCAAATTGATAGGCTGTGCCAGTGTGCTCTGTGTTTCTTCGCAGAAATTGTGTTTCTTTTATGAGAGGTGAATGCTGTCAATGAGCAAAATTTTAAGAAACCAAAAACCTATTAAAACGTATATTAGTAGATATTTCATTTATATGTATTTGACTTTCTTTCTTTCTCTCTTTCTCTCTCTCTCTCTCTCTCTCTCTCTTTCTCTCTACTTCTCTCTCTCTCTCTCTCTCTCTCTCAGCTGTTATGCGTGTGTAATATATGGTGTGTCAAAATATAAACTGTGTAGGTAAAAAAGTGTGGTGATAAATGTATTGTAAACTTATTAAGACCGGGTTTAGAAACTTCAAGCTGTGACTGATGTTTTTTTTTGCAAAGAAATATGTAAACATTCAAAGAAGAGCAAGAGAATTAACTGTAAAAGAAATTATGAAAGATATTTTGTTGCACTGCGTACCTTATACACAATTTCTTGCCCAATTAAGTCCACCGCATTTGCGGTAATAAGTCCCTCGAGATTGAGATTGCCACCATACCTTTTGTAGGTTTGTTCGTTATTGCGATAAGACTCACGCAAGCTCACAGCATGGGATTACTCCCCCGAGGGCGAGAATAATGTCCCTTCCCGGGCGGCATGTTGCCAGGTCGTATTAAAGATAATATCATATGAGCATAAACAGATAAAGTAATATGAAATCGGACTACTGAGACGGGACAAAATCTTTGGGAAGGGGCCTTCATACTCATGAACACATGTCGGTCTATCTAGCCGCCGATGAACAGCAGGGTTACTCAATGAAGACACAATTGTGTAATATATTATTCTCCATGTTTGTTTTATCTTGAGTTACTTATAATGTGTTGGACACTTTGTGAAATAGGAGACTAGACCGTCAAATTCGTAAGTGGGTTGTGACTTTTGAGTTCTTTGTCTGTGAAGTGTGTGAAAAACTTCTTGGACGTGGTTCGGCGTGGGTAGATTGGCGAATTTAGGAGGATTTGCCTGGGAAATAAAAGAGGTCTACAGGGGAAAGTTTGGTTGTTTGTTGTACTGACAAATCCAGTAAGAGGATTTTTGTGGAATGTACGAGTATACGGTATTTATGAAAGGAAGTGAGACAATTAAACGTGAGGAATGTGGAAGTAACTTCATTAAGAGGAATTTGGCGCTGTGGTCGTGATGATGTGAGGGAGAAGTTTGCGTGATCTGGGAAAAGGAAACAGACGAGAAGAAAGGTCATGAATGCATTAGTGTCATAAACTGGTAATTAAAAAATGTATTATTATTTGGTGTATGAAAGAAAGGTAAAGACCTTTAAGCTTCCCTAATTTAGTTTTATTCATTCGTTGTGTATTTGTAGTTGTTGTAGGTAAGTAATATGTGATGAAAATTTTTGTTCATGTTTCATGGCCGTCGGCAAATACCTTGGTTATATTTTTTTTAATTCCAAGATTTGGCTCCGTTTCTGAATTCTGATTGATAAGGGCGTCGTTTTTATTGCACGCGTGCTATTAACATTGAGATAATCCACCATTTTCCATGGAATTACTGAGCATATTTAGTTAACTATGCGGAAAATAATTTTTATATGGTTATCGAAATGGAGTCGGGCAAATTTACAGTTGAACATTTCGGTACGTGATAATTGACGTGCCAGGCCCAGCGTTTACGTGCGGACAACGTGTGAGGTTCGCTGATTGTTGATTTAGATGGTCGTGACCGTAATTAAGGGGAGGCGCTCGGGTGCGATCGGCTCTAATGTAGTGAAAGGCGAATGGCTCAACGGCCATTGCAACTGCTCACCGCAGGCAGTCCAGCCGTTATTATTGGATTTGAGAAGCGCTCTCCATAAATGCACACACGATTTTGCGAGAACTGGAATGGATAACTGTTTTTTGGGCGTTTCTATCACCATTTTTAATACTTCGTATTAGAAACAATTAATTTGTTAAACGCTTTGAAAATAATTTTGAAATGAAGTGTATTCTACTAGTATTGTGATTTCGCCGACCAGACTAGTATTACTTTTCTCAGGCTTTTCGTGAGTGCAGGAATATCAAAATAAATGTTACAAAGTCCGACGGTTCACAGAATAAAGAGATCGAAATTGATCCTTTTTAAAATTGACCACGAGGAAGGAATTTTCATATAACGAAGTTAGAAGTGGGTCATTTTCCACTGATCAATAGTCAATTTCTCATTCACCATTCGTCGGCAGGTACACGAAATTCCTTTTACTGCATCAGTACGTGATCTGACAAACGCTAGTATATCAGGGATCGCCTACTAACGAGAGACAAATGTCATTGGGTAACTTTCAATACGATATTTACAATTCCCATTGGCAAAACGTTATTATCTTTGACGCCTGTGCACGTCCCAGAAGATTGAAACATTTTTTCTGAGACACCTGTAATTTCGAAAAAGACGACCCAAACCATTTTTTGTAGAATAGTAATGACAATAACATTGCAGTTATTAAAATATTGAAAAGTCTAACTTTGTTGTTTTACATTTTCTTATCTTAGGAGTTCCTAGAATTTATAATGTCTTTCCTGCAAGCTAAGTGCGCGTTGATCGCCCAGGCACAGCGAAAGGTCACCTGAACAATGGTAGCTGAATGAGCTGATGGGTAGATTGAGCTGGAAGAGAAAGCTGCGGTGCCAATTGGGGCAGACGAGAAGCCGCCATTCTCCCTCCGAAAGGGCTCTAATGAACCCGGTCATCTTTGCTCCCCCTCTCCTCCACAAGCTTCTCTGTGCCGAAAGAACGGGTTGTTCCTTATGGAAGATAAAATTATGTTTCTGTGGGTACAACCACCCGCGGATATGCGCATAAAATCTCCTCAGCTGTTTTTATTTGTTCGTCAATGTCAGTTCAGCATGTATTCGATTTTCACCAACCACACATCGGCACTTCCACCATTTGTCACGGTTTGAGTCTCCTGCATCATCTGGAATTCTTTTGGGCCTTCGCGTTCAAGCCATCATCTCTTTCTTCTCTACTTCCCTCCACTTCTCTCCCGGCTCCCGGCTCGCTTGGCTGAGAGAGGTCGAGTCGTGAAACACCCAAAGGAACGTTCAGAGGGACGTGTGGTTGAATGAAAGTGAATGACTTTCCTCTATGCTGGTTTATTAACTCTCAACAGGTACATTATCAAATCTGAGTCTTACGATAATCTATGATAGGCTTTTTCTAATTATATAACATGAAGCTGATGCTTAAGACTTGCATGGGGGAGAAACTAGTCTTGCTGGCGTTCGTGTTGTCTTTTCATTTTCCCCTTGCCAGTAGCCCTGGCAAGGCGGGAGTTTATTCACGTATTTGGATACATAAATGCTCCAACCGTTTAGGTTTGTAGAGCTTGATGAGAGCGGTATCTTAAAAATACTAATTAAAACTAATCTTAACCTAATTAAAACTAAACAGTGCCTCTTTGGGCTCATTGTTTAAAAAAAAACAAGGTAATGATAATGATGAAGATTGTTCTTTATATTGTTCATTGTCTTCTTTTATTTTATAATCATTCACTCGCTCATTCATGCTTAATCTATATGTACAAACTCATTCACTCGCACATTCATACCGCACTTCACAACACTAACACTACACTGTACACTATATACACATTCACTTTATCGCCACGGCGTCGACTTCACTCAGGCGTCCGTGGCGCCGTGACGTCTTCGAACCCGGGCGGCCCAGGCCCGGCAGGGCGCGGTTCCGCGCCTCCCACGCGGTTTCCGGTTTCAGGAAGCGGCGACCGCCTCCCACGCACCGCGTTAACTCACCGTACCGACAGCCCGGGACATGGTTTCCCCGCGGTCTCGCCTCGCCACACGTCTGCCCCAACCCCCCCTCTGCGCACGGCCACCGCCTCGCCACCCGTTCTCTCCCCTTCTTGGCTCAGCTCTTCTCCCTTCCACACGCCTCCCCTGCGTGGGCAGCTGACGCGCTTTTTCGCTGGCGTTTGGCGACCGAGCTGGGCGCGGGGCCCGAGGCGCACGCTGAGCAAGTGCTCAGCGCATGGATTGGAACATTTCCACCGGCCTCCGCCGGATATGCTCACCGCATTTTTATGATAGAATAATTTGATTTCTCCCTCGACTCCATGACCGGGATAGAGTACCGTGGTTGGTGGTTGCCAGGAAAGTGGGGCGCTGCAATAGACACGTTAATACTTTAATTGGATCATCTGAAATTGTTTCGTATGACTGTGAAATATGCCCTCTTTGCAACAAACATTTCATACTACATATACCAGTGCTCCACCATCTTTTGATAGCCCGACTTAATCACATTTTGGAAAAATTAGCCATTTTCCGGCGCACAATTACATAACTTTCTCGTCTTACGAAGTATTCGTAAGACGAGAAAGTAAAATATTATGTTTGATGCTTTTTATCACAGTTTTTAATAAATATTTTCTGAACCAAAATGCCAGTGTGAATTTAAAAGTTAACGCAGGGACTAAATGAATACATTTTGTATGTTTCTACATATAATTCAACCCTATAAATTTAAATGATATGCCACGCCATCTTATTCATTCTTTTAAACGACGAGATGAAGTGAAAACATAATGGTGTTTTAGTACAAAAAGTCTACACACAATAAAATAGTTGTTTTCAATGAAACCAAATATACCTAAATGAATATAGGATCTACCTAATTCCCCCCCCCAGAAAAATGTCAATAGATTTCTCATAGGCACCTTCTGAGGACGATTGATTGACGGTTCCGGGCACGTCAACATATGGAAATTAGTGCCGTTAGTGTAGTGAATGTTTGATCTCGGGAGGTGGCGGTGATCCCTTCCCCGCTGGAAGCTGAGATCGGGTACCGACCTACACGCCGGCCTGTAGGAGAATTCCCTCCCCAGGTACTTCCCATCAGTGAGACACCGCCCCACCTGGGACAACCTAAGCACACTAGTGGTCTACCGACCTAGGTACTTCCCATCAGTGAGACACCGCCCCACCTGGGACAACCTCTAAGCACACTAGTGGTCTACCGACCTAGGTACTTCCCATCAGTGAGACACCGCCCCATCTGGGACAACCTCTAAGCACATTAGTGGTCTACCGACCTAGGTACTTCCCATCAGTGAGACACCGCCCCATCTGGGACAACCTCTAAGCACACTAGTGGTCTACCGACCTAGGTACTTCCCATCAGTGAGACACCGCCCCATCTGGGACAACCTCTAAGCACACTAGTGGTCTACCGACGTGTGTGGTTGTGTATGGAAGCGTGTGTATGTGCGTGTGTATGTGCGTGTGTGTGTGCGTGTGTATGTGCGTGTGTATGTGCGTGTGTAAGGGGAGAGGGCAGGACAAGGACGTTCGCTCGCGGACCATATCTGTTTGTGCAGCTGCTCCGCTACTGACATGGCATTCATCGAAGAAACCTCGGAAAGCTACCATTTAGAGCAATATGTCGGTAGAATTGTCTTCATGACAGGGACTGAATTCAACCTACCTATATGGTTAGCATCGCAACTGGCAGGACTCGAACCTTACAACCTGCCGATCAGAGTGCGTTCATTGCGTAGATTCTCCTTTATCAATATATGAGAATGTCGAAAATTTCTTACCGGTAGCGGTAGCTCAGTGCATCAACTGACGTCACTGCAGCGCCTCTAACCGGGAGGTCCTAGGTTCCCGCTCCCCACGGCGGCAGAATTTTCGACACTAGCTTTTCAGCTAGGTCGAATTCAGCTGATGTCTGGAGGAGAATTCTAGCGGCCGGATGCTCTGATCGGTAGTTTTCCGTGGTTTCTCGGCGAATGCCGGAGCAGTACCCTACCAAACGGGCCACGGACCGCGCGCGATCTGTCCTTCCCCTTCCTTGTCCTATCCTCTCCCCTTACACACACACACACACACACACACACACACACACTAACATGCACTACAGTACCACATATTCCGGGAGACCGGTCGGGAGCTTAGTGCTTGTCCCGACTGGGGCGGTGCCTCGCTGGTGGGAGACTCCTGGTTAGGGGGAAACCCCACTAGCCGACGGTAGGTCGGCGCCGGATCTCGCCATCTAGCGGGGGAAGATCACCGCCATCTCCGAGAAAAAACATGCACTACACTAACGGGACTAATGACCAAAGCAGTTGACGCGCCCGGAAACACGAAAAAAACAAACCAAACCAATCGAGAATTCCTTCAAAGTTATTACACATAAATGCATGAACGAGCCCACTAGTGGTTAAAGGCGAAATTGCACTCCACAACGGAAATATACCGGTTATGTCTCAAGAACAAAGATGTCTCAATTGATTTATTGATGTTTTCGGGCACGTCAAATACTATGTCGTGGGTTCCGTTAGTGAAGATACAACTCGGGCTCCTGAAATTAATGAAGGTACCGCTCTGGCATTCGGCTGTTATTGATAGGAGAAACCACGGAAAACTGCCGATCAGAGCAGCTAGCCACTAATATCCTCCGGACAGTGGCTGAATTCGATATAGATACGAACCTGGAGTCGAAAGTTCAACACCGTCGGGACTCGAACCTAGGACCTTACGGTCAGAGTCTCTGCAGAGACAGCAGCAATGCTGACTCTAAGCTAACTCATCCGGTTTTGATGTACTTAAGATTATCATCTAAAATTCAAAAGCAATTTGTGTGAAAGAATCTCGCGAATAGGTACCTTTGACCACCTCGATAGAAGCGCTGAGTACGAAAGGTATAAACCACGCATGATGAAACAAATCTACGTTCTTAAAAAAACTATACATTAAAATCTGAGATATGTTTATCGGATCCGCGTTCGTTGCGTTATTGGTCCTAGTAAATGAAATGAAATTGCAGCGTTTCAATAAAAAAACCTCGTAGTCAGGATGACCCAAATTCATGTGTCCACGTTACGTAGTAATGACCTACTCTATTTCATTCCACCGTATTCTTAGAGGTATTCGATTCGTCGTGTGTTGTACAAATAGTTTATTTATTTATTTTTTAAATTTATTTGTTTATTATTAATTTATTTGTACAAATAGTCCTACACAACAAACTCTTTCGTTTTTGCAGTGTGTCAGCTGTCATGTTCTTCACTTTAAGAGGGCTTGAATTGTTGTAAGAAGCAACACTACGCATTAAAATAATAGCAATAACTCTTTAAGCGCTTAAAGGAAGAGATAAGATTGCAGTATGTTAACGCGCGGGCCTGGCTCTAAGAGAACGGCAGAGGTTGCTCGAAGCGATTTTGTATTATGACGTCATCGAGTTTTTGAAAACATGGGAAATGCTGGGAAAGACGAAACTCACAAAATAAAAATCTCTGAGAGCTATCAAAAGTTATAATAATATCAGTTCTAAAATATGACACAGTAACTCCTCTCTTGAACAAAGTTATTTCTCCCCTTTAATATGCGACTTTTAAAAAATAATCTATACTAATGAAAGTGAATTCAACGATATGTAACCGGCATCGATCTCACGAGAAGTAGTCTATTTATAGATACGAAATTTTTACAGGCTCTTTTCGAATATTATTGCAGTGTCCTTGCATAGTTTGGTAAAGATTAAAACAAAATAAATGCGTAACGTAAATAATTTAATTAATGTTGGCAGGTGCTCCACGATCATGATTTTTTTTCCTGTCGCTAAAAGCAGATTGGTTCCTAAGATATTTCGCCAGACGTCACGAGTGGTGCGGCCTTATATATTGGTTCCTAATACATTGCACTAGAGGTGAATAGTAGTGTGCAATATCATTTTTTTAAAAATTTAATACCAAAATAATGTAAAATAAAATGAAAAATTATAGTATTTTATTAAATTTTAACCCAATTTCATTATCATTATATATTCTTAAACACCGTGGTGTTTTTTAAAAGTGATCTTTTTCCTCTTTATGAAGAAAGCCCGGCCAACGCAGGGTATTCTGCTAGATTATTGTAGTTTTTCCATTTCTGTGCGTCGCATGGGCTGAACCTCGCATGGAGCAGCCCCCGAGTGGAAGCGCAGTGCGGCGCTGAGCGCCCGCGTCGACGTTTTATCTCCATCTCTCTTGTTTTCCAATCGCACGATTCGCATTGGGAGGCATCCAATCATCGAGAGACAGATGATTTCGCTCGCGAGAAATCTCGCACGGGCGAGTGCCCGAGTTGTGTGAAGTTACCCGGCGAAATAGAGGGTCGAGTTAAATTTATGACGCTCCTGGTGGGCGTACGGTGAGTCCGCCGGCCGTTAAATCCCCGAAGCGCGGATGCGATCTCGTCCGAGTCACGTGAATTTGCGAAGGTCGGAGAATTCACAGGGGACACGCCATATGTGTGGGATTGTGAAAGAATGCTCGACAGAATTGAATTCTCTCACAATTCTGTTATGTCCTGTTACGTAGAGGACAAATCAAAAGAGAGGTCTTCAACCATAAGCAATTTTATTTTATATTTGCCGTAAACAATATTGTGAACTGAATCTCCAACATGTACCTTTAATTAATTAGATAGTTTACAGGCCTCGGGTTGGATTCCTGGCATTACGTCATATCCTCAAATCCCCTTAGGATGCACGTGTCCTTCAGACTCGCATGTAAGCTATACTTGGGTTTTTCTATTTGTAAATACCACCCACAGATGCGTGGCATCATCATTTTTTTGTCTTGCCGGTGGAGTCGCTCTATCTGCAGCACTGCTTGATACGGTCGTGGTCATGCGACATCTTGCGGCAGAACCAAGAAAGACGCAAAAAGTCGGGCTGAATTCCATCTTGGAGATACTACCCACAGATGCCACATAAAAAGGTATAGAACATGTTCTCCCTTGAACTTCAAGAAAATCTATTTTTGGCATCCCTCTAGTAAGCTGCTTCTGTTGTAAGGTTGGTAGAAGTAAATATTCACTAATCCGTCCTAGTTCGGGAAAGATCATTTCCCAAATTCCTCTGCGTTCAGGACATTTTATGAAGACGAGTTCCGTCTCCCCATTGCATTCCAGAGTATTAACGGCGTGCATATCGCCGAAATAGGAAATGGATGGCCGTTTTCACTTACACCAGAGATTATATTAATAATGATGATAATAATACTATTAATAATAATAATAATAATAATAATAATAATAATAATAATAATAGCGAAGATAATCTACCAAAAATTGGCCCAGGAGTACCAGTAACATCTGAAGCGCGAATTCCGCACTTGTGTATAACCCGGAAAGTGTTGTGGAGAATCACTCTTATCAGCTGTACTGGGACAGAACGATTCTCACAGTCAGAACAAGTTATCTGTAATCGACTTGATGTTGTTATATTCAATAAAAGAAAATAGGCAAATCGAAATTATCGATGACTCGATCCCGAACACCTCCAATCTTCAGTTGAAATACACAGAAAAGAAGACTAAGTATGTGGATATCTCAGTCTCTTTCTTCCAACAATGAAATGCTTGAAAAGTGAGAATCATTCCTACCAAAATACCAAGCACTGGATCCATCCCGAAGACCGTGCATCAAAGCCTCAAGGAATTCGATCTCCTTGAATACGAATGGAAGCTTGTGTAGAACATTACCATCATCGCAACGGCTACAATCCGCCAGGAAATTCGTGGGAAATTAACATACATAATTATATGCAATATTATAACAATAATAAGTACTGTGGTTATATTAATGTGCACAATTTATGTAGTCACCATAGAGATATGTAATTTAATAATAATAACAACAATAATACAGTGCTATAACTACAATTTAGGCCTTCTGTCTCTAATAATACTTCACGTTTCATAGGAAAATACAATGAACTACTTTCATGAAATGAGCTGTTCATAAAGAGTATGAGTGAACCTTCGCTGTTATTTGTTGTCCTCATGAAACCCCATGTGATATAAAGAGGGAAAATAAAAAATATCATTAATGATAATTTCGCAAAAAGGGAAAAGGCTTCATTTAGACCGGAATGACTCAATTGTGAAAAAGTTGCAGAATATAGGGGAATAATTTATACTTATATCTGGAGTGCTGGAGTATGTAGTACCCTGGAATTCTGGATTGACTCCAAATTCAGAAAACCCAAAAAAAACTCAATCAGGCAGGCGGAGTAGGGTCGAACATGTTTTCAAATTCTTAGGTGAGGAGGAGGGAGGATTCTTAATGAGGAGGCAAGCCCTACCTATCCGCCCTCCTGCGGCGACCACGCTCATTAGCCCTAAGCAGAAGCTTATTTGCCTGAGGAGGCATGGAAGGGCGCTAATTCCTAAAGAAAGTGTATTGAGGTGCGTTTCAGCAGATTTCCAATAACTGTAGTAGTCTTCCATACGCGTCCACCAATCTTCATTCAACACTCATGTCTGGTGGATTGTCCTCTCAGTGCGGTCGCTGTGGATGGCGCGCTCTAGACATGTCTTCAATTGATTGATTGGTGATTCCGGGCACATCAACATCATTCGTCCCGTAAGTGTAGGGCAGGTATTTGTTCGGGAGGTGATGGTGATCTTGCCCCGCTGGATGGCGAGATCCGGCGCCGACCAACCGTCGACTAGCGGGGTTTTCTTCAACTAGGTATCTCCCACCAGCGGGGCACCGCCCCAGCCGGGACCAGCTCTAAGCTCCCGACCGGCCTCCCGGCATGTGTGGTAGTGTCGTACATTAAAGTGTAAGTATATGTAAGGAAGCGGTAGGATATGTCAAGGAATGAGGAAAAAGCGGTCCGTTTGGTAGGGTACTGTTCCGGTATTCGTCTGGTATTGATCGAAGAAAGGATAGAAACTACTGATCAGAGCAGTCCGTTGTTAGAATTCTCCTCCAGACACAGAACTCGGCCTATCTGCTTGGTCAGTGTCGAAAATCCTGCCACCGTCGGAACTCGAAGGGCAGAACCTCCGCTCAGAGGCAACGCATGGCAACCCTGAGTCACCTCTCCGGGTGCGCGATGCATTGTTTTGGCGCTGTGGCCACCCATAAACGCCTTCTCCAAACAGATCCCATATTACCGCATCCAGAGAGCCTCAAGATATGGATACCTGTGACTGAGACCGCCATTGTCTCACTTCGTGATTGAGAATTCGAAGCTCAGCATGAATGGTTGAAGGTAGGAGCCAACAGAAAATATCAATATAGTGTGTAGGGGTTTAAATAAGACTGTTTCTAATATGTTGCATCTTCTATTCTGAGGGTGTGTCCAAATTTATTTTCCTACGAAATAAATAAAATTTTAGTTTCAGTAATATGGAGAATATCTCTCGATACGATATGGCATGATACGATAGCTGAAAGCTCGGTGATTTGAACGATTTATAAGACGACGTCCACACAAAACTCCGTCAATGCTTTCACCCTAGATTACAAAGGCATCGTCTGCCAGACGACGCAACTAGTGTCGGAAGCTTCCCCAACCCACTTCCCCTCACCCCGCGTTTCTGAAACTCTAAGTACATTAATTCTGATAGTAGCCACTAAAAATTACGCGTTTCGCTCTGTGCGTTCCTATTTCCGGTAAACGCCATGTTAACACGCGTCGTCCAATGGACTAGGCCTTTGTAGTTAAGTCATTGATATTTTTGGTGCTTTATTGGCTAATGTAAAAAATGAATATCGTCGACTAGTAGCATTTAAGTTTTGTTCCGAACATTTAATAATCATAATGGAACGATGGCAATCAACAATGGGCGTGTGGTGAAGACGCCCCTCAAAAGCCATGTGTGGACAGCACCGAACGAATGTCTGCTGTGAGAGTCCTTCGTATTTATTAAAACAAATTTCGTTATTACAATCCATGTAGTATTTTGTACACGATTAGCGTGGCAACGTTTCAGAGGTCAAATTGTGCCTCCATCATCAGGCATCTAACAATTTGTCAGCTAAAAAATAGGAAATTAAAATAATTAATGAAGATAGTGATAAAAACAACTTATATTAAGATAAATTGAGTGTGTTTAACATTATAACAAATTTACATTCACATTTTAGATTCTACATGAATACAGATTTTAACGTGAAATTGGATGAGAGAAAACATTACAATAATGACCTTTATTCTTCGTATCATGTTGAAATAAACTTTCTATAAAATTACCATTCCAAATTTTAACACTCCAACATTTTTTATTTTGAAAATTAACATGTAAGTTTCGATATCCATAATCTAAATTAATTCAAATTGAAATGACAAATTTTAAAAGAATACATACATTTAATGCATTTCCTAGATCTTCTGGGCCGTGGGTGTGGGTGAAAGTGCTTTTAATCATGAAGAAATGGACGTCTTAGAGGCTGACGGTTTTCTAAATATCTCTGTTTACACATTTTAAGCGAACGCATTCGAATGAACCAATTATACAAGAGCGCAGGCGCCATCAACACGACAGGTTGTCCATCATCAATATTTCAAGGATTATCAACAACATTTTTGGCAACAAAGAAAAGAAAAATAAATGTTGGAATCAAAACAGTGTGTGTGCTCGGGCGAACGAACCTGGCAGCGAGTACACAAAAGCGGCGGCGGCGGCGGCGGCGGCCGGGGGAGGGGAGGGCAGGGGAAACACAAACATAGGACCATCAGTCCGCGCGCGCCGGATATTACGTCATGTGGAGCGCGTACAAGCCGCGCATCGCTGCCCTTCATGGTTGACAGCCGCCTTCACATGCCCCGCCCCGCCCCTACCCTACCCTACCCTACCCTAGCCACCCCTCCACCACTCTCGCTGCTGGCTAGCTGGCTTTGCACAGTGGGCCGGAGCCTTTGGCAATTTCATTATTCAAGTCATAATGATAATAATTAGGGGGCCGATTTTGATGATCTAAAACATCGCCAAAAATGATCAATAAAATGCTCTTAAAAAGCTTTTAAAATGCCCTTAAACAAAAGAAAAATGACGTAAAAAATCTTATCAAAACCAGTTCCGATGAACAACCCAAGCTGTTGGTTAATTTACTGATATAATAGAGGTTTCTTCCATTCGTACGAGTGAACTCAGCTTGCAAACTTTTGGTTTGGACTTCCTTTACCAGGATATCTCATTTAGTTATCCCGAAATCGACCGAACCGGCAATGGCGCTGATATACGTCACAAGAATTAAATACTCACAACCGCTCTGAAAACAATTTCTGAGCGAAAAAATTAAATAGGTTACCGGGTAATTCTGTGAAGAACATTTGTTACATCTCGTAAATATTATTCGAAGCAAGTACCACAAAAATGACATTAAAATCGATTAAATCAGCAAAAAATGCATTAAAAATGACGCGAAATGGCTAAAAACTACCTATTAGTCGAAATCGACAAAACATGCAAAATAATTGCCTATAAAATGGGTAACTTCCTTTTGTCCTAACATAAAATGAATTTATGTACTAAACGGCATTGTTCTAAAATGAAAAGAAAAAATGGCATTTCATTAAAATGCGCCCCTAGTAATAATGATAGTAGAAATAATAATATAATTTTATTTATACTTTAGTATCTTGATCTGGTAACATAAGATTTGGCAGCGTCACATCATTTTAGAGATACTAGTCTTGTGAGTTTAATATATTTTTATGAGGCAACTGACGAGCCTGTGGAGAAGGACACACGTTCCACGAAACGTCGACATGAGTAAAAGTTTTGTAACACATCTCTTAGCCCTTTTGGGCATTGAGCGTTTATACATCTGGAGTACTGTAATAATAATAATAATAATAATAATAATAATAATAATAATAATAATAATAATAATTATTATTATATTATTATTATATTAGTATATTATTATAGTAGTATATTAATATATTATTATATTAGTATATTATTATACTAGTATATTAATATATTATTATATTATATTATAATATTATTATTATTATTATTATTATTATTATTATTATTATTATCTTAAATTTCGTGAGATGAAATCGCACAGAATATCGAATTCGAAGAAGTCGAGATTATTGACGTATTTAGCCAACCGTCCTGCGGAGTAGGAGTACTTACGCACCCCTAAAAATATTATAAAGGTCCTCTTTCGTAGTTTTTAGTCCCAAGGATGTATATCTGGAATGACCACAGAGGCGACGTAAATCTGCTTTTCAGGGCATATGACACGCCGCTTTTGAGTGACGAATGATGTGCCAAGGAAAAGGTATGATGAAAGTTGCATAGCGTGTCACGTATTTCAAATTATCAGTATTTTGAACTTGACCCTAAAGGAAAAAGAATTCATGGAGTGAAAATATATTCAACCGTCGATGCACTTTGCAAAAGAATAGAAGTACTAATATACTTATAGTAGTAAAAAATACTACCGAAAATGTTGATGATCGCCCTGAATAGCTCCGTTCGGAAGGGCGTGCGTTTCGGCTTCGGAAATGGTTCTGTGTACTCGACTGTGTGAGTAGTGTGTTTACTCTAGGGTCGACAGCCTCACTGTTGAAAACACGGCACAAAAGAGAGGAATATAAAAGCAAACCAAACTAAAATAAATTAATTAAATTAAATTAGGAAATGCCAATCACGGGATTTGCTCAGAGTGAGTTAGAAATATTAAAACATTAGTTACCGACGTTTCGGAATATTTTTATTCCATCCTCAGGGTTTACTAAAGTAACTATATAGCTACATCTTCTCTACAGCATTTTGGCGGAACTCCACCTGGAGGGGCTGCAGGGCGGACGTCCATTTCGCGCAATGTCCATCTCGGGCAAGGGCACCGAAGCAAAATTCTATGGTGCTAATGCGTTTTGCCATAACAAAACCAGACAGCAAGTTGGTACAGTAAAATGATAATGCATAATGCGGAGTTTGTTGGAATTACTCCAAAATATTGTTGAGAGGATGTAACGTATCGATGCTGTTTCTTTAGTAAGCCCTAAAGATGGGATAAAACTATCCCGAATCGTCCGCAAATTAATATTTTATTATTTATAACTCACTCTGATCAAATCCCTGAACAACATTTCCTAATTCTATATCGTGGTCGTGAATTATACAGTGGTTTAATTAAATTAAAATAAATATACGTAAAATTAAAATAAAACTAATGGAGAAGGAAATGGTGACACAAACATGCCCATGGGGTGGCAGGTGGGTTTTCGTTCTCGCATGCGCGCATTCCCAGGATCCCGGTGTCTGTGGAGAATCGATCGACCCGAAAAAGAATCACACGAATCTTGGGACTTTGTTGAAGGTACTGCTCCGGCATCCGCCTACAATTATTCTGAATCAAACACAGAAATAGCCTATAAGAACAGGCAATCTCTAGTATTCTCATCCAGCGGCAACTTGTGACACATCAACTGAGCGGCATACAAAAAATTCCCATTGTCGGGTCTCGAATCTAGAACTCTTCGGACCCAAAATCTTCAATTGCAGACCTGCAACTAACACACTCGGGTGTTAAAATAATTTACTAATTATCTTACATACTGTACTGCCGGTTCAGCATCCATTCTTACATATTATTTTTAAAACGTGTTATGTAAGCCTCCTATTTACGGATGAACTACTAAATATAACTTAGCAAATAAGGAGTTTCTTGAAGTTTGGAAGTTCCCAATGATTGCACGTGTAATTTACATGTTTGTATATATTATATAGATATTAATAATATGAAAAAAATGAAATGTCGACACCAAGCTCAATACGGCGGAGACGTAATAACCATTTCTTGTGGTACAATGGATGAGAAAATGAGATTATTTATAAGAGATATTTATTTATTTGTTTATTTATTTATTTATTTATTTATTTATTTATTTATTTATTTATTTATTTATTTATTTATTTATTTATTTATTTATTTATTTATTTATTTATTTATTTATTTATTTATTTATTATTTATAAGATTTATTTATTTATTTATTTATTTATTTATTTATTTATTTATTTATTTATTTATTTATTTATTTATTTATTTATTTATTTATTTATTTATTTATTTATTTATTTATTTATTTATTTATTTATTTATTTATTTATTTATTTATTTATTTATTCGCAGCGCATCTTTTTTGCGGCGTGTTAGATTGTGTAGTTACGTGCACTTCGAAGTCGCATTTGCATTTTTCAGTGTGTATATCCCGTACATTTTGGACTGGGTAAGTAATTTTCAGGATTAAATCGCACGAATTGCCACAAGTCTCCGTCAATTGAAACGTTCTTTAACGTTTGCATCACAATAGTAGAATTGGCTCTAAATGAGAGAAATGTATGCTTTTCCTGAAGCGTTGCTTGGAGCCTAAAGACTGCAATTACAAAGAGAGAGAAATCAGATGTATGGATATTTTTTCCACGACCACAATTCTTTTTGTGAGAATCACGTTTAAAAATATTAAACTATGAAGTTCTGAATTCGTGAGAATTAAAAATAGTACTTATTTTGTTACAAAAATGCCACATAAACTGTAAATAATCCACTGCGCGTTTGGTGATGGAAATGGCAAAATCAAAGTGTACTGCTCATGCTGTCATGTTTTCTTTGTTTTAATGTAAACAAGGTATATATATATATATATATATATATATATATATATGAAATTTATGCTTATTGAATCGTTTCGCCTAAGGACAAGCTTATGGACGTTATAGAACAATAGAAATCATTAACAAACAACAGTAAAAAATATTGACAAAATTACAAAATAAACATTAAAAAAGTTGTAATTTTATTTTTTCCTTCCAAATGCCTCACACTGGTGTTCGACAGGTACTACATGATTTCTCTCTGTGCATCGAACCCCAGTGCCCGACGAGGTGCCACAAGTGAGAGGCAAATGCCTCCTGTGTGTGTGGCCACGTGGCTGCTGCCTCTGCCTAGCGAGTCAGCGTGAGCGCCGCGACGGGAGGGGAGGAGTAGCGCTGGGGCGCGATCGGCACTACTGTAGTGGAAGGAGAGTGGCACGCGGGCAACTGCAGCGGGTCGCTGCGGGCAGTCCTGGATTTGAAAAGCCCTGTCCATAAACCGAGCACAGGATTTTTTGAGAACTGGAATGGGTTTTAAAAGGAGTTTTGGGCGTTGCTCACGCAATTTTCAGCGTTATGAGAAACATTGAATGAGTTAAAAATAATTTTAAATAAGAGTATTCTAATCGCATTGTGATTTCGTAGCTGATCACTTTTTTGATGATGAACATTAGATGAAAACTTTCATATAACGAACTTTTTTCCCTAATGGATACTCAACTCTTCATGCACCAGCGGTCGGCATAAACACGAAATTCGTTTGGTTGTATCAGAACATGACCTGCCAAACACTAGTGCATAAGTAGGACGCCTAACAATGAAGGGTAAGTGTCAGTGAACAACTTGGTATAGAATATTTCCTTTATGTTAACTGGCAGAAAGTGATTATCTTCGACCCCAGTACATGCCCTACAAGTTCATAACATTTATTATATCCTTCCGGAAGAGGTGTCTCAGGGCATCAACTGATATCTCTGCAGTGCTTCTGAACAGGTCCTAGGTTCGAGTCCCGTCGGTGGCAGGATTTTCGACGCCAGCTGGGTCGAGTTCTGTCGTTTCAGGAGGAGAATTATAGCGGCCGGCTGCTCTGGTCGGTAGTTTTACGTGTTTTTTCCGATCAACGCTAGGCGAATGCCGGAGCAGTACCCTACCGAACGGGCAACGGACCGCGCGGATCTTTCTTTTTCCTTCCTGTCCAATCCTCACCCCTTACACACACACTTACACTAACATGCACTACACTACCTCATTGGGAGATACCTCGTTGGGGATAACCCCATTAGCTGACGGTAGATCGGTGCCGGATCTCACCATCCAGCTGGGGACGATCATCGCCACCTTTGAGCAAAAACATGCACCATACTTTCGGGACTAATTACCTAAGCCGTTGATTCCTCTGGAATCACTAATGAATCAATCCAAAAAATCTGAATATCTGCATTTTGTCTCCGTTTCTACCCACTGCGTCGCTAACGTCGGGTGCTTCAATCTTCTCCGACTGAAGGGTCAGTTCGGAAATCGTCCGCCTGCGTGCGAGCGCGCTGTTTCGTAATTTTATCGACGGAACACGCATTGTCAGGGAGATAGAGACAGCAACAACGGAAGTGTCTGCAGAATTATAGCATGTTGCAAATAAACTTAACGAGATTTTTTTGGCTTCAAACTGTTTTCCCGGACGTTCATATTTCAATTTAATCCAATGAAATGACATTGTTTTATAAACCGACGGAAAATTAAAAGAAACAAAGACCCTTTTTAAAGTGAAACTTGAACATTGACAAAAAAATTGATCACGCTACAGAAAACATATTTGCTTTACCTACAATGTCATTATTTATATTTTATTTCAATATGAATGCTAGGTATTGCTTTTGTTAAATAAATCTAGTATGAAATACTATTTTTGAGTAACTTTCGTGCTCAGTAATTGTCTTTTTTTGTATATTGTATTCGCTCCGTAGGTATTGCAATTGCTTATATTTCATTGTTTGACGTTTGATGAATATTGTGCGTAAGCAATGATTTCGCCGGAGAAGTGTATCACAGATTGTTTAGCACGGTTCATGCTAATTAATTATCACAATTTTGAAATATATCATTTAACTATTCGATTTTTGTATTTTTTCTCTGTGGGTACGTATAGAAGTTTATTTCAATGCCTTCGGGTTGCCAGCTTTGAAAATATTGGGCCATTATTTTTTGTCGGTTCCTTTTTCTGAAAATTCTAGTATCTGCTTTATGTACCAATTGACATATTACAACCTCCAAGGTATTCCGCACTGGCTGCGACGACAGAGATATTAATTATCTTAAGAAGAGCATGAAAAAGAGAATGTGCTAATAAACATTCTTATTCTCACGCGAAAACGAAAAATATAATATTTGATAAAATTGCAAACATGAAAAAGCGAATAAGATGTTAAGAAATTGGAGGAGAAAAGTTTAGAACTTGTTCATTAGCAATATATTTTCCAGGGATAATATATAAACTAGTTTGTAAATTGTAGATTTTATTTTATTTTGTTTCGGCCACATACAAAATAAAGCCATGAGCTAACACGGATGTTCATACAACACAATGATATATTTTTCCGAAGGATTGAAATTTCATCCAATGGTATTGCAAAAATTCTATTTTTCGTTAATAACTTGTATATGAAATACATTTAATTTGAATATTTTAATTTATAAACATTTTGGAAAGAAAATATTAGGATTTTAATTTTATATAATTTTAACCCAACAATATTCAAAAGAAAATTTGTTAATGTTACATTTCCTTCAAACCTTAATTTTAATTGTATTAAAATAAATTCACAAATATCTAATTTTGAAGCACAATTTCATTTTTGAAACTTAAATTTTTATTTTGTAATTTTCAAAGAGGCGATGGCCTTATGGCTCTTATTACTTCCCGTCCATTACGCAGTGGGTCTTCTCCCAAACATTTGCTTCCTCTCCCCTCATTTGCCTCCTCTGCTTCCCACCTCGCAATTGGAGGTGAGGATGAATTTACTTAAACTGCAATTTGATGTAACCTGGTGGCAGTTCATTTCATAAATAAGGTAATAAATGTATGCAAATAATATAATAATGGTAATGTTAATGCTAAAATAATAATAATAATAATAATAATAATAATAATAATAATAATATAAAAGCTGATGATTCATAAAAAATAAGTTGCAGAAAAATTAAAGAAAAGAAACGTCTGTAATCTAAAGCCGCTCTGAGTGTTAAAACAATTAAGCCCACAATACACTGGCACTACACTGTCCTTCACTTTACTGCACTTCACTTTACTGTAACACTAAAACATTTCGTTCATTATTTCTCTGCTGTATCCTGTACGACACTTCACTTTGCTATATAACTTAATATACTTAGTTAACGCCCTCATAAACTTAAAAATACCCTAAAAATATTTCCTTAACTGTTGAATACTTCAAGGAAAGTGTTCAATTGTTTTTGCAATCTATTCCAGTCCCTTATCGTTCGATTTGTGAAAGAGAATTTCCCGACATCTGTTCTCTGCGGTCTTAAATTTATTTTGTGGCTGTGATCCCCTGTAATGATGTACGTAGGAATACTATTATTCTCCCTTTTGAAAATGTTATTAAGAATAATATTATATAATATTATTATTTCCCTGAATACTTATTCCCCCTCTCTCACTCCCGCTCCGCGGCTTCTATCACCCTTTCCCTCTCAAATTTTCTGTCTCCTCCCGTCCCGTTTCCACCCTCCTTTACATTACCACACCATTCGCCTGTGCCCCTACCTGACTAGCACGCAGTCTGTAAGGAGGAGACCCAACTCGGTGTTGGAGGCACGCTGAGAGTATAGGAACGACGACTGCTATAGCGCCATCACGCGGTGTTTGAAGGAACTTCTCTCGTTTTCTTTCGGCCGATGACGACGCATGAGCTTGGTGGCCTCTGGCTCAAAATGTCTTAGAAGGTTCTACCATTCACCGCGTGATGGCGCGGACGTTGTGTGTTCCCGATTAGCTGCCGACGCTTTTCACACATACGGAGCTGTCTCCTTCTTACAGACTTCTCACAAGAGCTCCGCCCACTGCTGTACTGAAGTTTTTTCTTTGCTGCGATTTGATTTGATTTCATTTTTTCGTGTTTCCGGGCACGTCAACTGCTTTGGTCATTAGTCCCGTTAGGGTAGTGCATGTTTTTCTCGGGAGATGGCAGTGATCTTTCCCCGCTGGATGGCGAGATCCGGCGCCGACCTACCGTCGACTAGTGGGATTTCCCCTTAACCTGGACTCTCCCACCAGCGGGGCACTGCCCCAGCCGGGACAAGCTCTAAGCTCCCGACCGGCCTCCCGGAATATGTGGTATTGTAGTGAATGTCAGTGTAAGTGTGTGTGTAAGGGGGAGAGGATAGGACAAGGAAGAGGAAGGAAAGATTACCGCGGTCCGTTTGGTAGGGTCCTGCTCCGGCATTCGCCTGGTGTTGATCAGAGAAACCACGGAAAACTACCGGTCAGAGCAGCTGCCCGCTAAAATTCTCCTCTAGACAGCGAGTGAATTCGACCTAGCTGAAAGGCTGGTGTCGAAAATCCTGCCGCCGTGGGGAGTGGGAACCTAGGACCTCCCGGTCAGAGGCGCTGCAGAGACATCAGTTGATGCACTGAGCTACCGCTCCCGGTACTTTGCTGTGTCTGACATTTTATCAGCTATTGCGGTGCCATCCAATCGCGACCTTAAACATCTCTATAGTGACGTTCGAGCTCCCGATTGGATGTACCCGTCAACAACTGAAACCAAAGAAAAATGACGTTAAAAAATGATCAAAAACAGTTCGTATGAACAAGCTGTTGGATACCTTACTGATGTAATGGAGGCTTCTTCCATTCGTTCGAGTGAACTCAGCTTGCAAACTTTGGTTTGGACTGTTCTATAGCAGGCAGGCAATCTCTGTCTTTAGTTATCCCGAAATCGGCCGAACCGGCAATGGCGCTTATGTACGTCACAAAAATTGTATATTTACAAAGGCTGTCAAAACAATTTCTGAGCGAATAAATCGAATAGGCTACTGAGTAATTCTGTGAAGAACATTTTTTGTATCTCGTAAATATTATTTGAAGCAAGTACCATTAAAAACGACATTAAGATCAATTAAATCAGCAAAAATGCATTAAAAATGACGGGAAAAGCAAAAAAAAAAGACTTATTAGTCGAAATCGACAAAAATGCAAAATACGAAGTGGGCAATTTCCTTTTGTCATATCAAAATGAATTTCTAAACTAACCGGCATTGTTCTAAAGTGAAAGGAAAGAAAATGACATTTCATCAAAATCCGCCTCCCACACATAATCATTAAACTTGTGTCATCCCCTCTGTATCCATCCCCTCCCCCTCCCCGGACATATTCCTCCCGCTCCGTCCCTTGTCCGCCTGCCCCGTCCATCGCCCCGCTCTCGTTGCCGCCCACGCGGCGGCGCAGACGGACGAGGGACGATGGCGCGCGGAAGTTTTGACAGCGCCCACCCCGCCCCCCAGCGCTCCAAGCGGTTTGCACGCGCGACACGGCACTCTTCGCGATGGCAGCGCCCTCGATTGCTCTGCGCCGCACGACCAACTGGGGGAGGGCGGCGGTGTCACTCCGGATCCGAGTCATCGGCGCCGTCCCTCAACGCGCTGCGGTTCACTTGCCAGATAATAAATCGTCCTTGCGCGGCTTCAGGTAATCGCGGACCTCGCTGAAGTTGGCACTACCGCAATCGGTTACCATAAAAAGTGCCACAATTTATAACTATGTAATTGATAATTAATTACAATGAATAATTTCATTGCTCTTAAATTGTTTGCGTAACTAGTGGTATTCTGAAAACACCACAATCGGTTGCCACAAAAACAAATACGACGCTGTGTTGAACGATTTAATTGCTAATTAATTACGTAGATATATTAATTACTGTTCACAGTTTTGCGTAATTAATTTATCACGAATATCATGAGAATGTTTCATGGAGTCTTGGGCTTCCCTCCCTTTGTGCAAGCTTGGATTATCCCAGTCTGCTGTCAAGAGTGTCTCGCCCACCGCAGTGCCAAAATAGCGATTTGATTGGCTGTCCGAATGCGCCCAGGCACTGGAATCTACATCGATCGTGATAGATGTACACCCCCACTAATGTAATGTTGAATAATCATTGAAAACAAATAATCACCCATTACCTTATCTAACAAATCATTCTTCACATGTCGCGCCAAAAAAGGTTAGGGACTAAGGAACACAAAGAATCGTCAGTGTATAAGAAATAAAGTAATCTAACATAATTGAAAAAAAAAATCAAAGAAATTACCTAATAAATTTTTCAAAGTTCGAAACTTTTGTGCTTAATATTCTTGGTTAAATATCTCTTGAACTTTGGATTTTGATCTCAATATTTATTGACTCTCAACTTACAGAATAATTTTTAACATTTGACGTGAAACCTCTTCATACTTCTTGTTCTTTTCCTCTTATTTAATTAAGACACCTTCGTATTGGTTAAAACACGTACCAATATCCTTGCGTTCTCAAACTCGCGCCTGCAAATAACATTGAGCATGAAAGTGGTCACAGTAAGGAGATAACAAATCACCAGATGTATCTGTAGAGCTGAATCTATTGATTATTCGTCACTGTCAATGTCGTCACTCTTCTGTTAGATTGAAGTAATCAATCTGGAGCATACAGACAACTTTTGCTCGCGCACTCGTCGTACGCGGAAAGAAAGTTCACATCACAAACGCCAAAGATCTAAATAGCAACAGATATCTATACAACAGGGCTGTGAAATAGTAGTAAGTATAAGAAAATTTAAAAGAGAAAAAATAAACTACTCCTCTTCTGACTGCAGTTGCGTACAGAAAATGACTGAACGTATTGTATGGGTATCTTTACTTTGCATATTGCTAATAAGTTCTTGTACTTACCTCACAGTCGCAGTCGATTCAGTAGATGAATGAACGCGCCGAGTAATCATTTCGATTCCGGAAACACAACTAGGACGAAAAATTACAGTCAAATCGGTTATAGTGAACTTCTGTGGATTAACATTTTTGGTCCACAATATCAGAGGTTTACTATATTCGATGATGTTAAAATTAAATAGAATTTATCCACAATATTTATTTTATTACTATAGAGATACATTAATTACATTAAATACATTAATAACACATTAATTAATTATAAAATACATTAACAGCCTGAACTGAACATTTCAATTGCTTTTTTTGCGTAATTTTACACTAGACTTCACGACATATAAGAATGCCAGTGAAGGATTCCGGGGTACGGGGTTAAGGAGGATATACTCACTCAAAAAAGAAAGAAAAAATCGAACGGTTTAAGTCCATTTTCTGTAAAATATGTTAGTTGTCGATCAATTAACGAATGTCTGTTTGAAACATGAGCAAGAATGGTAATTCGAATAACAAGAATGGTGGTTCGACGTATAAATGAATTAAAATGTAACAAAATGTATACTAATAGGTAAATTATGTGAAAATATTTAATTATAGCAAAATATATAAAATAAATAGTTCTAATTCATTCAGAATGTCTTATAAACTCAAACAAATATTATTGAATGCAGGTATCTAGTTTCTTGAAAAACATGTTTTTACATGAAAATGCGTTCCTTACTCATAACTAGGGCTCGGATTTTAATGACCTAAAAATCAGCGAAATATGCAAGTATTTATGACCTAAAACCTATATAAATATGACCATAAAAATGACGTTATACAAGTTTATTTTTTAAAACTTCCTTTTGATTTTCTAGGTATAAATAATACAAAATTCTCTCAAGAACAGATTGCGAGTACATTTCATACAGTGTGCATTCTTTGCAACTAACTAGCATTTTAAACAATTGCTTGTGTCTGTAAAACAAATCATGTACAGTACAATAAAACCCATCCTACAAAATGTCTCGCTTTTCTACTGCATACTTCTTGTTGCATTGGATTGGATTGGATTGGATTGCAAGGCGTGTTTTAAAGTTTTCCATCTTAAAAGACCTACGGTGGTCGCTGAGGATAGTTTTGTATCCGGGAAAGCTCCTCTCCACAGCACATGTCGTCTCGGGAGCGTATTTGAAGGCGGCGATGACACTGCAGAGCAGCTTTAGTTAATTGTCCTCAAATGTCGCTGCTTTTCCAGAAATTATATCGCTAATTTTGCACTTTGTAGAATATCCAGGATTTTGCTGAAGAACACTCAGCAATTTGCTGTACACTTTTTCAGCCATATCATCGAGAGCTCGACCCAACCCACTTCGTTCAAATTCACTTACGTTTCAAATAATCCTTTGTGGCATATTTTTTGAGTTTATTTGTGACAATATTACCTGATGCATTGTCATTCGAGACACATTTTCAAGGCCTTTATTCTTGTGTCCTTAAAAATATGGCATGTATGCATTTTGGGCAAAATTTGGCCAAAATACATTTTACTAAAAAGGACTAAAAAATATGACAATATATGCATTTTGGGCAACATTTGGCCAACAAATGACCTTTTACAAAAATCGGTGTAAATATGACTTTATATGCAAAATAAAAATACGTTTTTCTAATCGACAATACCTGGATTCGTGCATAAATTGTTTTAAAATTCGCCCGAAGGTTCAGAAAAAATATATGACTCGTCATTAAAATCCGTTCCCTACTCATAACACACGAGATCTCTCGGTGGCGGGGTGGCGCAAAATGCGAATGAAACTGATCGCTTTAGGGCGCGGCGGTGTCGTCAGACTGGCACTGTGTCGGTCGCGCGCGTCCTGTCGGTCACGGAGAACACAGCCTTATCTCAGCGGAGACGTCTTCGATTATGACCTTTGACAGATATTTTTTCAAGCTTCCGAGTGTTCGAAGTTGTGGCCCTGACACGATATATTCTTTTCCAGGAGGGAATTCATTTCCAGGCCGTTGTATTTCCTATAACCGAGGTTCATTATAACCCAGGTTCATGTTCACTCCAACCGAAGCTTCTTGTGCTTATTTGTATAGTAAGTGAAACAGGACCAGTGACCTAAGTTCACTACAACCGAGGGTTCACCATATCCGAGTTCATTATAAGCGGAGTCGACTGTATAGTAGAATATCATTTTACCTTCTCGCCTATCGATGATCTTACGTAAAGAAGGGAAACTATTGTAATCCTTCGGCAAAACCCCAGTATTATTCTAAAATACGTCTGATATCCGGACGCTCTTTTCCGATGACCTTGTTTCGGGCGGTCGGTGATTAGTAACTGGGAATGACCGTCCGGACGTTGACTCTGTGGAGTTGTTTCCTAGAGGAACGGGTGATTGATGGCCGCTTATCAGGGCGAGATGAGGAATGGCTGCCAACGGTCGCCCGGGGTTTACCCGCCCGGCCCCACGCGTGGACGCGTAGCTCGCAGGGGATTTGGGCGGCGAAGGTTATCGCCGCGACCTCGTAAACAGAGCGGGCGCCCTGGGTGGACCCAGTCGGCGACTCCGTGTATCTCGACCACGCGCGTTAACCCTCTCGCCCTCGCGCGGCCCGCGAAACAACTCATTCGCCCGATGGCCGGCTCAACAGCGCGGCACGTGCGGTAGACGCTGCGGGCTCACCTCGGATATAGCGTTTTCACCACGCGTGCTTGGAAACTCCGGTTATAGCGAACTTTGGAGACTCATTTTTTTGGTTCACAATATCAGAAGTTAACTCTATCCAATGATGTCAAAATTAAATAGATTGTGTCCATAATGATTGATTTGATTGATATAAAGATATGGTAAAATACGTTAACAGCACGAACTGAAAATCTTAATCTTTATTTGACCTTAAAATGTCAATTATTTTCAGTTATTTGTTTCGTATATTTTTCATTAGTAATTTCTCTAGATCGTTCTCCAGATTTCGCGACCTCTTCATACTTGATCCTGCATTGTCCACTGTATCTAAGTATCGTAATGCAGTCTTGACACCCTTCAGTGCATCTTGCACTGTTGAAAAACCGTCGAAAGCCCTCTTCGAAAGCCCTTTTACTCGCATAATAACAAACTAGATCCTTTCGGTAGCGGCAGGGCGCAATCGGCTAATGAAACTGATCACTCCTACATTCACTCGAGCGGAGGTTCAGAGTTCACTATAACATTCTTTTTGTGCGTGTTTGTAATGTAAGAGAAACGAGACCAGTGAATTAAGTTCACTATAACTGAGAGTTCACTATATCCGAGTTTACTACAAGCGGACTCGACTGTACGTGCTTACCTTCACTGTTTATAAATTGGAAAATCTTATCTTGCGGTACGCGTTCGGCAAAATAGATTTTTCAGCACACGTACCTCAAAGAAATCATTGCGATGTAAACCTGCGTAGGTGGCTCAGAGCATCAGTTGATGTCACTGCAGGGCCTCTGACTGGCGGTCCTAGGGTTCGTGTCCTCTCGGTAGCAGGATTTTCGACACTCGCTACAAATCTAGATCGAATTCAATCTCTGACTGGATGAGAATTAGAGTGGGAGGCTGCTGTGACCAGTAGTTCAGCAGGCGACTGCCGAACCAGTCCTCCTCCCTTACTTACAAACACAAGTACATGTACTGCACTACCACACATGGCAGATGTAGTACTTGTTTGGGAACAAACCTCTCAAGCCGACGTGTGTTGGCTCCGGATCTCTCCAATCAACAGGGTACCACCACCCCAACCTCCAACGATAAGCATGCACTACATTTACGGGATGAATGACCTTAGCAGTTGACGCTCCCGGAATCGCTAATCGTTGGGGCCCGGATAATTCTGTAATAACATATTTTCTTAACGCAACTCAACCAAGTCGAACCAACGATTTATTCACGCTCCATGTCGGTTGCTGCAAAAAAAACGTCAACTTTCTAGTACATATTTTACCCGAAAGCACATATATTTACATATTTTACCCGAAAGCACATATATTTACACATTTTATCCGAAAGCACATATATTTACATTCTACTGCAATTTTTATTTAATTATTCATTTTTCTATATGTTTTTGATAAGGAATCTCCCAGGCAAATAATTCAGCATTGTCAAATATTTTTCTGTAGCATCCTCCCTAAAATGCCGCTATTGCATAACGTTGAAATAAGTCAGTCCATAAATACCGACGAAATTGCAAATAAAAGGGCAAGGCGACGACGCAAGCCATAGCTTCTGGTGTGTTAGTTTTCAGCGCGAGAGACGCAGAGAACAGAAAGGAAGTTTGGTTTGTGAAAATTATACTTTTAGCAGGTGATATCGCACAGCCTCCTCACATCTTGGGGGGGGGGGTCCTTTGACTTTGATTCCCTTCGCCAGTAACTACACGTACCAGCTCCAGAGGCGCCGTTCTTGTTGATACGGATATCCCTGTAAATAATAGGATTATGAGGAGAATACGGTTTATTTATTTATTTTACGTCAAAAAACAGTTAAAAACTGCGTATGACGTGCTATGGGGAAAAGTGAATTGTGTGCACATTTTCAAAATTCTGTGATCCCTACACTAAGTCATATAATACTTAAATTTTGGGGAAAAAAGCTCCCATAGATTTTGGCTGTTATCCATGTTGTTTAATTTTGGTCTTTATGTTAATGAAACAGAACAATAAAACTAAGATAAAAATGTTTCAATAAAATAGAATTGATATAACGATAATTTTTTTTTCACATTTTTATGGCACATTACATAGTGTTCGTCAATATCTGATGTGAAATTGTAAGAAAATATAATCTCCAGATTAGCAGAGTTTGTTGTTAAGAACAGCGTTGTTGGGAATTTTAACTAGGGGCAAACCAAGTAAACGTATTCGGACTAAGACATTAGAGACAAATTAAGCAAAAAGCTTATTAAAGAACTCTCTGACTTCATATAATTGGTATAATTGGTAAATGCATTAACACAGAGGTGAAGGAATATTTTAACCTCGATTACAAGAAAAGCGCAAAAATTGTACTACGAAAAGTGTTAGAAAACAATATTAGCGAGCAAGGAATATCTGGTCAATCCCTAACGTAGCTGCAAATGTCAAAATAAAAATAAACTTGGAAACAAAGAAATAATATCACGTAATGTATATATGACCCAAAATATAAATGAAATTGCTGTGGAATTTAACATTGTTAAATCATTAAACATTGTTCATGTATTAAATTTACTCCCATTATTCTTAAGTGACGGAACAAAAATAATAAAAACTAGTGGTTTGTAAACTGCTCGTACTTTCTCGTATTATTTCTAATTATTATGCAATTTTGCGCAATATATTTAAGCGTCCTTTGCTCAATCCGAGAAAAAACTTTAAAGAAAAAAATTGAGCTCTTTAAAAAAAATATATAAACTGCCTTTATTTCAAACAAAAAATATACAAAAAATGGAGGATTTTTCAAAAAATTCAACATGACCTCATGTGAAGCTCTAATTTTTAGAACAAATTACATTAAGAAATCAAGGTGGCTTACCAATTTGTCCAGTTTTCTTCAACTGCCGCGTTAAGTATAACTGCTTTCCTCTCACTTAAAGATCCATGAAATAGTTTCTGATGATAGACATAGCATATTAAAATAATGCACATTTAGCTTACTACTGATAATTTTAAAACTAATGTTTGTTAATGGAAATGTAGCCAATATCTTGTGTTTCAATGGAAATAGCATTGTTTTTTTCGTAACTACCAACACAGCACAAGGGTTTACAAGTTTATGATACCTTCAATAATACCTCCAATAACCTTCAATAATCACAAACGTTTAACTATGAATGAACTGAAATATTGAACGCAAAATATTGCTTCATCATTCACTGTGAAACTGTCACGATATAGATTTCTCAACCAATTGCACCTTAGCGGTTTCTCTTTAGGACATTTAAACGCTGAGGTAGACACGAGACGCAGTGCAATATTTGTTTGCGACCAGAAACACCACACAAACCATTTCTGTTATAAAACGATTCCAAATAATGTGCTTGAAATACTTTACTCCTGAATCACGTCATTATCTAAGTGAATCTCTGAAACTTGATCTGTAATGGCCGTCTTGTTGATATATTTTGCCTGTTCGATCTGTCACAATAAAAAATAGTGGTTCATTGACATTTAACTATTTAAAGAACAATAAATTATACGTCTTTAGATCACTTCAAATTTTGTCACTGCCTTCCGGACTAGTACATTCACTTTGGCGTGCTCGTCGATTTTCTATCAAGGGAGAAACATCGAACAAAAATACTCATTAATATTATTTCCTCTTTTAAGATTTATTCACTAAACCCTGACAGGAATAATTAATTTTCACTCTGTTAGAATCGTTAAAGTACTAGTACGTTTGTGAATACTGATCAAAAGAAAGCTATCTCTTATCAAGATCAAAAGGAAGAGCACTTGGCGGGGTTCAACGCTTGGCGAGATGAAAGAAAACCCGAGAAGGAGTGTGTTCAAAATCAATGATGCCCATTGAACGCGGCTGCTAATTGATTTTTATTAAATTTTATTTTCTTCTTCTTTATTGATTGGACCTGCAAAATACTTAATGAAATAAGTTCTCAAAACTTCCTTATTTTCTTCTCTCTTGCTTTTTAGTGTTCTCAATTTTTATCGATTTTTATCGATTCTTTTGCGTTCATATTGCATCTGTTTTTCTTTGACTTTGTCCACAAAATTAGTGATGCTTTTCCACCTTTGATATCTATTTGTTTCTGTTTTGTACTTTTTGTACAAAACAGTACATTTAATTTCCTTAGAGTCAGATTTGAGTTCTTTATTTATTTAATGGGAATTTTTTGACTATTGTGTGGGTTTTAATTGCGATTTTTTCTGAAGTAATATTTTCTTGTTTATTCTTCTCAATGTAGCAAATTTTCTCTTTAATTCCATTTCTGTTCCAATTGCTCGCTGTTATTAGATTTATCTCTATTCGTTAATAATTACTTGCATATTTCGTTTTCTTCTTTTATTTCTCGACTTTTCTTTCTGTTTTATTTTCCTTCTGGATATCATGTCGTCCTTTTTTTGGAATACTGTTGTGACCCAACAGAACGCGAAAATCGGGATTTTAAGTTGAAATGGTAGAAAAATAACTTTTATGTTGAATAAATCTGTATCTCTGAAACTACACGGATTGCCACTAGGTCCCAGACACAGCATTATTTCATGGATGGGAGTTAACATTTTGTGCATGGATCAACCTCGCAACTTCAAAGTCATCAGCAAATTGTGAAAGCGAGAAGTCGCAATTCTTTACGTAGTGTTGTATTAGTATTTTAGCTTTAAATTTGTGAATAGTGTATTAAGTTACTCCGCTGTATTGTGATTGAGTTCTTCAAATAAATATCCTTTTTTTACACACAAGTATTAGGATTGTTTAACAATTTGGCAAGTCAAAATGACCTAATATTTTCCAAATTAAGAATTTAATTTTTCAATTCTAACAGATTCAAAATTGATGAAAATTAACTAATTTTTCAATAAAATTGACTGATCTTCGATTAGTAAATAAATGTGTTTTGCATTGCAATATAATTCCGGGAAAGCGACGATGTACCGTAGTGGCTTAATTTCATGTTAGGCTTTCTCATACGTAAAAGTTCTTAGTTCTAATGACGATGTTGAAGAGTCACAAATTTTGAATATATATTTTTGTTGCACATTACGATATTTTTTATAGAAAGGGAGGCGAATTTATTCCCGTTTCTCCAACTTCAAAACAAGAGCATAAATAATAAATATAACGGAATTATGATAGGGGGTACCACTGAAAATACAATTGTTTATTAGATAATACTTATTTGTTCACAGATGAATGTCACGAACATAAAGTAAGATCTTATAAAATAATGAGAACTTAATCTTGTGTATCCTCGTATGCTTTTCACGAAAAGCAGTACGTTTAAGTAGAGTAGCAGCAGTTCTGGCAGAGAATTTATTCATTGAAATGGCGTTTCTTGGCTAAGAACAATAACACATGATAATACCGGCTCTTTTATACCACTAACTTCTGTAAATACATTTTCTTCTGAGTTTACACGATCAAACATACTAACATTGTGTCACTTTCTTCTCTTTGGACGGATTCGAAAATATTGCCTACATCTTCAATCTATTGCATTTTATTTGTGAGCATATAAGTAAATATGTTGAAAAGGTATTTGCAAATGTATCGTCAGTAAACATTTCTTTCTGCATCAATCTTTAAACCAGAGACCGTTGAGCAAACTACAACCCATGCAATACTATTGTTTGATAAGATTACATGATAAGATATTTGTATCCACCATATTCGTTTTTCTTGTTTGTAGATTCCCCTTCATATGCAACATGTAAAGAATATTCTATTCTTTTTTTTCGTGTATGCTGACAATCCAAGATAAGTAAATCTTACGGAACTCGACGAAATGTTCCTTGGCATTTGATTGATAGGAGGATGTTGTTGTTGTAACATCTCGAGAAAATGTTTGAATGTGATAGGATTTACGATGAAAAATGCGATTTTAAAAATTTTTCTTGGGCTTTTCTTGCAGTAAGTAAGAAAGTAACGTAAGTAGAAAAAAAGCCGTTATTGGAATCTGATGCAATTAAGCAGTCTTCAGTTAATCTCAATCACTCTCAAACGTACTGAGTGGACTTGAGACTGATATATCAATATACAATATAAATAGTATGTTTTTCCTTAATTTTGTCATTTATTTACGAATTGATTTGTTCATTACACATACATTATTTGACTCAAGAATATTTTTAGTAAAAAAAGGTCATATTTTGTGATCCGTTCTTTGTGCAAAATAATACAAATTAATATTTTGTTTGGAAATGAACTCTACTTTTAGCTGTTCTTTAGAACAGCTAACAGTAGAGTTCATTTCCAAACAAAATATTAACTTTGCCATGCCTTAGATGAAAACTGGACATTTAAAAATGTATTTTCATCGTTATGCGATACTTAGTTGGGCTTCCACACTAGTCGCCCCTTTGCATTAATTTGACAATTTTTCAATTTTTGGTTCGCAATTGAAAATTGATTCTTTGTAGAGCATATACAGGCATTCTCATGGCAATGGACCATGCCAATGTAATCAGACCATGCCAATGTAATTATAAGAACTTCATGAAAGAATATTCTTTTATGGACTTGGTTTGACAACATGGGCTCCAACAAGACAACATTGTTAGGAAGCGAGGTTAGCGGTCGCTATGTCACAAGTAAACAACCGGTGTTAAAGGCCATTTTCGTTAGGTGAAGAGGATGTGGAAATGACCGGGCGGAGGCGGAAATAGTATTGTTTTGTTAGTCAAAGGAGGATGATATGGAGTTCTGATGCTTTGGGTTTTATGAAGAACAGTGACACTCTCTATCAACGCGGTAATGAGCGGGTCGGCTCCTGACATTTTGCCAAGTCAAGGAAAGACTGTTGATGGACAACCAAATCCGATGTACTACAATAACTTGTAGTATAATTAAGTTTATTGTAACCGATACTACAATAACTTGTAGTATAATTAAGTCTATCGTTTGTTATATTACGATAAAACGTTCTTGTGGGAAAACGAAGGAATTATACAAAGTAATAGTCAGTAGGTGTATAGGCGTTCACCCGTCATGCGAATAAGGGAAGTAACGGGTAATAATAGTATCGTTGAGAGAATTTGAACTTGATCGTGAACATTAGGCGGGCAACTTTATGAGGAAGGAAGATTCTGCTGCGACGACGGAGAAGATTCTACGGGGCGCCATCGAATGGAGAAGTGAAGAGCGCGCAAAGATCCGCGAAGATAACAAGGTTGATTTATAATTATTACAAGATAGAGAGAGCTGGTCATGACCAAAGATAATTTGATTTTGGATTAACGATGTAACAATTCATGTTTAACTTTTATTAGAATCGTATTTCGCATTATAATAAATTCCAATTTGTTACTTTAAAAGAAAGCTGATTATCATTATTTGTTACGTGCAATCCAGTAGTAGATACTTTGATAACATTTTCAGATTCCTCGCCACTCCGTATGGATGGCAGATTGAGTAAGTGGTTGTAGAATAAGTAGCAACAATTATGAACTTCGAACCCAATTAACTAAACTAGAACGACATAATTTTGGATGAAAAATATTAAAATGACGTAGGGAACATCCGGGTTACAGTCGTAATTATTTTCTGGCGTTCAAATCAATAACTACATTATTCGGAAAATAATTACGAGTGTCATTCAAACGAAATGGGTAATGAATCTAACTTAATTAATAATCAGTAAAATTACTAATTTTGCTGGTAGAGAAGAAGGGCTTGTTTCACTACAGTTGCATAGATTAAATGAAAAAAATATCTCAGTGCCTGTTGATCTTCATGAGTTTGCTGTTAGCTTTCGCATAATTTCAAAAACAAATTCCTCGACAAGAAAAAGTCAATGGTTTGGAGCTAAAAGTATCTTTTGAAGTCATCGCGCGATCGAGAAGTTTCATCATGCAAAAGAAGTTCGCTTCTAGACAAACAATTTAAAATGACATTTTCGAAGCGGTTGGAGTTACCCAGAAGATACTCGTTACATCGCATTCCTATTATTGTTTCATAAAATTGTTTATAAATTAGTGAATAACATGTGTTCTGAAAAATACGAAACTTGGGAAATAGTTATTTAAGTGACTAGTACAGAAAGGGAATCTATGGAAGGAATGAAATGTTGACAAAAATGCGAAAATTAGAGCCAGAGTCGACATTTAAAATTAGTTCAATAAAGAAATACTTTTACGAGTTGACTACACTACATATCTATCTCACACACTTGTTTTATAATACAGAGAAAGAAGTGTAAAACTGCAATAAAAATGTTGTTTTTCTGGCATAAAAGTTCGGTTCGTCCCTGATAACGAAAAAGTGATTCACTCTGAGTCTTATATGCAGTAAATTATTTCCTCGAATGGTTTTGTAGTCAGTATCCTCGTTTTGTGGGTACTTGAGAAAACGAGGCATTTACGGCACAACGTCCGTCTGTTCTTTCCTTCTATCCGTCTGTCCTTCTGTCCTTCTGTCCTTCTGTCCTTCTGTCCTTCTGTCCGTCTGTCCTTCTGTCCTTCTGTCCGTCTAGAGTCGTAGGCTTCCGCGGCCGGAGTCGTTGAATTCTTGGCTGTCCGGGATTAGCCGCGTCATGGTCGATGGTGCTGACGTTTCGGCCATCTTGCTGTGGCCTTCTTCAGAGCTGTTCTGCTGAGCTGTTCAGAGCAGAACAGCTCTGAAGAAGGCCACAGCAAGATGGCCGAAACGTCAGCACCATCGACCATGACGCGGCTAATCCCGGACAGCCAAGAATTTTTCTTCTGTCCGTCTGTCCTTCTGTCCTTCTGTCCTTCTGTCCGTCTGTCCTTCTGTCCTTCTGTCTGTCTGTCTGTCGCTGTCCGACTGTCCGCTATCCGTGTGCCCGCTGTCTGTGTGCCCCTTCCTTCCGTGTGTTGTAATGTCCGTCTGTTCGTGTATCCGACTGTGGATTGATCTCCTATTTTTATTTCACTCTCTGTATTTTTTCAAATTTCAAAAGTTAACAATTTTTTGTGTTATCCTACAACCAGGTTATAAGGTTATATTATACAATTAAGGTTATAAGGATATTATACGGTTGTTTTCAAACCTGTGACCAGTATGATGTTAGCCAATTAGGCAAAGATCGATAAGACCCTAAATTGCCATTGGTCGGCATCAATCAAGCGAGGTGGCTGAAAACGGTCATCTCGAAGGTTCGCGAAAGGAACACTTCTCTTTCAAACGTCGAGGAAGTAAGACAGATACTTCTCTTTCAAAAGTCGTTGAATTAGGAAGAATTCTTTTCACTATATGAGTATCCAAGAAGAATTTTCTATTAGGATAGTCTAGCCAGACAGGGCTACAGAATTCGTAAGTGGCGAGGAAGGTTTGCATTTCGTGAAGATAACTAGTCTTCCCTGACTGCTGCTTAGAGCTGTGCAGTGAAATGTTGTTTGTGCGTTAGGACGAGTTGAACTGTAGTTGTCGCACGAAGGCCGACCCTAACAGTGAATATTACCTTCAGTAGGCTCGAGCCGGAGCGGAGAGAAAACTCGCTGTCAAAAGATGCGCGGTTTGTTAATAATTGCGGAAACGTGTGCTGCACACTAAAAAAGGCCAGATCGCCAGTACAAGCCGCACGCCGCCAAGAAATGCCGTCTGTGAATACATTCAAGAAAGGAGAAGTCGATCAACGTTATAAATTGTCACGGACAATCCGAACGTGAGTGGAACTTGACTCTGTGCGCATCCGAGAAGGTGGTACGAGAATTGGAGCACCGTGAAAAGGACAGCTGCGTCAGGGGAACGCCGCGAGCCCACCGCCGGCGCCGTCGCTTCAGTGCGAGCTGGACGGATTGCTGCCTTTCGCCCCGGAGCGAACCTGCGAGGCCATCGACCACGACCACGACCACGACCCTACGAGCACGCCGCCTGAAATAGTAGCGGAATCCCGAGTTGCACGCCACCGAGATACGCATGACGAGAATGAGTACCCGTGAAATTAACAAAAACTGTTAGAAAGTTTGTTTTTCAGTTAGAATCAAAGGAAATTTTCTTAAAATTTATCTTGAAATTGTCTTAAAATTTTAATTTGTGTGGGAAGGTATTCCTAGCCTCCCATGATCTATGTTAAATGTACGAAAGAAAATGTAAGATAAGATTAAACTGGTTTAGATTGTGAGAAGTGAGTGAGAATGTTGCGATAGCCGATGTTACTATTAATTCCGCACCAGCTGGTAGCTTAGGAATTTATGGGATGATTATTTAATGAAGATTAAAATAGGTTGCGTCAGGACTTATATTCTGATCGCTTAATTCGTGTTAAAATCATTGTATGACTATTTGAGATTTTCCTGTACGAAAGAAAAATTGCTTGTGGAATTTAAATAATAGTGCAAAGCAGAGGTTTGCATATTAAATTTTGAAAATTTTGTATCATTGAACACGTGTCTAATGAATTGTTTTTCAAAGCACATCGTAGCGCCTATCATTGAATGTGTGTGAGTTTCCTAAGCGACGTTCCAAGTAGGGTTTCCTGGGAGACAAAAACTTCTACTAAGAGTGAACAACTGGTAGGGCCCGGCGACGGAGCGGCGGAGAGGACGTCGCACGTTGCTGGTGACACCCACGCTAGACTCTTTCTCGTGGGATATAACCGCCCTTACCCTTTATAAGCCGATGAATGCCGGCGCGTCGCGGGAGAGGACGTGTTCCGTTGCAATCTCTCTCTCTCTCTCTCTCTCTCTCTCTCTCTCTCGAGAGAGAGAGAGAGAGAGAGAGAGAGAGAGAGAGAGAGAAGTACATATTTTTCGTAATAAAATCTGTCATAAAAATGAAAGTGTAAGTAGCTTTTGCGACATTTTAGTGAAATCGTGTGTTTTATTTATTATTTACGAGAACTCGTAAGATGTTCATTAAAACCTTGGAATTTTTTGAAAATTGGAATTATTCAATTTTATTTTTAAAGAGCCAGTTAGATTGGTATGTTGAGGCACACAAAAGTAGTGGTTATGCTATCTTCTTGCTAGACCTTATTATCTGAGTTCGATACTGTGACGAGAGTGACCAAATGATTTTCCAGATTGGAAACACTTTTGTAGCTTTAGAATTTTAATATTACGTTGCCGTTACATACAATGCGAGAAAGAACTAGAACTTGTGCTTTAGTAGCATAGTTTTAGTAAAATTTATGGAAGTGTAAATACACAGCCAGGCGGTTGGCTCAAATCGACTCAGTGATTTCTTTACGTTAGAGTATCCTGTTGTTTTTACAGCCATTGTTTATAAGGGCATGACTTTTTTTGCATACTGAAAAGTTTGTTTCGCCGCACGAAGGTAAGTACTACTTCCCACGCGTGAGTGCAACTATTATAATAGAACGTGTTCTTTCATTTTCAGCACGTAGCTGCTGACGTGGCCGCCGCCCAGACGAGAGAAAACCATGAGATGGACCACCCTTGTTCTCGGCGTGTTTCCTGCTTACTCACGCGTCATTCCAGCAGCCACCTCCTCCACGAGCGGGCGCTTCGACGGGTGCCCATTGAAGTATTTGCGCTGCGAGCGGTATAAATATCGCAGAGGTCATAAACACGCGCGCTATTCGCGGGCGCTGATTCACAAGACCAAACATTTACGCCCGCGCGAGCGTTTCCGGACTGCGCGGCGCGGGGCTCGGCGGAGGGGGCGTGGTCCGAGGCGGGGCGCAGGGGCAGGCAAAGCGCGAGGCGAGTGGGCGGGCGGCGGAGGAGCAGGCAAGAGGAGGCGGAGGGGATAATCGAGCAGGAGGTGGTAGAGAGTAAACGGGGAGAGGGTTGTTGGGGGCGGAGTGCAGACGCGGAATTTGGAGGGTGGGGACGGAACGGGTGAGGGTGAGTGTGCGTGACATTGCGGAGCGGAGTGAGGCGAGGAGGATCGGGGCGGAGGGAGAGAGCTGGAGAGGGTGTGGTCGGAAGAGACGATCAAGATGGAAGCGCTGGCGAGCTCGGAGGAGGTGCCAGAGAGTAAACGGAAAAGAATAAAGGGGCGGTGTGGATGGTCCGGAGAGGGACTGGTTAGAAGGGGCGAGGTCCGAGTTGGCTAAGGTGGGAGCGCTGACAGGAACAGCAGAAGGTGGGAAAGGTTGCGGGGCCGGGGCCGCACGGCATGGAGGGAAAGGCGGAGAAACGAAGGGAAAGGAACGACAGAACAGAGTGGAATGAGAAGAGATGTCACAGATGGTCGAGATTGGCATGCTACTATGCAGAGAAGAGATGGTGTCTGAGAGTACACGTAAGAGAGCAGTGGTAGTGTGGAGTTACAAGCGAAGATGGAGGCAATGGCGGATGAGAAAGGTGAAGCGCTGTGTTTTTAAGGGGAAAAAAGGGGAAAAGGGAGGGCGGGCGTCATGGTGGAGGTGAAAGAGTTGAGAGATGACAGTTTACGGGGCGGCTCGAGCCGTGGAGGGGCAGGAGGGTAAGAGGAACCGGGAAGGAAGGTGCGGACCAAGAGCGAGAATAGTGGTACTACTTTAGTAGGCGCTGATTAAATTGGGCTATTTTGAGTGTAGTCGAGTGCGGAGGTGGCACGGAGGGGGCGGAGAGAAGCAGTGAGAGAAAGCTGTGTCAGGGACAGCGGCGAGTATTTGAGTTGTGTTGGAGTCCAGGCCGGTGGTAGACTGGTTGGGGAGGTTGGCGATAATCAAGAGATGAGGAAAGTGTGGGCGTGGAAGTTAGTCATGCAGATGGGAGGAGGGAAGCGAAGGTGGAGAATTATTTGTGGTGGGGAGGAGGATGAGAGGAAAGAGTTTCAGGGTCATAGCCATAAGCAAGAAACATCTGGAAGTTATTACGATTATTCATGAATATTAAAAATAAAAGTTACATTTTTTTGCAATGTTTCTTGAGGAATAAGATTGTTGAATCTAATTCGACGAGTTCCACCCTTGGGAAGAAGACTAAGGCGTGATAATTTTATTAAAAATTCACATCAACGGACTTTTTTAATCCTGAAAATTTTTACTCCAGAAATAGGTCTCTTTTGCATATTTTGCTTTCCGTATAATTGTCTTAAATAATATACTATCAGTTTAAAATTATTGTGTTATTTCGCACCAAAAAATTATTAGTTTAAATTTTTAAAGCATGGAAGGTAGGAAAAATGATCTCTTAAGTATGCTACTTGAGAATGCCCCTTCTTTCACCATATCAGTCTTACAACCAGTCTTTAAGCGCTACTTATTAATTCAAATTGTGAATAAAGTATGATTGATTTACATGGATCGAGCTGATTTTGGTTCGTTTCTGCTTTATTGTAGTCTACTAGTATCTGCTGTGTTACTGCAACCGTAGTAGATACGTCTTTCGAATATTCCTTAATTTTTTATATTTTGTCTGGGAATTAAGTGAAGTGATTAAAAATAAAGAAACAAAAATGAATCATTGTCTTTTTAAAAATATCACGTTTATTAGTAGACAGGTCTTAAAATGTCAACTCAACTTTGAAGAATATACTCTTATAAAAAAACAGCTTTAATTGGTTTTGCATTACCTACATTTTCTATTTTCTGTTTAATGCACAGAATTAATTTCTCAATGTATTTGAACAATAATAAATGTGTGGCTTTGTTTGAAATGCGAGCAGCCAGAAGAAAGTACTTAAACCTTCCGTTATTCGTCACAAATTCATGTCATTGTTTCTGAATGTCTTTACATACAGTCGTGGAAAAATTGTCCTGTAATACTGTTTACTTCTTCAAAGAAGAAAAAACTTTTTACTGAGAAAGATGACTGCTTGCTTTTACAACATTAAACCTGAGGTGAACAGCGAGTGTGAGCTCATGCATAGCTTTCCTCCTAGAACAGTGATGATTTCAGTGTAAAACTATAGGAAGTTGAACTAAATGCTTTATTTTGTTTATTCAGAGGAAATAATACTTACATTGGTAGTTTCTCTTTTATATATTTTCAATCAGTTGTTTCTGAAAGACATTTTTAGGCCAATGCAAATATATTTCCTTTTCTAAATTCATCATCTTAATTTACCATGCTTAGTTTTGTAAATAAGATGACTTCTATTTTATTTAAAAAAGCCATTGTGTTTCTTCCCTGAACAATATTCTCATAATCAGCACTATTAAAACTCTTCTAAAGTACGGAGAAAATTTGCTTCAGTTGTCACCTATTAGAGAGCAAATATACACAGCTGATGAATAAAGTACGTCTAGACAAACATATTCTAAGCAGAATTTATTATTTTTTATTGTTTACAAGAGTTGTTGTCATGTTTCAAGTTCAACATCCATCTGAAGTTTCTAGTCACATATTAAGTAGTAGGTTATTATTTTCAAGTCAATGCATTATGTTTCACAGGAATAAAGGTTAAAAAATATAATTATTTATCAAACAATTCTTCAATTATCACATACACAAAATACATAGAACGCACAAGTAATTTCTTAAACTTTATTTAAAGATATGTCTGCCGATGAGTGGTTTTGTTTTAAAAATATACGATACATTTTAAAGGGTTGAATTTAAATATAGAAATGATATATTGACGTAGTTTGGGAAGTGCTAATTTCTGGATTTTTCTTAACACTGACATTATTCTAAAGTATTTTTATTTCTCTGAAAACCTTTCAAATATGAATTATTATGAGTGTAGTGTTGTACTAATAATAACACAATGTACAATATAGCATCACCACACTTATTGACGTTCTTCGCAAAAAATATCCTTTTGAATAATATTTAATTTTTTCATACTCGAATTCATTCCTTGTTTACAACGAAAATATTTTTAATACTTTTCCAAGACATCCCCAGTCTACAGACACCAGAGAAGTTTATTCTCTGTAATGACAACAATTAGAATCGATATTTTGTTGTTAATATTAATGTACTATTATTCCTTTGTCACGTTATAAATAGTTTGCTGTATTGTGCATAGAGTCTGATGCAAGTTTGAGCAAATATTAACTTTCGCATCGCAAGAGTGGAAACAAGAAATGTATCCTTTACATCCACTCGATTCCTGAAGTTCAAGGAATTTCACGGACGAGGAAAAACTTTGCTGGGAAGGTGTGCACTACTATCTCATTATGCACCGCGTTGTGATTTGTGAAAATGAAATATTTCAGAGTTTCATTCCGGTTTACTCCAAAGTGATACATTTCAGAAAACAAGCATTGGGCAAATAAAACGTGAGCAGACGTCTTTATTTAATGAATACCCAATGATTTACTAATGACACATCCGTAACCAACACTAACATTGGTTTTTATCTTTAATCTGGGGTCGTTTTGTCTATTTGTTATGCCTAATTAATTTACTATAAAAATATTTGTAAGTAATTTTAATAATTCTTGTACATCTTCTTCTCAGAGGATATTTAAACAAGATTTGGATCCATACGCACGTGATAGTATGAAAGAGAAACGCGAGTTTTCTTCTTGTGAAATGAAAAACGGTCAAGATTGAAGAGTGTTTGGACGATCCATCCACTACACATTTGAGTGAGAATCATGTTGCAGAAAGATACGCAGGTGCGCTTTAGAGCTGGCTGAGATTTGTATTGCTCATTCATTATTACTGCGAAAGAGATTTGGATGAATTACTTAAAGAGAAATCTTACGCGAAAGACACTTATTATACTTAGAGTGTCGAATATTCTCTAGTGGACATAGCATGTACTACATTTAAGATCGTTACGTAATATAAAACATTGTAACTAAAGTTTTAAATTTTGATAAAAGTGAGATGTAATAGGACAAACACATTCCTAGTTTTGTTGAGAAGAAATGGCCTATTTGTTAAATAATTTAGGTAGAGATGAAACAACTTTTAGAACTACTTTCAATTGGTGCTGTGTCACTGGTTTCAGTGTTCGCGAAAAGCACAAGAGAAGTGGTGGCTGGACTGTGCAAGCGTGAGGGTAACCTTTGCATCTCTCGGCCATTGATTTAAAAATTGTTACCAAAGGACGTTGTTTTACGAGAAAATATCTGGTCTCCACAATAGTATTTGTGCAATGTTTAAATACATTAGTATGATGCAAAGATTTTTTATTGGTTTAAAAATATACTCCATCTTATTGATCAATACTTGGCAGATGTTATTATTAATTGTATTTAAAAGAAAGATTGTGATTTGTTGTGAAAGAGTTTATAGTTTCGGTAGTAATACCGAAGGGCAAGTGGGTCAGAATTGAAGGTTGAAATTAACAGAGGTATTAAACGTCAAAGGTACTACACGGCATGTATTAAAAGAAATGCGGATTCATTAAATATTTAATGACTTTTAATAATAATAATGTTCAATTAAACAATAGTTTACTACTAAATAATAACTAGTACCTTTGAGGCTCGTCGCCTTTGAGAATTCGTCTTCCTTTGCGCCTGTCTGTGGCATGCGTGGGAGTGCGTAAAGAGAAGCCGTGCCGTCAGGTCGTCCACCCCCTCCCCCGCCGCGACCGCTCTCAGCGAATTACAACGCGTCCGCCGCCGTCGCTTCTGTGCCCCGGGACGTCCATTGGAGAGCTGACACGCGCGCGTGCGCATTGTCTATTAGCGAGTTAAAAACGAGCTTTGTTTGTGATTGAAAATGTCGCAAAATCGAAACAGCTTTGGTGGCGAAATGAAAGGAACCCGAGCAAACGGGCGGGGGAGGGGGAATATTGCCAGCGCACAAAGAGCTCGCTCGCAGACTGCTCTGTAGGAGAGAAAGTGAAACGATTGTGTTTTTACAAAAATGGGGCGATGCGTGTTGTAAACACGGCCCAAAGGCGTTGCCTGCGTCGGGTGTGTTTTCGGAGCTTGTTGGCGATTTTCCACTTCCATCGACATTGAATTTAGCTGGCCTTAATACACGAATCTGAATTGCCACGACACGTGAATAATCTCTTTGCGTTTAAAATGTTTCTGTGAAGTTCCCCGACGCCCATTTAAGTGAACTGCGAGTTGAGGATCTTTGCAACGGTGAAGAGTCGCGTTCCGAGCGCCCTCTGGCGTCGAGGGAGCGCCACGCCCCCTCCCGAAGGGGCAGGTCACGAGGCGCTGTTGTTGGACTGTAGGATCCACATGTAGAGCTTGGCGAACTTGTCGAGCTCGCTGGTGGAGATGTCGTAGAGGTTGAAGAGCCGCTTCTCGTGGGTGGACGCGTCGTGGGGGGCGGGGCCGGGGGCGGGGGCGGGGCGGCGGGGTTGCCCTCCAACAGGAGCGAGCTGCCGTCCCGCAGGCGCTGCAGGCCGCTCAGCGATTTTGCTCAGGTGCCGCTGAAGGGCCCGGGGCAACGGCGGCGATGGCGTTGTGCGACAGGTCCAGGTACCGCACCTGCGCCACACACACACACAGGACATTGTACACACACTTTCTCAGAGATATACAGAGTAATATACGTAGTTTATTGGAAGGCAGGTTAACGGGGCTTGGTCATAAGTAAACACGAACCATAATATTGATTCAGTGGTGAGGTGTAGTTGACATTTACATAATTGGAATGATTGAAGGCGTAATTGTCAACAATAGTATTTATTTCACAAATAGCAGCTTTCGATGGCATCATCATCAGTTTTCTGCTGTCTGGGAGCCACAAAAACTGGACTGCGTCCTGTCCGCAGTCCTGTTTTTGTGGCTCCCAGACAGCAGAAAACTGATGATGATGGCTAAGCCATCGAAAGCTGCTATTTGTGAAATAAATACTATTGTTGACAATGACAACGCCTTCAATCATTCCAATCACGAACCATAAGTTGGTTGTTTGCCGACGTTTCGGAAAATTTATTTCCATTCTCAGGGCTCACAACATGAAATCATAATTAATACATGTGCTGCAAGCTCCTCCATCTCAGGCATCTCTGTTGCCTTTCGCACCATCTCACCTACTAGCATCATATTCATCATGGTGTGTGTTGGTGTGGTGAGGAGGATTGTGTCTCTCTCAATCTCCGAGAGGTGGCTGAGATGGAGGAGCATGCAGCACATGATTTAGCCCTATTTTCTCATGCACTTTCTTGAAAACTGCTTTGCAACATCTTCAACCGTTCCAAAGTTACAGGAGGTTCTAAAGTTACGTGACTCACCCTGTATATTAAATAAAAAAACTTTAAATGAAAATCATGAAACAAAAGAGCATCAAAACGGCATTATTTCACCCAGAAATTGGCAGAGAAAGCAGCAAGAAGACTTGAAAGCATGCAGTTGAAAGTAAAAACTAAGAAATGAAGAGGAAAGAGGCGGAAGAAAAACTTGAAACAGGAGAACAAAAACAATTAGAAATAGAAAGATAGAAAGCTAAAGAGATAGATAATATCGTAGGCTTCCGCGGCCAGAGTCATGATCTGGGCTGTCCGGGTGACGCCGCGTCGAAGGCTGGCGGTTGACCGACATATCGCGGTCCTCTTCAGGGCTGTACTCGCCTGCAGCCCAGATCAGAGAGATAGTTAGAGAGTAAAAGAGAGAGAGAGAGATATAGATAGTTAGAGAGTAAAAGAGAGAGAGAGAGAGAGAGGAGAGAGAGAGGAGAGAGAGAGAGGAGAGAGAGGGAGAGAGAGAGGGAGAGAGAGAGGAGAGAGAGAGGGAGAGAGAGGGAGAGAGAGAGGAGAGAGAGAGGGAGAGAGAGAGGGAGAGAGAGAGGGAGAGAGAGAGGGAGAGAGAGGGAGAGAGAGAGGGAGAGAGAGAGGGAGAGAGAGAGGGAGAGAGAGAGGGAGAGAGAGAGGAGAGAGAGAGAGGAGAGAGAGAGGAGAGAGAGAGGGAGAGAAGAGGGAGAGAGAGAGGGAGAGAGAGGGAGAGAGAGGAGAGAGAGAGGAGAGAGAGAGAGGAGAGAGAGAGGGAGAGAGAGAGGGAGAGAGAGAGGGAGAGAGAGGGAGAGAGAGAGGGAGAGAGAGACAGAGAGAGAGAGACAGACAGAGAGAGAGAGGGGGGGAGAGTGTGTGTCACCTGGTCGGTGAAGGTGGCGTCGTGGACGGCGCGCAGCAGGTTGGCGGAGGCGTCGACGAACTCGAGGCAGGCGGAGGGGCGCAGCTGCTGGCCCAGCGCCACCAGGCGGTTGGCGCTCAGGTCGAGCGCGCCCAGCAGCGTGTTGGCGGCGAACAGCCCGTCGGGCAGCGTGCGCAGCGCGTTGCGCGACAGGTCGAGGTAGCGCAGCATGCGCAGCGGCCGGAACACGCCCGCCTCCAGCTCCGCCACGCCGCTGCCGCTCACGTTCAGGTGCACCACCTGCGCGCCCGCGTTCGCTCAGGGGTTGCAACAGTTATTTACACACCAAGGCCGTTCTCATGATCTGAGTGGAATGGTGTGCTGAGTGGAACGGTGTGCTGAGTGGAACGGTGTGCTGTGTGGAGCGGTGTGCTGTGTGGAAGGGCGTGCAGTGTGCGCTACCTGCGCACCCACATTCGCTCAGGGGTTGGAAGAGTTATTTACACACCAAGGCCTTTCTAACGGTGAACGCGTGGCCACTGGTGGAAACGTTACTGCACGTTATGTCCATGCACTGATTTTGTCAGTGCGTTCGTTTACAGGTAGCTCATTTGGAAATGACGTCATCACTATCTCTTGCAATGTCATCGTTCTGCAGGAAATTCATTTCTTTCTCGACCGATCCTTCTAGGAGTAACCTCTATCTACAGAAGATTTAATTTAATTTGCTAATTTTAATGATGCAGATTTATTTATTTATTTATTTACTAATTAACCAAATGTTAGGACATGCTTTGTCTTTTCATTTTTCCCTCCCACAACTCTTTTTCATAATTCCCTCCATAAGAGAACATGTAGCATCATTTTCATCTTGTTCTCGTAACCACGATCCTGTCGATCCTGCCAAGTGATGCGGTGTGTGTCGAGGTCTATATCGACGGCAATAACGTGTGCCACGGCCACGTTGAAAATAAGAACCTCGCTACCCATTGTTTCATCATGGGAAACAATACAACATACCCGTAGAGTAGGGATTCATAACCTTCATCTTGCACCCACCCCTCTTAAAAGAAACTTTAGATTCATCGACTCCCTTCATTTGTTTCTATAATATACAGCACACAAAATAATCACAAAACAAATAATTGTACCTAAATGACTTGATAACAATTACATACACAAACAACATGAATAACAGTGATTTATTAGGTTTTTGTTTTATTATTTTTATACTATTATATTTTTCAAATATTAGAAACTTCAACAAGTATTATTAGATGTTCTGAAACTTTATAGAAGAAAACAATGAACAACTTCATTTATATTTTTTTGTCATCATTAAGATCTTGATTACACAGATTAGTTGTCAGTGCATATTCGGCTATCAACTCCTTGATCATCATTGACTCCGTGTAAAATTTCTTCAATCCCCAGGTGGTCGATACAGACTCCATTGCGAAACACTATCGTAGAGTAGAATTAAATCTGTTTATTAGAATTTCAAGCGCTCGAAAGCAGTTACGAACAAACCCAGAAAATATATAACGTTAATAGAGAGTAAACGTGTTTGATGAAAACAGGGACATTTTAAGTAGAAGTTCCTCCTGTACGTGGTTAAGTGTATGGTGTGTGCAGTTACGTAACAAACATTCACGTTGTTACAACAAACTGAATATCTCTGTACCATTTTCCCATAACTGCTCTTATGCAACATACTGGAATCTCTTGGCGGGAAATAAATACTTTTCTTGGTGTAATTAATGATGTAACTTTTTAGTTTCTCTTTAATTTTTAATATGTATGGTTGAGAGGACATCTGTTATACACTTATACATCATATGACTCGACAAACAAATTAAGATAGCATATCAGTGTCAACATTCATTCAGTGAGTGATATAGTTTCAAGAGTGGAGCAATTGTAATTTGTAGCTGAAATTAATTTTAGTAAAATTCAAAGTTAAATTAGTTTTAAAAAATGTATAGTTCATTGATATAGGATATAGACGGATATCCAGTTCTACACATTTCAATAACCATTCAACCAAAAACTGACATAGCGCGTCGTGGTATCTGAGAGCTGACTGCTACAAAATGCGTAATGCTGTTCACCGGAATTCTATTTATATCGTGAGACCACTCGTTTCCTTCCTCAGGAAGATCTTTTCTTGGTTTCTTACTTTATTTCCAAGAATTAGTTAGTTAAGAATTAGTTAAGAATTCCATTAATTACTGAATTAAACAATCCATATTTTTCCCGTTATTTTTTATGCATTACAGCATAAGTAACTTTTCCAGTTGTGAAATCGTGTTCGTTTTTCATTTCGTTATTAATAGACAACGTGTATCGCTGTGTAAAGCGTGTTGGTTTCATTTCCAGGAATAGAAATTTTGCATTCCCACTTGTATTTTTTTTAAAATGAGCGTGGAAGTGTGTGGAATGAGGTCTAAGAGTATATGGAGTGTAAGTGTTATGAGTGTGGTCTGTTGTATGTATGTGAGTGGGTGTTTCTTGAGTTTTGTGTGTGGTGTATTGAATTGTTGTGTTCTGCGAAAAAGGTGTATGTTTTTTTTTGGGTGTTTTAGAGCTGTGTGGAATGGTGTGCTGTGTGGAATGGTGTGCAGTGCGGAATGGTATGTGTGTCGAGTGGTGTGCTGTGTGGAATGGTGTTCTGTGTAGAATGGTGTGCTGTGTGGAACGGTGTGCTGTGTGGAAGGGCGTGCTGTGTGGAGCGGTGTGCTGTGTGGAGCGGTGTGCAGTGTGGAAGGGCGTGCAGTGTGGAACGGTGTGCTGTGTGGAAGGGTGTGCTGTGTGGAACGGTGTGCTGTGTGGAGCGGGGTGTGCTGTGTGGAAGGGCGTGCTGTGTGGAAGGCCGGCAGTGTTCGCCCGAGGCCTGCTCTGCGCGAAGGAGTCGTTGTGCAGGGGGGGGTTGGAAGGTTGAGGGGGCCGGGGGGGGCCGAGGCCGGTGACAGCGCGCCGCGGTGCGCCAGCGCCTGCGGGTGCATGTGCGCCAGCGCGTTGGCGCGCAGCTCGAGCGCGTGCAGCTGCTGCAGGTTGCGCAGCGCGCCGCCGCCGCCGTAATTCCCCCCAAAACCCCCGCCGGCCCGGAGGCGCGGCAGCCGCCACCATTTAATATCCGTTCACCCAACATCCCCCGACAGGCAGCATTTACGAGTTGAGGACAAGTGATAAGAATCGAAGTTATTATGAGGAATTTGGAGTATATTACCATTGGTTTTTGGTAGATTGGTGGTTTCCAGTTGATCAGCAACACCGCCCCCTTCAGCTGGATATAAAATGGGAGAATCGGCGGCGCAAAGGAATGCGCTACTCTCTATATCGAGGGACTCTACACTGCGAACAAAGGGAGGGAGAGAGGGGGCAGGGATCCACAGCCTTGCCAGTGGGGCATTACCTGTATTTCAGGCACCGTGAAACCCCATTTACACCCGTTAATTTTCTTTCGATTTGGAAGAAATGTTTCACTTTGTAGACACCGTAACAATGCTGACGTGTTTAATGTGTTTAAAACATCTATAGTTTGTTAAAAAGTTCAATCTTCAGAGATATTACGCAGCTTTGCAACCCAGTGTAACCTTCGAGATCAAAATAATATCTGAGAATTGACAGATAGCCATTCAAGGCAGATACTACAATCAAGCTTAGAGACCAAATTCTCCCACGTGATCCGTTCCGGGTATCTATTTGTATTAACTTGTGAACATTAATTATTGGTTCGTGACAAACTAAAATTGGTATATTATATAACATTGTCTAACATATTATTGTACTACAAAGTTAAAACTGTCTTGTGTAAAAATGTTATGTATTTGAAGAATGAAAGTGGAGTTATAGTACTGGTTTCGATAAACAGAGTCGGATATTGCTTTGGGTTACGTAATAATCTATGTTGTATTTCTTAATTTTCATATTTTTATTAAACCATAAGCATTTAAATAATAATTGCCATTTAAAAATGAACTCATAATTATCGAGCAAACCTCTTCCCCCCACTTCCGTACTATAATTCAACACTGTTCGCCCACCACCACGCCAGGCCCTTCCTTTGCTCCGCGGCTCTGATCAGAGCAGGAGAGCAGACTTTTGTGACGTCACATATCATAGAGTTGGCCAGCACCGTATTAGTGTTTCCGGGCGCGTAACCTGCTGTCATTAGCCCCGAAAGTCTAGTGTATGTTTTTATCGTGGGAGGTGCCAGTAATATTTCCACATTGGGTGGTGAGATTCGGCGTCGACCCACACGTCAGCTTCGATTGTTTCCAACCAGGCGTGTCCCACCAACGTGGCCTGCCCTAGCTGGGACAAGCTCTCACCGAGTGGTCGCCCGACGAGGGTGGTAGGTGGCGCCGGTGCGTGTGTGGAAGGGTTAGGGCAGGACGCGGGGGAGCGAGGAATGAAAGCACGCGTTCCATGGCCGGTTTCATTTTGGCCCTGAACAAATATAATATGATTGAGATATTTTCAAAACTTGGAGGATAATTCACCCTCTGGAATTTTGTCTACTAAAATACCGTATTTACACTACCTCCCCACAAACTATCTCTTATTTTCTACTAAAGCACACTGAAAACGTTATCACAATCCAATGGGGAATTAGAAAATATTTACTATCATCTGTACTTCTGCATTTGCAGTGAATGAATTTTTCGGCTTGTGCTTCGATGACAGAGAAAGTTTTCATTTATCTTACTTTAAACAATATTTACTGCGGAAAATCTGCTCATGATATTTATTTACAAACTTATAATATCTTGTTCAATGATATGTCCGAACTATAGAATTACCCTCTATATCACTAGAAAATGAAGGATCTGCAATAAAGACGTCTCTTTACAAACCACGATTTTTCTGTTTGGGAAAATTGCAAATTTTACGTGTTGTTAGAACCAGCTACTGGAGTTTCTGTAGCTTGAGGTAACGTCCTAGCCAGGTGTTCTACCCAACAAATGGCAGCAGTAAAGGGAATGGAGTCGGACGCTATTTCTCTGAACCCACAGCGCTTTTGGAAAGTTTACGGCTGTAACGGAACATTATAGCTTTAATGAGACACACTTTCCCAGGCTATATCGAGATAGATGGCTCAAGTTATGGCTTGGTAATCTGGAAACAGTGAGAATCGATAATCTCTCTTATGATTTACAATCTCATAATCTGATTCAACTAGAACGTTCTAAAATCTATTGCCATACTTTGGTATAAGGTATAATATTGGAGTTTCATAAAAGACAACCAATCAACATATTGTAGAATATGATGCTTGAAATTACATCGACATAAATACTTTCAGAAACAAATACTTCTAGTATTTCAGTGATGTACTACAGAGCATTGGAGATGTTTTATGTATTGCTTGAAATGTGAGATGTTTCGGATGTCGGAAGAACGTCCAGAGTATTCCAGAAAATGAAATAAATGTCTATTACACAACTTCTGGAGAAATGTTTTGGTGCACAGCAACGTGGTGATGAATTTTGTTCTTCGAGACAGTAAATATACTGATATAAAAACCGGTAGCGGTGGCTCAATGCATCAGCTCATGGCACTGCAGTGTCTCTCACCGGGAGGTCCTACGTTCGAGTCCCGACGGCGGCTGGATTTTAGACACTAGCTTTTCAGCTAGGTCGAATTCAGTTGCTGTCTGGAGGAGAAAAACTAGCGGTGGGCTGCTCTCATTGGTAGTTTTCCGTAGTTTCTCCGATCAACACCAGGCAAATGCCGGAGCAGTATCCTATCAAACGGGCCACGGTCCGCGCGCGATCTCTCCTTCCTCTTTCTTGTCCTTTTCTCATCCCTAACTTACACTTAGTAACATGCACTACACTACCACAAATTCCGGAAGGTCGTTTCCTCACCCGATATACACACTCACTAACATGCACTACACTACGAGAGACCGGTCGGAGACTTAGAAGTTGTCTCGTCTGGGGCGATGCTCTGCTGGTGGGTGATACCTTGTTTGGGAAAATCATGCTTCTCGACGGTAGGTCGGCGCGGGATCTCGCCATCCAGTTGTGGAAGATCACCACAACCTCACAATGAAGAAACACGCACTACTCTTACGGGACTAATGATTTCGGTAGTTGACGCGCCCGGAAACACTAACAATCAACCAATCAATATGATAAGTACCACTGAAGGAAATTGAAAAATTTTACAAGAGAAAGGGAATACGTGGGGTGCAGCGACTTTGTAAAGATCTCGCAGCGGCGGGACAGCGGGCGTCGCTGAGCTTGCCGCTTTGAGAGGTGAAGGGCGGATCGCCGGAGTGACATTTGGTTAATGCATGACTTTATGCCACGCGCGTGCCTCTTACGCGTGGCGTGACTCGGGCCATCCGGCTCGCTCTTGCATCTGACCACGCCCATTTCGCGACGCTCCTTTCACCATCTAGCGGAGAAAGGAGGTACTATCTTGGACAGCGAAACAGGCAATTTGAATTTAGCTCAGAGGCATCTTTTAGGCTTGAGGATCAAATCTACTACATGTGTCAACCCGCTTTACTTCCCCAGAAGGAAGATGTAAGAAGGATTTGTTCGCCCTTAAAAATCCACGGCTTCGATCGCGAACTTGGGTACAACAGCCCGGTACGCTAACCGTTATACTACCGGATCCGCAACAATCCGCCTCCTGTAAATGGAGCGGCTGGGGCAGGCGACAGTGACAGAGCTCCAGTTCCAGTTACGTACGAGTTCGCGACGAGAGACTAAGTGCAGCTGAGGCGAGTCGACGGGAGGGACAGCTAGGTCGCCTGGTGAGAAGGGACGAGAGCCAACGCGAGTTCTGGGTCGCTGGGGACCCACGCACGGACCGAGCCGGGACGAGCTCGGTGGAGGCGACTGCGAGGGTGCGAGAGACGGCCACAGCCCAACCGGGGCCGTGGCTCTTGCAAGGACAGCAAGGAAGATCAGCAGTTGAGATCTATTCTCCGTACAGCCGGCGGCGACGGGGGTGAGAGGCATATCACGCTGCAAAGATTATAGACTCTTTTGGTGTGAGTTGTACATTGTAAAAAAGTTTGGTTCTGAAGAAAGCATTGTTGAAGCGCAAACGCACTTTCATTCTCAGAACATATCAAAGCATATATGCGTAACGTCGCCACCTGATGGAGAACGTTGTGCGATGGTAAGGTTTTCACTGGTGCAAAGCTCGAATGTTGCTCAACATTTCATCGGGTGCATGTGCAGTGAGCGTAAGAAGGCCTTCACGACGGGGTGCGCGAGCGCGAGCACCGGCAACGAGGAGATGGAGATCGAGCGAGCGAGGCGGAGGAGATGGGCAAAGGGGGGCGCGTGGAGAAGGTGGTGAGCATTAGCTCCTCTCACTGACCCCGTTGCGCGCCAAGTCGAGCTCCTGGAGAGGGATGGGGCAGATAGCCTATGCCAAAAGGGCTGGCCATGTTGAACGTCTCGAGCGCCACGGCGTCCGCCCCGAAGGGGGGCTCGCGAAGCGTGGTGTAGGGGGCAGGCGCCTATGGTGATAGGGCTGCCGTCGCGTACGCCAAGATGTAGAGCGTCTCAAGTGAGCGGCGCGGAAGGAGCGCTAAGATATCGTGGTGTATAGAGGGCAGTGAACGTATGCCAGTGGGACTGATCTCGTTGTACGCCAGGGCAACTCCTCGAGCGCAAGAGATGAATGGAGACTAAGTGGGTAGGGTGATTAGAGTGGGGAACGGAAGCCCCTGGCACTGACCTCGTTGTGCGCCAGGTCGAGCTCCTTGAGCGGGAGGAGCAGAATGAATGTGTTAGGGGGCGTGGTGTTTAGAGCGGGGAACGGTGGCACTGACCTCATTATGCACCAGGTCGAGCTCCTCGAGCGCGAGGAGCAGAATGGATGTCTAAGTGGGCAGGGTGGTTAGAGCGGGGAACGGAGGCACTGACCTCATTATGCGCCAGGTCGAGCTCCTCGAGCGGGAGGAGCTGAATGGATGTCTAAGTGGGCAGGGTGGTTAGAGCGGGGAGCGGAGGCACTGACCTCATTATGCGCCAGGTCGAGCTCCTCGAGCGCCGTGGCGTCGGCGAGGAAGTCGAGCTGCGCGAGTCTGTTCCTGGCGAGGCGCAGCACGCGCAGGCGCGACGCGTTGCGGAAGGCGCCCGGCGCCACGCGCTGCAGGTTGTTGGCGGACGCGTCCACCGCCTGCAGGTGCTGCAGGTCGCGGAAGGCGCCGTCGGGCAGCGCGGGCAGCGCGTTGCCGCTCACGTCCAGCGCCACGAGGGCGCGCGCGCCGGCGGGCCGGGGGGCCGGCCGCCCCTGGCAGCCGGCACACGTGCTGATCGCGCCAACTGCTTTGGTCATTAGGCACGTAAGGGTAGTGAGTGTTTTTTCTCGGGAGAGGGCGGTGATCTTCCTCCGCTGGATGGCGAGATCCGGCGCCGACCTACCGTCGGCTAGTGGGGTTTCCCCCTAACCAGGACTCTCCCACCAGCGGGGCACCGCCCCAGCCGGGACAAGCTCTACGCTCTCGACCGGTCTCCCGGAATATGTGGTAGTGTAGTGCATGCTTTTATTTCTTTTTATAAGAACGTGAACAACACCAAATCAGAATTCCCACAATTCATTATTTTTACCACCCCTTTACTATATAGAAACTTGTATCACTCATTTCGGAAGACCAGTCAGGTGTCTTAGACCTTATCCCAAGTAGGTCAGTGCCTCACTAGGGAGAGATACCTAGTAAAGGATGTGTGAACGAAGTCACGTCACTGCAAATGATCCTACTCACAGAAGACGATCTTCAATACACAGGATAGTTGTAAACTTGGGCCCCGATGGAACATGTGTGTTGCAAAACTTTAGGTCTATGTTGAAAAATAGTGAGGAGATGAACTTAAATTTTGTATATAATCTTATGTGTTACCTATTAGGCATTTTTCTTAACAATTGTTGTGTATTATTTGATGATCCTCTACGTGCAAAGTGTTACGCTGAAAGGAATGTGCTTTTCAAAATAGCAGTTCCCCATTGGACGTCTCGAATGCCAAAAGAGACAGCGTCAAAAGCATAGCGTATTTTTTTACTGAAAACTTTTTTACTTACTTGTTCACATAACATTTTGAATACTGTATTATATCTTTGATTTATTAATTAATTGTGGATACCCACACCGGTAGCATGAAGCGTATTGGAATAGCGTTGTATTACGGCTCTAAATGTTAGTGATGGGAGGTTACAGTTACGATCTCGACCAAATGCCAAAATTTTACTTGATCTGTTTAATTCAATGTGAGCTACAGCCGCCTGTCGAAATCAAATTCGTTGCCCGCCTGCAATTATTTCATTGTAAAAGTGACGTATTTATTTACGTGTTATTTAGACGTGCCCGTCGCTGATGCTTCCGAGGCGTCAAAACAGACTTTTGAATTAGTTGGGTGAGTGTTCGCTTCAGCGCTGGTGTCGTGCTGATGCCACGCGTTAGAGTCCGCAGAACGGCTCTACCTCGCAATATTCGATGGAATTGTTGGTTGTTTTGTTTCCCTGCGCGTCCAATGCTATGGTCATTAGTCCCGTGGGTGTAATGAACGTTTTATCCCAGGAGGTAACACCGGGAGAGATGACTCAGTGTATCAACTGATGTCACTGCAGAGCCTCTGACCGGAAGATACTTGGATTGAGCCCCGATGGCAGAAGGATTTTCAACATTAGCTTTTCAGTAAGTTCGAATTCAGTCGCTGTCTCGAGGAGAATTGTAGCGGACGGCTGCTCTGATCGGTAGTTTTCCGTGGTTTCTCCGATCAACTCGGGCAAATGCAGGAGCAGTACTCTAACAAACGGGCCACGGACTGCGATCGATCTTTCCTATTTCTTCCTTGTCCTATCCTCTCCCCTTACACGCATACACATGTACTAACATGCATGCACTACTACACATACCGGGAGACCAGACGTTAGAGCCTGTCCATCTGGGGCGGTGCCTCACTGGTGGGAGAAAACTGTTTGGGGAAAACCCCGCTAGCCAACTGTCGGTCGGTGCCGAATCTCACCATCTAGCGGGAGAAGAGCACTGCCACCTCCGGAGAAGAAACTTGCCCAACAATTACGGGAATAATAACTAGTAGTTGACGCGCGTTTCTTTCCCTTTTGAAACGTGAGGTTCGCCCCGCACTTACCTCATAAAATAAGGCATCCATCCATCCATCCATCCATCCATCCATTCATTCATTCATTCATTCATTCATTCATTCACGCATGCATTCATTCATTCATGCATTCATTCATGCATGCAAGCATTCATTCATGCATGCAAGCATTCATTCATACATTCATTCATTCATGCATTCATTCATTCATTCATTCATTCATTCATTCATTCATGTATTCATTCATTCATTCATGCATTCATTCATTCATGCATTCATTCATTCATGCATTCATTCATTCATGCATTCATTCATTCATGCATTCATTCATTCATTCATTCATGCATTCATTCATTCATTCACGCATTCATTCATTCATGCATTCATTCATTCATGCATGCAAGCATTCATTCATACATTCATTCATTCATTTATTCATTCATCTGCATGTATGGTTCCTGTGCTTGCGGGTTTCCACGTCTAGGTATCTACTCTTAGTGTGGCACCGACCTGATCGATGAGTTTCCGACAGGTCTTTCGAAATGAGTGGTAAACGTAAGTGTATACGTGGTAAGGAGAAGACAATGATGGAAGACAGAATGTACATTTGTTAGGGTTCTCCGGCATTCACCTGGTATTGTTTGGAGATTCACTAGAATACTACCATCAGGACAGCTGAAAACTAGAATTCTCCGCCAGTGAATTATTGAATTTGATTCTGCTGTGTTGTTAATGTACAATATCCGTCCCAGTCGGGATTTGAACCCCAGGACTTTCCGGTCATAGACGCAACTACTAAAACAGTTGTTGCACTAAGCAAGATCAATTAGTTCATTTGCCATGTATACGAGCTGCAAATTATATTTCTGTAATGAATTTTCTCTTTTCATTTTTCCCCTTCACATCGAATTTCGTTCACGGTTCAGGAAAATAAGTTTTATCAGTTACCGCGATGTGAGTTGTCGATATTGAGTTAATGGTACGCGTCAACATGAATAAAGTTTTTATCTTGTGAAGTATTATTTCACTCCTGCGAGTTTTATTTAACATTTTACATATTTTCATGTTTTCGTCACTTTCGCAACAGTTTCAATGAATCTTTTCATTTGAAAAAATGGTGCAATTTTTATATCTTTAATAAAAATGTATTGTTTTACCTATTGAAAACGAACCACTTAGTGAATGACACTCCGTAAAAATGAATTATTATTAAAGTCTCGATTGGTGAAATTGTTTGCTCGTAATTAACAATATAATTCAATTTTCGTGAGCAAATATTTCCACCCTTCATGGCTATTCATACATTTTTAAAAGCTATCGTGCGTACTACTTTTGCTGAGGTATGGAATAAATAACGTAATTCTGTAGCCACGGAGCATTTCATTGCCCGATTATCTTTCTTCCTATACTGTTAAAAATCCAGATCGCTAGCACAAGTTCGTTATTATGTATCAGGTGTAAATCACAAAAGCTACATTCGCAAACTGCTTTCGAGAGCTTTTAGTAAGTTAAAGTTTTAAATAAAAACGTAATTTTCAATTATGGATTGTCCTGATATTACCCTGACTGTCGGGATATTTCTGTAAAAGATAGGCGAACTTTCATAAACATTCATTGGTAAATATGTGTTATGTAAAGGCGTTTCTGAGGCTTTGAGAAAATAACGATTTATGTTGCAAGAGGATTTGTCAATTTTTTTTTATCATTGAACTTGTTTTTGAAGGTCATTGATTGATCATTTATGTTTATTTATGGATTGTAACATTTTTGTTTTGAAGAACCATTTTTATTTAGACATATGTCGTTTCACACACGATAAATAAAAATGTCGTCGGTAAGGTTACGTCCAAGGTAGTTGGAAGAATTTGTTGTGGTAAAATTAATTAGATTTATTTACACACATTTTAATTTCTAGAAACTGCAAGCTGCAGAACGGTTAATAAGGGAAAAATCCAAAGATTAAATAAAATAACAATTAATTCTAAAGTTAGTTGATTAAAATTTAAAAAAACTTGAGAGAGGAATTTACATTTATATACAATTTACATATTAAAAGAGTAGGCTTGAGTCGGTACAAAAACGCCGTGGACATTAGATGACATGGACACTGTTCGGCTACTTTAACCAAGATACCTAGCAGTTGCGTTCCAAAAGTGGTATTGATAATTTCATGTCATAACCGGTCCTCGCCTGTATGATGTTTGTTGGTCGGCATTGCCAACTGCTAGGAACGACGAATTAAAAACTAAGATATAAAACGAATACGTCTAAATGGATAAGTATTTGACGCAAGATATAGGCAAGGAATACATTAGTCAATAACAATATATTATGTACCTTCACGGAAATTGTATGAATGCAATGAATTGCTGACTGTAACGCCATTAAAATACAGAAAGAAAACACAAATTTTTCTGTCGAATATGGTACGAAATATGAAATAAGAGACTCAAGAAGACACACTTCTGAAGGCAGCTGGACACTCATCTGCTCACGAGAACAAACAGGGACTAATTGGATGTGTACACGTGCGTACTATTTAGCTCACGGGCGTATAGACTGTAGAATGTGCAGGCAGGAAACGCGGCTTTGTTCGCACAGCATGAAGATCAAATCCCAACGTATAATGCCTACAAGCGCGCACGCCAGTGCTCGTTTGCTCACGCGAAGCAACCGCCCTAACTCGTTTAATGCGCACGCACCGCAGGCACCCGAACGTTCACTTCGTCACCAACTCATACGCTGTGTGTATCCAAATATAGCTACACTGAATATAAGACGACCCCATAATTTGAAGAGGACTCCTGAATTTTTTAATTAAAAATTAACAAATTCCTACTTTTTAGGAAAGAAATGTAAATGGTCAAATGACTTGAAAATTGTTGATGAAAATGTCAAAGCTTAGTTCTATTTTAGCTCCCATTATTTTCTAGTTCTTTAAAAATTTCTTAATCATGATTTTTTTCAGTACCGCCTTCCTATGCATCATTGTTTCTTTCGTTTTGCTCCTTCTCCAATACAGCGTCGGTTCTTCGACTTTTTAGGCTCCCTTGAAAGTTGCATGTTGAATTTGCATTCATCTGTCATCAGACGCCCCCTAAGAAAACATTTTCTTTAAGATTTTTATCCTTTCGCGTTCTTGTTCGTGACCTCTAGTTCTTTAACTGTTCTTCCACATTCATTAAGAAAATACACTTGAAATTTGCATTGCTTTATGTTCGCATGATCGGATTGTGAACAGGTACATCTCCGTTCCTCTGTTTCACGAGTAACGCGGGTGAGTGAAAGCGGCAATCTTCCAAGTATCAGAAGTAATTGCTAAAAAACTATTTTTTCGTATCCTCACTTCACAACCCGTATATAGCAGAGCTACAAAGATGAGCTTTGGCAGTCTAGGCCAAGAACGGATTTTTAAGAGGATGATTACCATGGCAACATCAAGTAAACAAGACAATGTACAACAAGCTGTTGACGCACTGACAAATAATACTTATTATTTTTTAATACAGGATGTTTTTAACTAATTTATTGTAAACATTTATATTAACACAATTTGATACATTCTGAAATATTATACCTGGAACTGTTACGTCTTTCGGGCACTGAACACTCGTGCTCCATAATTACGAAACAAATCGCCAAAACCAGCCGCAAATTCTACACGCTTTAACAATTGTGACAGTACTGACAACTTCCGAGGCGATAATATAGAACAACATACATCTATACGACGAAAGCGCATGGTGTAATCTCTCTAAAAATTCAAACCTTTAATACGGAAATGAGTGTACGAAAAATAGTTGTATGCAACTCGGCCAAAATTGAATGATTTTGGGCTCGATTATTTTACCAACCTCATCCAAAATCATTCATTTTTCGGCCTTGATACATAAATAACTGTTTTATCGTTCTGTGTTTGTTAGATTTTGAATGCGCACATTTATCAATGTTTTTTTTTTTCATTTCAATCTCTTTCAAAAATGAAGAGTGCAGATTCGCACTCGCCCGACGTCGAACCGAGATTTCTTGCAGCTTCGTCGATCATCGCAACTTCGTCGGGTAACATACTCTTGGCAACGACTTTTATTCATTTTAACGTTACTCACTTACTACAATTTCATTCTTTTGAGATTCTATCCTTACCGGCTCATTCAAAAATGTAAGAGTGAATTGCCCGACAAATTCAAGGTGGATGTCTACAATAAGTCCGCGAATATAATAAAGTATTACATTTAAGTGTGATATTTATCGCCTTTAGAGCTGTTTGTTATATCGGTATTCGTGTTTCTTCTTTGCATGGAAAGGAAATGTAAAAATATAAATTCTAACCGACTCGGTTTAATATGCGAACATAACAAGACCCCTATTTTTCTAATGTGGTTTTAAGGGGAAAATACTCGTTTTATATTCATATAAATACAGTAAATACCAGAGGAAAACTAAAGATAAAATATATAATAAATTTACTAGGGCAATGAACGGAAAGTCCATAAATTGCTAATACATTGATTCTGCAATAGTCACGCGCGGATTAATTTCGCACGACATTATTTTTCGTTTCTGTTTAATATCTTTGAAAATAGGTATCTTAATTTCAATACCGTCCTACAAACATTCGTGAGAATCAATTCTTTAATTTTAGTTTAATCACTGCAGTAATTTCGGAGTTATCAGCGATTGTGGACTCTAGACCGGGGTAACTGTTGGCGTTATGTATTTTGCTCGGAATTACACAATCAATTGACTCCCTTTTACACAGACCACATTGTGGGACAACACCGAGCACCAGCTGCTCTTCACACGTCCAGGCGCGCCCAAGTCTTCCTTCCCTTGCCGGCAAGGCGCTCTTAGGCAGAGGAAAGAGACGCCTCAAAACGGCAACTGAGTGAGGAGATCATGCCTGGACGTCTACGTTAAAAAAGAGTCTCCTATGACGTTGCAACACGCACTGGAGAGGTAGACAGTTCTTCCTCAGTGCTTTAGATCGATTTTGTATCACTTAAAAGCGCCCGTTGTGTAAAACTCAATCAAAGAAAAGTAACTCGTAGCTCTCAACTACACAGTTATACATTTTCTCCTATACATCAAACAAATATTCTATGAGGTTTAGAAGAAGAATTTGTACGAGAACGGATTCCCTTCCTCTCTTCCTTCCTTCTTTCCTTCTCTTGAAATACAACCACTTCCTTCAATAGAAATACACATGCATTGCTTTGGTTAACGCTTACAGTTCTAGTTGAAATGAAACATCCTAACGTGAATAATTGCCACCAGCGACCTGAGAAATGGGCGATGAAGTGAGAATTCTCGTGGTTCCCAGAGACCAAAACGCAAAAATAAAAGATAAAGAAGAAGAAGAGAGTGGCGGAGAAGTTGGAGGAGGAGAGTAATACGCAGAAGAAAAAGGTAGAGGAGGAAGAGGAAGATATGTAGAAGATAGAGGAGGAATATATAGAAGAAGAACGTGGAGCAGAGGGAGAAGAGAAAGAGAAGATGGAGGAGGCTAAGAATAATTTATAGAAACTAGTGCAAAAGAATGGCACAGACTTTCTCGTAGCAAAGTTTTCTAATTTCCTTCGTGTAGACTGGCTTTACGTACTTGCCCCATGCTCTTGCTAGTTGCGATCTATCATCGTCTAAAGTCAAATTTTTTGCCATTTTCTCAACTTTTTGGTTTATTTATAGTGGAATCGAAATATTATTATACGAATATTAAAGAAAAGTAAAACTACCTCCTAAATGGCTATTTTCATTTTAAAAAATTGTAGCCGTTTTTAAGAAAATGATGATTAAGAGTTACTGTAAATGCGAAATTTGAATATATTTTTCACAAGAATCTATTGAGTTTTCAAAAAAAATCATTGGAAGCCACTTGAAGCACTTCCACTCGCAAATATAATACTGAATACAAATAGATGCAAATGTGTAAATTAACGGCGTGAGAGACATTTAAAAAAAATAGATTTGTAAGATTTGGAAAAACAAAATAATACAACAAAATGAACTTTACGTCATATTAAACAGTGCAAATAGCAGTATCCATGAGAAAAATTTGAAGTAAATATTTGGAGCCATTTTTGAGTAAATAAAGTTTGTGCGTTTCTGAAAATGCGTAATTTTGAGCTCATTTTTACAGAAAACTTTAGTTTTGGAGAAACATTATTTGACATTATTTAAAGCACTTGCACTCATTCATTTATTAATGTGTATCAATCACCTCTAACGTGATGATTAGCGACGTGATGGACAAGTGGAAAATAGAGTTTGTGCGTTTCTGAAAATGCGTAATTTTGAGCTCATTTTTACAGAAAACTGTTTAGTTTTGGAGGAACTTTATTTGACATTATTTAAAGCACTTGCACTCATTCATTTATTAATGTGTATCAATCACCTCTAACGTGATGATTAGCGACGTGATGGACAAGTGGAGAATAGAGTTTGTGCGTTTCTGAAAATGCGTAATTTTGAGCTCATTTTTACAGAAAACTGTTTAGTTTTGGAGAAACATTATTTGTCATTATTTAAAGCGCATGCACTCATTGATTTAATAATGTGTAGCAATCGCCTCTAATGTAATGACGTGATGGGCAAGTGGAGAAAAGAGGGGCGCACGTTGAGCGCGGTGAGCGTGAAGAGCCCCTCGAAGGCGCCTGCGTGCACGGAGGCGATGCGGTTGTGCGACACGTCCACGGCGCGCACCGACGACGTGAAGGGCGTGTTGAAGGCGTGCTGCTGCAGCTGCGCCAGGCTGTTCCAAGACAGGTCCACGAGCTCCAGCGCGGGCGCGCTCCCCACGAACGCGGTGCTGTCCAGCTGGTTGGCCGTCAGGTTGGAACCGGGGGAGCTGCCGGATGTTGTTGCCCGCCAGGTGCAGGTGGCGCAGCCGAGAGGTGTCTTGCGTGAACACCGCCGGGAGCGCTGCGATCGCGTTGTGCGACGCGTCACAGCTGGCACAAATAAAAATAGAATAATAATAAATAATTATACCTAATTGCCTACATTAGCAGAAATGTTGCTGAATATAACCACACAAAATGGTTTTCCAAAAGGTACCACGCACACTACTCAGGAACAACAAATAAAATACTCCCGTAAAACTCTGCAATAAATTAAATGTTTGAAAACTATACAAAAACTGCAATAACATAAATTAAAATAAATTAAAACAGTTCTTTTTAAACAATATTTTAAAAAATTGCAACACGTGAAAACCAAATGTTTCATTTCTTGAAGCTTTGCTTCTGCACGATGTCAATTGTGTTGGAAGTAAGATAACCGGACATACTGTTTTAACTGTCAGTCTTCACATAGTACCACTCGGACGCGCCACAGAGCTCCCGAAAACATGTGGGGACAGCAGGAAGTCATATAAATAGCACAGTTGACATGTGCGAGTCATTTTCATGTATTCTGAGCATTATGGAAGTGAACATTTTATTATAGGGATAGAAAGTTATCTATGAATATGGAGCACCGAACGTGAGCTATTCCAACAAACTTCAAAACTAGTGGTGCTTCAACAGCACGTACTTTGTTGCCATATATTATAATATGACAATTTCTGTCTTACACCTCAGTTATCATTTGAAAAATTCCTAAACAAACGAAGCGCGTAAAATACATATATTTCTTTAAATTCAAATTTACCAACGATGCACGATGCATATTTTAACCATAAATAAATTATTTGTTTGTATTAACGCGAGAGAAGAAGGTATCAGTGATGATCGCTTTCTGTTGTTTGCGCGCCGTTTGAAATTCGACCGGGAGCGGTGGCTCAGGGCATCAATTGATGACTCTGCAGTGCCTCTGACCGGGGGTTCTAGGTTCGAGTCCCGACGGAAGCAGGATTTTCGACACTATCTTGTCAACTAGGTCAAATTCAGTCGCAGTCTGGAAGACAATTCTTGAGACCGGCTGCTCAGATCGGAACTTTTCCGTGGTTTCTTCGATAAACACAAGGCGAATGCTGGAGCAGTACCCTAACAAACGGACCACAACCCGCGCGCGATCTTTCTTTCTTATTCCTTGTCCTATCCTCACCCCCATACACACACGTACTAGCATGCATCACACTAGTACACATGTCGGGAGAGCGGTCGGGAGCTTAGCGCTTGTCCCGGCTGGGGCGTTGCCTCGCTGGTGGGAGAGTCCTGGTTAGGGGGAAACACCACTAGCCCACGGTAGGTCAGCGCCGGATCTCGTCATCCGGTGGGGGAAGATCACCCTTCCCCATGTGAAAAACATGAACTACTCTTACGGGACTAACGACCTCTCTAGTTGACGCGCCTGAAATCACTTCTCAATCGACCGTTTTGGAATCGGCGCGCCAGCGGCGTGGCCGCACGTGTGGTGTGAGCGGCCTCTCGGAGCCGAGTCGCCGCCGGGACGTCGCCCACAGGCGCAGGGCAGCACCGGAGGCAGTCACACAGCGCCAGGCGATGCGCACGGGGCGGGCAGTGTAGTGCAGCGTCGCGTTAGGCCTCGTTCGCAGGGCAGACTTAAACGTACACGTAACATAGACGAAAACCTACAAATGAGTAAGGCCTCGTTCACAGGGCAGACTTAAACGTACACGTAACGTAGCGAAAACCTACAGACGAGTAAGGCCTCGTTCACAGGGCAGACTTAAACGTACCGTAACGTAGCCGCAAACCTACAAATGAGTAAGGCCTCGTTCACAGGGCAGACTTAAACGCACACGTAACGTAGCCGCAAACCTACAAATGAGTAAGGCCTCGTTCACAGGGCAGACTTAAACGTACACGTAACGTAGCCGCAAACGTACAAATGAGTAAGGCCTCGTTCACAGGGCAGACTTAAACGTACACGTAACGTAGCCGCAAACCTACAAATGAGTAAGGCCTCGTTCACAGGGCAGACTTAAACGCACACGTAACGTAGCCGCAAACCTACAAATGAGTAAGGCCTCGTTCACAGGGCAGACTTAAACGCACACGTAACGTAGCCGCAAACGTACAAATGAGTAAAGCCTCGTTCACAGGGCAGACTTAAACGTACACGTAACGTAGCCGCAAACCTACAAATGAGTAAGGCCTCGTTCACAGGGCAGACTTAAACGCACACGTAACGTAGCCGCAAACCTACAAATGAGTAAGGCCTCGTTCACACGGCAGACTTAAACGTACACGTAACGTAGCCGCAAACCTACAAATGAGTAAGGCCTCGTTCACAGGGCAGACTTAAACGCACACGTAACGTAGCCGCAAACGTACAAATGAGTAAGGCCTCGTTCACAGGGCAGACTTAAACGCACACGTAATGTAGCCGCAAACCTACAAATGAGTAAGGCCTCGTTCACAGGGCAGACTTAAACGTACACGTTACGTAGCCGCAAACCTACAAATGAATAAGGCCTCGTTCACAGGGCAGATTTAAACGCACATGTAACGTGGCGGGAGCCGTACAAATGAGTAAGGCCTCGTTCACAGGGCAGACTTAAACGTACACGTAACGTAGCCGCAAACCTACAAATGAGTAAGGCCTCGTTCACAGGGCAGACTTAAACGCACACGTAACGTAGCCGCAAACGTACAAATGAGTAAGGCCTCGTTCACAGGGCAGACTTAAACGTACACGTAACGTAGCGCAAAACCTACAAATATGTTACGAAGCAACACCATTCACAATGCCTTGACGTAACCGTAGACGTAAATCTGTAAACTTAAAGGATTCAGAAACTCCAAGCCTTTACGTTAAGGTAATGTCGGAATTCTACGGAACACCAATCACAGGGAATCATTAATCAAAGGGCAGCGTGGAGGGTAGATTTCAGATTGTGTTGAGGTAGCTTGTGGTTACATCGTTTTGTTATTATAATAGTGAAAACTAGTGTGCAAACACTTTTGTTCCGTGTAGTGAATTCAAAGTAAGAATTTAGGCAATTTTCTTGTGATTTTAACTTGACATGGCGAATAAACTAATTATGTTCGACGAATTACTCGTGAATTTGGTACAAGAGAATCCTTGTTTGTACGATGAAGGAAATGCGAGCACTACTACAACAGCTACTCGCATATATATCAAGACAAATCGATAGAAATGTCGAAGAGAAAGCTCGAAACTATGGTAGAAAGATCTTTCCACCGTGCTAGAAACGAATCGATCAAGTTTCAGTTCATTGAATTCTGATTGGTTCAAGTGAAATTTACGTTCCAGCTTACGTTCGTCATTGTGAATGTTTGTTTCTACGTTTAAATTTTACGGCTTAGCTTACAGCAGTACGTTACGTTTAAGTTTGCATTGTGAACGAGGCCTTACATTTCCGTGTTGGGAATTTAGACTATGTTCACTCGGAGATTACCAATTGTAAAGCTTTCATCGTTAAAAAAACAGTGTTTAAGTTGATGGACAACTTTCATTTATTAAACACTTCAGTTATCAGTGCATCGTTACAACAATGGGTTACGGGGAACAATGACTGCTAATTTGTATGGAAAAAAATTGTCAATTAGAATTGTTGATTTCGGTAGTAAGAAAATGAAAATGGGTAGAAAAATATAATAATTAAATATAATATTTTTATATTCATCAAAATTACTCGGTTTTTATATGCATTACTTTTTAATTTCCACATGTTATTGAGCAAAGCGAAATGTCTACTCATTTTCACATTTAACTCAATTAAGGGACGCAATTTAAAATAGGTTTTAAATAATTTCTAAAAGATTCATTTTAAAAGTTATAACAAAAGCTCGAAAAAGAAACGAATAAAGAAATATGTAATAATATACAAATTTTAACATAAGAAGATTCAACTGTCTAGCATCGCTATTTATTTTACGTCCACGAAGTGCAGTAAATTGAAGCGGTCGGATATGTTTGTCGCCAAATTACTCAAAAAATAATTATGTTTTCAAAAAAATACAACATAACGTTATTTGAATATGTTTCTGATAAACACATTTCATTATAAAAAAATAGTATCTTCATAACAGTACTTTTAGAAATAGACGCCGAAAACATTTAAAGTATTTTCAATTTTTGAAAAATCAGGGTTTTCAACCCACATGGAGACCTACATCGTTCTCTTAAACGTCCTTAAGGCGTTCCACCTACAAAATTTCATCAAACACGGTGAATCATTTTTGAGAAAAAATGTTTTAAAAAGAAAAATTAAAAATTGTTTATATTTCACACAAAATATCAGCCAGATTACGGAGGAAGATGGGAAGGAGAGTGGGTTACGAAGGCGAGGTTCTACGAGATGCTATTTACCTAGATTGAAATGAGAAGCACTGGTAACTGTGTGTTACGGACGAGTCGGCTTAAGTGATGATATTCTGATTTTAGGTGAGATAATGTATTTTTGATCCAAAGACATCTCACTTTCTTGTTATCAGTGCCTTGATACCTTCTGGTAGCCGACAGTGGTATGGAGTGAAAATTGTCTGTATAATGCCAAGGGAAGAAATTTGATTGGAGTTTGTAATAGCATTACTCGAAACAATGGCAGAATTCTAAATTTCCGATTGTTGTTGGAACTTTGAGAGTAAATAAATGTGGTGGACGATTTATAAGAGATCGAGTAATGCTGGCAACTAAATTAACTGAATTGCGATCCGAATCCAACTCTGGGATGCAAAAAGTCATGCGTCTGAGCGATATTGGCTCAGAGTATGTCTGTCACGTGAAAGGACGCCATTCAAGCCCCATGATTCATTCATAATGATCAACTCCAGAGACAATTACATCTACCATCCATCAATCACCAAATCTCTAATCTCCAACGATTTCTACTCAAATATATCCTCGGTAAATCAAATAGACCACCACTGTCCTTCGAGGAGGTTAGTTATACAATACACAATTTTAGCTTTCTGAGAAGGGCCATCCCTAACGAGTTATTTTCATTACTCAGAAGAACGTAATATGTATTGTGCTAAGTGAAATGAAGTGACGTTGAAGTGTGTTTCGGTTTCCAATGCCATTGAGAGTTTTGGGGAATCATGGTGGATTGAAACGATGTTTGGGATATCTGGATTTGACAGAGGATACGCAGCATTGCGACCTAGACTGAAGATAAGGGAGCACAGGGAAGAGTGAAGGTTTTGACAAAAATTGTGGTCTACTTGTGTTATGTGATTGCTGAATCAATGTATGTTTAATTTTCTGTAAATCTGGACGTTTGCAATGGTTGAAGTGCATTTATAATTCTTCTTAAAAATGTATTTGAATCGGTGTTAATTTTTCGAGACATTTAGGGGTAGCGCATAACCAAACCGAATATGTGTAAGCCATGATTTCTAGAATTAAAGATTTAAATAATGTTAGTCGACACTCACTTGTCATGAACGCGTATTAATTAGAGGAAAGAGTTTTGCTATTTTTGCTGTCTCTTTATTGGATATTGCATTTATGCGTGGTTTCCATAATATTTTATCTGGCAACACTCCTAAGTATATTATTGGTGAGGAGGTCGATAGTATATATGCATTCTGAAAATTGAATTCTATAGTATTTTTGGGACGGTACGCACAGTAAGGACACGAGGCGGAAAATGTGATTAAAATTCAAAAATCTAAACTCTGCTGATTCATGTTTTCTGATCGTGAGTGTGTACATGGGTGAGTGTTCGATTTGAAACATTCCTCTTGTACGCTGGCAGGTTTTGACAGGAATGTTGCAACGTCAAATCCGGTCAGTTGGTAAGCTTACGCAGTGCGTGCTGGATTACGCAAGTGTTTTTGAGCTTGTATTGTGAAAATGCGAAGGAATTGTGGAACTAAATTAACATGACTGGTATATAGAAACGTGAGTAAAGTATGTTGTTATAATATTACAAACATTTTGGGTCTGTTGTTGTATAAAAGTATGTTTGTCAACCTTTGGCAAAATTACAAAAAAATTATGAATTAATGAAGAGTTAGTTACTTTCCAAATACGTCGAAGAACAAATATTTTTGCATTGCATCGAGCATACATTCTATTTTTAAGTATGGAAAACGTTGCCCGTTTTGCCCCCTAAAAAAAGTTTTCCACGTTCGTGCGTTCTTCTGTCTTTTCTCAGTGTGTTTCGAAATGACCACTGTATATACTTGGGTTTTCGTGGCGTGGCAGCTGAGGGTATTATCTCCAAAATGGAAGATGGCACAGCCTTTTGCGTCTTTCTCGATCCTGCCGAGTTTTGTCGCATAATCGCGACCATATCAAGCAGTGCTGCAGATCAATCGATTCTAGCGGCAGGACCGAGAAAGGTACGAAAATCCGTGCCATATTCCATCTTATAATACCCTCAGCTGCTTCGTTAAAAAACTCGAGTACAGATGTGGTTATAGTAGCGCAAGTTTGAAATCTCTCTTTTGAGAGGAGCTTGTTTTCGCGGACTTACCCCACCGCTGCTACAGTGGCAGATTTCTTAGCCTATTGCGTGCACGCGATTCGTCGCCCTCCCCCAGCAAGGATGAGCTTATTGGTCATCATTGTCACTGCAGCCTTTGCTAGCCCTGTCGTCATTGTCGTCCTCAGAGGAGTGAAGAAACAATAATTTTTTCCACTTCTTCGTTCATAATCATGACTCTTTTCACATATTTCGCATCGATTTTCTTCACGTGTTCGCATTTCCTCCATCGATATGGGCTATATTCAGAAAATAATATTCGGCATACATTTTCTTTTACTCACAGAGTGGTACCGATGCTTTGTTTAGCAACACGATTCTTAATATAACTCCAAACTAATTCGATGGAATTGAGAACGTGATGGTAAGAAGGGAGTTTGATGTTGATTTTACCTACGAATAAGCACAATCTTAGAAACAAATAAGCACAATATTACGCCTGTGAACTTCACTTGCAATGAGGCGTTCGCTAAGACACACCACAGTGCCCAGCACTCAAAGGCGAAAGGGATAGGACTGAGAGGGTGATGCTCTTTCACTGAACCTAAATATATTCTTTTTTGTGCACAGGCCGCTGAAATTGTTTTGACTTGGGTAGCTGACGCTTGCACTGCGTGTTGGGTCAGGCCCAACAGCCTGCCTGTGGGTTGAGACCCTGCAGTGCGAGTGAGAGAGCGATATGTTGAGGAGGAGCAGCGGTGGATGGTGGGAGTCACCCCTCCTCGCGCATGCGCATTCGAAGGGAGAACTTATTTTTTTTTTTTTTCTTTTTTTTTTTTTTTAAATTTGTTGCGTCTACATCTTGACGCAACGCGTCTCCAAGCCCCTTAAGGGGCGTTGAGCGCTTTACACTTGGGAGTAATCCTCCATTAATGTGCTTTTTACTTTTTTAATAATTGTAAAGTCTCGTCACGTCGCAGTCAGTCAGTGCCTTTTATCCCTTCGGCCAGGGGCTCGGCGCCGTTAGATCCCGGGGTTCCTGGCCGGTCACCCAACCACGAACCCGCGAGTCTCGAATGCGCTTAACCTTCGTGACTTCACGGAGCGTAGTAAACGCATTCGGCTAGCGTCGCCGCCGACTTGAACTATACTTGGGTTTCTACAACCTGGCGGCAGACAGTTCATCAGCTATTACGGCTTCGCCCAATCGGGAGCTTAAACGTCAGCGTTTTAGCTCCCGATTGGCTAACGCCGTCCCAGCTGATGGTCTGTACCTGTGGAGGCCCGGCGCCGCCAGCACGACGTCGAGCGCGGCGAGGCGGTTGCCCTGCAGCAGCACGCGCGCCATCTGGCCGTGGCGGCGCGAACACGCCCGGCGCCAGGCGCGAGATGTTGTTGTGCGAGAGGTCGAGCTGGTAGAGCTTGTAGAGGCCGTCGAGCGCGCCCCGCTCGAGCTGCGCCAGGCGGTTGTGCGCCGGTTGAGTTGGGGTTGGGGGCCGCACACACACACACACGTCAGTTCTCTTAAACAGCGCACACGCCCTAAAAGCAAATTTTACTGGAGAGAAGAAAAATTAATTTGTTTGGTTTTTTCGTGTTTCCGGGCGCGTCAACTGCTTTGACCATTAGTCCCGTTAGTGTAGTGCATGATTTTTTCTCGGGAGATGGCGGTGATCTTCCCCCGCTGGATGGCGAGATCCGGCACCGGCCTGCCGTCGGCTAGTAGGGTTTCCCCCTAATCAGGACTCCCCCACCAGCGGGGCACCGCCCCAGCCGGGACAAGCTCTAAGCTCCCGACCGGTCTCCCGAAATATGAGGTAGTGTAGTGCATGTGTAAGGGGGAGAGGATATGACAAGGAAGAGGAAGGAAAGATCGCGCGGTCCGTGGCCCGTTTAATAGCGTACTGCTCCGGCATTCGCTTGGCGTTGATCGGAGAAACCACGGAAAACTACCGATCAGAGCAGCCGGCCGCTAGAATTCTCCTCCAGGCAGCGACTGAATTCGACCTAGCTGAAAAGCTAGTGTCAAAAATCCTGCCGCCGTCAGGACTCGAACCTAGGACCTGCCGGTCAGAGGCGCTGCAGTGGCATCAGTTGATGCACTGAGCTACCGCTCCCGGTAAAAATTAATTCTACCCGAAACTATTTCTTGGAAGGCAGAAAGGTACAAATCTTACTGCGACTTTGTTATTATTTTTGCAGGGATATTTTACAACTATTAAGGATTATATTTGACTGAAATTATATATACGAAATTTCTAAATTCACTTTATGAATTGTCTCGAAGACGGGAGTTTATTTGTTGCACTGTAGAAAAGCAGTGGTTGTTAAATTTCTATCATTTCATTTCCTAAGTTGTTTTTTCTACCAAGATTCGTTATGTAATAAAACAAAACAGAAAATATAACCAAGTATTAAAGAGCGCGTTAACTTTGGTTTGTACTGTGGATATTGTTGCCAAATACTCGTTTATAAATGAGCTTTATTATTATTATTATTATTATAAATAATAATATTACTATTATTATTTAGGTTTTACGAACACGAAACGCATGAAGTGTCTATGTGACGTTGCTGTTCGCATATTCTCAGATGTGTGTTCTTGCTAATCAATGAGCGATGAGCCATTTGAAGATGAGAGTTTGATCGACTGCTCGACTCCGGTCTCTACAGTACCGGCAGCGTATAAGCGACTCTGACAGTTCTCTCCCCTCGTGCTATGGTGCGTCATGTGACCTGCTCTGAAGCAATCAGTGTGAGAGGATTCGTTTACTTTCTCACATCCAGGGTTCAGCGTTGCCGTTCATCTGACTCGCATGAAGTCGCTTGAGAAGCGCGCAGATCCCTGTTATCAGCAGGAGCAGTCAATGAAATGTGCCTTTGCTGATGCGAGCCATGACTTCCGAGCACGAGTGCATTGGTCCAAGGCTAAGTCTCGTGAGGGCTACGTACATCTGGCAAACGTGCAATACTCTTAAAGAGCATCACGAATTTGTGTATGTTTTTTAGGTAGAAAAGATGAACGGTGGAATATTATTAACTCTCGACAATGTTGTGGGTGGAGTTGCGACTGCACTGCAGATAAATGCACTCCCAATTCAGAACGAAGCCGCCCGGAGCAGCATGACACATCCAGTTTTAAACGCAGGTAGGGAGACTATAAGGTTCGGTTGTGTCGAAGAATATGAACATGATATCAAGTCGTGCCATCGTCTGTCGGTAAGTGTTAATGTTTTGAGTTTTCATGTATGTATCATGTAGGTGGTGCCATGTGCGTAGTAATGCATGGCATCAGAGTATCGAAATGTCAGAGTCGCATATACGCTGCCGGTCCTGTAGTTTGTAGTCCAGGCAGTGGTTGATTACAACCCGACTCCTTAGCTGGTGTCGAAACTCTGCCTGCTTCACGGGTTGTCAGAACGCTGCATTGGAAAATCCTCAATGCTATGTGCTAATAGTGCCCGGCGATATTAAATACTTTGGATAATATTCCATTCTAATGAGAGCTCACATTGTAGCGACACGTAAGCTTGAGTACCACTAGGTAGGAGAGATGTCTGTGGGGAAATATGAGAGTTCTACCGAGATGACCACTAGGCGCTCGCTTTCGAAAATAATCCTGTGGACGCGAGTGACGGGCGAGGGGCGAGGGGCGGTCCTGCACCGCAGTGACGGTGCGCTATCTGCGCTCTGCTGATATCTCATTAACCCTACCTTCACCAAGCGTGGGCAAAGAGTGCCCATTAGTTCGTTTCTAAAACAAAATGTACTTTAAATTCAGAGTTTTTTATTCTATTTGTCAATAGCACCTTTAAAGATTTTTTAAACAATGCGATATTTTCTTGCATGGTCAATTTTTGCCCATGCAAAAATTTTTGCAAAACTTGGGACAAAAATATATGAAGGCTACTGAATTACTTTGACAACACTGTAGTGGTCGTCATTCATTGTCGAAGCAACACAGTGCAGCTGTTTGTACTTGTGGGTTGAATTTAACCTGAACGTATTTTTGAAATGCAAAAGGATGACTGATAGCGGTTTAAGTGAAGAAGAAGTTATTGAAGTGATGATAAACATAATTTAACAATGTACAACAAGATTACCCAACACTTATTTTAATGACCTTAATTGTTGTGTAAAATTTAAATTACTAATTAATTTCTAATTACATTATAAATCATTCACAAGACAAATATACCTAATTACAATATTATAGTCATGATAAGGAGTTGAACATATGGGCATTTGCTGCCCATGATTGGTAAGGCACGTTACCAAAAATAACTTGGTAATGCTAGGGTTAAAGTCGCTGCTCCGCAAATACACGTTTCATTCCTGCGTTCAAAATAAACCGAACGTGCTAACATACTGACTTCTGCCTCAATTTAGATCTCTAATGAAGAAATGTAATTCGAGCAAAAAGAGTAGATGCCAGTGGCAGTAATCATTCGGAATTGGTGAAGCGGTTTTAATTTAACTGAACGATTTGTATTGTGATAGAAAAAAAGCACATGTTGATTTGTCACTTTTGTGAAGAAGAAGTAATGGGACCTAAAACAAACACCCGGTATGGAAAAATATTTAAAATGAATTAAAGCTTTCAGTACATACACGTATTTTGCAACTGACTATGCGTCTAATCATCATAGAAGAGATAAACTTGGTATTGCATATATATATATATATATATATATATATATATATATATATATATATATATATATATATATATATATATATATAGCAATGTATCAAAAAGATTCAAATAATTTCAAAGAGATGAAAAGGAACACTTTAGTGAGGTGCATCTTAAGCGGAGGTAGTCGTAGGAACTTAAGGCAATGATCAGTAGGGTATTGGTGAAATCCGCAGGGTTCTCTAAAACTTCCGTAACATAAACTCTGTTCGCTCTACCTCGCTGAGATAGAGGATAAAGGTACCTTGCTGATCTCCTTAACACAGGTGATTCAGAGATACCTTCAGGCCTGCGAGGTGAGCCTACTGTTACTAACTATGATGCATTAAGAAATTAGAAAGCCACAATTATTTTCGAATCATCAAAGGAATATTATTCTAGTAATACGAAAAGTCAGACACATATGAATTCTGTCTTATGATAGAATGAATAGTCCCCTTTAACACGCTGAAATTTTGTTCCCGTATAATGCATATATACTGTAAGACGTGTGAAACTTAAGATGCCTAGCTTATGGTAATGCAGACGGCATAATTAGTCTGAGTGTCTCGGAAACAGCGTTAAGCGCGCCACTTTAGGAATTTCTCCGTTGTCTTCGCTTCCCTACAACATTTCCCTTTCGTAGAGTCGAACTGGAGGCGTTTGATTGGGTCTAACGGATGTTTCGTCACTGTAGGGCATGCGATTTTTCTTCACTGGCGAAAACACCATTACGATTTTACAAGAACTGAATATTACTCTACACATATATATGATGCTAGTTAAGTTTGAAAGGTCCAAAGGGAATTTTGAAACGCCTGTATATTTTACCGTGATTACCGGCTGAATAACTTGGAGCCAGCATTGCCGCTGCTCTGATCGATAATTATCCGTTGCTTCTCCAATCAGAACCAAGTGAATGCCGGAGCAGTACCCTTCTAAATGAACCACGGACAGTATGCGATCTTTCTTTCCTCTTCCTTGTCCTATCCTCTCGTCTTACACACACACACTCTCTCTCTCTCTTTCTTTCTCTCTCTCTCTCACACACACGCATACGCACACACAAACATACACACATACATACACACATTATCTTACATTCAACATGCACTACACTCTATCGGAAGACCAGTCGAGAGCTTAGAGCTTGTCTGAACTTGGGCGGTGCCCCGCAGCAGATGGAAGCGGCAGATCTCCGGCTAGCCAATTTGTACATCGACGCCGGATCTGACCATCCAGTGAGGAGGGGGAGCACAGCATTTCTAGGGATAGATAATTCCCTACACTAACGAGACTAATGAAGGTGGCGTTCACGGAATCATCAATGAATTTATCAGTGAATCAATTAGCTTAGAGCAAGGTAGAGTATTGCGCACCTGCGTGAGGTTGTGGTGCGCAAAGGTGCCGGGCGGCAGCGCGTCGATGAGGTTGTGCGAGAGGTCGAGGCTCCACAGCATGATGATGTCCCTGACGAAGCGCAGGCTGGCGAGGCGGTTGGCGCGCAGGTCGAGCGAGCGCAGGTTGGTGCAGTTGAGGAAGGTGGCCGGGTGGATGTCGGCGAGGCGGTTGCGCGCCAGCAGCAGGTCCCACACGCTGTACAGCCCGTGGAAGGCGGCGGGCTCCAGTGCGTGCCCCGACTGGGGGCCGACGCGAAGTCCACGGCGGAGGCCGGTTCGGCGCAGGTCCAGCTCCTTCAGGTTGGACGCGTTGCTGAACGTGAGCGGGTGCAGCGACGCCACCTGCGAAGCGACAGCGACAACTGTTATTTACTACAGCACAACCACGAGTCGAATCGACTGGCAGGTCCAGCTCCTTCAGGTTGGACGCTTGCTGAACGTGAGCGGGTGCAGCGACGCCACCTGCGAAGCGACAGCAACAACTGTTATTTACTACAGCACAACCACGAGTCGAATCGACTGGCAGGTCCAGCTCCTTCAGGTTGGACGCGTTGCTGAACGTGAGCGGGTGCAGCGACGCCACCTGCGAAGCGACAGCAACAACTGTTATTTACTACAGCACAACCACGAGTCGAATCGACTGGCAGGTCCAGCTCCTTCAGGTTGGACGCGTTGCTGAACGTGAGCGGGTGCAGCGACGCCACCTGCGAACCGGCAGCAACAACTGTTATTTACTCAGCACAACCACGAGTCAAAATCGACTGGCAGGTCCAGCTCCTTCAGGTTGGACGCGTTGCTGAACGTGAGCGGGTGCAGCGGCGCCCCTGCGAAGCGGCAGCAACAACTGTTATTTACTACAGCACAACCACGAGTCGAAATCGACTGGCAGGTCCAGCTCCTTCAGGTTGGACGCGTTGCTGAACGTGAGCGGGTGCAGCGACGCCACCTGCGAACCGGCAGCAACAACTGTTATTTACTACAGCACAACCACGAGTCGAATCGACTGGCAGGTCCAGCTCCTTCAGGTTGGACGCGTTGCTGAACGTGAGCGGGTGCAGCGACGCCACCTGCGAACCGGCAGCAACAACTGTTATTTACTACAGCACAACCACGAGTCGAATCGACTGGCAGGTCCAGCTCCTTCAGGTTGGACGCGTTGCTGAACGTGAGCGGGTGCAGCGACGCCACCTGCGAAGCGGCAGCAACAACTGTTATTTACTACAGCACAACCACGAGTCGAATCGACTGGCAGGTCCAGCTCCTTCAGGTTGGACGCGTTGCTGAACGTGAGCGGGTGCAGCGACGCCACCTGCGAAGCGACAGCAACAACTGTTATTTACTACAGCACAACCACGAGTCGAATCGACTGGCAGGTCCAGCTCCTTCAGGTTGGACGCGTTGCTGAACGTGAGCGGGTGCAGCGGCGCCACCTGCGAAGCGGCAGCAACAACTGTTATTTACTACAGCACAACCACGAGTCAATCGACTGGCAGGTCCAGCTCCTTCAGGTTGGACGCGTTGCTGAACGTGAGGGGGTGCAGCGACGCCACCTGCGAAGCGGCAGCAACAACTGTTATTTACTTCGTACGCGTAGGCTTCCGCGGCTCGAGTCGATGACTTCTTGTTCGCTGTCCGGGTGACGCCGCGTAGTGGGCTGAGGGCCCCAATACCCTGAGGAAGCCTGCGACATGTCAGGCGAAACGTCGGCCTCTCAGCCCACTACGCGGCGTCACCCGGACAGCGAAGAAGAAGATATTATTTACTTCACCCTACAGCACAACCACGAGTCGAATCGACTCGCTTAAGTGCCCATGCGCAGCCCGCACGATGCACTAGCACTCTCACCGGTCACCTGTTTAGGTTCCGCTGTTTAGTGCGTCTTTGACTTCTGCGGAGTTCGTGTGGCGTCATCATATTCAAAGACCAGTGAGAAGAAATTACTCATGATTAGCAATAAGAGACTATTTTAGTGGGCGGTGATCGTACTCATCGTTAGTAAAAGAAACTATCTCTGTCTTGGCTTGTTTTGACAATTACAAATTGAATATTCGTTCAGCCACTCTATTACAGGTAATTCTTTGAAAAACAAGGAAAACCAAACCAAGAAAATTTATTATTTACACTTCTTTTACGTTGAGTGAATAGATTTGACTCTTGCTTAGTAATAACGTACATATAAATATGATTAGTGTTCTAGAGTTTATAGCTAATTCTTACACATAAGTTGTATCACTTGATACTAGATGGCTCGACCGAAGGCCTTTAAGCCATTGCAATATCCAGGGCTTGATTTCTGACGGAACGACGTTGCGATACCGCGGAAATAATTATTAAATTATATTATTAATATATACATATTTCTCTTAAACTAATAATTAATTTGGGGCGCGTTTCGGGACCTAAAAGTTTACAAATCAAGAACTGTCTACATCCTACCGCGTTCTCAACTTTCGAATTCTGGTATTCACCCCAAAGCTAGAACTAGCTAAATCCATGCAACTGCGTCGCACGAACAGAACTGTAAAAATGTTGCATCAGGAAAGTATAACTCGTGAACTACTCGGACAATTGTTTCTAGTTGCTCAATAGTTGTTCTTCAATCCTAATGAAATGAAAAGTTTACAAATTCTGGAACAATGTGCAACTATTCGCTGTGAACACAGATTTAAACATGTTGCTAAAAATATCATTGATGTGTTTTAAATTTATCAATACAATTATACAAATACAATTATTCAAATTATCGTTTCCATGTTGTCGCGGCAGGAAGTAATAAGAATTTTTACATTTTTTTTTCTTTTTTAAAATTCAAAATTTATTGCTTATTTATCCTTGAAAATATATTTTATTACATGGGAGTTTTTTTTCAATTTTGAAAATGTGCACACAATTCACTTTTCCCCATAGCACGTCATACGCAGTTTTTAACTGTTTTTTGACTAAAATAAATAAATAAATAAATCAAGATATGAACATTACGTACATGAACACTGTAGTGGCCTGTAGTAAAAAATTGAGCCATTCAGATTAAATACATAGCGAACCTCGTACAAAATTATCGATTTCTTTGAAGGGAGTCGGATGTGCAAGGTAATTGCTCGACATTGCATTTATATGCAATCACTAATTTTTGCATTTAGAAACACTTGTTGATCTTCGAACTTACAAATTTCGCTAACCTCGCTTCGCTAACTATAATCTTACACACACTTGCTCGCACTAGACGACAAAGTGACTGGTGAATTCTATAGATCGATTACAACTCACTCAAGACGAAGCAAGACTATTGTGGTTGCATATGACGGGATGTAAGCGTTCATTCTATTAATTTCAAGATTTATTAAATATTATTATTATTATTATTATTATTATTATTATTTGTACAATAAAACAGGATTAAAATAAGTGAAAACACGTCTAAGGACCGCTACTTTTCAATGAAAGAATCACGCAATGTGGTTAAGTAGAAAGCTAAAATTTCTTTCTAAATGACAATTCTTACGGAGTGTTTACACAGAGTAAGATGATATGATGAATATAAAAAGACAACATGTGACCTATTGGTTGACATTTCAAAACATTCTTGCACAACATTCGTACTACTACTTTAATGGAAGTAGTTCCGAAGTGTGATCGTAGAACGTGCTGCTATCGTTAAATTTCCGTAATGCCACTTCCTCTTGATTCGCAACTGTTCTGCTAGAAAGGACCTCACATTAAGCTGGGAACATTCATAGCCCGAAGTATAGTCATTCACAGTGACATATTCATTGTATTTACAGCTACATCGTCCACCAACATGATGTTGCAAATGGAGATATAGAGCTAGCAGCGTACAATTCCGCCTCAGTCGGGAACAAATTCCATTTATCGTGATTACGTACGCAATACAAGTCACTCGATTACACCCGATAATTCTGATGGAGTTTGTTTTACGATGTAAATCTATTGTAATGTTAGAGTTCGTACATACACAGAGACTCAAAATGAGTTCTTATCCTATTCTATACAGTGCTTTACATTGTGTAGAAACTCCCTAATAATTTGGAGATATTCAAGTAGAGAAATTGAAGCAATAAAATTGATTTTGAAGTCTGTAAATAAAATTTCGTGGGTTCTTTGTAAATCAAGGAATATTAAAAGTATTAAATATTGTATTTAAACACATAAAAATCAAGTATTCCCGGATTTCAATGTATTTGGCATGTAGATTGCAGAGTTTATCATGTTTAACGCCCTAAATACCATTAACATGTCATCAAATAAATTAATGAATTGCATGAGCCGAAGCTATCGAATGATTCAGTATATACTGAAAGAAGATCAATCAATTTAACATGATTTAACAATTGGAAGGGTCAGACAAAAATGTGATGGATATGGTGGTCGCTGGTCCTGAAGAACTTAACAATAATTGTTACCGATCTAAGCATTTCTCGGTTCATAAGGCAAGTGCCCTGAATGTAAAAGACAAAAGTCACGAATTCAATTCCGGCTGAAGGTAGTGTTTTTTTTCAATAGTGAAAAATCTTGTGCGATGTCACACTTGTAGCATGTAAAATAATATCGGCAGATGTTCAGTAAAATACAACCATCTGATAATATCCCGACGTAACAGGATATCATGCAGACATTTTGGGCATCATCTTCTGGGAGCGACTTTTGGCGAAAGAAGTGAGACCCACCCAAACCCAGGCGCCACAAGGGACGGCCGCGAGGCGCACCTTCTGGGCAGATGCCTTAGACTCACACTTACGGTGGTTTTGTTGGTTTGAGTGTTCGCAGTATTATCACAAGGAGAGAACTATCTAAAAGAAGTTGCGCTTGTAGACAGCGTTGTACGTTTGAAACTTTGGGGGAAGTACTCACATTTATGCGATGTAGGACATTGTCCTCATTGGTCAGCGTTCTCGCTTTCCATAACAGACCCCGGGTTCGATTCCCGGTCTGGCAAGATTATAATGTGCGTTTTACTTGCAATGTCCCAGTATATGTTGCTGTGTGACGATGAGAAAACTTGCTTCTCAGGTTGAGAAGACCACAATACGGCGTGGGGATGTCTTCGTCTAACCACACGTACCCCCTTAACCCATGTCCGCGAGGCCGAGACGCTGTCGGTAGGTCATGGCCCGAATGCAGGTTGACGCGCCAAGTAGACAAACAGACAGCAAGAATGTGAATTGGGATTGAGATATCCCGCTTTACACCTGAGAGGTCCGGGGTTCCAGTAGGGGTGGAGGATGCGTTGCACGCTGGATCAAAGCAATGAACGCTTCTCGCCGCCGACGAGACCCTTTTGTGACGTGAACGGATCACATAAACCAAGCGCAAGATACTTTGTATTCTGCTGAGATCTCTAACCAGTTATCTTCTCCAGGGGAGTCGAACGGGGGGCAACGTAGTACTCGCAAGGAAATCTTCACTGGGCAAACTTGCCCCGGGCGTCTGCTCAAATGGGGCCTCTATTTTTCTATTCAAAAGAAATAAAACATTTGATAACTTTTTTATATTTAACATAAATATTTTCTTTTAACAGTACTATTTAACTTCTAAAAGTTAGGTTTTTGCTATGAGAAATGAATTTTGTTGATCTGGGGTGTCTATGGAATTTTTTAAAGCTGTTTAAAACGAGGGACCTTGTGGTGTGCCTGTGGTACCTTGTTCTGCGAGAGGTTGAGCGCCTCGAGGCTGTGCAGACCCTGGAAGGCGGCGGGGTCGACGCGCGCCACCTCGTTGCTGGCCAGGTTGAGCTGGCGCAGGCGGCAGGGGCCCGGCGGCGCGCAGAAGGCGGCGGCCGGCAGCTCCGAGATGCCGTTGTCCGCCAGCCGGCAGTCCTGCAACACACAAACGTGTTCCTCGGAGTGGGCACCTAAGCTTTTAGTTTTGTCCCCATCCCCCGCCGACGCACACCCCCATTCAATGGGGGGCCGACGCACACCCCCATTCAAGTCAGATCGGCCTGCCTGCTCAGAGCTCCTAGCTATCCACGCTAGTACCAGAATCAAAAAATTGCTCTATTCACGTGCTAGGGACAAGTCTCTCCTCTTTGCCCAGAGTGTTGGGGCACTGCCACGACGAAGCCAAGTGCCCAACTGGTGTCCCAGGGTGCTCGGGGCCCCCAACCCGCCTACTCGTTGCCTGCCCCTCGAGGCCTTCGACGTGAGTCGGCCGGAACCCGGCCAATCGTGACAGAGAGGTTCGTGTTCCCCGTCTGGGCTTTTATAAGTGGAATATTGGACTACACTGCCATGCTGCGTGGGGGATGCCGGCCACAGTATCCCATGCTCGATCCCGACCAGTCAAGGATAGTCTTTCTCGTGTTAATGAATTCAATGGGACGAACAAAAACCTTGTGGTACTCCGTAATTAATATAAATAAAGAAATAATCAAACCCCACATCATAGTGTTAATATTTATTAAAACAGTGACCGGGAGCTAGCTTTCGGAAAGTTTTTACTATTTTAAATTCGTTCTACAACAACACAAAAGTAATGTGGTTCACGGCAATGTGAGAAACAGATAATCTATCTGAAAAGTAAAACCAGCTCTTTTCTACAAAATATTGTTGATTAATGTGGCAATCTCTTACTTGGTTTTGTTTTCAAGACAGATCATCAATTTCTGAATGTGATCCACGTAGCAGATTACTGTACTCCCCATTGAATATGGGAAAACGTGTTACCAAATGCTAGCACTGGGACTATGTTTCTTTTTATAATAATTTTTTCGTATTATTTGTAACGTTATATAAAAAGACAATAATTTTATTAGAATTATTTATTACATCTAATATTTCAGCTATCAATGCAGATCTTCCTTCAACAATCTACTTATAACAGTCACTATGATTAATACCTAGCACCTTCTAGAACGAAGTCTACAAGTAAAATTCTTCTTTCTGTTGATACATGGCCAATAATGTGCTCAGAAAAGCTGAATATATTTATCTGCATGACAGAGGAATTCTTTATCATTTCAACAATGCTAGGCAGTTTCTTTCGTTTGGACAACTTTCATCCTTGCCTTTATTAACGAACAAATTTCTAAAAATTATTTAAGTCTATACGTAATATTGTTGAATACAGAATTTACAAATATTTTCAATAAAAATAATATTTTAGTTCCTTTGTACCTCAAATTTGTAGTTTTATAATACCTTGATTAATCGAAACCTTCCATATTTTATTTCTCGATCACTCTAATTTCTAGAAGACGTCATTGGTTATTTGAAAATGTCTCACAAATTTGTTTCATTAAAGACCGAAACGTCGACGCTAAGCCGTGAGATTGTAAATGCACAACCAAGTAGTGATTGAAATTGGCGTATATTATACGCTCCATTTTGTTCATATTGGATGTACCGTATTGACATGGTCACTCATTTATTTCCTGCTACGTAAGTGAATAAATGATTGGGCTGGAGTGAAGACTCAGTAACAACTGTAACCATGATTCAACAGTTTTCTGGTATTTGGAATTGTTTTACCATATGCAAAATGTTGGTACGGATCCAGTTACTATAAATTATTCCTTTTGTTAGCACCCTTTTATCTATTACCTCACAAGATAAATTAAGTTGGTATCTAACAAAATGTTGTGAAGATACCTCTGGTGCAGTACTTTTACACTTTGTTGCAACGTATGCTTTTGTAAGAAAATGCATTTAACTTTTCTGCCATGTGTTGCTTTACACGAAAACGGTGAGCCCTCCACCTTTCATAATTGGTTTCGGAGGCCTCGGGTAAGGTTTCGTACATCGCAATCTATCAAATGAGTCGTTTCAAATATTCTGATATATATTTTGGAATTTGCTTCTCTAAATATCCCTCTTTTAAACTATGAATGGCTGTAGTATAAAATTTCAAATTCTTTGTAAAATTACATGTAAATTATCTTATTGAGAGAATAAGTCTAACTCCATTTGCTGATAGGTCAATAGAACGAAGAATAGACTCTCTGTTGGGTAATAAGCAATTGACAGTTTTACGAGTGGAATGTTTATTCATGAACAGTACCTGACCAATACGATATAAAGCACAATTTAAGGCCTGATTCTTTGAAGTTATAAATCAGAATCGTGCTATTTTCGCATTTAAAGTAATAATTTCCTAAGTATAGAATATTTGCTGGGAGAATTATGATTTAATAAAATAATACGAGTACATTATGTTTGAAGAATTGTTCAAAACATAGTTTCTGTAAATTGAATGACTTTCCTAAAATTATTCTTTGAAAACATTCCTATTAGGGGTAAAATTCGCTACTCTTTGTTAATGAAATGTAATTAGTCAATGAAAAAGAGACCGACTCATGATAGGAATAATTCAATTCTAGATTTCGTAGAATTGATACACAAGTCATACGAATTAAAAATAAGTTCTTACTAATAATACGCAATTGAAATGCAGATATAAAAAATAGGAATCCATTGAACGTAGATCCAAAGATAAGTGTAACACAAAATCGTAAAAAATAACCGAAAATATCTAATAGGATTCTACATAGAAAACGGTATTTCAGGGTTACGACTCGCTTACTCTGGTGGGAATTTACGATAGCCGATTGTTTGGTTGATTAGTTATTCCGGGAAAGTCAACTGCTAAGATCATTAGTCCCGTAAGTACAGTGCATGCTTTTATCGTGGGAGGTGGCGGTGATCTTTGGCTGCGTGGCGAGGTCCGGCGTCGACCTACGTGCATGCGTGATTGTTCCCAACCAGCGGGGCACCAATGTAGTGTATGCAAGGGTTGTAATGTAGTTTGTATCAGTAAGAGATGAGGATAAGACAATGAAGAGGAAGGAAAGATCGAAGTCAGTGGCCCGTTTGTTAGGGTACCGAAGTGGAAATCGGTTGGTGTTGCTCGGTGAGACCACAAAAAAACTATCGATCAGACCTGCCGGTCACTAGAATTCTCATCCAGAGAGCGGCTAAACTTGATTTAGATGTTGCTAGTGTGGAAAATCCTGGCACAATTCGGACTCGAATCTTTAGAACTTGTCAGGTCAGAGGCACTGCAGTGGCATCAATTGCTGCCCTGGACGACATAGGCTTCCGCGCCGAGTCTTATGGGTACTCTTCACTGCCGGCGTGACGCCGCGTCGAAGTTGTGCTGGCGACGTTTCGACCATTTTGTCATGGTCTTCCTCAGGGCTGGTCGTGGGAGTGATCGGCTTTCGAGTTTATACTTGTATACTATTGGCCCGTTTGGCCGGCTAGTGCAACGGATCACTCTCAATCATAAAACGGAGCGCTAACCACTCGAGCCCAGCCCAGTCCTGAGGAAGACCACGACAAGAAGGTCGAAACGTCGCCATCACAGCCTTCGACGCGGCGTCACTCGGACAGCCAAAAGCACCATAAGATAGTTCGCTGACTTCCAGAGCATCAACTGATATCAGACGCGCAGACCTGCCCTGAGGAAGACCACGGCAAGAAGGTCGAAACGGCGGCAACACAGCCTTCGACGCGGTGTCACCCGGACAGCCAAGAGCACACTGGCACTGACTGTCTGCGGAAGCCCACAACTTCCAGAGCACCAAGTGACATCATTGCAGCCCCTCGTAGGGTTTGCGTCCCGACGGTGGCGCTACCTCGAGGTGCGGCGCGTGGCGGACGGCGCGCAGCTCCGCGATCTGGTTGTTGCTGAGGTCGAGCAGCGCCAGCTTGGTGGCGTTGGCGAAGGTGAGCGGGTGCAGCGCGCGCAGGTTGTTGCGCACCAGCACGAGCTTGCGCAGGCGGCGCAGGCCCTGCAGCGCGCCGCCTCCACCGTCGCCAGCCCGTTTAGGCCGGCGCAGCGTGCGCAGGTTGGTCAGCTGCAGCGCCTGGAAGGTGCCGTTGCGCGGCCCGACCCTCGGGAGTCCGCGCACCTGCGATGCACGCCACACGCGCACGCCCACGGTCAAACAATCAACTGACAAGGTAATCAGCTGTCGAGGTAATCAACTGTCAAGGTAATCAACTGTCAAGGTAATCAACTGTCAGGGTAATCAACTGTCAAGGTAATCAACTGTCAAAGTAATCAACTGTCGAGGTAATCAACTGTCCAAGTAACCAACTGTCAAGGTAATCAACTGTCAACGTAATCTACTGTCAACGTAATCAAAACGTCCCCAAAACTCCCCAAAAAATTCCAAAACATAGTATCAATTCTGTCAACAGATTCGCGAATCCAGCGGGCTGTATTGAGTTCGCGAAGAACGTTATTCCCGTTATTGAATAGGAAAAGGAACTCATAGACTTGGACGAATGAAGGATATTTGTAATTGACAGCATTACTTCCAGAAATATAATGAACGCCTTTCAAGTTCTTCACACAGGAACTCCTTATTAGCATATTTATTCCTAATACTACCATCGAAAAACCTAAAGTGAACAAGTTACATAATTGGGTGAGTGAGCGAGTATTGTGGGGAGTATTTTGACACTTCAGGCGCAATAAAGTTAGGCGGCGTAGTCGGTGAGTGACATGTTGAAATGAATCGCATTCATTTTATAAAAATTAGCTAACTTGGGTTGGTGTAAGGTGCTCCCAAATATTTTGACACTCCGCCAAATGTACCGCATGCTAATAATTTATTATGTAGATGAAATTAAACCAAATTGAACTGCAAACCTCTTGTTTAAAGACATTTTATTTACATTATTTTTTGTAGTGTAGTATTTTGAGTGTAGAGGAAAGAATTAAGGATGAGAATAGATTCGATTATTGGTTACATTGATAATATTATTTCAGTGACGATTTGTATGAACAAACTAAAAGACTCTTCACAACTATCGCTAACCTTCAACTGTCACATCCGATGTATCAAGATTGTGTTCACTGGCTGAAGAATACATTTCAGAAGAGATATACTCTTCAGGGATACTCACCTGTGCTACAACCTGTTGAACCCGCGTCCGCTGCTATGAACCGAATTTCTTTCTTTCCTTTCCTATCATAATTATTAACGTTATCACGGCGATCAGCAGCAAATAACAGCCGAAGTTGAAGTCCATAAATCGAGGCGACAGCGAAAGTTGCTTCATTCGATGAAAATAAATCAAATTAAAGAAGATTAACCAACCAAGTCTGTTATTTGTATTACCGACCGAGTCGTTCAACATTTTTCATAACAGCATATTCTTATGAGAAAAATACCTTTTTCTGAGAGTAGGAGTATTTATGTGCTGTCTTTAGTTGCAATTCTTTTGTGTCGATTGTTCTCAACGAACGGCGACTGTTAAATCCATTAGGCAAGAGGGGCATTTCTTTCGTGTATTTGTTGCGTGCAGGTGATATAACACTGGAGTGTATTATTGAATTGAATTGAATTGAATTTGCCTTATTTTACGTGGCGAGACTCAGGCCATGAGGCCTGCTCTTCCGTCTGACCACGCAAATTTCGTTACACTCCTTTCACCTATCATGGGAGAAAGAAGGTATTACTTGGGCGACGAAACAGGCAATTTGAATTTAGCTCAGAGGCGTCATTTAGGCTTGAGGATCTTTTACATGCAGTAAATGTACTAACATGGGTCAGCCGGCTTTACTTCCCCTCCGAAGGAAGGCGTACGAAGGATTTTTTCGCCCTTAAAAATCCACGGCTTCGATCGGGTTTGAACCCGCAAACTTGGGTATAGCAGTCCGATACGCTAACCGCTACTCCATCGCCGCCGATTATTAGGGGCTATAGCGTGGGGGTGGGTGGGGGGGTTACCTCGCTGAAGCGGCTGCGGTTGCGCAGGCCGCGCAGGAAGGAGAGGTCGGAGGCGCTGGTGTCGACGCACTGCGCCACGTCCTCCCCGATGCACACGCACGCCCCGGCCAGCGCCGCGCAGTTGGAGTTGGGCCCCGCAGCACCGCGCCAGCGCCAACGCCGCCACCACCAGCAGCAGCACCTTCGGGCTCTGCATCGCGCCCGCTCCGCACCTGCGCAACACAGCACGCGTTAGACGCACAACATAGATTTATTACTAATTCTGCAAACAAGGTCCAGAACTTGGTGGCAGAATACACTAACTAAACATTACAGAACTTAACAACTATACAAAATTTTACAAATTTTACACACTTTACAAATTGTGTGTGTATATATATATATATATATATATATATATATATATATATATATATATAGATAGATAGATAGATAGATAGATAGAAATAAATTTTGTTTTTCTTTTGAATATGAGAATGTATATTTCTTCACAAATATTTATAATCTGAAATTTGAACTGCTTGTATAGGTATTAATTCCTCTCCGCCCCCGCCGCAATTAATTTTTATAATTTTATCTGCTATATGTTCCTTAATTTTTGCAATCATACAATGTGTCTTTCTGTATTGATTTTTTGTTTAATTTGAACTGCTACTAATCCTCCCGTTGCATCCCCTCCTTACCGTTTTTGAAATTTTATCTATCTGTAACTAAATATTTTAGAGTTATCCATCAATTGTAATTTAATTTTTTCTATCTTATTGTGTATTTATTTATAAAAAATTTTTTTGTATCTTTCTGTATTCTGTAGACTGACGATGACGGCAAAGCCGTCGAAAGCCGGCTATCTTAATAAAGCTGATATGTTGACGAAGATGACTTCTTTTATTTCTTCTTATAAGAACGTCAACAACATCCAATCAGAATTCCCACAACTTTACAAATTGACATAAACATTTCACCGTGCAAGCTTCCATGGCACTTCACTTCACTTCACTTCACTTCACTTCACTTCACTTCACTTCACTTCACCTCGCCTCGTCTCACCTCACCATACTGCCAATCACGTTTTAATGTGATTTGAATGGGCAAAAAATGGTGCTATTTACCACTTAAGTTTGTGTATTGCTACGACAAGTTTGGTAATTTTAGGGCTTTAAGCTGGCATCTCTGGGTTGAGCCCTGACCAACTGGGTGATCAGCGTTATTGAGTTCATAACCTCAAAATGAAGTTGGACGATGGCGAGTCGACCTGCAAATTCCACATTGGTTGAACAACGTTCTGTCATAGGTTTTTTACTTGCTGAATGTGAAAAAGCAGCTAATGTATTCTCTACAATGACTAAAGTGCATGGTGAAAGTTGTAAGAATTTTTACAAGTGAGTAGAACATTAAAGTAGTCGAGACTCAGTGTCTGATAAACACCGTTCTGGTCGCAACAGTAGGAAAAGTCATGTCGACAGTGTTTGGGGACGCTGTAGGTGCTTTTTTTTTATTATCTCGATGGACAACGTACAATAAACAGCCTATACCACACAGATATGCTTTTGAACAAGGCGAATACAGTCATAAGAGAGAAACGTGAATCGCAGAGGAGAGGTGTCATTCTCCAGCAAGACAACGCACGCCCACACACTGATCAGCAAAGCTGCGAAACCACCGACAAAATGGATTGGGGGGTACTGCCTAATTCCCCTTATAGCCCCGATTTAGCACCATCTGATTTCCATTTGCTTGGTCCACTGAATGAGCTATTACTTGGGAAGAACTTTTAGGATAACCAAGATGTCACAAAATGTGTGGAAAATTGACTGAAACACTAAGATAAAGAGTTCTTTGCTGCCGGTGTAAAAAAAACTTATAAGCCGTTGGAACAAGTCCATAAATGTTGGTGGAGATTATATTAAAAAGTAGGAAAAGTTCTGCTTTGTAAAAATAATTTCTTTATTTCTCCAGATCAATTTGTCTCTTTAATTATGGAATGCCCCTAGTATATTTTAATTATTTAAGGTCGATTTTCAACTGCTAAGGTAAAGGTGTTGCGACTTCTGTAAATAACATTAGGGGGTGACTGTAACGATAGAAGGTTACCCACAAACATCCATGCCGTGGGCGGGATTCTAACCCGCGGCATTGGTTATTGTTTATTTGAATTATTAAACGTTACGGATAGCACTTATTAAATAAAAAAGCGGATATCTGAAATTTGTAAATAACTTGTATTGCTGAAATCTTGTATTGGTGGCTATCTTCTATTGGTATATATTTGAAATGAGTGGACATCGCCAATATGCAAGCAACTATCATTTGTGAACATCTCGAATTTGTGATCGTGTCAATTTTGTAAACTTCTCCATTTTTCAAATTTTTTGAAACATTTCCATTTTTCATTGATTGATTGGTATTTCCGTGCACATCAACTCCTACGATCATTAGTCCTGTTAATGCTCAAAATGGTTTCGCCTGCTGATGGTGAGAACCGATGTAGTAGAATCTCCGACAATGCGGCACCGGCCCAGACGGGACAAGTGTAAGCTCCCGCCATGTGTAGCAGGGTAGTTCATGTAAGTGTGTGTGAATAAGGGTAGAGGATAGGACAAGAAAGAGTAGGGAAAGATTGTGCGCTGTCCGTAGCCCGTTCGTTAATGTGCGTTAGCCCCGACATTAAACTAGTATATAACGGAGAAATCACGGAAAACAACCGATCAAAGCAGCCGGCTGCTGTATTTTTCGTGGCTGATTCTTTCTTAGCTACCGGGACTCGATCTCTAGGACATTTCGAACTCAGTTCCTTCAGAGACAGCGGCAATGTTGGCTCTATGCTAACTCAGCCAGCATAAGTTGTTTGTTTGTGATTCCGAGCGCGTCAACTAACGTGGTCGTTCGTCCCGTACGTGTAGTGCATGTTTTTCTCTCGGGAGGTGGTGGTGATCTGCCACCGCTGGATGGCAAGAACCAACGACGACCTACGGTCGACTAGTGGAGTTTTCCCCAACCAGATATCTCCCACCAGCGGGGCACCCGCCCATCCAGGACAAGTTCTAAGCTTCCGACCGGTCTCCTGGCATGTGTGGTAGTGTATTGCATGTTAGTATGAGCGTAAGGGGAGAGGCTGGACGAAGAAGTGGAAGGAAGTTTGGTAGGGTACTGCTCCGGCATTTCCCTGGTGAACGAAGAAACCACGGAAAACTACCGATCAGAGCTGCCAGCAGCTAGAATTTTCCTCCAGACAGCCATGAATTCTACCTAGCTGACAAGCTAGTGTCGAAAATCCTGCAACCGTCGGGACTCGAATCTAAGACATCCCGGTCAGAGGCACTAGAGTGACATCAGTTGATGTACTGAGCCACCTCTCCTAGTCAGCCGGCATAAAAATCTCGAATTTGAGAACATTTCTAATTGACGGATGATATAACAATATGGAATTCCCATTGCAACAATAATTACAAAAAAAGTCGTGCTATAACAGAACATAGTTTCTAGCATTTTTGTAGCGGCAACGTAATTGAAAATACGACATGATCCTACAACCAGAATTTTATCTGTCTGTTGCAACCGAAGTTTAGAGTCACCATGCCATTGACGTAACCTCAACACAACCAGCCTCACAGCTAAACTCAACATTCCGAAAATTGAAAAAAAAGTGGTTAAAAAGCGATTTTAAATAAAAACAACAACAAAAAACAATGCACTGCCCACTGAAGTAGGACTTTTTCAGACGCTATTCTACGTCATCAAATGTATGCCTAGAGTGGTACGGAGATGTAAGAATTTCTGAAAATTTAAATTATTCTTAAATGGAAACGAAGAAACATTGAACGTGACATATGGATAAAGGGAAGTAATTTTTTTCTTGGTAAATAGGAAAACTCGCTCCCACCGTCACTCGTTTTTATGAACAAATCACTCATCCAATTATATCCTACTTTATCCACTCGTTTCGTTAATCACTCTAATTATAATATACTTGGCCTATATTTATACTGGCAGTCAATAGGACATTTGAACTCAGATTTGTATCCTTTAGATCCCCAAGTAAGTACCATGAGGATATAACTGCAGGTAATTCAGAAACTCAACAGTCAGTCAGCTGAATGGAAAGATCCTACAAAAATTTATTTCTGTATTTGCATTGAAATTGAAGTATCTCTTTTTTAATTTCACTATTTTACGGAACTGTGTTCCAACAGTCCTTCTTTCAAAAACCAGAAATGTTGGGTTGAAGCAAATTCTTCTTTATTTTCATGAGATTGCGCAAATAATTATCGTTATTCACAAAGGATGCTAAAGACCTCACAAATCTACAACACCGCTTGGAGTCTTGGAAATGTGCATGAAGTTACGTTGATACACAGGTTGCGACGAAATTGAAAAATAAAAAAATAATTAGAAAAAGCACAGACTGTGGGAATCTGATTTAAAGGCCAAAACGCTAAAGATATCTTTTTTGCTAATATGATAATAACTCTAGTGTTTTTGTGTCTAAAAATTTTCCATGTGAAAAGGTGTTTATTATAATTATATTTTTTAAATTTTTGCTAGTAAAGCATACACTCGTGTTCTCTTTTAAGCGTCATAATATGATATTTTGTTGAACTGCTTTCCGTTCATGGGATTTTATAGCAATAAAACAAGATTTACAAAACCAATATTGACAGAAAAATTGATGCCTTTAAAAATGTAAAATTCATTTCACGAATATTAGTTTTAAATTAATGGTTTTACAATTGGAATCTATTAATCTCTCAATAATGTATTTATTTGTAAAGACGTCAAAGGATTAAAATCGGTCATCATGAAATGAAAATTATTAACAGTCAGTAATTTAATCCTTTTTTTAACTGATGCAAGAGTTGTCTCGTCAATGTTTTCCTCTTCACATATCTGCGCAAATGAAAGATAGCAACTGTCATTCAGACTACTCATTTCTCATTTCATTCAATGCCAATATTGAATCATTCAGAATTAATCAATGACTCGTCGACATTTCGATAGTACATATATTCAATTATCAGTAATTACGTTCGTACAACGACAATTAGACGGGTCAACATAATTATTAATTCAAAGTTAGTTTCTATAGAAGCATTCATCCTTTCAGTAGGTATATTTTTTCACCGGGACAAGCTCTAATTTTCTGAATGGTCTTCCGGAATATGTGGAAGTGTAGTGCATGTTAGTGTAAGTGTGTGTGTGGGGGGTGAGGGTAAGACAAGGAAGAGGAAGGAAAGATCGCGAGCGGTCCGCGCCCCCGTTTGTTAGGACACTGATCTGTCATTCGCCAGGTCTTGATGGGAGAAACCACGGAACACAACCGATCAGAGCAGGCGGCCGCTAGAATTCTCTTTCAGACAGCGACTGAATTCGACCTAGCTGACAAGCTGAATTTGCCTACATCGGATACATACAGCATTCTTAACCTACAAAGGAAGGTTTATTCGTAACTGCTTTCAGGTAATGATATATTTCTAATTTGAAACCAATATAAGTTTTAGTGTTATAAAAAGGACATGAATAAAATGTTTAATCGACAAAAAATATAATAACTATTGTTTCTTCTTTCAGATTGCAACGAGTCGGACATCAGAGAGCTGTTTTCTGATGAAGATTTGAAGTCTGTCTCACTGGAGAAATACATAAATTTGCAAAATATTACTTTTCAAAAAATAGGCAAGATATATTATTTTCCACATCATAACTAATTTATTTTCAAATCTTGATTTCATACAAGATAGCATGAAAACACAAAAGTTTAATTATATCTGGAAGAAAATGCCGTTGTTAATAAAAATGCTTTATTTCTAAGCCCTACGGAAGCATTTTAAACAACTGTTGTTATTGTAAAACTTAACAACATATCGCTGGAAAAATTACTCAGGTGGCGTTTCAAGGATTAAGTTTTAAAAATATTGTGTTGGGTTATGTTTTACGAAAAAAATAACTACTTTTATTACTGCCGTACCAAATAATCTGTATTTTTGTCTTGTGTAATATAATGTGTTAAGTTCCCTTCGAGGCCATTGAAGGCATACGGCAACACTTCACAAAAATAAAATGTGGGTAAAATTTTGAAAATGTCTCAGGAGTTTTATGTAAAGTCAACACCACCTAGGCGTACAAGGTCTGAGCAGACATTGAAGATGGCCTAGGAAGGCCATACAAACTGAAATGGGAAGTAAAATTGTGGTTACCAGACGAAAATATATAATTAATTTTACTCTCAAATAAGAAGAAAAGATATCTACTTTCTCCAGCTGGAAGATTCTACGTAAATAGAAGTCCTTTTTCAGTCGAAATAAGCTGCATAAACTTTCTATTAATACTGTTATCACTTACAACGCACAGTTCATAAAATCCTATCTTTTCTAATTTTAATATACTTTTGTTTTCAAAATATTTTTCAAATCTTCATTTTAATGATGACTCCTCTCATGAAGTATTTCATGCATCATGAGAGTCTCTGATTTATCACTATCACTTATTTTATGTTAGTGTATGTTTCTTGTATACTTAAAAAAATTGTTGAGACACAAGCAGAGGTCGTACAAGTAGACTGTGCAAGCGCACCACCAGTCGGGGTTCTTCTGGGTCTCGCATGCGAAACGCAATATACTTGTCATAATTGCTTATTCCAGTTTGAGTGTTAACGTTACTTAAGAAATTGACGAGGTTGTTTCCAAAATGCATGAATTCAGAAAATGCTTTTTGTACCTTTGAATCAATGACTAAACACAAGTTGCAAAATATCAGAATAACTTTGCGAGGAACTACCTTTTGGAAAGTATTTCCAAACAAATATTTCCAAAGAATGTAATGTACATGTGCACTATATTAAGATATGGTGCCTCTTCCCCTTATGTCACATAAAGTTTTTACTGTTCTTTGACTAAATAAATCAAATTTAAGAAATTCAAACACTTTAAAGATTCTCCGGTTGAATATTGTTTAAATAAAAGTTTTCTTATGTTTAAGAAAAATAGTGTTGTCAAAATACTTTTGGTGCAACAAAGAATTTGAAAGCATCGGTTTGAGCACGCTAAGCAACTATCAATTAATAAATAAAATGCTTTGAAAGGAGTCGAACTTTCTGTTATTTCTTTTACGTACTTATAATACAGAGTCATGTCTGAAAATACGTTGTCAAGGGTCCTTCAGTTCCGTGAGCTTTAAAATTGCGAAGCCCTGAAGGTTGCAATGACTCTAGCTAATTGGGAACAATCCGCGAGAATTTTTTCCTGGAAAGGCACAGAGCCCAAATGGTGAAATAAATTCATACCGAGAAAGAGGATGTTTAATGAAAGCGCGTTTTCCTAGAAACGCCCAAGGGTTTATTAGAACAGTCTTGAACACTAACTTGGGTCAGTCAATGAAGATCTTTTCAAACGTGAAAATTTCAATAAGCCCAAGAACAACACGCCGTGTACACACGTCGCGTAATGGAATGACGGACGCACTCAAAATGGATACCGAAATATCTTTTAATATATTTTGTTTCATCTATCATATGCTCGTTGTTCTAAGTTTTACTCGATGCTGGAATTTACTCATTAAACGGTCCAGACCGTACACTAGATTTCAGACATCTCAGAAGAAATAGTTAATTTCGTTACAAGGCAAGGAAGTACGATTTCGAGCTTATGGATGAGGTGCCAATAAGAGCACGAAGTCCAGAATTTCGAATCATGTGCGGTAATTATGGTTTGCGGATGTCCAGTTTTCAAACGGACAGTCCGGTTTTCTTCATGTTTGTCCGGTCAAGAGAATCTTGGTAAATCGGACAAAAGATTGTCCGTTTTAAAGAAATTTTGTGTAATGTCTCTCTGACGCCGCCAGATATTAATACAAAATTTATCAAAATCTGTGGCATCGAATGCTAAATATAAGAAAGGAGAATTTTTTTTGCAATTTCAGTAATTTTTATTGACCAAATACAAAAACTAAAAAGTTGTCCGGTTTTTCGTTCGCACACTTGTAGCAACTCTGGCAACAGTAGCTGGAATAAACAATTCTGGGACTTGTATTTATGTTCCATTTTTTTGTGTATTTACTTTTCACTTGAAAATTCCCAGCGAACATTTCATAATTGCGCTTCTCATTGCGTCGCCAGAAACATGCACTCGGAGTAGATTGCAACTGTCTCTGATAAAACAGGAGGCGTTCTTCAAGTTTAACATTGTTGAATCCACTGCTTGGAATGTAGTCAGAACTGTACGCGACTTGGTGAACTAATAGTGTTGACAATAATTAATAGAAATTTCTAATAAACAAAATGGAAAGTAAAACATATTGTACTAATTAGTTGGGTTTTATTACGTAACATATGATATTTTGTTTTGAATAATAATTTATTGAAATGCTTGGCAAAAGGCTTCCACTTTGCCGGGATGTGTATTTTCAATGTGGATGTACATTTTTTGTACTTTTCCGATTTACCATGTTTTTATTTTTAAAACTTTAACAATGCTATGGTAAGCTCTTTACCATGGATATCTTTTGTAATTTCTGTGCTTTTTACTTAGTTCTAACATTTCCTCTCTGATTATTGTACTTTTTAATTATATGTATTCTGACTCTGACTATAATTTGTAATTCAATTCCCCACTAAACTGTAAAATATATTTTTAACCTGATGATGCATATTATTGTACCCTACACATTGCATAGCACATTTCCATGAAAAGTAAAACTTTCTTCAGAAAATATGAATTTTAATTTTCGCAAAAGAAAAAAGGATACCAGTGTTTCCATTTGAGCGTAAGCAAAACACTGTGAATTCATTTTCTCAGTACAAATTCGCGTGCTAACGTAATGTAAATCATTCCAGGAGCCACTGATATAAAGATGTTTGGACAGTACCTAGTGTTTCAAAAGTACTAGTTTGTATTTTTAATACAATTTTATTTGAAATACCTAAGGTATTTATTTCTGAAATAGTCATACTAGTGCTTCCAAAATATCATATGATATTATCATAATCAGAATCGAAAGAGATTTGACTTTCTTGATTGAAAAACAACAAGCTGTAATTATTTAGAGAGTAATTGCGGGCAAGTACTGGAAATCATGTTTTCTGTTGTCAAAATATACTACTGGCGCAGGCAGTTATTGGCTTTCGGCGTTTTTTTAAATTGTAGAACTTATTTGGTGCGTCATTAAGATGCTCTCCTCTTGTTCGGCATACAATTGTACGAATAGAAGTTACAAAAGTATTCAAATACAAAATTTATTTAATGTATACCTATGTAGAGAGGTTAATTTACTTTAATTGTGCATGTCTAACGCATATTTTAAATAACACCGGGGAACAAATTTTCTTTTTCATGCTTTCAAGATGAAATAGGTGACTTCAATGGAAACGATCACGCTGGTTTCTAAAATCATTTTAAAAAGTTTCTATCATACAAGGTTCAAAAGATATAAGCATATTTAGTATTTGAAATAGACAAAATCCTATACTGATTTCCGCATTGTTACTCAGGTTACATAGAACAAGTTAAAAATGAACTACCCATATTCGTGCACAACTTGCAGGTCAAACATTCAAATCATACAGAGATTACAATCCAAGGTTGTGAGAGCCATTGATAGGGTCCTTGGTACGTTCGAAACGATATGCTACATAATGATTTTAACATGCCAACAGTACAAGAAATTAAAAATTTTAGCCATAAATATGTGAGCAAATTAGAAAACCATAATAATGTACTAGCCATAAACTTACTGGACAATAGTTTAGAAGTAAAAAGACTGAAAAAGTTCAAACCTTTGGATTTACCACATAGAAATTTAAATGACAATATTGTTAATATTGTAATAAAATCAAACACCAAATGTTTTGTCAACATTACAAGTGTGTAATATGATAAAGGAAGATCACCAGCGTGTGACCTCTCCAAGCAAGATTGTAATTTGACAGCGTATTTACTTATTGTTCTTGTTTTGAACAGATTGTAAGTTTAAAGATTTAATAAAAAAATATTCGTGCAATATTAAGCAGATATTAAAATGATTTATTGGTATCGTCCACAACATTGGTAGAGCAACAATACAGACAATGATATGAGTTTTCCATATAACCACAACCTAAGGTTCGTTGTGCAGGTGACACAACACTGGTCAGCAGCCCATGATTTGCTGACCACAAACACGACAGCCAAAATATAAAGAATACGCAAGTTTTGTAATTTCATATAATTTTTTTCCTTTGAAGATTGGGTATAAATCTTTCAGAAACGCAACAGAAGTTATGGGATTGATTCGCACACTTTCGATGTGAAATAACGATTTGCATTTTATCGAACCGATTCAACTCTACAGATCATGTGGCGAATTTCACTTTTTAAAAACCACCGAACTGTACGAGTGTATTAATGCATTTGAGACGCACGCAAACCAGACGCGAACTTCACGCGCACTGCGGGTGCAGTTCCGCATGGCACCGACTGACTCGCAATCTGCCACCCCAACAGTTGGATACTTGCGGTAAGGTATGGGGCTAAAATAATTTCTTTCGCTAACTGAAGGAAAAGAAATATGATGGTGCACGAAACTTGTTTTCAAAACATCCACTAAGACGTACTAAGAGACCGGGAGCTGTAGCTCAGTGCATGAACTGATGCCACTGCAGCGCCTCTGACCGCGAGGTTCTAGGTTCGAGTCCTGACGGCGGCAGGATTTTCGACACTAGCTGTTCAGCTAGATCGAATTCAGTCGCTGCCTGGAGGAAAATTCTAGCGACCGGCTGCTCTGATCGGTAGTTTTCCGTGGTTTCTTCGATCAACACCAGGTGAATGCCGGAGCAGTAACCTACCAAACGGGCCACGGACCGCGGGCGATCAGTCCTTCCTCTTCCTTGTCCTATCCTCTCCCCTTACACACACACACTTACACTAACGTGCACTACACTACCACATATTCCGGGAGGCCGGTCGGGAGCTTAGAGTTTGTCCCGGCTGGGGCGGTGCCCCGCTGGTGGGAGAGTCCTGGTTAGGGGGAAACCACACTAGCCGACGGTAGGTCGGCGCCGGATCTCGTCATCCAGCGGGGGAAGATTACCGCCATAACAACATGCACTATACTAACGGGACTAGTGACCAAAGCAGTTGACGCGCCTGGAAACACGAAAAAACCAAACCAAACGTATTAAGACTAACAAGACCTACTTGTAATTGAGCGCGCCTATCAGTCGCGAGAATAAAGACGGCAATCTTCTCACACAGAAGGTGAAAAAACAATACAAAAGTGGCCTAAACGAACTGAACAAAGACTTAATTTTTAAATAGATTCTATGAGTGTTGATTCGACATGTCTTACTGATGCAATTTAAATGTATTTTGCATCAAGAGCAAAATACGGTGTGATACGGTATAAGGCGCGGTATATTTAAAAATCGAGACATGATGTGACGCTTTTATTGTAATATTCGTAATGTACGCATACAATTGAGTAGGTTGCGCATTCTACCTTCCTGGAGGTAAAAATCTTGTTCCGTAGTGTAATTAAATTATATATTCGACTATTAATAAATTTCATTTATGTTAAGACCAGATTTTATTAAGATACATTTGGTACCGATAAAGATTACTAGGCTATACTCATAATATGAAAATTAACGAAAATGGCCATGAAAAATTTATTTAAATATTTGTTGATTTTACTTTGTTTAAGAGAGGGGGTTGTTAATTATTGGTAATCACTACTTTTCTATAGACATATTCATTTAAATGTTTAATATTGAATACCAATAATCAGAACTATACTATTCGAAAGGGATAATATTTGAAAATCAAGTGTTATTAACAATGAAATACAGAAATTTAACTTGTACAACAAACTATCAAATTAAACTCTATTCTCTAAATTCATTTGGATTAAATGGATGATATTTTAAATATTACATCGATTCTAAATGAACTTTATTCGATCGAAGTGTCATACGTGCACGTTCTAATGTTTTTTACAAGAAACATGGTGGCTATCCTTTCAAATCAACTTGGAATTCGGCGGTCACATCCCAAGCCATTAGATCTCCATCGGACTATCTTGTTGATGACTCCTATAAATAACAAATATGGATGGTGATTACTGTTAGTACAATTATATTTATAAATTTGGTCAAAGCGATTTCGTGCACTCCTTGTTTCTCTTCTAAAGCCTTCTGCTCCGAATGAAAGGTCACGTAAAAGTAAATTATGACATTTTTAGTGTTCTTGTGGTGCTTTACGGTGCCCAAAATACGACTAAGATTCCAGGGTTTTTCGTCACTTGCACTCACGCACGCACGCACGCACACACACACACACACACACACACACACACACACACGTGAGTGCGCACGCACGCACTCGCACACGTATTCGCTTAGAATATAATTATGGATGTTCAGAGGGGGACTCAGGCTATTATATCATTGACTTATGGAGAGGGTATGAATTCCCAAGAGTTTCCCTCCCCAATGGGTATTTATATTTACGAAGTAATATACATAGGTTGGATAAAAAGTAATGAGAATATTGCTGAAACCTAAAACCGATGAATCGCTACCATCTCTCACGAGAAAAGGAAATACTAATAGTGGAGTGTATACAGCGAGCGGGAACAGTGCTCTGTTAGTCTACTGCAGAGTGTAAATCAATAGTGCAAGCGCCCTATTGTCTTGCTTATTGTAGAGCGACATTCGAGGCTCAAAATCCAAATTGCGAAACGGCTTCCTTCGCAAGCCAAGAACGTCCCTCTGAATATCAGAATGGCCAATGCAACAGTAGTGGAAACGTCATTTCAGTCTGCATAACGTTCGCAGAGCAATAGTTTCGTAGTTCATGGATTTTATTCTGTAATATGGCGAAGGAAAGATTTTAATACTCACTCTATTTCAGCTGAAATTTTCAACCAAATTCTTGATTTTCATAATTTTTTTTTTAACTTTTGAGCTTCCATGGTACCAGTACGGCCATCTTTAATCAAATATCCCGTTCGGGGATGGTCGCCACTTTTCAGTTGGGATTGGCTGGCAATGTGTCAACCGCTCCCAACCTCTGTCTGTCAACTACCTCCAAAAAATAAAATTATTTTCTGATATTCTTATTCAATCTGGAGTAAAAGCACCAATAGTAGTAAGAAAATTTCCGCAATTGTGCTACAATACTACGTTCGGTCTGAAAAACTCAAAAAGAAACTAGCATATCTCGTTTTCAATATTTAATGTACATTTCTAATTTAGAATGCACGCAGGATTTGAGAGAACACCAAGTAGCTTATGACCATGTCAATGGCTTTTCCCTAGGATGTAGGGAAAATACAAAAACAATGAAACAGGTTCGAGGTGCACAGAAAAATTCAAACAAATGAAATATCGACCTGTAGCCGTTTTATTTTTCTGAAACATGCAAATAATGAATGGCATCTCGCCTATTCCTCTACTGCGCCTATCGACTCAATTCTCAAACTTATTACTTCGAAGGCAGCTGAAGTCATGCGATAGCAATGCTCCTTTGGAGAGGTCGCACGCTATTAAATATTTGACATTCACTTGTTGCCTCATGGAACAGCTTTTTGAATAATATTTGTGCGTAAAGAACTTTTGTAATGTGTATCCGAATATACTTTTGCTTTCTGTACACTGGTTTTGTGAAATGTTTGATGTCTCGAGGAGAAATTCTAGCGGCTGGCTGCTCTGATCGGTAGTTTTCAGTGTTTTTTCTGTTCCATATCAGTCGAATGCCGGAGCAGACCACGGGCCGCGCGCGATCTTTCCTTCCCATTCCCTGCCCTACCATACCCTTTACTTAGAATAACACATGCACTACACTATCACCCATGCCAGGAGACCGGTCGGAAGCTTTGAGCTTGTCTCGCGTGGGGCGGTGCCAGCTGGATACCCTACGAGTTTATGGGGACATCATTGAATGGCAACAGTTTCGGCAAAAATATTGTTGGCTTTGTTTCAGGATTTTTGAAAATACTCTATTTTGAGCTTGGGTATATGGACTTGAATGCTTTTGAGAATCTTCCTCCGAGATTATTTGCAGCTGCAGAGTCTGCGAATGCATTAATAACGAACTGCACTTAAAAGAAAATATTAACACATGCGAGAGTCCGTGAATCAACTATCTGCAAGAGAATCTTTAAGAAAGAATGGCGATTAGAGAGGGGGATACGAGCACATATTTCAAGGGAATATTTACATAAGAAATTAACCTCTAACTGAAAAGAATGAGCATGTTCTAATTTTTTTATATTCTTTTAAAATTGAACAGACGAATATTTTCTTTACATTGTTGTGCAAGTTTATAAAGCTGAGATTCTTTCACCCAGTTTATTGTTTACCATCAATGATTTCAATTAAATTTAAAGTGTCTCATTAATTTAACCAGAAAATAGTTAAAACCCGTCATTTTGGAAATTTCGGAAGTAGGTGAAACATTTTTTCGTTCAGTTAACTAAATATGATCATTAATTTCATGAAAAATCGTTGATTATCTCTGTTTATAGCACGCGTGCAAGTAAAATTCTATTGTGCAATTAAAAATTGACATCTACCAATCAGAATTCAGAAAAGGAGCGAAATCGTTTAATAAAGAAACTATATCACAGACGTAGCCAAGGTTTTTGGCAGTCGGCCAAGAAACATGAACATCACATGTGCATCACATATAACGTACCTTCTACAACTACATATAAACAACGAATGAAGAAAACTAAATTGGAGAAGTAAACGTTAAGTTAGCTGACTTGTGAAACAACATAAAATATTTAACGTGAATAATTTAAATGTTTTACGTGTAAACATTTGGTTTTAGGATTACGAATGTAAAAGACGTGAACGTCAGTTGTGTTTACGAGTTCTTAAAGGTACGCTCTAGCAAAACTGTGTCAGAAATGAGTAACTTTTTTCTCCAATATTTATACATGTTGTATTATCCCTCACACCTGTCTTTATTTTTCGTGGGAAGTAATGTTTTCATGACTTCGTCAGCTTCTAATATTTTATCCTCAATATATTCAGTAACCTTACATTTGCAAATATTTTGTGGAAACAAAAACAATGCAAGGCCCACTAAAATAGATATTTTTCAGAAGCAATACTACGTCATGAAATGCATGTGTCGGGTGGAAAAGATGTGCTTGAATTGCTGTACTTGAATTATTCGTAAATGGAAACAAAAAAAAAATATTGAAAGTAACATGTGTATAAAGGGGTATAATGGCACTCATGGTATCTAAGAAAACTCGCTTCTATCGTAACTCGTTATATTGAATATAATTCATGCAATTATACACCTCTGTATGCACTCGTTTCTTTAATTACTATAATCATGTTATTGGGATACATTCTTTAACACATTGGTTTAGTGGTGAGTTATAGTTGACATTTACATAACTGAAATGATTGAAGGCGTTGTGATTGTCAAAAATACTATTTATTTCAATAAGAGCAGCTTTCGGTGGCTTAGCCATCATCATCAGTTTTCTGCTGTCTGGAAGTCACAAAAACGACTAATAGTCATTTAGTCGGGTAGTCGTTTTTGTGACTTCCAGACAGCAGAAAACTGATGATGATGATGGCTAAGGCACCGAGAGCTGCTCTTATTGAAATAAACAGTTTTTTTTCTCCCTTTCAAAATTCAAAATTGATTGCTAAAATTCAAAATTGATTGCTTATTTATCCTTGAAAATGATTTTATTACATGGGAGTTTTTTTTCTCCCTTTCAAAAATTCAAAATTTAAGTAGTATATGACTTAGTGTAGGGATCACAGAATTTTGAAAATGTGCACACAACTCAATTTTCCCCATAGCACGTCATACGCAGTTTTTAACTGTTTTTTGACGTAAAATAAATAAATAAATAAAAGAACTATTGGCAATGGCAACGCGCGGCAGGCGTGCGTTTAGATGTACCATTTGCGGATGGCGTAGCTTTGCGTTAATTTCACAATAAACAACTGATTTTCAAGAACTCACTACCAAAATGAAGAGAAGTGCTGTTTTCAGTATTACAAATCTTAGATTCGGCCTTCTGAAAGTTTCCTCTCTGTGAAAGTAGCTTCGGATCAAAAATGGAAATAATCCTGCTGCAACATTTTTAATTTTTTCAAATCTAATTCCCTCTCTACCACTTTATCTGCGTTCTTAAGGTAAATTTTTTATAGTATTTGCGCCACATTTATTGTCGATGTAGGACAACTTAATGTTTGTAACGATTGTTACAAATGTATGTGAATGAAATAAAAATGTTTGTTGAAACAAACACGTATTCAGAAATGCTTGGAAATGCCTAATGTTGACAGTAACAATAGCTTCATTTTTCTTTCATGTGATGAATGATTTACGTATGAATAACTAATGTAAAGATATATTTCTTTGTGCCTACATCATTATTTTTCATTAGACTACAAATGATGCTGTTAGATCAAACTTCAAAGATCAACATTGAAACAACGTTTTGCGCTTTTTTCACCTTTCTATCCTCTCTTTGATCTTATTTAAGTGGTCTTCCTTTTCGCTACAAAAATTGGCCCTAAAAGCCGCAACTCTAGCCATCACGAGGCAGCACGCAAAAACCGACTCCCGCGCGGGGCTTTTCCGTTTCGCGCGCTCTAATCCTAGCAGTGGGCGTGATCCTAACAGTGAGCTCTAATCCTAGCAGTGGGCGTGATCGTAGCAGTGAGCTCTAATCTTAGCTGTGGGCGTGATCCTAGCAGTGAGCCCTGTGGGCGTATCCTAGCAGTGGGCTCTAATCCTAGCAGTGGGCGTGATCCTAGCAGTGAGCTCTAATCCTAGCAGTGGGCGTGATCCTAGCAGTGAGCTCTAATCCTAGCAGTGGGCGTGATCCTAGCAGTGAGCTCTAATCCTAGCAGTGGGCGTGATCCTAGCAGTGAGCTCTAATCCTAGCAGTGGGCGTGATCCTAGCAGAGCCTAACCTAGCAGGGGCGTGTCCTAGCAGTGAGCTCTAATCCTAGCAGTGGGCGTGATCCTAGCAGCGAGCTCTAATCCTAGCAGTGGGCGTGATCCTAGCAGTGAGCACTAATCCTAGCAGTGGGCGTGCTCCTAGCAGTGAGCTCTAATCCTAGCAGTGGGCGTGATCCTAGCAGTGAGCTCTAATCCTAGCAGTGGGCGTGATCCTAGCAGTGAGCTCTAATCCTAGCAGTGGGCGTGATCTTAGCAGTGAGCTCTAATCCTAGCAGTGGGCGTGATCCTAGCAGTGAGCTCTAATCCTAGCAGCGGCGCAAGCGGCGCCTGCGGCTCTCACGCGCCGAGGATGCTGCGCCGGACACCTCCTCTCCCATCGCGGAATAATCCCACTTCCAACCACTGGCAATCACTGCTTTGACGCTCCGCTACACATGATATAGTTGCGACGCACTTTATTCGATGGAGAACACAAAACGGTGGTTTGGTTGCTGCGTGCACTATAACGACCCGCACACGTATTGCTCTCACGAGACGACCACCACCACGTGGTCGGGGTGGACCGAGGAACTGCACCTGAGTTGTCGGCAGAGTCAGGCGGCCCGCGCGAGAAGCCGGGATGTCGGCCACTGGTCTATCGCCCGCCCGCGCCGCTCAGCACCGCCCCGCCCCGCCCCCGCCCCGCCCCGCCCGCCCCCGCCCCGCCCCCGCCCCGCCCCCGCTCCGCCCCCGCTCCGCCCCGCTCCGCTCCGCCCCGCCCCACCACGATAACGACGCCCGACGCAGGCACGACAGTCAAGAGCTCGATTACATTTATTCATGTGTTCTGTAAGGATCTGTATCTTATATGTTACACTACTTAACACAGTTACTTAATTGATCACTTATTAACACAACATCACGTCAAGAGCTCTTTATTCATGTGTTCTATAAGGATCTGTATCTTATATGTTACACTACTTAACACAGTTACTTGAATTGATGCACTTCATTAACGGACAGACATCACCGTCAAGAGCTCGATTATATTTATTCACGTGTTCTGTAAGGATTTGTATCTTACATGTAACACTACTTAACATAATTACTTTAATTGATACACTTTTAACGACAAACTCACATAAGACTCGATTTATTTTTGATGTGTTCTTCAAAGATTCCTATCTTACATGTTACACTTTAAGGCAAACTTCACAGTGAAGAGCTCGATTTCAATTATTGAAGTGTTCTATAAGGATCTGCATCTCACATGTTACACTTCTTCATACAACCACTTTGAAATGTCCACTTTATTAACGGACAAACATCACCACACCGCTTTACATGCTCTGTGATGCTTGCGCCAGTTGTTTGGAAACCTGCAACTCAGTGAAGATACGGCCACATTGTATTCGCGTTCGGCCGAATTCACGTTTGTGTGAACACGACCTATGCTACAGAACGTTTTCAACATTCACTAGGTCGCAGGCAGGCACGTGCCAAAGAATTCTAGTAAACGTATCGAAGATATAAGTCGGCAGAACAGTAGCAAATGAATTTAAAGTATTCGGTTGAACTGAGCCAACTGCCGTGATTCTAGAAAAACTTATTTCGTTAGTTTGTGAAGCTCTGGGGAAGACTTCGGATTCTAGGTACTACAATGGAAAATATGGCAGCTTGAATGTAGGGCAGAAACTTTCAGACGAAATGGGCAAAATGTGTGGATGCTAGATTCTGCAAAACACTTACTGAACTTTATCTCAGTAATGCAATAGGAATGAGAAGTTCCTTTTACCAACAACTTTCTTATATCATGTATGTATGTATGTGCTTTGGTACGACAGCTCTTTACGAGCTAAGGCCTACCATTCTTATATCATGGCTACCTCAATATCAAATATTTCAGCAAGCTCTTTGAGTTTTTGCTTCATTACGTATAATAAAACGTAATAATTTGCTCCTTGTGCAGTTGAATACAGTGACTCCAATCGTTCAGCAGAATCAGTCAATCGATTGCGCCTCAACTGTTGTTTGGCGCTCAAGGATTCTCTCTGAACCGAGAGTGCACGCTCTCATGTGGCCTTGGGATAGTGCGTCTCAAGGTTGTTATAACTGTCGCAAGAACATAGGCCAACTAGTGAAGTGTAATGTGTTTGAGCATAAGGACTAATGTTATTGACCAGCGCGCCTGGTATCTGTAGGGATAGGCCCCTTGTTTCGTGGTCTCCAAACGTCCGGCGTATCCATTGCCATATTCATCTATGACCAGACATTTTCTAATATTGATGCTATTAATTCTTCTAGTCTGTATTAAATGCGTAGTAAGGGCACAACGAAAACTGAAAATATATTTTTGTACAATTCTGGGATTAAAATTGGACTTTTTTCGCCTAGTTCTGCTCCATGTCTCTTCGTTTCGTCGCGCCCTCCCCCTTCCCCTTAAATCGCGCACGCTCCTTCGCAGATCAGAAACAGCCAAGTAAAGTCACTTGCTAGTTCCTTTCTGTGAACGCGGTGTCTGAAAGTTGTGTGCCAAGAGTTTTCTATTCATACGCCGGTAACCCTTCTCGGCCAAAATGGTCTTGGCCTCCTGAAAATTTCGAACGAGGCCCAATGTCTCACGTAATAAAACATTTTCTTTCCGTAAATATCATCAATTCCTTATTTCCCCCACCCTCTTTTAAGCCGACGATTTGGGTAATTGCGGCATGATATTTGGAGTAATTCAACCCATCTGGCAACTCTGTAATTGATTCAACATCATATCAATTGTAGTTGTTAATTGAATTAGTAAATACTCATTATTTCGTTCCCTTTGTAATACATTTTATTTCTTTCTAGAAATTATGCCACGCAATACAAATAAATTGTAAATCATATTATCTATGAAGTTATATAACTATCAGAAAATGATTCATACAATATAAATTGTATCTAAATAAAAACATCTTTAACGGAAGAGGTGGCCCAGACATGCCGCTTCCCCCATTTTTGATTTTACGGAACGGATGCCCGTGGTAGTATTGTTACATCATTTTGAGATTGAAATTGAAGAACCTCCGCCCCGCTCCGATCCGTGGCTCTCCGCTTCGCCTCGTCTCGCTCCACCCCGCTCCCCCCCAAGCACCCCGCCCCCCGCCACCGGCCGAAGCAGCAGCGGGCCTGCGCCGCGCTCACACAGGGCCACTTGCACAAGCTGTCGTTCAAACTACAGGCCGGCGAACCTCCGTTCGCAATGTGAACTCAGTTTTATTTTTTTTATTTTATTTTTTTTATTTTACGTCAAAAAACAGTTAAAAACTGCGTATGACGTGCTATGGGGAAAAGTGAATTGTGTGCACATTTTCAAAATTCTGTGATCCCTACACTAAGTCATATACTACTTAAATTTTGAATTTTTGAAAGGGAGAAAAAAAACTCCCATGTAATAAAATCTATTTTCAAAGATAAATAAGCAATAAATTTTGGCTCTTATTACTTCCTGCCGCGACAACATGGAAACGATAATTTGAGTAATTGTATTTCCCACTGAATTCTAGTTTAGCCACACTTCAGCTGCTCATAAAGATCAATCGACAGTTCAGGAACACGAATGCTAGACTTCCAGCAGCGAAAGTTGTCTACTCTGAACGATTGGAAAAGCGCAAACTACTGAAAATCGATGAATTCGAACTGGAGACACTTAGTTGATACATCATCTCTTTGCTGTTGTTTATTGTGTTTGATTTAACCTACATCTGTGTGCGTCGTTTTCGTGCTTTTCTAGTATCTTCCAATTTATGCACACAATTTATCTTAAAAGTATTTCATTTTATATGCAAAACAGTTAAAACTGAATGTGGCATTTGTGAATAAGAAGCTATATTTGAAAATATAAAAACTATACTGTAGGAAAAGCAAACCCAGAGCTCAGAAATATCTTCCGATATTCGAGGTGGCATCCTTCCACACTATATGAATTAGTTACCTATCAGTAGGTGAACATATTGAATAACGAATCTTCTCTAGCACACATTTTATGCAAGTTCTGGAGAGCGGATCCCGTCAAAAATTTTATTTTCCCTCCAAATTTTGAAATTATTTGGACCAGAACGAAATGTTTTTTGCTGACTCGCAAACGGGTATTTGAAAACGAATTCTTCAAAATCCTCATCATCGGTTGATCGTGCAGTTTCCATATTAGCTACTTCAACATAACTCATCACCAAGCTATTACTACACTGTTATGATTCCAGGTTTAAACTCTCAAGATCGGCAGTTCAGATTCGGCTTCAGTTTAAACGGCGTTCAATGCTGATCGTCAATTGTACAACCGGCCACTGGACATTAAACCGAGTTTAAGCGGGAGATCACGTTTAAACACAACTGGCTCTTAGTGAATGTTCTGTACTGTGCTTTGTTTCGCTAATGCTGAATACTTTTTTGCAGGCCAAGGCGGTCCCGCTTCAACGAACTGAGGAAAAGCATCTATTGTTAATTGATGTCAGTGCAGTGCCTGTGACTGTGAGGACCTAGGGTTCGAATCCCAAGGATGGCAGAATTTTTGACACGAACTAAATAGCTAGGTCGAATTCAGTCCCTGATTGAAGGAGAATTCTAGCCTTCGGCTGCTCTGATCGGTAGTTTTGCGTGTTTTCTCCGATCATCACCAAGCGAATGCCGGAGCAAAAGGGCTACAGACTGAGCACGATCTTTCCTCCCTCTCCCTTATCCTATCCTCACCCATTACTTACACTGACTTACAATGACAAGCGCTTCACTACCACATATATGGGGAGACCAGTCGGAAACTCAGACCTTGTCCCGACTAGGGCGGTGCCTGGTTGGGAAAATTCCGAAAGTGCACGTATAGGTCGACGCCAGATGTCACTCTGAAACGGGGGAAGATCAACACCACCATTTGCTGTGACATACACATGCACTACAATTGCGGGACCATTGTCCATAGAAGTTGACTTCCGGAAATACTTATCAATCAATCAAATATTTATTGTGAGTAAGAGAAAGTTAACGAGATTCAACAATTCTGTACATCGTCGTGACACTCTAATTGTCATGACAACCATTCCTGTGAAATTTTTAAATTCAATGAGGAATAAAATTGAAAATGCCATTTGGAGATAAAGTTGTCACCATGCAACCGGGCAGTAGATGAACATTAGCCTGCCTCCAAAATATTTTTAATTTTCGAGTAGAATAGATTTTTAAATTCACTCATTGGCAAAACGTTTTTGTGATGAGAACGTCGAGAAGTTTCATTACAATGCTCTAGATTTTTTCAATGATGTGATATATTCCGTAAATGCACTAATTGATCTGTTTTGTGTTTTAATGTATTTCGTTCTACTAGAGTGGATAACAGGGACACGGAACCCAACGGAAACAAAACAAATTCCTAAAAATTTCAATTGAGAATGGAAAATAAATGTTTCTGATCACGGGAACTCGGTGCTTTCAAATCCGTGCTCGCTGGAAACATGTAATACAGGAGAAAGATATTTAAGAAAAAAACATGACTCTTAAAGTGGCAAGGAAGAATTAAAGCATAAACGTTTGCTTGTGGAAACGCAAAATGGAATGATAATGCGATCGAGCACTAGTCTCCAAAACCACACTACGCGAGTCCAATGGTGGATTTTCAAATCAAACCTTCTGCGTATCGTGACACGCTCGTGACATATGAAACAACCTTGGTAGAATTAAATTCTTCGACCTAATCAATACCGTATTTTTTGAGCCAGAACAGACAAAAGAAAAAAAGGAACAGAGACCTTAATAACCGAATTCATTGGCTTTCTTTTTGAATTTCGTCTTTGTTTTGTTCGTTTTAGATCAAAGGGCGATGATGCTGACTACTCTGGATTAGACATTAGACGAATTCTTTCAAACTTCGAACTGGATATTCTGAAGAATTTATACAATAATTGTTACTGTAATGTTCCGATATAGTAATTATTAGAGACCGGATTTTTATGTAATCACTTTCTTTTGTTTTTCTTCTTACGGTTCTCAAAATTGTAATCTTGGATAATCGTCGCTTTCTTAAGACTATATCCAATTTTTCCGTTATATATTTTTACATATTTAGTTTGTATAACATATTTTAATATTTTGCTATTTTCACAAAATATTTTTTATCCTATCGATTTTCTTCAAACATTTACATAATTTTTTTACGAAAATATGTTTAAAAAAACCGGATTTTTTACCTATATTATTGGTGAAATCTAAGCGTGAATGTATCATTGACGCCACATTGCTCTTTAACCTTAATTTCCAAGAAACTTTGGCGATCGCTGCCTTTTAACACGATGGGAAGTTTGCATGCTGCAGTGGCTGTTTGCTGGCCGTAGATATCGCCAGTTTGTAGGATGGCTTCTATTGCGTCTTGTCTGGCTCAAGGTGCATATAACCTTACATAAATGCATCTTTGTCTGGCTGCTAAACTACGGTTCTGGATTACATTACATGAAGATTTCACTTCTGATGGAAAGTTGTATAGTGCAATGTTTGTATCTACTTGTCCTCTCCAAACGATTTTTAAAACGTTTGATTTCCTTTTAAAGATTGTTTAGAAAATTTATTATAAATGTAATTTCGATTTGTGTAAATGTGTTTTATAAGTACAGTATTTTTATATTACATATTATATGCGATTTTACTATTTATTACATATTCTTTCTGTTTTCATTATATATTTATGTACATAATTTGACGTTTCATTCTACACATTTTTGCGGTTTCTAGTAATGATAGATTCATGTCTGGGGTCGCTGTTGTCTATCTTTGCCTCAACTGTGCACTTTGCTTCGGCAAAGGACCGAGGAAGGACGGTCGAAAGGTATCTGGAGGTCTTTCCGCCTCCGCAGCAACACATTCCTTCAGGTTTCTTTTGCCAAATCGTCACTCCCAGCACAAACAAGAGTTTTAAAGCAGACTTACGGAGCAATTGCCGCTTGTAAACAACGCACTTGCAAGCATCCTCCATTCGAAGACCGGTCGGTCTCTATTCTTGTAACAGCAGTAGGGTTATGTGGGATAAATTAGCGCCCACACGTTTTTTTATATTTTCTTACAAGAAGCAAGTGAAATAACGTATAACTATGTAAACAAAATTTAAATTGTCAGATTCCTTACTAGCGTTATTTTAAGGTATTAAACATCTGTGCGTACTTTTTCCTCTCTACTAAATACATTGAAAATAATCTACCCACTTATTGAAATTGGTTGTTATTTGTCTTATCTGGTATTGATTTTGTAATATTGTCATATATGAGGGAAGATGAAATTTCACTCATGAAATTCTATTATCCACTGTCAAGTGCTACATTTTATTCGTATTATTTATTTTCTTTGAACGTCATGATCGCGTTTCTCCTGAGAGTAAATTGTCCTTCAGAAATAGTTTCACGAATAAAGGAAGAAAGGCAGAGCGTAGGACTCGTACTTTTTCTGATTAGTTTTTCTCTGGATTTTGTATCAATTACAATATTTCGGTAGGATGTTCTGTAAGGTTTATGATGTTCTCAACAACATAATATTTTAACATTTAATAATTAAATTAAAAATCTGTCTTAGCTTTCTACATGTTTTGTTTCCATTTGAGTTTTTCAAGATAAAATAAAATCACGACAGATTCCCTGTATATGCGAGGCCACGTACTTTGCAACCAACTCAAGATATGCAAGTTCTCTTTATTACGCTACATGCTTTAACTAGAAGTGGAAATTATGAAATGGGAAACAGATTTAATTGGTTTTAATAGTATAACATCTTGCAGCTTCACTGCGCACGTTTTGTTGAGCTCTTCGTTTGCCAGTGGCGGTAGAAGTACAGTCGGGGATAAGGGTTGGTATTTTGATAGCAATGCCATAAAATTAAATCTGTAGTTCGTTTACCGATGCAAATAAGTAAAACTTTTATAAAATGTAATATTTCTCCTAACTTTTGAGTTAGTTTAAAGACATTCTTGAACGATGACGTCACGTAACCGTACTTAACGACTTTCGAGCGAAGATGGCACTTTGTTTCCAAAACCATGACGAATTGAATTGAAACCAATGCTTAATTCGTAATAAAAGAATTTTTATGCTATCGTAAAAATTGTTTACGTTTCGTAAGAGAAATGATTGATTCTTGTTAGATATCGATTACTTTTGTCCCGATCTGACGGTATCGGTAACAAATCAAGCTCGATCAACAAAATAAAGCTTTTTACACTTAATATAAAAACGTTGAATTATAAGATTGTTTAATAAACACTATTGAATATGTGGTACAATATGAAAAGAGTGATTCCATGTGTGATATATTATAATAGACAATTTAAATAATATGTTTTACCTAATGTACGTAGAATGAAGAATGGTGCCTCATGTAACTAGTTTTACGGTTCGGTCTTACCTGCCCCAGCCCAGATAGTCTGCGGCTTTACGTTAATGCTTGCTCTGAATTTGAAAGCGTATTTATGCCAGAAAGATTTGAGTGATGAAATCTCATCCTCAGGCGGATTACGTGGGAGAGTGGGCAATGTATGCAGTGGATCTCATCATGTAGTTGCTTATCTGTTATTGGGCCGTATTCCGCAAACATATATCCAAATTTCATTCACAACGTTGTGTAGATGAATAATGAATAATTTGACGGCATTTTCCGCACAATGAAGCTAACAAAATGCAAAGAGCTTAAAATGTAATGCAGCATTCGTCAACGATAGATTTTCCGTTATTTCGTATTGAAGTGATTTCTCAATGTGATCCTCGTCGATCCTCGTGATCGTTTTTGCCAATGCAAAACTATGTCGCGAATAGTGAAAGGCAGTTTGCCAAATAGTTCTTGGAAACATACAATCAGAAGAAGAGGGAGTCTTTCTTAACGGGTTCATTTTTGCGTCATTTAAGTCAAAGGTCACAGATAGAAAGAAATCAATGAGTGTGAGAAACAAACATATAAATTACATTCCAATACAAAAAAATCTGGTTTGTATTCCTAGAGAATTAAGTATGTAATATCCACCGAACTTAGCTATGAATGTATTAGTTGATGTTTGTTGACCTCAATGGCACAAATTGTCTTAACTGGAATGATCTGCGAAATATACTTCACGTGTCTTTACAGTGGAATATTCAATAAGTTTCGTGCCAGTCAATCCTCTCAGTGAAGCCACATATATAGGCTTCTGTCATAGATATTCATCAGGCATATCTGAACGAGTTGGCGTAATGTAATTTTTTTTATTCTCAAGTACCGGGCTATCTACTGAGAAGTGAGATGATGACTGACGTTATGAATGACATGTGATGCAAGTGGTATATGTAGATAGACGGGAGACACATGTTTAACGAAGACCTAATTTATGTGAGTGGGGCTTCCGATGAATTATTACACTGCATATGATAATGAACGAACGGCTATGAATGTACAACCTCATCTCCTATTTAAAATTTGGATAGAATTATGGAAAACCATCCAAGCTACAACAATCAATACGCCTGAAAACGACTTAAAATTTCAAGATGCAAGGTTTAAATGTGTAGGATGTATATTTACTCCAATTCACATCAGTTGTTGATAATTCAATCAAATAATATACATCATTAGTCACTTTCTGCAATTAGCTGCACTCCCAGCTATGCTATGTCGAGTAATGAGACATAAGTATGTGTATCATACTTAATTCGTTATCTAAATACAGAGCAGATTGTAGAGTAGGTGGGGGTAAAGATCTGCATGAGGTTAACTTTCGCACTTCTTGCAAATTGGGAAGGAAACCTATTTTCGATCTGGGTGTGATAACACTAATTCCCGTCATCAAGTGTAACTGTCCTATAAAGTTACGTTGCTTTTATTTGAAATATCTCCAAGAAAATGTCGAAAGATCATTTTCTTACGTTTCAATTTAATGTTTGTACAGATTAAGCATTTTTAATGATTAGTGTACATGTAATTTAGTATTTTTGACTGAGTTAGGCCAAAAGAAATAATATAGTGTAGAAACAGCCTATCGTGTAGACGTTATGTGTTAGTTATTGTCGTCTACAGTATTTGTTTGCGTATTTTGTTAACTTGGGGCAAACGTCCGCAGTCTTTTTTAAAAAATTGAAGTAAAAAAATTACTTATGTCTAATAAAATAATTGACAGGCAAAATACATTGTGGCGGTGAACTGGTATTATTAGACCATTTTCGATTACGTATCTTCATTCAAGTGGTCAACTGAATAAGTGATAGATTGATTGATTGATTCCAGGCGTATCAACCAATGAGGTCATTAATCCTGTTCGTGTAGTGCATGTTTTTTCATTAGGAGGTGGCGCTCATTGGGAGGAGGAATCTTCCCCCGCTGGATGGCGAGATCCGGTGCCGACCTACCGTCGACTAGCAGGGTTTCCCCCTAACCAGGACTCTCCCACCAGCGGGGCACCGCCCCAGCCGGGACAAGCTCTAAGCTCCCAACCGGTCTCCCGGAATATGTGGTTGTGTTGTGCATGTTAGTGTAAGTGTGTCTGCAAGGGGAGAGGATAGGGCAAGGAAGAGGAAGGGAAGATCGCGCGCAGTCTGTGGCCCGTTTGTTAGAGTACTGCTCCGGATTCCGCCTGGTGTTGATCGGTGAAAAAGTGGTCAACTAATCGAGCAGGCCTTATGACCTTATGTGCTCCATCACAAAAGATATTATCCTACACGTACATCAATAACGAAGCAACCAAACAATGAATTATGTTCATGACCATATCACGGGAGGTTAAGGTGCACTGCAGGGGATTCTAAAATTATTGGGATGGACTTATGAGTTCTTAGCATTGCACTTAATTAGTTGAATATTGAAAAAAATAGAACATACTCTACATCAATTGTTATATAGAAATATATCAAATCACTGAATTTGGCTGCCAAATAAATGTCTTCCCTCAGATTAAAACGTTATCCCGCAAAACGTCAATTTTTTAGATGTGCCATTTCTCTGATGCTTCGTCGATGCGAGGGATATCACACATATATTTCTACAACACCCAAGTCAAAATTAATTTTTTGGGAAAATTGAGAAAAAGCTATTAAGTGAGCTGAAAAAAAACAAACAATTATCTGATTATTAATGTTAACAATGGTGCTAGGAGAAAATGATTCAGTATTATTATTGCGTATTTTCAGACAAAGCCTTTAAAATACCTTTTCAATTGTAAACGTTTTCTTGACACACTGAATATACAAAGAAATAAATCTGTTTGAGTACTGAGAATTTTTCTTTTACCTTACGTCGGCTAATTGGATATAAGACATGCCTTGTCGAAATTATAAACAGCAAAAAGTTTCGAATTTTTAAATTCATTTTAAAATAGACTTGTAGAACATTCCAAAAGATTCGAGTCTCAACTGCAACTGTCTCTCTCTCGTCGAATCAGTTGGGGAAGACAAGTTGGGTGAAGACAATGACAAGTGTCTTCATTCGGGCGAGGTATAAAGTAAAGTTGGTTCTTGATTTATAATCGAGAACTATTAATCCGTCACCATGGTAAAAAAAAAACAACAATACAGAAATATGCGGTTTTTACTGATGCCGCTTTAGTATTAAGCATTAATATCCATTGCGAGTAGAGATGCCTATGTTTTCAAAATATCGATGTTTTGTAAAATATGAATGTATTTAATATCGATTTTTGGAAGCCAATGTTTTTAAAATCGATGTTTTTCTGTTCGATGTTTCTTTGTGTTGTGTATATATACATATATTACAATGAATAAGGTCCATCATAACAAAACTCTAGTATCATTTTCTGTTATCCATAAATTGTATATTCTTCAGAGGATTGTTACTAAGGGTGAAATATGAATAAAATCGAGTTTTCGTCTGTAGAGAATTCTACATTATTTTTGAATTATGAAATCAGATAATTTGAATTTCATTCATTAAAAAGTAATTGTCCTGATGAGATTTAGACTTCGACGTATCAGTTAAATGTCAATTAAAATTAATAAACAATATCTGCTTCATATTAAATCCTCAACTGTGAAGTTCTGTGGTTACTGATCCAGTTTTAATACCATCGATGGATTTGGGTCGATGTTTTATGAACGTCAGTGTTCAAATTTTAGTGTCGATATTCAGAAACATGGATATCCTGTTGGCAATGTCGCATCCGTGACTGAGAGGGACGCCGCCTTGTGGCCGAGGGGCGTGTTCGGAAAGGGCCCCGTGCGCTCCGATAGGGCTATCAGCGGCTGCCGCCAGGGGCAGCGCGGTCGTGCCCTATGGCTCGCCGACGAAATGGGCCGGGACTTCACGTGGGAGGGCATAATAATCTTCTTCGTTTTCTATTTGAGATACACCTTGGAAATAGATTTTACTATTTCGATTCGTAATGAATTATATTTCAAAATATATATTTTATGCTTTTTTTTCAAGGTATTTTATCCAGCTTCCACTTAAAGTCCCCATGGGACGTATAATCCACCATATGCTAGACACCCAGCGGGCTGATGTGATCCGGGGTCAGCAGATCGCGAGTCCTTCCGCGACAACTTATGCTTGAGAGGCCACCTGCGACCTTTGGGAGATTTTAATGCTTAACACTATTGATTGTGTTGGGTGGTTAACTTAAGCTTTAGTATACGAGTATTTTCAATTTATATTGGTTTGTATTACTTATGAAAGGAATTATTTGGTTATCTCTAGTTATGTATTTGTACTATTGTGTATTTTAATTTTATCTTTTACTTTTATACGTGATTCGAGGGAACGTATCAAGTAATATTTCTAATTTGATTTAAGTATTATGACAAATACGGATAAAGCTCGAATTATTATTCAAGGTCAGATTAATATTGGGTATTAAGAAATGAATATTTTTAAGTTTTTGAATATTCTTCCGTGTACGGAATTTTCACGAATGGGTCAATGATAAAGAGTACTATTCTCGATTACTGAGCATAGATGGAGAATTTTTTAACTCCGTTCTTTTCCTGGGCAGGTTATCATAACGGTGGTGTGCCAACCATTTCACTCTTCGAACGATAATAAGGTTGTCATGAAGGATGAACAATAATTATAGGTGAGCGATTATGAAAGGGATGATGTTCAGTTGAGACAAACGGTGGCGAGGGAAAGCCAATGGCGTACCATGACACCATGGCCAACGCCATCACCCATGCCGTACACGTGACTTGAACCAACAACCATCGGATCCGCGTAGTTGGTAGTAGCTCTAGCTACCTTGCCACGTCACATTACAAAATTGTGTATTTGATGCTATAAAGTTCATTCATTACTATTCATAACTGGAGATGAGTTAAATATGAATAATTTTTATCTAATAACTATCTAATAACTTACCAAAAAACTAGAGGTGCTTCAATTTTAAAGTTGTAGAAAGACGCCGGAAAAAATCCAAACTTTTGCGATTTTCGAAACTTTAGAGTTGACAGTGAAAATCGAATCTATGCCATATTTATAAGTGTATTTTCCTCTTATCTTACAAGAAATTTAAAGAAAAAATTTGGAGCCATTTTTCAGAAAATTTTGAAAATGTCCGGAGGCTTTATGTAAAGTACCCCAAAATATTAAAGAATGTTTTTCAAAATCTCAAAGCTTCAACTAGAGCCAGATCGACCGGGCTTTCTTCAATTTGGAAAAGATTGTATACATGGCGCTAGCAGTGTTCACGGACGGACGGACGTTTTGAAAAAGAAAACCAACTATTTTTTCGGTATCAGGGGACCCCCAAACCTATATTTCTCTTAAAATCTCGAAATGGATTTTCTGCAGCGTTACATAATTTTATATTACTCCGTATATACGTATTATACGAGAAAGTAATGGGTAGACGGTTGACACGTGATATTTTCATTCTAATTCTGCAAAGGTTTTTAGGAATGTATGATGTAGTACATATGTATTTATGATGAGAGTTGAATTTATGGAATTTTACAAGGGTTAAATTTGGAAAAATTTTAATGTGGCAAATATTGAAGAAGGAACTATTGGGATGATAGTTTATTTGTCGTGTAACAGATTCAAGACATGTTGGTGGTTTGTGTAATCAGTGGTGCGCTTGCGAATGAACGAACTGATTCGGTTCACGACCGCTTATCGACTTTCCAGGAATGAAAATTGATACTTTTCCTGTTTCCTTCTTTTTGTCACTCAGTGTGCATCGTAGAACTGCTTCTATTCTCCGCTTTAATTATAGCGACGTCTGGCATTCAAGAAGTTGGGTCACGGTTTTCCAATCGGGAGCTTGAATGCCAAAACGTAACGTCGTTACAAAGATCCCGATTGGATAACTACGTCAAGCTGATCAATGTCAGAAGGCACTAAAATGAAATTGGAGTATAAGTAAATATTTCTTCTTATCCAGTACCATATGTGTTCTAACGATCTGTTGTACGTACATTATATTTTTAGTCTGTAAATTAAATTAACTAAAATTAATGGAGTTTAAAGCCGATTTCAATTTTACTTGCCCGGGACTTTATTTGTCATTTTTATCTCATCAGTCAGGAAATGGAATGCATTCCACCTATAGTGTATTCACATCCTGGCTTCCCTGCCAAATCATCCTGCTCCTTGTTAAATGCCCTATGACATTGTATTGGTGAGTGACTGTAGCGTTCCGTGGTAGAGGAACACTAGACCGCCTTCTCATTCGCAATACAGCACCCTTCTGCTGAATCTGACCAGAGAAGGAAATGTTTATGTATTTAAATTTCCTCATGAATGTAACTAAACATCATTTCAAGTAAATTTTTAAAAATATTTTAAGGAAATAATGTAAATCAAATGAGTGTTTTTAATTGAAAGTGAATAATGTAACCATGAGGGAGAACAAGTATGTCTCTATTTTTTATGAAAGTATCTTCAAACTGCTGATCTACATTAGTACAAAATGATACAAATGTAAAAAGATATTATAACTGTATCCTGAAGGGTTTATTGAGAGAGAGAGAGAGAGAGAGAGAGAGAGAGAGAGAGAGAGAGAGAGAGAGAGAAAAGGTATCTGAATGAGCACAAGTGATGCAATGGAATTCTAATAAAGTTTCTTTAAAACTCACAAGTTTTCTGTGAAAATGGTCTCAAAACTACCCTTATTCAGAAACACTCAAATAACGTTTTCTCATGAATGGTTTCCCTTTTTCAATGAAAATTTGCAATTAGGACCAAGCTTTACTCTTCTATATTACACTTAAAGTCATATTTAAATTATGCTATTAAGGAACCGGAAATTTAAAAAAAAAATTTAGGCGCCGGTCATTTTTTCTACGATCGTAAAAAATATGAGTTTCTACGTACTGTTACGCGTGGGTGAAGTTAGCCTTCTCTTAAAACATCGGAAAAACGGGTCATCGCCATGAGTAAAGACTTGTTTTACGGGGACGCCACAGTGCGCAAAAGACTTTTACGCACGGTCGCTAGTTTGCAAGAGAAGAAAGAAAATAAAGCACACATTAATGTCAAAACAACTTTAATTTCTCTATACTAAACTCTTACTAATCTATTGACTTATATTAACTATGAATACAAAATTAGTACGTAACTGTTATCACATAATACATTACGAAACTCGTAGCTCTTTCTTAGATGTACACCAATTTCTTAACCAATGGTGAGTTTTTTCGTAAATACCTAAGGAATTTTCGATAATAAATTGATACTATAGCGCTCACAGATTCGAACAACTTCTGTGGAATGACAGACTTGCTTTACACCATTTTACATTCAGTAATTATAACCACCGCGTACCGATTATACAATAGGACTGTAAGAAACAACAGTGCACCACTACCTTATGCCCTCCTGTTATAAAAACGTTAAAAAGGTGGGGGTTCCTTTACAATAAATCATGAAGAGTAGAGATGAAACAAATCATGATTCGTAATAGAAAGATTTTCATCAAACTTAGAAAAAATGTTTATATTTCGTGAGGGAAATTACAGTGTTTTGCTTCATCTTGGTTGAGAGTTTATTGCCAAGACAATAGATCTCGCACATTCTTACATTATAATATTGCTGTGAAAGCCAACGCAACTCAGAGAGGGTCGGACGAGATTTTGAGAAGGGAGGGGTTAGGGGAATTTCGAATGGAAAAGGGATCGTGGAGACAGTTTTGTACGACTACGACCAAAAGTGGAGGTAAACGATGAAGAAATTTGAACGATATGCCACAATTGCTGAGTTTTTAAGCATGTTAACTCTCCGTTAGTGTGGCCCAGTCGCTGAGATGGGGCCTATCAAAAACCTTATTTATATTTATGACTGTTGGAGTGCGGAAGTTGTTCATTCTCTTACCTTCTGCAGTTTGGAATTCACGCGTGCTTGCGATATTGTTCATGTTAGAAAAGTGATCGTTGTGACAAGACACTGCAACACGGTCCCTGAGACTGAGTTGACTGTTCGTGTTGTAATCGTTGTGTGTGAACTGGTAATTTATACATATTTATTAGGCATGATTTTCGGTGATTGTTTTCAACTTTCACATTTAATTATGATTATTATTTATTGTTATGTAACAAACAAAACAAAATTCCAGTGTCGAAAGTGGAAGAAATTCATGTGCCTTGAGCACATTGAAGTATTGGGCACAGACCGTGAGTATATTTCGTAAATACTGAGTAATGATTTGGTGACATTATTACTAGATAAGCCAGCTATTATGTTTCAGCTAATACTTTTTACAAAACCGAAGCAACAGAACGTTTAAATACCGCATTCTACGGTTCTTCAGATATCCTGACTTTAATTGTGACCACTGTTTCTAATTCATTTATGTTTTTGTATATGCTAGTTTTATTAGTCCTTTTTCTTGTAAATGTGTTTATTAATTGTTAGTGTGAGGTCTTTGTGGTATCTGAACCACTGTTACCGCTTTCATTTTATTATGCATAGGAAACTCGAATACCCGGTCGCAGAGACCAGCCACACTGTTCATGTCCTTTTTTTCACCACACATACGCATAGTTAAAAATCACGACAGACATATATGATACTGGTGGGAAAGAATATCGCAGGATACAATTTAAAAATAATTACAAGTATTAGAAGAAATCAATAAATATAGTATGATATGTTTGGGTATTTCAAGAGCTTTTTTTTCTTTTGAAAATATAAAAACTGATATACCCTCCGTAAGTTATTTAATTTTAATTCAAGTAGCATCTTGTGTTATTCATAAAACAAGCTATTTCCTTTGGATTGCATAATTACATTAATTTCGACTTAAACCTAGACTGTGCCGTAGATGTTCGGCAGAATAATTCCTCGAAATAAAGACTTTTTGTGAGGTCAGAAAACACGTCGAACTGGGGAAGATTTGGCCCTTTATGTAGCTAATTAGGGGCATCCGGAACCTTGAGCTCGTTCTCTGTGAGAAACCCTTTCCTTCGCCGCAGCTCCTTGGCGATGCCTAATGAGGTGGCGATGTTTCCTCGCAGAACTCTTCCTTGCGTCAAACTTTCTTACCCCCGGAGCGTTTGGGGTTTTTGCGACTTTACGATACACTTCTCTCTTCATCATTACAGCCGCTCTAGCGTCTTTGTAGCTTTTTCTTAGTGACAGTAATTTTTTATGCCCGTTCTGAGGGTTTTTAAGGAGGATGTTCGATAAAAAAGCAAGCCCTTGTTTGATCGCGCAGTTAAAAGTTTTTCATTTCCTTGTCGGCCTCGTTCTGAATTAACTCTTCGGTCGTGAAGTAGAAATTTTCGCCACAAAAAATTAAGACTGGTACATTAAAGAGGTAATAAACAAAAATCACTGCAGTAATTAGAAATGATTCTAAATCCGTTGGATGGAGAAATAAAAACGTTGCTGGAATATCTCGATTAGTGTAAAGGGTTTCCAAAGTGTGTCTCAGATGAATAAACTTAACCATTTACCACATCTTTTTTCTATCAATTATTACACGTGGAGTATTTTACAACTGGCATACCCCAACTTTTAATCGCAAATGTGAGCGGTGATCATAAACGTTCATAACGTAATAATAAACGTAAATTCATGATTTGAGATAAAGAAAAGTAAATAAAATATCTGAAATATCTTATTTAAGGGGAGAGCAAGACAGCATGGGGCAAGATGGAGTCGTGAGTAACACGGCAGGGAAGATTGGATGAGAGTAGAATATGTTCATACATTTGCCAATGACTATCAGGTAAAAAATTGTATTTTAGGAAGTTTTACACGTGACATTTATATATTCACGGCCACAAGACTCACGACCACAAGCCGTCAGGTTGACGGCAAGGAGGCGCAACCTTTATGTTACAGTTTTGATCTCGGAAAAACAGCCAAAGTGCTTCCTTCACGGTTTCATAATCCCGACTGTATTATCATTTCCTGTGAGTCTAAATTTTCAAACATTTCACTTTGTATACATTATCGTGAGAAAACAAAATTTCTGCCTGTTAAACTGTACAGTGTATTCTGACGTGAGGCTGTGTTCCGTAAATCTCTGCCTCCTCGTATTGCTAGCGCAGAGTGACTCAGAGTAAATGTTACAAACACCTCAGGCAAGTAGGGATATCAAATATGGTCTTGTTTTATTAATAAACGCGTGATATTTGCAAGGGCTGTGATATGTGATCTTCTTGCACGGGGAATATATAATGAAGCTATGCGTGTGACATTTCACTCTTCTTGCACTAATAATTGGGAAGTAAACGAAATTTTTTTGTTTCAGAACATCTACCTATCAAATATCAGTGCACAATGATAATCGTGAATAGATGTTACTTACGTAACTTATTAAAGATTTCCCACTCATTCATTTACTCCCACCTTTCCCAGATATCTGTAAAATATTTCTTTCATAATTTCATGAAGACAGCGATTTCCAGATTTCCTTTTGTAGAAACGGCATGATCACATGCACCAGAAGTACTACTTCCCGGGTTCCGGGGCAACATTGAATCATACTTTAACTTTTCAGCGCATAATAAAACGATTTAGGTATTATTTACACTGAAACTTGCTTGTCCCTTATTTTTGAATTACATTTCAAACGTGCATGGCGGCTATGCATCCCACTTCTTCTACAACAAAGATATTTTGTTACGTTCCTTTGCAATGATACACTGTATCAAGGATACAATAGGGATGGTGACGTGACTCGTTACCTATGATGCACAGCAGTTCAACGTTTGGAAATAACAGATACTAAATCGTGTCGATATTCTTGTGCACACGAGCGTTGCGTTGACGCGTTCGAAGTTTATGCGCGTCGTAGATAACCGACTCTTATGCGGCCGCCAAAGCGTTCTGAGCCGTTTTAGATAAGAAGTGCTATTCTCGACGCGCGTGAAACAACGTAACTTACGGTCAGGCTCTTGGTACTGTTTTAGAGATAGTTCATTCCTGACCCGTTTCCTCTCTCGCGAAGTTTCATGAAGGGGCATTAAGTTTCCTACCCCGGCCCTTTCGCGGGTCCGCTGTCAAATTTCGACTCCTCGTTTGCGATTTCGCGTAAGATGCAATGTTGTTCTACGACGCGCCTGAAGTAACGTTATTTAAATCGCGTCAGCGCTCGTGTGCAGGGGCTTAGGATCACTGTTCATTCCTGACTCGTTTCCTCTCTCGCGAAGTTTCATGAAAGGGCATTAAGTGCAAATTTCGACTCCTCGTTTGCGATTTCGCGTAAGATCAATGTTTTCGACGCGCTGAAGTAACGTTATTTAACGCGTCAGCGTCGTGTGCAGGGGTTAGGATCACTGTTCATTCCTGACCCGTTTCCTCTCTCGCGAAGTTTCATGAAAGGGCATTAAGTTTCATATCCCGGCCCTTTCGCGGGTCCGCTGGCAAATTTCGACTCCTCGTTTGCGATTTCGCGTAAGATACAATGTTGTGCTACGACGCGCGTGAAGTAACGTAATTTAACGCGCGTCACCCCCCCAAAATTACTGTTCATTCTGACCCGTTTCTCTCGCATGTTTCTGAAGGGACATTTAGTTTCATACCCCGGCCCTTTCGCGGGTTAGGATTACTGTTAATTCCTGACCGTTCTCTCTCGCGAAGTTTCTGAAGGGGCATTGTGCGTCTAATACGCATATCTTATGCGGAACGGCCAAAGCGTTCGTGAGCCGTTTTAGATGAGAGAAAGTGCTATTCTACGACGCGCGTGAAACAACGTAACTCTCGTGTGCAGGGGCTCTTAGAGTACTGTTTTAGAGAAGTTCATTCCTGACCCGTTTCCTCTCTCGCGAAGTTTCATGAAGGGGCATTAAGTTTCCTACCCCGGCCCTTTCGCGGGTCCGCTGTCAAATTTCGACCTCGTTTGATTTCGCGTAAGATGCAATGTTGTTCTACGACGCGCCTGAAGTAACGTTATTTAAATCGCGTCAGCGCTCGTGTGCGGGCTTAGGATCACTGTTCATTCCGCTCGTTCCCTCTCGCGAAGTTTCGAAAGGGCATTAGTTTCATACCCGGTCCTTTCGCGGGTCCGCTGGCAAATTTCGACTCCTCGTTTGCGATTTCGCGTAAGATACAATGTTCTTCGACGCGCGTGAAGTAATGTTATTTAACGCGCGTCAGCGCTTGTGCAGGGGCTTAGATTACTGTTCATTCCTGACCGTTTCTCTCTGCGAAGTTTCATGAAGGGCATTTAGTTTCATATCCCGACCTTCGCGGGTCCGCTGGCAAATTTCGACTCCTCGTTTGCGATTTCGCGTAAGATACAATGTTGTTCTACGACGCGCGTGAAGTAACGTTATTTAACGCGCGTCAGCGCTCTTGTGCAGGGGCTTAGGATTACTGTTCATTCCTGACCCGTTTCCTCTCTCGCGAAGTTTCATGAAAGGGCATTAGTTTCATATCCCGGCCCTTTCGCGGGTCCGCTGGCAAATTTCGACTCCTCGTTTGCGATTTCGCGTAAGATACAATGTTCTTCGACGCGCGTGAAATAACGTTATTTAACGCGCGTCAGCGCTCGTGTGCAGGGGCTTACGATTACTGTTCATTCCTGACCCGTTTCCTCTCTCGCGATGTTTCATGAAGGGCATTTAGTTTCATCCGGCCCTTTCGCGGGTTAGGATTACTGTTAATTCTGACCGTTTCCTCTCTCGCGAAGTTTCATGAAGGGCATTTAGTTTCGTACCCCGGCAATTTCGCGGGTCCGCTGGCAAATTTCGACTCCTCGTTTGCGATTTCGCGTAAGATACAATGTTGTTCTACGACGCGCGTGAAGTAACGTTATTTAACGCGCGTCAGCGCTCGTGTGAGGGCTTAGATTACTGTTCATTCCTGATTTCCTCTGCGATGTTTCATGAAGGGCATTTAGTTTCATACCCGGCCCTTTCGCGGTTAGGATTACTGTTAATTACTGACCCGTTTCTCTCTCGCGAAGTTTCATGAAGGGCATTTAGTTTCATACCCGGCAATTCGGGTCCGCTGGCAAATTTCACCTCGTTTGCGATTTCGCGTAAGATACAATGTTGTGCTACGACGCGCGTGAAGTAACGTTATTCATCGCGCGTCAGCGCTCGTGGGCAGGGGCTTAGGATTACTGTTCATTCCTGACCCGTTTCCTCTCTCGCGAAGTTTATTAAGAGGCATTAAGTTTCATACCCCGGCCCTTTCGCGAGTCCGCTGGCAAATTTCGACTCCTCGTTTGCTATTTCACGTAAGATACAATGTTGTTCTACGACGCGCGTGAAGTAACGTTATTTAACGCGCGTCAGCGCTCGTGTGCATGGGCTTAGGATTACTGTTCATTCCTGACCCGTTTCCTCTCTCGCAAAGTTTCATGAAGGGGCATTTAGTTTCATACCCCGGCCCTTTCGCGAGTCCGCTGGCAAATTTCGACTCCTCGTTTGCGATTTCGTGTAAGATACAATGTTGTGCTACGACGCGCGTGAAGTAACGTTATTTAACGCGCGTCAGCGCTCGTGTGCAGGGGCTTACGATTACTGTTCATTCCTGACCCGTTTTCTCTCTCGCGATGTTTCATGAAGGGACATTTAGTTTCATACCCCGGCCCTTTCGCGGGTTAGGATTACTGTTAATTCCTGACCCGTTTCCTCTCTCGCGAAGTTTCATGAAGGGGCATTTAGTTTCATACCCCGGCCCTTTCGCGAGTCCGCTGGCAAATTTCGACTCCTCGTTTGCGATTTCGCGTAAGATACAATGTTGTTCTATGACGCGCGTGAAGTAATGTTATTTTACGCGCGTCAGCGCTCGTGTGCATGGGCTTAGGATTACTGTTCATTCCTGACCTATTTCCTCTCTCGCGATGTTTCACGAACAGAAGCCCCGGCCCTTTCGCGGGTCCGAAGGCAAATTTCGACTGCTCGTGTGCGGTCGCTATGGCCCGCGGGGCGGAGGGCCAGGCGGAGGGCGAAAGGTCAGGCGGGGCGCGCGCGCGTGGGCGGAGGGCAGGCGAGCGGACGCGATGCGCTCCTCTGTCGGAGGGAAAACCGGCAGCCGTCGCAAGGAAGCACTGCAAACTGCCGACATTCGAATCAGCATTTGACTGCCCGCTTCGGGAAAAACAACGAACTAGACACCAAACACTGACAAATTGTTCTTAGAAAATTGTTCCTTTTTTTATTTTCATCTCTTCGGAAGTTATTATCCTTCTCAATTCCCTCTTCTACTAATTTTTGGATACTCTTCCTGGTCTCCTTCTCCTCTCTTTCTCCTCTTCTCGCCCTTTCTCTCACGTCCTTCTTCTTTTCTTATTTCTTTCCCCTCTCGTTCCTTTTCTAATTTTCTCCCGATCTTCGATTCAACGGAAATTCTTCTATTCGGTTTACGTTAGCTTTGTAGTTACTAATATAATTAAACCTGTTCTAATAATGCAAAAACCATTTCACTACTTACTGTTTTCAAACGTTCCTTCAAACCTTTCTATACATTTTGAATTTTTCATTCAACATCAAAATATTTCTGTACCGTTTGAATTACTTTACCGTAGGACAACTTTTTCTCTCTATCCAAATAAGGGATTTTTTCGAAGACGAATTCGACAAATTTTTCAAAAAGATATCAGTGTCTGTTTACTTATATGAACACTAACTCCATACGTCCTTAGCTGAATTCCAGAACACTATTCCATAACTCCTAATAATAGGAGGAAATTAGAGGTTCGGGATGTCTGCATTTAAGGCGGTGAGAATTAACAATGTTTGCGTCCAGACGTCCACGCATTTCACTGTGCAGACAACATTCTCATTTGAGTTCATTTCATTGATTTTGTAAAGCTTACAGATAGGGCCAATATTGTACACTTGATTTAATATGCTTCCTAACTAATGCTTTCTGCTAATTCTATTTCGTTTAATATCCTAGATAACTTTCAAATATTGTATGAAGTACCTTAAAAAATTGATATGGAATCAAAGCTTCAGATTGTTTGATGAAGATAATCAGCTAAAATGAAATATTTAAACTAATCATTTTAATACTGAGATGCTCATTATGATTAAAGGATAGGGCGATAGTACTGAGATTGAGTCTAAGAAAAAGAGCCTCTCTTAGGGCTATCACTGCGACCAGTCACTAAACTGGCATACGTTCCCATTGGCAGGACACAAGAGCGAGGCACGTCAGCCGGTGGGGCTAGGTGAAGCCAGCATTGCGTCTGACTGACCGGTTGTTCCTAGTTCGAGTCCCGACAGTGCACGATTTTGACTCTTCCTTAAGAGCTAGATCGAATTCAACCAAATCGGGACCGGGAGCGGTAGCTTAACACAGCGCCTCTGACCGGAAGGTCCTAGGTTCGAGTCCTGACGGCGGCAGGATTTTCGACCCTAGCTTTTCAGCAAGTTCGAATTCAGTCGCTGGCTGGAGGAGAATTCTAACGGCCGGCTTCTCTGATCGGTAGTTTTCCGTGGTTTCTCCGATCATCACATGGCGAATGCCGGAGCAGTACCCTGTCAAACGGGCTACAGACCGCGCGTGATATTTCATTCCCATTATTTGTCCTATCCTATCTCTTACTTACACACACTTACATTTAGAGACATGCACTACACAACCACACTTGCTGGGATACCGGTCGGGAGCTTAGAGGTTGTCCCGGCTGGGGCGGTGCCCCGCTGGAGGGAGATACCTCATTGAGGAAAATCCCGCTCGCTGACGGTAAACGGACGCCGGATCACACCATCCAATGGAGGAAGACCACCGCCACCTCCAGAGAAAAAATGCACTACACTTAGGGAACTAGTGACCTTAGTTGTGCTCGGAATCGCTAAAAGTTAATAAATGGACGTGTTTGTGAGCGCTGAATCTCGCCGCCAGCGGTGGATCAACACCGCCATCTCTCGGGATAAATGATCACTGAGGAAACGAGGCTCACTGAGGACTTTTGTTCTCTGTTAAATAAATATAAATAAAAGCATGAATACCCATATCAATTTTCGTTCTTTTACGGCTTATACAGAGCTAAATGCATGGATACTCAGTAGGTTCAGGATTCTTTCATTTGTCTAATCGTAACAGTCAAGTTTGGTTTTTCGCGCAAAAACACACGACCAGCTACATCCATCGACCAGCCCTTGTCCAGAACAGTGAATGGGGAATTGCCAATATAGTAATATTTTCTATATTGAAGAAAGTGCGAGTTGGGCACCAATTTTCAATTTTCAACATTCACGGGGCTAATGATCATTGCAGTTGACGTGCCCCGTAGCAGCAACCACTCAGTCCTCGAAGAACGCAGAGTCGCCTCTACCTAATTTCATCATCGGTTCTTGGCGGTCTTGCACCTGATCGGTTATAACCGAGATTGAAGAAGCAAAACTGAAAAAAACTACGAATGTTTATACTCCGATTTAAGCAATGTTTCACATGAAGGTCTCGAGCTGAACGGAGAGGCGACACTGCCATCCAACCGGGAGCTCCAATACCAAAAATGTACGAAGTCATAAAGAAGCCCCTGTTAGGATGAAAGTGTCACCCCCTCCATTCAAATCGTGACCGTCAAGTGAAGCTCTGTTTAAATCAAAGTGTAGCAGCAACAAACGCAAAACAATGGCCTTAAGACGCTTTCTGGCCAATGAAGGTGTACCATATATCATACGGAGATCAGGTTTTAGGGCACTACAATTTCATGTTAATTCATGTTAATCTTAAATTTTGATCAAACACCCGTATATTGCCAAGACTCACACTATTCATGAATTGCACGTCAGTCTCTCCTTCTGTGTTTTTTCTCCTTTTGATAGAAAGACGCCTGCTTACCTGCGCCCAATCTGGAAGGGAGGTGCTTTTAAAGAAATTGAGACGCATCACTCGGCGGGAGTAGTGAGACTGAAACTGCTCTGCACGAATGACGAAAGGGTTGGCCGTGCGCGCTGAAGCCGTAGACGGTTGGGGCAGGACTCGGAAGGCCGAAGGGGTAGTGAGGGTGAGAGGGAGGGAGTGGGTGGGAAAGGTTGGGGGGGGTGGGTGGTGTCGGGAAGAGGATGGGGCGGAGCGCAAAGGGTCGGGCAGAGGCGGGTCGGTCGGGTTGGGTCGGGTCGCGGCTGGGCGACTCGAAGGGAGCGGGGGGGGGGGGGGGAAGAGGGGGCGGGAAAGTTGAGGAACGAGAGGACACGGCATTCTGAGGAGGAGATGGGGAGAGACAGGATACGTCATGGCACGGTGGTTTACAGGGGGGTCAGGCGGGCCAGAATGAATCGGAACATGAGAGAGCCAGCAAAGTATGTGTGTGAGCGAAGGGAATGGATGAGCAGAGGAGAGTCGAGAGGGGTTACAAGAGGATCACAGTGAGGAGCAGACTAGAGGAAACTGGCGGCCAGGACTGAGGAATGAAGCGGTGGAAAAGTAAAATGTCGACAAGTAGACGAGGATCCGGAGTGGGAGAAGGGTAGAGATAAGGCAAGAGCGAGTTGAGACGAGGCGGGGAGGACCTAGAGGTGGAGGTGGTTTGACGAGGGTCGGAGGTGACTGGAGAATATACCGGGCTGGCACAGTAAGGGGTTGAGAGGCACCTCACAGTGAGGGACTCTCGGCTACTCAAAGAGATGTTGAGGCGGGTAGAGTGGAAGAAGGGCTCGCGGACAAACCCAATTCAGGGATAAGGGATATAAGTCTGGGCCAACCTGGGGATATGAGGGTGGGCCGAAGTCGGGATGTTGGCGAAACGAGGGATGGACGGGAGTGGGAGGAGTATGGGTCGCCAGCAGAACAGGAGCAAAGTGGAACTCGCGCGTGTGCGGGGCGTGTGCACGGCGTGTGCGAAGCTTGCGAGGGGCGTGTTCGAGGCGTGTACGATGAGTGGACGGGGCGTATACGAGGCATTGATTGATTGATAGATTCCTGGCGCACCAACTGCTAGTCATTAGTCTCGTACGTGTAGTACATATTTTCCTTGGGAGGTTGAGAACATCTTTCCCTGCTAGATGGCGAGATCCGGCGTCGACCTACCGTCAGATATCGGGGTTTTCCCCATACCAGGTATCTCCTACTAGCGGTGCACCGCTCCAGACGGGAAAATCTCTAACCTCCCGACCTATCTCCCGGCATGTGTGGTAGTGGGGTATATATTAGTGTAACTGTGTATAAGGAGTAAGGATAGGACATGGAAGAGGAAGGACAAATCGCGCGCGGTCCGTGGCCCGTTTGGCAGGGTACTGCTCCGGCATTCACCTGGCGTTGATTGGAGAAACCTCGGGAAACTATCGATCAGAGCAGCCGGCCGCTAGAATTATCCTTCAGGTTACTAGAATTCCCCTCCTAGCTGACAAACTAGTGTCACAAATTCTACCACCATCGAGACTCAAACCTAGAACCTCCAGGTCAGAGGCCCTAGAGTGACATCAGTTGATGCCCTGAACCACCCCTTCCGTTGTACGAGACGTGCACGAAACGTGAGCGGGGAAGGGGGCGGGGCCAGAGGTGCAATCGAGGGCGTGGGCGGGGAGAGGCGAGTCGAGGAGAGGCGCATAAGGGGATGACATGGAGCAGGGTTCGTGGAGAGCACAGCGAGGCGCCGGGAAGGATGGCGGTGACGGTGGTGAGCATTTTTAGTGGGGCGGAAGGCGGGCGCGGTAGCGGGGGGGGTGTGGAGGGAGGGGGAGGAGAGCACTGCCGCGGGGGGGAGGGGGTGTTTGCTCTGACCGCACGCTGGGGCCAGAGGAGGGGAAAGCTGGCAAAAAGTCCAAAATCAGAATGTACTTCAGAAGCTCCATTTCGCATGAAAGGGGAGCAGAATGTCTCCTTCAACGTGCCCGATCAGCAAGGGAAGGGAGAATCAAGTCGAACTTTCGCACAAGTGATGCGCGGCGCATTTCTGCGCTGGGGAGGTGCGTTGTTCGATGCAAATATTTTTGCTCTCTCAACTATCAGAATCGTACGTGCTGTGGATGCAATACCTGGAGATATGTACTTTAAATGTATATTTCTAAAAGACATATTCATTAAATAATAATTTAGTAGTTCAAGTAGAAACTTCACATGTCACAATGGAATGGAATTTGAAATCCTGTTTTTCGTATTGTCTTTTAGTTTCCATCCGGACGTTTTCGGGCTATGATATTAACTGAATCTAATTCTAGAGTTCATCTAGTTTTAAAAACATGAATCAGTGTTTTCCCATGTTTGATCCATTAAGATACTTTGTTTATGATAATGCACATCTAGTTTTGTAACCCTTTCTAGCTACAATATTATTTTTTTTCATTCATGATCTGGTACTGATATCTGTTTATTAATAAGGAGGGATCTGTATGGTGTTATTAAACACACTGAAAAGAAAAAAAAACGGAAAAAAGTGCCACCTGGAAGAAAAACAAGAAAGTACTTCGCAGGATGTTAATTGCATCTAACCCACTGATTTCACAAATGTTGTAGAGAAAAATTATCTCAAAGGCATTGGATCTAGAAGTTACACCAATGCTAATGAATTCAAGTACAAATTCACTTTTTGAAGAAGAACCACATGATGAAAGTTCTGACTTTGAGGTTATGTATATAAATTTTTAAAAGTTAAACAATTAAATAAGTCATTACTTAATTATAAAACGCGTTTTTATTACCAAAAATTCCGAAAAACGCTTAAAAATGCTCTTTGCCAACTTTTCCTCTTTGTTTCCCACTGTGTGCCGCAGCGGGACGATGCCGTCTCCTTTCTTCCTTTCTCTTTCGACAAACATCTCGAGCAGCGCTGCGACAGCTACAGACGCCAAGGTGGACATCGACCCCAGTGGCTCTAGCGTAAATGTCACACGTTCTTTTGATCTCGAAGAGTGCAACGTAGGAAAAGCTTCTCATTGTTACCTGCGGTTTACTTTCCGTCTCGTTTGCAGAATTTTCATGCATGGGCATAACAGAGTGGGCCTTATATGTTTTAATAATTAAATCTGTTCAAAGAATTGTAACCTCGATCGGGATACGTTGTTTCTCTAGTGTTCTCTATCATCTTGTGCGAAGGGCCCTATAATTAGTGAATGCCCAATATCACCGCACCACTGGCATTTACTGATTCACTTACATTTGTTGATTTATTGTCCACAGATAGTAGCGGAAAAAGTTATAAATTTCAACCAATCCAGAAAATTGTTTTTCAGACCTCATGTAGAAAGTGACCTCCCTTTGTCTTAATTCTTTTGTGAAAGGTTCATGAGGTTCTATACAGTCTTGACCCAACAATAAACATAAATTTAAAATGCTCCATGAGGAAACGATTTAATTTGTTTTTACAAATGGGAATGTTGGTCTCTTTTAAATAAATACAAATAAAATCGTGAATACCCATATCGACCGTTTTTCTTTGGGTTTCGTTCTCTTAATTACTTGTAAACACGTGTGGTTAATATTATTCACTTAAATTTATTAAATATTCACGATATTTCATAATTAAAAGAGATATACATATATTCCACATTAGGCGTACTCTGTTCCTAATGTGAAATAGTAAATGCTTTTTCTTTTTATCAAATAATAAAGACATTAACGGCTAGAACAACGCTAATTTAAGCAAAATGCTTATTTGGTTTAATTATACAGACAATTTCTGCAGTAAAAAATATTTTTTGGGTTACCGTCACATGGAACACGAGCCCGGTACTTATATTGCTTATACTTGAATCTAATCAGTTGAGTTCTTGGACACCTCGACGGTACGGTATAGAATATGAACATCAATATTTTAGAAAATGCAGATTAATGTATACAGCCGAAAGAAACATGTTTATTTTACGTACAGCAGCAATGTGGAATATTTCACATTAGGACAACGATCGTATTCCACATTAGGAACGTCCCTGCCATATTGCATTCAAGCTGTTTCGCGGTTAAAATCGGCATCAATGTTCTTTATATATTCCGTAATATTTCCTTCGATACACAACTAACAGAAACTATACAGATAAATATTCCAATATTTACCGCCCACGAGGTACAACTATTCCTTTGTCTACTGCTCTGATATTTTTGTGGTCCCTCTGAAGAAAACAGGGTCTCCCTCTTCACTCGAGAGTTTCAACTAAAAAAGCAAAACATGATCTGCGCTCGCTCGGAGGCCTCAAAGTAATTCCTGACGGTCGTGACAGTGCAATCCGATATTTCCATTTCAGAAACATTTTTCTTTCCGTCTCAAGTTCATCCTAAGATCGATTTCCTGTTTATTTCTCTCGTTTTCTATTACGCAGAATGTATATGTTTAGACTTTAATAAGGGAGGCCTATTAATGTCGAATGCCTACGACAAAAGAGTCAAATACGCGTTTTCCTAAAAATACTTTGTATAAACACAACGTTGAACGGTAGAGGTCGCGCGAAATTAGGACAGAAAAAATGGTAACGAGAATCGAGTGTTAGAATTATTAGTTTAATAGTGTAATAGTGTTTGAGTGTGGAAAATGCTTGAGCGTTAAGAATATTAGTTTATTAGTGTTAAGTGTTTGAGTGTTAAAAGCAGGAATTCATTCCTAGCGGAACGCGGCCGCCTCGTTTCGGTACCTCGGAAATAATTATTAAATTATATATATGTAATTTTACGAATCAAGCACTCGCATGAAGTATTTGTTTATCAGTGTTCATTATTTTAATATTAGTAGTATTAGTTCATTAGTGTTCAAAGTGTTTGTGAGCGTTTCATGTGACTGCTGGAAGTTTATTGAAATGCTTTCCATATCCAGAAAGATTTTTGCATTAAAATTGTGCTATGATATGAATATAAAACGAATTATGGTGGCTCTCCTGGCGTGAGCATCGCTGACGCTGCTAATTGGTCTCATTTGCCAAAGGCGGCCGCCTGCGCCGTGACCGAGTCTGCGCCGGGGCTCAAGTGACGCGATCGAGCGAGCCAGCTAGGTCGCGGGCAGAGGCCAGAGGTCAGAGGGCAACGGGGCTCCCCCCCCCCGCCCTACGTCCCTCGCGCCCTTCCCCTCGAACCAACACACCCTCACTTCCGCCCCACCATCCGAGTTTGATTTCATTTATTTATCATCGTAAAACAGTACAAACTGTGTGGGAAGTATGAAAAATAAAGCACTTTCTCTCGGAACGCTACCTCGATAACTAGACGATTTCGCTTCCGAGCAATATAAAGTTAATTCGACATAGTGAAACTAACTTCAAATATGGTTTTATGATATTGCTTACAAAATAACAATCCACGGCCTCCAGCGCTGCTCCTACTATAGCAAAAGCAGAACTCAACGAAAAGTGAATACACGTCTACTCATTCTACGTTTGTGTTCAAAAGCAGCACAAGTGGCCATTTCAGCATTTGCTTACTGGATCAAGGGACACTGCATCAGTGAACTCAATGGATCGAGATTCATTAGTACAATATTTGTGATAGACTATTTAAACTTTCAGACTAATGGTAGTTAACGAATTTATATATTAAAATAAAATATACAATTTTTATTGTCATTGTAATCTCTAATTGCGTAGAAATTGTATATGAGCAAAAATATTGAACTTTGCACTTCAACTGGGGTATAGTTTTTAATTGTTTAATAAGATGTGGCTATGAGTTGCAAAGTAACGAACATATTTCTTATGTGTATTTCTTGGAGTGTGCTGTCGATATTAACACTAATGAGTATGATTCTTACAACGTGAGTTGTAATTATAAATATCTGTACTGCAAGAAAATGTTCCCACCTTTAATAAAGTCTGTTTCGTGTCAGTACATATTCGAAAATAGAATGCGATGGGTATTTATGCATAAGTGAAATTCGTGCTTTGTTTATAATTCGTACAATTTTTTCACCGATGTAAAATTTTTGATACTTTAGGATGTGTTTGTGTAGAATATTTTGCCTTATCTCACACGCAAGTGTACATTCGCAAAATAATGTGCTATTAAGGTGGTTTGAATTTGAAAAATAAATAGATGCTCTTAATTTAGTGTTCAGTTCTTTTTTAAGAATATTCCTATTGAGATTTGACGAAATTGAGGAACTCTGAAATGTTATATCAATGTCAGATAAATGCATACTTTTTATTTTCAAAGGGGCGTTTAATAGGCTGTTTGATACGCAAAACTCCATTGAAATCGTTATTCCTTCATTTACAACCAATTTTTTTTACGAAACCAATTTGAAACACCTGAAATCGTGCTATTTATTATTTCTTGCGATGTATATTCATATTACCTGGGACGAGAACTTTTCTTCCGTTTCTAAAGATCGAAGGCATATAGTTTCTGAGAAAATTATTATTGTTTATTAATAAAAAGCCCTGAAGGTCCTCGTGCTCAATTAGGAAAGATTTGGAGAGATGAGAAAATTATGTTATTTCATGACAGTGCGGTATTTATACTGTTTGAAATAGATGTGAAGTTACGAAGATATACGATCTAAGTTTACGTAACCGATTCCACATAAAAGTAGTTTTGAAAACAGAATTTTATGGTCAGTTACGTCCAATGCATTCGAAATTCGTAATACTTACGAAGATTACGAAATTGTTATTTCCATGCAGTTGTTGAGGCGTGATTGTTGCTCTAAGGGATTCCCACATTTTGTTCTACACTGCAAGGCATTGAGATACAACAGTTGGAGTAAAGCAGTATACTTGGACATGCAAAAGCCACTTCGGTCAGGATCACGTCGATCTATTTAATTCAGTGAGGGTTTAAGGAAATGATTGATCTAGGTTTGCTGTTTTACACTTACACTCTTTAATCATATTCTTATCGTGATACAAGATTTACCCACATTATGAAATTACGTGAATTTAAAAAGATTTCGAAAAGTTCCAATTATTCAAGCTCTTGCGCTTTCTGAATTTCAGGATCTAGATGTACAAGTAAACATTATAATAATATAATTTGAAAAACTTGAATACTTCGTATGTTCTCAACGCAGACATTCTTTTTAATAGGGTGACCGTTGTGCTTGAAGGTTAAGAAACGAAAATCTTTCAGAACTTTTCTCTTGCACGGTAACTTCCCCGGTGCTTTCTACCTGTGATTACGTTTCGTCATGCGCAGAGACGCAGAGGGCGTTTGGCGGGAACACGACCCGGAGCGTTGTGGAGTTGGCGGGAGGAGAGGAGGATTTCATGACGCCGAAAAGATTTCGTATCGAGGAAGGGCGAGGCAATGAGTGAGGGAGATGTAATAATAATAATAATAATAATAATAATAATTATTATTATTATTATTATTATTATTATTATTATTAAAGTTTGCTTAGTCATATATGCAATTACAATCGTATATGACGAATGAGAAGTGATGTATGTGGAGGGAGTACAATTGCGCACATCTTCTTGAGCACAGAGAGTGAAGTTACATTTGTTGTCCAGAAGCAAAACAAAGGAAGGGGCCATTTCAGTATTTGCTCGAAGGAACAGAGAAACTGGTCTATAAAACCTGATCGAGAAGAAATGATACAGAATAGTGAGATGTCAAGTTCGGGAGGCGATATTGGTGCCGATTTTTGTGAGAGTAGGGAAAGTCAGGAAGTGTGGGTTGTGGGAATCGGGAGAGCAGTGCAGAAAGGACAGACGAGGTCGGAGCGGAGGCGAGAAGGATTGGGGCGGAGAAATGGCGGAATTGTCACGTGTACGAGCGGAAGAAACGTGATTGTGTCTGATAATAGATATATACATGGGGGGGGGGGGGGTAGGGAGGAATGAACTGACAAACATTAGCCCCATAATTGTGCTGCATGTTATATTTCGGGGTTTGGCGGATCCTCCTCTATTAGAACGAGAAACATGGCACCAATTCGCTTGTTGGATTGCAGAATTTCTTCCTGAGTCTTTCGTCTGCGTCTTTCTCAGTGGGGAACCGACCCATTCAGGACAAGCTCCAAGCTCCTACACGTGTGGTAGTGTACGTGCGTGTATAAGTGGAGAAGAGGGGACAAGAATGAGGAATAGAAGATGGCCATGGGACTTGTTTGTTACGGCACTGCTCCGGCATTCGCCTGGTGTTGATCGGAAGAACCACAGAATGCTTCCGATCAGAGCATTTGTCCGCTGGAATCCTCCTCCAGACAGCGACTGAATTCGACCTAGCTGAAGCTCAAGCTAGTGTCGAAAATGTTGCCACTGTCGGGTCTAAACACCTAGGACCTCCCAGTCAGAGGCACTGCAGTGACATCAGTTGATGCACTGAGCAACCTCTCCCGGTAAGCCGGCAATAAATTCTTGAATTTGAGAGCATATATAATTGACGGATGTAATTAGGACATGGAATTCTTATGGCAATCATCATTATAAAACCAGTGGTCCCATAATAGCACATTTTCTCGAATTTTTGTAGCGGCAAGTAATATTAAAACTACTACATGATCCTACCACCAGAAATTTTTCTAGCTGTAGAATACTGCCGATCGGAGACGCCGGTCGCTAGGACCATCCTCTACATAGCTGTTGAATTCGACCTAGATATCTAGCTAGTACCAACTAGTGGTGCTCAAACAGCAAATACTTTCTCGCACGTATTTTCACACAAAATTACGCAAAAAGTACTCAAATTTGTACATGACCTTATTTCAAAATCTATCTTTAAGGAACATATTTCATTAATGCAAAAATATTTCTTGAATATTTTCGGAGTAGGAAGACTACAAAAAGATTTTGAACTTTTACAATTTCCGAAAAATCAGAGTTTTTAACGCGCTTGAGACCCAAACCATTCTCTCAAAAGTCCTTTTCACTATAAAAAAACAACAACAAACAAACAAACGATAGAGCCATTTTTTTCAAAATTTTGAAAATGTTCCTGGAGCTTAATGTAAAGAGTCCCTCAAAATTAATATATCGTTTTCAAATTCAAGAGGTCGCGACATAAGTCAGGTCAATTGACGATTATTAATTTTGAAGAAAATCGGCTGAACGGCTTAGCTGCTAGTGTTGTTCACATAGACCAGACAGAAGAAAGTTTTGCTATCAATCGTCATTTCTGTTTCAAGGACCCACAAAATATGGATTCCGGCTACACCACGTGATAGAATTTTTTTTGTAAATTTAGCAACTGGATTTATCCACTTTTTCGTTACCAAGGCCTGTAATAAGATATTTTCTGCCAAAAATGTTCAGTTTTTTCGCGTATCATTATATAAATTTCTCTCTACTCCGTAGCGAGAAAATAAAAATACGCCACCCTGGCGACTCGAAACCTGCAATCTCTCGGAGAGAAACGTACAGTGACAACAGTTACAGCATTGAGCCGCTTCAGCTGGGAAGGAGACTAAAAGGCAAAAAGGTGGGCGTGGACGGGGCCGGTCGAAGCAGGAAGCGGCGGGTGCTGCGGGCGGAGCGTCTAGGAGGGGGCGCAGCGGATGTGACGAGGTCCATCGTGGAGGGTTAATGGCGAGGCAGGGGCAGCGCTAGGCGAAACGCCAGGCGGGACGGTGAGGAGATCGTGGAGCTCTCCGGAATGGGTCAAGCCGTGACGGGGCGATGTCAGACCGAAATTAGGTGAGGTCGGACCGGGATAGAAGAGCTTAGAATTGAGGAGAAAGAAGAACACAACACGGGAGCGGGAAGGAATCCATCGTGGATATGTGAGTTGAGATTTACCCGGGATCACAGACGAGACTGGCGTGGGCAGAAAAGGGACGGAGTCGCGAAGTGGGAAACGATTGGTGAAAGTCACGGCCAAAACGTGACGTTGAGAGCTACAGAGGATCCAGGTGGTTGGATGGGCGGGTGGGTCGGTTCGAAGTAAGGGTATATTGTCCCATTGATTGTTTAGTGATTCCGTGCACGATAAATACTAAGGTCTTAGTTCCATTAGTGTATGCATGATTTATTTCGAGAAGTGGCAGTTATCTTTTTCACGCTGGATGGCGAGATCCGACACCGACGTACCGTCGGCTAGATGGGGGTTTCCTCAACCGGCGTTTTTCTCAGAGGGGCATCACCCCAACCGGGAAAAGCTCTAAGCCCCCGACCTGACTCCCGAATTGCGTAATAGTGTTAGCATGCGTGTGTGTGTAAGTAAGGGATGAGAATAACACAAGAGAGAGGAAGGAAAGACCGTGACCCATTTGTTAGGACGGTCCGTGGGTAATTTGTTAGGGTACTGATCCGGCATTCGCCTAATGTTGAACCGATCCACTGAAGACTACCGATCAGAGTAGCCGGCAGCTAGATTCCTTCACTAGACAGCGGCTGAAGTCGACCCTGCTAGCTAGTGTGGGAAATCCTGCAACCGTCGAGACTTCGGGCAGAAGTGAGGGGGGCGAGGGTGGAGTCGGGGTGTTTGAGGTTGGGAGGGTCCTGGTGAGTCGTGCGTAGTCGGGTGGGAGGGAACGGGCACTGGGTCCTGGTGGAATCGATGCAGAAATGGAATCCGAAATGATGGACGGAACAGGGTAGGCGGGATTTAATCGGAATTGACACTGGACGGCACTCAGAAGAAGCAGAGTGGATGATCTCACTTCATGGTGGCAACAACGCGGTAGAGCAGGACCTTGCAACTCTCATCAAAAGCGGAGACAAAGGTGGAAGGTACTACTATAGGAAGCGCTAGTGTCGCTGGGTACAGCTTCATGTTAGGCTGGTTTACGTCCACATATAAAACTTAGCTAATTTATGAGAAATACGAAGAGTATCAAATACGTATAAGAAGCCGCTGAAGTAATCGTGAACATCGGCGTTTCCTTTTATGACATCACGCGCCTGCTTCCGTCTCGCGAACCCGCGCTGCAGCCACACGCGTTTTAAGCCTCGTTGGCAGCAGTCCATATTTTAGTTCGCGTAAGAAGGTGACAGAGGAGAGCTCGCCACTGGAATGACGTCCCCACGTTCTATGGGAGTTGCAAGGCCCCGCGGCAGAGCTGGACCAGTGCGAGGTGCTCGGGCGGGACCTGGGAGCTGGTTGGAGATGTGATGATGGCGGACGAGGCCAAGTCGCGAGGGGATGGGCAGGGTCCCAGCATGGCGACGCGTGATGGGCTGGTGCGCGGTCTGAGTGGGGATGTGGGGGGGGGTGGGGTGGGAAAGGTGCCCGCAGCGTGGTTGCTCTCCCGCAAAGCGCCAGCTTCCGCCTCCGGTCTGTACCTGCTCTGTTGACATTTCCTATAATAAGCCCCTCCGAACACGCTTTCTAAATTTAACGTTAATAACTTCTCTCCTGCAGCTGCAGAGGAAGGAGTTAAGGATGCGTTAAACCTTCCGACCACATTCCTCGTGAAACTTTTTAAAAATTGATGACCTCTGCAAGGCCGATTTAGTCATCGTGGGGCAGATGCCGTTATATTCCAATCCCGTGTGGTTTGTGAAACACTATGCATTGTCAGCGGAATAAATTACTTTTAGTTCAGAAATATTTATGTTGGATATGTCGTAAATTACGATATTTTTACTAGAGATTTCCCTCTATTTTTCAATAGTACTCGTAATTCTTTTGTATCACAGGGATTAAGCAATGTGGATTAACGAAGTGAATAAAACATCGTCGATACGCAAGAAAGGAGATGCATACATTTTTTTTTATTTTTGGGAGAACAGTTCAGCAGAAATTTGTATTATAGGAGAACATTTTTAATCTGAGCAAAGCCGTTGGCATATAAGAAAAAATTACAGATACGACATTTACTCCAGATTCTTAGGCAACTTCTTATGCATATGTGTTCGGCAGGTTACATCCTCATCAATTCAGGGGCATTTCATATACCTGCCGAACATTTGAGTGTATGTGCTAGTGTAGAATTAGAGGAAATATCATAAATATGAACTTCATTAAAATACATTTTTCACTATATTTTTATTGACAAAAAGACATCATTTTCAACCGCTCTATATGCCCCAGAAGTTGTAACATTTCTTCCGAGATATCTTGATAATTGTCTTGGTATTATTCAAATCACATGTCGAGGTTTCCTTGAAGTTTTTGTAGACTATCAAATTAAAAACAATAAAAAAATTTAAAAAATACTTGATACCTAACATACAGTTCATTGCTCTTCTTGCTTAGATATTCCAGTTCCTCCATGGGTCATACCAAGCGCAAAGGGTGAAAGAGCACCAGAACAACATATTGAATCCCGCTTAAATTCGATTTCTCGACATCACCTGTATAATTAGGAAACGTAGGAAATATTTCGGTATCATTTCAGAATCCACAAAAATTAAAACACATGATACTATTAATGAGAATTTAGAAGAACATCTGTTCACATCATTACAAGATAATATTTGATTTAAAACAAAAAAAAAAGTGAATAACCTGACATAATTTTGTAGTAATTGAATCTTCCATTACACAGTGTCTTCACCCTTTTCCTTATTTTCCTTTCTTTCTCCTTTTCATGCAATTTCATTTACGTAAACCCCTCACGTCCACACACTAATCTCTTGCATCACAATTGTTACAAATAGCTTGGCTACACAGTGAATCAAATTTTCTCAGGCTAGTGAGTCAAATCTCCCTACCATGCTTCTTTACATTATGTTTTGACAAACTAGAGAAATGTTATCTTATAATGCTTCGGCATTACTACATACGTTTACGGCACTCCTTCCTTCCTATTGTCTCATTTCCGTATTTAATATCATACACAATCGCGTTATCTTTATCCTCCAGGAGAAAATAAAATTAAAACAATTTTCGCACCAAACATTAGCATGGTTTTTACTTCCTTTTAATAACTCCAGGAAGTGCACAACATTACTGATCTTGAACATAGTGCAGTTTAGTTATTGTGTGGTAGCACATACCAAACAATAGTTTTAGCGTGGATGTGTCAGTCCTACTCCTACGGTAATAATAATAATAATAATAATAATAATAATAATAATAATAATAATAATAATAATAATAATAATAATCTGCATTCCCTTAGTTGAAGAAAGGTTGTCATATACACCGCCTTCCAATTATTTTGCTTTAAAGCTATTCGCTGCTTACAAGTGAAAAGCCGCGTGTGTGAGCGTTGTGTTGAAGCAAATATGTAATCGAGACCCCATTTACTATCTCTCTCTCTCTCTCTGACACTCACATACATATCCAATTTTCTTCCAACAATCCTCTCTCTTACCTTTCCTTTTCAGTAGGTTCTTTGTTATTATTCCCCATTTTCTTTCTCTCTTCTCTCTCTCACACACACAGACACGCGCGCGCGCGGCGCACAAAATGTTCTTACTTTGAGTCTCTTTCTCATCTGCCGTTCTCCTAATCCTTCCCCTCCGTCACTTCCTGCCATGACCCCTATTTCTCTTCGCTTTCCCTCGCCTGCCTGCGGTGTGGGAGTGTTTCGCCGGCGCCCCGCGCGCTTCACTTGTTTTAAAGATGAAGTCGGCGCGGCGCGGCGCGCGGTGCCGCTGTGAGCTGTGGGGCGGCGTCACGTGGGGGGAGGGGCTGGGCGGGTCGGATCGGATCGGGTGGGTCGCGTGGGGTCGGAGTCAGGTCGGGTCGGGGAGAGGCGGGGCGGACGTGGCGTGGCGTGGCGTCACGTGACGGGACGGGGCGGCGGGTGGCGTGGGGGGGGGGGGCGTGGCGTGGCGTGGCGTGGCGTGACGTGGCGGGGCGGGCGGGGGTGGCGTGGCGGGCGGGGCGTGGCGGGCGTGGCGTGGCGTGGGGCGGGGCGTGGCGGGCGGGCGAGGCGGGGCGTGGCGTGGCGTGGTGTGGCGTGGCGGGCGGGGCGGGCGGAAGGAGGGAGAGGCGGGCGGGTAAGTGGGCCGTGGGGGCAGGCCGGGTAGGGCGGGGCGAGGCCGGGCGGGGTTTGATGGGTGGGACGGGGCGGTTCAGGGGCGGGGTGAGTGGGGTGGGTAGGGCGGGGAGGAGCGGGAGGGTGAAGAGGTGTGGGGCGTAGAGAGCGGACCGGGCGGGGCGGGCGGGCAGGGCGGCGCGGGGCGGGCGTGGCGGGGCGTGGCGGGGCGTGGCGGGGCGTGGCGTGGCGTGGCGGGGCGTGGCGGGGCGTGGCGGAGCGGGGCGGGGCGAGGCGGGGCGGGGTAAGTGGGCCGTGGGGGGGCAAGCCGGGTAGGGCGGGACGAGGCCGGGCGGGTGGGTGGATGGGTGGGCCGGGGGCGGGTGAGGGTGTGCGGGGTGAGTGGGGTGGGTAGGGCGGGGCGGAGCGGGGAGGGGTGAAGAGGGGTGGGGCGTAGAGAGCGGACCGGGGCGGGGCGGGGCGGAGCCGGCCGGGCGAGGAGCGCGCGGCCGCCATTACCTTGTGCAAACGCGCCATAATCGGATGTGCTCCCCCGAGAGCCGCGGCTTTATCGGATATCACCGCTCTTCTGTCTCGGAAGAAGCTGCAAGCGACGCGACGCGGCGCGGCCGAGCTCAGGTAGAAAAGAGGAGGCACAAACTTTTTTGAGCCCACGGCGTGATCACTTAACTGGCCTGGTACTTTCTGATTTTGATGTTCTCCTTTCTTTCCATGCGGCAAAATGTATGGAGTCCGCGGAAATTTAAGTGCACTGATCTAGAGATATTTGAAACAATTATTGATTTTCTTCAAAACTGTATAATTAATGAATCTATATTATATCATGAACAATGAACCTATTTTAAAATAAAATATTTGAAATGTTGACGCCGAGTTTAATTTCTGTGAATTAATGGGAAGACGAAGAAAAATGTTTAGATTTTTTATTTTCACATTGTTTACGTCATAAAACATACAAATTAAAACAATAAAATATATAGCTACAACCACAAACATGTCAAATGAAAAAAATAGTTTCCTTTAATTGTTTAAAATGGTCCTTAAGCATTTTCTGTTGTCGCCTTTGGAAAGTTCATCTTATCAGGGAAGTTACTGAGTTCAGATCGCTTGCTCGTTTGATATTTGCGTCTTAAAAGGAAAGGTGAGAGGGTAAATTATATACAGAAATATGTAAGCGTGTGAATCGAGGAAAATAATGCACATAGTAAAATTATTTGTACACAAATATTTCGGCTTATATGCAATTCGAGTAGAGTTCTTGTAAATTAGAGTAGTTTAACAATAAATTTCAATATATCTCTCACTCCTTTTGTTGTCTGTAAAAGAACCTCAGGGCATTTTACAGTAACATCACGCTCCTGCCTTCAGCGTTTGCATTTCCCAGAAAAACTTCATTGGAACATACATATTTTCTCTTATAATTTTGATTTGATTTATTTTCGTAAAATTATCTTTGTGACTAATGGTGAAGTATAATTTACGCACATTTTCTTGAGCTGCAGTATTACCTCGTACTCATCGTCTTACTATGCAAAGTTAAATAATGAATCAGCAAAGCGAGATTAGCAAAATTTGAAAACTAGGAATTTTTGCATTTGAGTCAAAGAAAACCTATTAGCTTAGGACAAAAAACTATAGATTTGATTTTATAGTATTTCACACAAAGGAGCAATCTTTACCACCAGCTCGACAACTTGCAATCGGAGAACTCAGCATCACGTACGCATGGTGAAACTATACAGAAAGAAAACAAGGAGTCATCTCAGCATTTTATCAATGGGCCAAGGGAAACTGAGATATAATATTTTTGATAATATTTACCACCACCAAATGTTCGGTAATATAATTTAAAGTCTTTTTCAGTGAATGGAGATAGTGAAATATTTAAATAATTAGGTACTTCTCGAATACTTTTAAAGAGATCTCTGAATTCAGCAAGAAAAGGTTTAAGTGATTCCTGAATTATGATGAATCGTCCTGTAGAGAAACTGTCATATACGATTAACAGAAATAATTCTTTCATTCTTTTGAATATTTTCGAAGATATAATACTTTATCTCCATCTTTGCGACGAAAAACATGTCAGGGAAAGTACAACTCCTGTTGCAATTTGAATTATTCCTTTATCACATGCTTGTTCTATTCCTTCCTTATTTTTAATATATTTTTAAAATCTTAAGTTCTTTTTTGATTTGTAATTTGGCATTAATATTTTATCTTCTTACTTTTTTTGTTCCAGATTTACTTTTTTCTTTTTCACTATTTTGGGTAGGATAAAATCTCAAATATATCAAAAACGAAGATAGAAAAGAGGATTGAAATATTTGACGGGAATAAAGTCAAAGTTATAAAAAGGAATAGTTCGTGTTTTATTCGTCAATTTGAGATAGAAAGCTTCACTAGAACTGTACAGTGCGCTATTCCGAGCACTATCTAGAAAATTTTAACTAGAATTCACTCAACTGACACGAATGGCAATTTCAATTAAATTTCCCACTTTGCCACATATTTCATGTCATTGCTCACAATTTACCAATTAGTGATATATCCTCGTATTGTGCTTCTTAAAAGCTTTTTTTTATTTCCTCTCGTCCGTTGCATACACATGGACAAGGTTAAAAAAGGATTAACCAAGGATGAAGTAATTGAAATATAGATTTGTAGAAGGATAGAAACAATTAACCTTGTCAAAGTGCGAAAGGAAATTATGCTTAAGAAAAAATGTATTAATATTCCTTTCCCAAGAAGAAATGAGATCTTACTCATTTACTAGTACCCATCATTTTTGTCAGTAAAAACTAGTTAAACATTTCAGGGCTTTAATTTTCTATGACTTATGTAGATTTCTGAAAATAAAACGTTTTTGATTCGTTTAATCGTTCAATAGTGTTGTAATAATGAACAATCCATTTTAAACGGGAAAAAAATCTTTGAAAATCCCTTGCGCCGGTTTAAGCGAGACGGGCAGAAAGAGGATTTGCATTGAATATCTAAAAGTAAAACCGGCTTAGGAGGCTCGGAGTATCGATTGTTGCCTCTGACCGGGGGGCCTAAAGTTCGAGTCCCGACGATGACAGGATTTTCGACACTCGCTAGATAGCTTGGTCGAATTCAGATGTTATCGGGAGGAGAATTTTTGCGTCCAGCTGCTCTGATCAGTAGTTTTCCGTGGTTTCTCCGATCAACACCAGGCAAAATCTGGAGCAATACCCTAACAAATGGGCCACGTTTGCCCGAAATCTTTCCTTCTTCTTCCTTGTCCTATCCTACCCCTTTACTTCCACACAAGTAACACTTACATTCCCTACAATACCACATATGTCATGAGTCGGAAACTTCGAACTTACCGCGGCTGGAACGGTGCCCCGCTGGTGGGAGATACCTTGTTGAAGAAACCCTAGGCCGGCGCCGGGTCTCCTATTCAATGGAGGAAGATCATCGCTCCCTCTCGCGATAAAAGCACGCACTACACCTACGGGACTATTGACTTTTGCAGTTTACGCGACCGTCATCACAAATCAATCGATCAAAGAGTAAAGGAAAGCAAAGCATGCGGGGCACGTAAAGATGCGTTCGTGGGGTAGCGGATGAGGCCAGGGAGCTCCGGAGGAGGATTTCCTCATTACGTTAATGCACAATTCTGACATTATAATGCACCATTTGGAAATATGTATGAAAAATGTAGTGAAGTATCTTAAAATTTGTGAATGTGAATAAAAATAAAATACAAGAAAAAGTAAACAAAGACACAACACCTATTTTGTAATTTTCCTATTTTGTAACATAATTTTTTTCGGCATGCATTTCTAGCAAAAGAACAATCTGACATCTGTCACTTCAAGATTCTTCGAAGTTCTTATTTGTAGAAATACCTTTCTGGCGTAAATACAAAAACCTGTGACTCTGGGAAGCTAACTCCCTTTACCGGCGTTAGGTGTTTCTAGCTACCCCGCATAATATTTACTTCCACCGAAGCGGTTAGCCCCGCTCAGGATTGGTTTCTAGACATCGTGGCCATCAACATTTCAATAGTTTGCGGAGCCAACGAGCCAGCGCTTCAAATAAGGAAAGCGTGAGAAGAAAATATCAGCAATTTCGTTGATGTCGTCGTCGTGAATGACTTACTCCATTTTCTGTGTATCTCGAAGGGATTGTTGTAAAAATTGTGACCGCTCTACCTTTTCACTATTCTCTACAGCGGGTCACTCAAGTAACCTAGTAATATTACTTGATCTGTGACTTGTTATGACAATATCACACCAAAAATTAGGAATGGTTTTAAATGTCCTAACTGCCCTAGAGGAGTAGGTTCGTCTTTTAACCTGCTTTTGCAATAAAATAAACACAGGCAAGTTAATATTTTAACTATGAACCGAGTTCTATAGATATTCTGTTAAATACTTGAATACAATTTTATCTAGTATTTACATATTGCATTGAAAAATTCCATCACTTGCTCTACCTTTAGGAATTACGTGATTACCTAACAACTGCAGTTGCGTTTTAACACTCGCATAAACAATTTACATAAAATTATATTATCCTTCACTTCACAAAAAACACAATAAAATAACTGTACACAAGACTGCAATACATGGACACAAAATACTGAAAAAGAATCACATACCAAGATACCCTTTACATACACTTTCAAAGAAATTGTCACTCGAATAGTGAATGAAATATGTACAAGACGTTTCTCTTTCCCGTAGATTATTACCTTATACAATTTAGGCAGCAAAGAAAAAAATGTCGTTATGCAATGAACGTACGATTAATAATAACTCTTTTACTAATTATTGATTTTGAACAATTTGAAAACGATTAAACAATAAATTGAGAACACACACTAAAAGAACAAATATTATCGATAATAGAAAAATGAATAAATAGGTTTTTACAATTCTTTACAGGAATTAGCTATCTGTCTTCCTTTTACGACTGCAATATTGTAAAAGATTACGTTTAAATGATTTAAATATAATTACTCGACTATCTACGTCTGTAAGAGAAGTTAATTCTATCTCTGTATAATAATTCTCGCTTCTTTAAACAGTTCTTTTTTTTGAGAAGTTCTAGTGTAGTTTTCTAACTCACAACACGTCGTCTCGAAGAAATATTTCCACAGCTTGGAGCGGCGACGGCGACCCAGATCCTTTAAAGGTCGTGGCAATCCCTTTGCTTCGGTAAACACGTGCTCTGGTGAATCGCTACCACAGTCCTTCGAATTTTATATAATATGACTGCAATATCTCCGCGTAATTTTATATCATAATATTGCTGTCGAAACAACAACATCTTAACGCCTCTCTCATCTGGAAACAAGGAGAAAGTGGGAAAAAAAAGAGAAAAAAAAAACGCAAAATTGCTTTAAAGATGGGACGAGTGGGTGGGGCCTGACGGGTGAACCTAGAAGCGACCGAAAAATGAGTGCGCGCGGCTGGCGAGCCTGTCAGCCCTATGGAAGTGTGTCTCGCTGCTACATGCGCCTACATAAAAGGTGAGTGCGCCACCTACCTGCAAATTCCTGCTGAGAGCTGCTCAGAGTCTGGGAGACGCGCTGACTCGTGAAGTGCAGGCGCGGGCGAAGACACTGCTGGGGGCGCGAGTGAAGGCGCTGTGAACAATATAAGCTGTGGAGCTCGTATCTCGTGAGGATATCGTATAGCTTCCAAAATATACGGATTCTTTCATCTTTGGAGAAAAAAATGTATTGAACCTCTGACTAAACCAACATGAAGGAATCAAACGAATACAACTACAAAAGGATTGAAGACTGAAGCAAACGACAGGAAAACTGAAAAATCGTTTTTGCTTTGAGTTGGAGGCTACGACTTTATTTAAACCCTAATACTTTTTTGTGTAAAGACGCTCGGAAGGTAGAATTGTAACTTTCCTTTAAAATCGTCTCAGTTTCTGTAGCTGTGTGGCAAAGAAAATCTCAGACAGGCGGAGTTAGTTACAGTGAAGTAAATACGTCATGTTGTCCGCATGTCTCTGTTACCCTCCAAGCGTGGGAAGTAAACTAGGACCAGAACCCGTTAGCAAGCCGGCAAAGTCGCACAATCGACCCAAACAATTCCAAATACGTATATTTACTGCTACTTATATTTGATGCTAAATACTTGTATTTACCACCACACGTGCGTGTAGCTGAATACATACGTGTATGCCCAGAAGGTGCTGCGGTGTCCAGCAGGTTTGCTCGGTGTGAGGTCGTCCGCCACCCACCTTGCAATCGGCGCTGAGAGCCGCTCAGGGCGCGGGCGCGGGCGCGGGCTGTGTGCGCCGGCATGGGCGAGTGCGTGGGCAGGCCTTTGAGCCCCTGCCGGCGCGAGGCGCTGGCGGCGGTGGCCGAGCGGGCAGACGGCCTGGTGCCGCGCGCCTCTCTGGCATCGGCCGCGCCCGCGACCCCGCCACGCGCCACGGTGGGCCCGGCACCCGCCTTCCACGCCACACTCCCCACACGGCGGATACGGCAGCAGTACACTGACAAACGGGCCGTGGATGGATTGTTAATGACTCCGGGCGCGTCAACTAAGGGAGTCATTACTCCCGTAAGTGTAGTGCATGCTTTCCTCAGGAGGTGGCAGCGATCTTCACCCGAGGAATGGTGAGATCCGGCCCCGACCTACAGGGTTTTCCTCAACGAGGTATCTCCCACCAGCGGGGCACCGCCCTAGACGGGACAACTTCTAAGTCCCCGATCGGTCTCCCGACATGTGTGGTAGTGTAGTGCATGTTCGTGTAAGTGTGTGTGTGTGTGTAAGGGGAGAGGATAGGACAAGGAAGAGGAAGGAAAGATCGCGCGCGGTCCGTGGCCCGTTTGGTAGGGTACTGCTCCGTCATTCGCCTGGTGTTGATCGGAGAAACTACGGAACACTACCGATCAGAGCAGCTGGCCGCTAGAGTTCTCCTCCAGTCAGCGACTGAATTCAGACCTAGCTGAAAAGCTAGTGTCGAAAATCCTGCAGCCGTGGGGAGTGGGAACCTAGGACCTCCCGGTCAGAGGCGCTGTAGTGTCATCAGTTGATGCACTGAGCTACCGCTCCCGGTGCGCGCAATATTTCCTTTCTTTTCGTTGATCTATCATCTCTCTTTACTTCCATGCACTTACACGTACACTTTCATTCTCTACACTAGCATTCATGCCGAGGGAGCTTAGTTTGTTCCGACTGCTGCTGTGGACCGGTGGTGCGAGACACCAGATTGGGGGATATCGCGCTAGCCGACCAGTAGGACGGCGCCGGATCTCACCATTCAACGGGGCAAGATCACTGCTACTTCCCCCACGATAAAATATGCACTAACACTTTCGAGACTAATGACCTTAGCCTTAATGACCTAGAATTATTATCCATGGTGGAGGTTTTGGGACGCTAACTAGGCAGCGTTCAGTCGGAAAGGGGAGACTTCAAGCGGTCGGTTGTTATGATCTGTAGTCCTTCATGACTTCTCCAATCAGTAGCTAGCGAATTCAGATGCAGTAATTGAGCAAACAGGTCAAATACTTCGCGCGGTCTTTCTGTCCTTTTACTTGTCCTTACTCGCCCGTTGTACACAGTCGATTAATGCACGACACCCACACATGTTGGAAGAGTGGTCTGAAAATTTAGAGCTTGTCCTGACTGAGGCTGTGATCTACTAGGGAAAATAACTGGGCGGAGAATCAGAAACCGTCATGAAGATCGGCGCCGGACTTCACATTTCAGCAGGGTGGAACACCGCCTTGTTTGATGTCCAATGCGCTACACTGGCGGGAGTAATGATAATCATATTTGTCGTGCCCCGAAACGTGGAGTACTCGTTCATTCAGAAAACGTCGTGTAGCATAGACCTGCCCTAAGAGCTGGATTCAGGTAATCGAGGCTCGGAAAACACTTGAGGTTAAATCATCTCTCGTTCGGATTCAATAATTTTAGATGGAGACAGAAGTATGAAAAATACTTCAATTTGCAGTATGACCTACTTTCTTCTTCTCCCTGCTGTACCCATACCCTCTATCTTCTCTTACATACCCACATATGATGCCTAATGTTTCCGGCATTTACATCCAATACATATTCCTTTTAAACTAATTTCTCAATCTGAATATTGTAATTAACATCTGTTTGTCTTTTCTCTTGTATTCTGTAGATATTATGGGGTATTCAAAACCATAATTCTCATTTAGACTTGATTTTATTGTCATTCAACGGTTTAGTTTTCGGTGCTAACGGTCTCATATCTCTTTTCCAAACCTCTATTCCCTTTACTTTCATTCTGGCTTGTCTTGCATGTCTTGCTGCTTGTCTGTTCACTGGTTTAGGCACAAATCCCTTTCCTGTAATATCTTTCCCCCTATCTCTCTACTCACGTTCTCATTTCCGCTTTCTTTACCTCATTTCAGCAGAATCTGACCCATTCGCTCCCTCTTCGATTTCTAATCTTTTCTCAAACTTCATTTTTCTACGTCTCTGGGCCCCTTTCGGCAGCGTGTTCTCCATGCATTCACCTTGAGCAGCCGTTCACTAAACCATTTCGCCCACTGTGTCGCGCCGCCAGACCGAAATACGCCAACGCGCCGGGCAGAGGTCAAGTTGGCGCGGGGACGCGGCCAACGGCGCAGTTGGCGCGGCCGCGAGGCGCCGGGGATTCCCCGGGATTTGCGGCTCCGCCCCGCGCGGCCTTGGGCTCAGGCCTGTCGGCTGATCGGGCGTTCACCTGCGCTCCCGGGGCGCAGGCAGGCAGGTGCGGGTGGACGTGCACGGGCGACTGGCTGTTTTACGTACTTTCTCACTACGGAGGAGAGAGAAAGTGATGTAATGATGCGCGGAAAAACGGCGAATTTTCGGCGGAAATACTCTTATTACAGAGTTTGGTAACGAAAAAGTAGATAAATACACTTGCTAAATTTAGAAACAAAATCATCTATCACGTGGTCTAGCCAGAATCCATGTTTTGTGGGTCGTTGATACCGAAAAATCCAATGATGGCAAAAACGTCTGTCTGTCCGTCCATCCGTTCGTCCGTACGTCTGTCAGTCTTTCTATCTGCCTGTCTGTCTCTCTGTCTATCTGCCTATTTGTCTGTACAATTCTTCGGAAATTTCAGTACTTTTTGCGAATTTTGCATAGAAGTAGGGGTGAGTAAGTAAATGCTAGGGTGCCTGGGTGATGTTATATTGGCGGCGATTTCATTTCTTTCATTTAGCTGAATTTAAAATTTATTTCATTTTTTACTGATACGTTATAGCTTGTTATTGCTTCGATGTGGAGCTGGATATACATTGCATAACTCACCTGGTTCCAAAGATCGTGGTTACGAGGAAAATATGAAACTGCTTATCTTATGGAGGGAATTATGGCAGCGAATTATGAGGGGGATTTACGAAAGGGAATTATGAGAGGGAATTATGAGAAAGAATTGTGAGAGGGAATTATGAGGGAGAATTATGAGAGGGAATGACGAGAGTGAAGGACGAGAGGGAAGGACGAGAGGAAATGACGAGAGGGAATGACGAGCGGGAACACTGTAGCGCCACTGACTGGGAGGTCCTAAGTTCGAGTCCTGACGGCGGCAGGATTTTCAACACTAGCTTTTCAGCTAGGTCGAATTCAGCTGGCAGGCTGGAGGAGATTTCTAGCGGCCGGCTGCTTTGATCGGTAGTTTTCCGTGGTTTCTCCGATCAACACCAGGCGAATGCCGGCGCTGTACCCTACCAAATGGGCCACGGACCGCGCGCGATATGTTTTTCTTCTTCCTTGTCCCATCCTCTCCCCTTACACACACACACACACACACTTACTCTAACATGCACTACACTATCACATATTCCGGGAGACAGGTCGGACGCTTAGAGTTTGTCCCGGCTGGGGCGGTGCCCCGCTGGTGGGAGAGTCCTGGTTAGGGGGAAACCCCACTAGCCGACGGTATGTCGGCGCCGGATCTCGCCATCCAGCGGGGGAAGATCACCGCACTCCCCCGAGAGAAACATGCACTACACAAACGGAACTAATGACCAAAGCAGTTGACGCGCCCGGAAACACGAAAAAATCAATTAATCAAAAAAAAACGAGCAGGAATTATGAAAGGGATTTAGAGCAGGTATGAAAAGACAAATCGACTCACGTCATCATTTAGTTAATTAGTATATAAGTAAATCTGAAACTTTGAAATTGAAACAATATAATCTTGTATGGTAATCGGGCGTTAACTGTTTCTAATGATGGAGCGGCAACACACAGCACAAGGTCTTTGGCCCTAAGTCTTTTTGTCGTCGCTCGATGATTAGAACCCCTATAACGTATTTGGTGCAATAAATAAATATTGATTTGTATTTACTTGTAAGTTTTTAATTGAGATATTCATGGGCTGTCGTTACTACAGATGACGGGTAGTAACTTTATTTTTTGACTTCTTTCCTTTGGGTCACTGTTCATCAACTTTCCGAGAAGGACTTCCCAGAATGATTTTTCTGACGTCAACATAGAGAACTGTACTTTTGCGACTTAGCAGTTAGTTAAGCAGTTAGTTAATAGTGTAGATAATTTTAACTTATTTAAGCTAGTTTTCACATACTATCAATCCTCTTTCATGAAATTGAACTCTTCGTTCATTTAGCACTAACAGATTTATTATGTACATCTGAAGAAAAATTCATGTTTTTTTATTATAAATTCACACATTTCTAAACGCACTATTCTTTATCGAAACACATATTTAAATAAAAACTAGTAGTGCTACAGAATGTCTCAGACTTTCTCGTATTAGTTTATTTTCTTTGGTCTGGGCTAGCTAATCAGACTTGCAACATACTTTTGCCAACGACCATCTATCGCCGCCCAAAATAAATTTTAAAAAAATTCTCGATTTTTCAATTTTCTTATAGTAGAACTGAAATATTTAAGAATTTTAAAGAAGAGTAAAACACGTTCAAAAATGGAAATTTTCATTTCAAAAATGGAAACCCTTAGGTTTCTGTACATGCGAAATTTGAAGCTCTTTTTCTCAGAAAACGTTTGAGTTTTCGATAAACTTAATTAGAAATAATTTGAAGCACATTAATTCGAAAATGCAACAGAGTTTACAAATCCCTGGAAATGTGTATATAAACGGCGTGAGAGATATTTCAAAAAATTACATTTCTGAAATTTAAAAGAGAACAACAAAAAAAAATACTTCTTTATGACATATTGAACAGTGCTGGTAGCACTATCCGTTGGAAAATGTTTGAAAAAAAACTTGGAGCCATTCTGAGAAAATGGGGTTTGAGCGATTTTGAAAATACTTTTTGAAACTCTATAGAACAATTTAAAGTGCATGTACTCACATATAAAATAATGTGAACAAATTGCCGGTAATGTAAATATTAACGACGTGAAAGACAACTATAAAAAACTATGTGTTTGTAATTTATGAAAAACAAATAGATCAATATAACATTTGTCATCTAATAGAGTAAATTTAGCACAATCACTGCCAAAAGTTTAGAGAAAAAATTTGGAGCCGTTGTTGAAATCGTGCTTTGTTATTTTTTTATGGCACATATTTCATGCAATATTGCATGAAAAGTACTAAAAGTGTCCAAAAAATGTACATGACCTTATTGAAAGAACTAAATGCGGGGAACATATTTATTTTGAAGGAAAAATCTCTATCTTCAATTTTCTAGTTGTTGGAAGACACCGAAAAAAATTAATCTGCAATTTTCGAAAATTCAGAATTAACAGTGAAAATAGGACCGTTGCCATCTTGATAAGTGTACTCTACTCTATTTTTACAAGAACTTTAACTAAAAAAGTTGGAGAGATTTTTGAGAAAGTTTTGATATTATCCCTGGGGCATCATGTAAAGTAACCCCAAAGAACTTTAAAGAACATTTTTCAAAATCGTGCAGCCTCGAGTCGAGCTAGATCGACCCGACAATATCCATATTGGAAAATATCCTACGTATGTTATAGGTGCTAGTGGCGTTCACTGACAGACAGACAGACAGATAGACAGAGAGACAAACCCGACCGGTCGGACGAACTTTGAACTTTGAAAAAAGAAGATTTTTAGTATTCGAGAACCCCAAAACGTGTATCTCCGTTGAAATCTCTAAATCGATTTTCCGCAGCATTACATAACTTTCTCCACAGTGCGAATATTACTCCGTATATACGTACGTATACGAGAAAGTAAACTAGTGGTGCTAAAACAGCACATACTTTCTCGTCCTTAGTCATGTTTCGTAATACTATTTATACACCAATTTCTCTCCGAATTACCGGAAGCGGTAGCTCAGTGCATCAACTGATGTCACTGCAGCACCTCTGACCGGGAGGTCCCACGTTCGAGTCTTGACGGCGGCAGGATTTTCGTTTTCAGCTAGGTCGAATTCAGTCGCTGTCTGGAGGAGAATTCTAGCGGCTGGCTGCTCTGATCGGTAGTTTTCCGTGGTTTCTTCGAACAACCCCAGGCGAATGCTGAGGCAGTACCCTACCGAACTGGCCACGGACCGCGCGCGATCTGTTCTTCCTCTTCCTTGTTCTCTCCTCTCCTCTTATACACACACACTAACATGTACTACACTACCACATATTCCGGGAGACCTGTCGGGAGCCTAGAACTTGTCCCGGCTGGGGCGGTGCCCCGCTGGTGGGGGAGTCTTGGTTAGGGCGAAACTCCACTAGCCGACGGTAGGTCGGCGCCGGATCTCGCCATCTAGTGCGGAAAGATCAGCCATCTCACAATAAAAAACATGCTCTACACTTACGGGACTAATGACCAAAGCAGTTGACGCGCCCGTAAACACGAAAAAATCAAACAATCTCTCCGAATTAACACATCTCAGTCATTATGTTTTGTGAAACTCAAATTTGACCTGACCTGCTTTCAATATTTCTCTTTAAGGAAGAGGTTTTATTAGGGAAAAAACTCTCTCTCTATTATGTTAGTTGTAGGAAGAGGCCGAAAAAAAATTGAACTTAAGCAATTTTCAAAAAATCAAAGTTTTAAACAAACATGAGACCTGCCCCATCCTCTTAAACGTCTTTCACACCGTGCAATAACAAAGTTTAATAAAAAAGTTGAAGCCTTTCTCTGTAAAATTTTAAAATGTCCCAGGGGCTTCATGTAAAATACCCCTCAACATCAATATTTCCATTCCAAATTAAAGGAGTTGAGACATCTGTCAGGTATACAGGAGAATATCCGTTTTGGAGTAAACCGGTTGGACGGTTTAGCCGCCAGCGATGTTCACAAACGGACGGGCAGACGTATTGCCGTCATTCGATTCTTCGGTATCAAGAACTCACAAAAGATGAATTCTGACTACACCACGTGTTAGAGGATTCTGTTTCTAAATTTAGCAACTGGATTGATCCTCTTTTTCGTTACCAGGGTCTTGTAATAAGAGTTGTTTTTTTTTTGGCTAAAAATTCGCCGTTTTTACGTTCAGTATTACATAACTTTCTCTCTACTGCGTAAGCGGTAGCGAGAAAGTGAAAATAATGAAATGAACATTTTTTTCCAGGAGTGTTGTGCTTGCAATGCTCTAATCACGGGAAAACCTTGAGAAAACGCTGAGCCATTTGGAGCATCATGCAATGCGAAATTCCTATGTAGATAAACGCTCTCCCTCCTTTATTAAAAAAGCTCCGAGTCAATTGAAATCGTTCATCTCTTTTCAGAAATTCGGAACATGGATATTATTTAATCCAACATGTACGTAATACTGAGGTATTGCCAATTATTAACCATATTGATTTGTCATTTAAAACAATAGTAAAAATAGTGCTAATTTATTTATCTGTTAATTGGAATGAAAACGAGTTTTAGAAATTTTATTGCAAGAATTAAATAATAAAGTACTGGTAACATGTGAATTTTAGCACACTCATTAAATGTTCGTTCGCAGGTTTCACACTGTCCTGTGTTGAATCCTCTAAAGCTAAGTGTTCGTCTAATCACTCCCTAAATTAACAGCTTACATAGCAGAAATTTTAGGTAGTTTCAGAACATTTATAAATTAATGAACTTAGGTCTATAGATCTACATGTAGTGACTCTGCTGACAACAATTGACCTGATCAACACTGCAAGGCTGAAAATAAGTTCCTTTCCTTTAATTTGCTTTTAATGAGCTACGTTAATTACTAAGATACAAAATACCAAAACGATAAAAAATATAGAAATAGTAATTTTACTAGGAAATGAGTACATACTCTTATGTAAAAAAATACTAAACACAAATGCATATGTAAACCATAAAAGTATAACTTGTTCAGTTTATAATTCATAATATGCACTGCGAATAATTCACTTCGTATAAAAGAACAACTATATAACAATATTATGCCATGGAAAATGCTCTTGGAATTTACTTTGAGACTTTCAGAAAATGTTATCTTCAAAATATTCCACACCTGAGCTCATGTGTTATTTCATTTCGAACTTCTGATGCACTCATTTGCTGTGTCCAAGTGGTGATGGCTGTTAATCTTACTCCATCCAGTTTAAATTCCCTTGTTACCATTATCACATTCAAATTATCTCAAGAATTTATAAATGATATTTCACCAGACTCGTGTCTCGACCATTCTACTTCTTTCTTCCTCCGTAATTTTCTCCTGCAGAGTTCAGTTATTTTTTAATATCTACTTTGCATCCTCTTCCCTTCTGTTCTCTCTCATGCTTGTATAAAATGCCATTGTTATTTTAAACTCCTGTCTTTTCATTATTCATGCTTTATGTTTTGGTCGCATGAACTGCAAGGTCATAAGTGACCATATATACAATTCTTTATAATGCATAAAATAAGTGTATATCATTTGGAAATTTGAAAACATTATATGCGTAAGATGTTTCAGTAAGTAATTTGGGGAGACAATTTGAAAGTAAATATGTATTACATGAGTATGAGTACACTGGACAAAACATGAAGATATTTTGGATAGTTATAGCGATGTTTCAAGATGTATGAAGTGATAGAGATTAATTCTTAAATAGATGTGAATGGGTAAGACGGCTGTGTCCTCTGCGGAGTCTTGTGGGAGTAATTTATTGTTTTCTTTTTTTAATTGGTTTATTTATTAAGGTCGCATTAACTACATTGTCATATAAATATTAATTGAAGTAGTCAAGTGTTAAAAAATGGTGTAAGAAAACTCGTGGTGCGGCAGAATGGCACACACTTCCGCCTACTAATTAGATTTGTTTGGTCTGGGCTTTTCGCACTCGCCATACTCTTGGCAGCTGCAATTTATCGATGCTCGAAGTACATTTTTTGAAATTTTCTCAATTTTTTGGTTTTATAATAATATATTGTTTATACTATATTTTTTGTGTATGTTATTAGTTTTATTTCTTCTTCTTCTTATTATTATTATTATAAAATTAAATTTAATTTTGAGATAATCATAAATAATGTGATACTTTTTACATGTAAAAGTTGCATTTGCGACCATTGAATCAATTGCACATCATCTCTGCGGGCGTTTATGGGACGGTGGTGAATGCAGTTCTCCTGTTACTGAGTATTAGTTTTATCTGTGATGATGTAAAAATGTAAGGACAAAAATTAAGAGTAAGAATATTTCACATTCAACCTTTCATTTCAGAATTTCCTGGGTTAACGTGTCTAGGCACAATATTGTGCAAATTTGTTAGTTTTCGTTGTCAAAGGGTATAGCCGAATAAGGTGATGAAAATTGCCCCCAAATCAAATTGATAATTGCGATGCTCATATGAAAGAGAATAAAAAATATCCTAGATTAACAAAAAAACAGCCTCCTAGGGCAATCTCTCTTACGAGAGACGTGTTTTTGATATTTTATTTTTCTCAGTTTCTATTGCTTATGTTGGGTTGAAAGAAATTGGAGAGACTGGAAAAATATTTCCATTTTAAGGTATTTTTGTCAACCAATTCTGACGTAAAATTCATATAATAAATAAATAAATTTTTGAAATAGATTTTCGTCGTGATAACGTGGGATAGTGTCTCAGTTTTCTCCGTAGAATGTATCATATAACATTCTATAACTTATACCGTTTTCAAATCTTTAAACAATGTGGACGACAGTAAAAAAAATTAAAACGAATTTTATCAGTTCAAATATTTGAAATTCGCACCAAACTTATTTTTACCAAAACGCTTTTTCCAATATTTAAACTTACATTCAATACCGAGATATGAACTCGAAATCTTATGTGTGTCAAATCATTTATGAACCAAACTCATTTGGACTATCTCTTTTGGAAAGAGATGTTTGCTCTTGCGCCTCCAACTTCAGCCAACGAGCTTCAGGCACCAGCGTGCGTCATAATATTAGCGTGAATTTTAAATGCCAAAAATATCACAGTTGCAAGTCACTGAAACAGAAACAGATTAGCAATAATAATTTTTATTCATTTTATTTTACAATCCATTGCTATTAGATTAAAAAAAAATATCTTACGCACTGCTATTGGCCTCTAGGGAATCTACCAGGTGCCAGTTCGGCTGTACCTTTCCAGGCTCTGACGGAATATACTAGAAACCAATGTACTCCTAGTGTCTACCAACATATTTATCTTATTTATTTTCCACATTTGTATTATATTTATCTTTACCGGAACCTTTGCAAGGGAATACGACAATTCTGTTGAAGAGCGTGTAAAAATTTCGTTTCTATTCATACACTACTTTTTGTGGTGTTGATGTCGTTTATATGTTGAATTCACCTTTATTAGTATAGATTTCCTACAGTTACCGGCTACCTCCATCACTTTCTCTGTCATTGTGCCATAACTTTCTACTCCCATCTACCTCATCAACGATTTAGAGCCATTCTCATTCGCCATCGATGCCCCCTTGTCCATCTCTATCACTGCCCTCTCGACCATCTCCATCGCTGCCACCGGGAGCGGTAGCTCAGTGCACCAACTGATGTCACTGCAGCGCCTCTGACCGGGAGGTCCTAGGTTCGAGTCCTAACGGCGGCAGGATTTTCTACACTAGCTTCTCGGCTAGGTCCAATTCAGTCGCTGTCTGGAGGAGAATTCTAGCGGCCGGCTGCTCTGATCGGTAGTGTTCAGTGGTTTCTCCGATCAACACCAGGCGAATGCCGGAGCAGTACCCTACCAAATGGGCCACGGACCGCGCGCGATATGTTTTTCTTCTTCCTTGTCCTATCCTCTCCCCTTACACACACACACACTTACTCTAACATGCAATACACTACTACATATTCCGGAAGACCGGTCTGTAGCTTAGAGCTTGTTCCTGCTGGGGCGGTGCCTCGCTGGTGGGAGAGTCCTGGTTAGGGGGGAAACCCCACTAGCCTACGGTAGGTCGGCGCCGGATCTCGCCATACAGCGGGGGAAGACCACCGCCATCTCCAGAGAAACAAACATCCACCACACTAACGGGACTAATGACCAAAGAAGTTGACGCGCCCGGAAACACGAAAAACCCAAACCCAACCCACCCTCCATCACTGCCCCCTCGACCATCCCCATCACTGCCCCCTCGACCATCCCATCACTGTCCCCTCGTCCATCTCCGCTCAGCTACCACTGTTGTTTGCGCTGCACAAACACACCACATTTTTAGACGTTCTGTGTTTTCCGCCACGTGAAACTTATTTCTAGAGCAATCGAACTGATGTAATTCGGTTACGAGGCTGTTATAAGTGATGTCAAAAAATAAATACGCGATGGAATGCATAAAATGAATGCAGGCTGCTGCCAGCCGGCTTCACGGGTGGCTTACAGTGTTTGTACAGGCTCCAAAATGTCGTAAAATATGTTTCTTTATGCTCGGCCATGGATCATGGCAACGTGATTGACGACTGGAATAAACAGCGACGGACGCATTGGCGATGATTCGGCCCGTTGCAGCAGCCTGGGTGGGAGGGCAAACGAGAGGACATGTTTGCCGCCTCCCGCTCGGGATTTTAAAGCCTCGTGGACCCTTGTGGCGTCGCAGCCCGGCGGCCACCGACTGAGATGGCTCAGGGGCTTGCTGTTACCGCTGCAGCGGCTCTGGTCGGGAGACTCTAGGGTTCCATCCTGGCGGGGGTGGGGTTTCGACACCAAATAGAATATAGGGACGAATTCAGCCGCTTTCTGGAGAAGCAGAGCTGCGTTCAGCCGCTTTTTGGAAAGCGGTAAAGTCAGATCTGCAGTTCGTTTACCATTGCAAATACATTTTCTATAACTCGGGAACGAAAATTTCTAGTATCTCAAAAGTTGCTAAACTCACCCTTTTAAAAAATTTATTATTATTATTGTTATTATATTATTTTATTATTGCTTGAAATTTCACTCTCTTCTTTCTCTTTCAACTATTTATCATTAAAATGTTGAGATGGGATTCTGATACTCATGAAATGTGCGCAGATAATCGTCTCTCCCATACGTCATATACAGGTTTTACTGTTTTTTGATCAAATAAATCAAACCAAATAAAGTTTTGTAAGTGTTGGTTGCACTGATCGGATTTTTGCGGTTTCTCCGATCAATGCCTGGTGAATGTTGGAGCACTCTCTGCCCTTACACAGAAGCATTCTCACTTGCTACTTGCTACAATTATCGCGATACCAGTCGCTGGCTTAGAGCATATCACGGATGAGGCGGTACCGCGGTGAGGGAAATATCTGGAGGTGAAAAATCCCGAAAGTCTACGTGTAGGTCGAGGCCGGATCTTGCTTTCCAGCTTGGAAAGAACATCGCCACTTTGCGGTAACATTGTGTATTAAATTCACGGGATTAATGATCATAGCAGTTGCAACCAGAAACACATATTGAAGGGTGGTCAAACCCACCAAAAATGAAAAAGAGTTATTGACACCATCTCTTATCTAAGAAGGTTCACGATCTGTACATGTTTGGTTTGAGTGGTTTTTCTCTATAAAGTTAAGAATGAAGTCGCTATTTTTTCTCTTCGCAACTCTTTCTTACCTGATTAGGAACATTTTAGTTGATTTTCTCCGTTTCCTTAAAATGTGGCTTAGACCACGATTGCGCTGACCGCTTCGAGTGCTCTGAGAGAAGGGGAATGTGGGCTGAGGACGTTGGCGACACCTTCACTGCGGATTGCCCTGCTTCTCCTTCTCTCATTCCTTCTGTTTGGCCATCTTCATGCTCATTCCTTCTCATCATCATTCCATCTCGATAGAAAAGCGTTAGAAGAGAGATCCGACGCCAGTCATGTTGAGACTTTTGACTTCTTAGGAGCCGTCCATAATTTGTCAGGCGAATTTCTCTAACTCCCCCTCCCTCTTGGTAAGATCTCGTGAGATTTGACTCCCCCCCCCCGAATCTCACGTGAGAATGCGTATTTTTAATGCAAATACGTTTATTTGTGATTGATTGCATTGAGATTTATTTAAACAAACACAATTCGATTAATTATATTTAAGACTATATTTTATCAAAAGTTAGGTTCTTTTTACCAAACGCTCGGTAATTTTTTCTGTAAAATTTCTGTAAGAAGACAGGCAATGTGATTTATCACATTAATGATGAAAGTTTGGTAATTTTTGATATATTCTTTTCTCAGTATACTATATTACTTATTGTAGTATTCATACAACCGCCATAAAAATTGTGTAAGATTTATCCATATTTTAGTACAGGAACGTGTGTTACTTAACTTCACCCAGTTTTCTCGCAATTTACCACTGTTTTTAGCGAAAATACGTGATATTTGCCGAGACCCCTTTCTTCCTCACGTAAGATTAGGTGAGATTCGCTAGACCCCCTCCCCCTAAAAGCCTCACGTAATTTATGGATGGCCCCTCAACAACATGTGTTATACCTGAGAATTTTTCAAACGACTATAAACTATACGATACTATTTTTCAAACGAACTATAATGATTAACAAAAAATTTTTCAATATAGGGTTTTCAATGACATGAAAACCTGTAGAATACGTATTTTCAACTCAAAACCTTAAAAAATAATAATTTTATTTACATAGGTTTTCCAAAAGCTCTTCTCTTCACTGGACTTTAATATTTCACACATCATTTTGTGTTCATTTACCTTTCCTTATGGTCACTCTAAAGACATGTTTGCCAATTTTCTTTCCTGCGAGTAATCGTTACTTCTTACGTGAATAATAATATTTCAGCTCTGAGAAAAATTTTTTCCTTTTTCCTGGTTTCCTGCGACCGCTATTCAGAATCATTATTTTTCTCGCAACCCCTACTTTGAAATCCATGCTGATTCAGCAATCACGTAAATTAACTTTGCACATACTTTCGTTGGAGGAAAGAGAAAACACTTGTTGAGATTTTCGGCAGTAATTCTAATTCGTTTAATTTGTGCTCGTGAGGATTCAGGTAGAGGAAATAAATTCGTTTTGAAAGTGTTGACGAATGATCAAAGCGTCTTTTTTCTAGGACTTTGCTTTCGTAGAAATTGCCTTTGTGAGACTTGTAGGACTTTTTAATGTGTGAGTTTATTGATATTTTCGCAATAAATAATATTTTTAGTGTTTGTTTGTTTATTTATTTATTTATTTATTTATTTATTTATTTATTTATTTATTTATTTATTTATTTATTTATTTATTTATTTATTTATTTATTTATTTATTTATTTATTTATTTATTTATTTATTTATTTATTTATTTATTTATTTATTTATTTATTTATTTATTTATTTATTTATTTATTTATTTATTTATTTATTTATTTATTTATTTATTTATTTATTTATTTATTTATTTATTTATTTATTTATTTATTTATTTATTTATTTATTTATTTATTTATTTATTTATTTATTTATTTATTTATTTATTTATTTATTTATTTATAAAAATCCTGTATCTTCGACATTGGCCAAGCGTAATTGCGGGACAGCCTTTAATCTTCGTAACCTCGCGGGCGAGGGCGCTGTCGGCTGGCGGCCTGGATCGCAGCGAATGGATTGGGAGGCGGGGCGTGCCGGAGGGGGAGGGGGCGGTGTGTTGACTATGACGAAGCGCGTGGGGGGTGAGGCTGGTTGGGGTGGGGGAGAAGGTGTGATGAGGGCGAGCCGTAAGGGGGCGCCCGCGGGGTGCGTTGCGAGGCCGAAGGCGGGGAGTGTGCTAGGACTTTGGGGGCAGTGCGAGCGGGGAAGGCTGTGTGTGGCGGGGCCGAGGTTGCGGGGACTGGGGCACGCGGGGAGGGGAAGGGGGCCAGGGGCGGGGTGGGGGCGGTAACTGCGCCACTTGCCCTGTTAATCACCGGGGTTGGGCTCCAGGCGCTGACAAGCTGGGAATTAGACGGGGGGTGCAGGGGGAAGGGGGGGGGGCCGGGCAGCGGGTGACGGGGAGGGCAGGCGGGGGGGGCGTTGTGGGTTAAAGCCTGTGGCAGAGGGTGCGGCACGGGGCCAAGACGGCTGGCGACTGACGACCCGGAATCAAATGACAAGACCCACGACAGCGTGGGCTTGACACTCGAGTACGGAGCAAGCAGGCGGAACGGGGTGGAGAGAGAAGCTACGGAGAGGGAGAACGTTGGAAGACGAACAGGGGGAGAGGATATAAATGCCGCTCGGGGTGGATGATAACGGGGGAGGGTTGCTGAAGAAAGCAGACAGTGCCACAAGACATAGCGCAGCACTGGCAAAGGTGAAGACAGAAATGGACAGAGCAAGATGTCTGGAAGAGAAACAAGTTCTTGTAATGAGCTTGGAGGGGAACAGCGGAAGCTATGTGGTTAGCGGAGATGGTTGATAAGTAGGAATTAAAGGACAGTGCTAGATGGAGCAATTCGATTATTGAGCTGCAGATCTGTCGTTAAGATCTCAACATTGGACAGACGTGTTTTTGCCATTATTCACGACGCCTTCGACTCACTTAGGACTCGAATTAGGATTCATAATTTGACGTTATGTAAATTGGTTATGATGAGTGAACGTATCTGTCTCTTGGACGCAGCCAATGCACTGATTTTGAAGCAAAATGATGTGAATGTGTGTATATTTCAGGCGGGTGCGGGTCTTCGATTCACCGCTCGCAAGCACTACCGACTGATTTACAAGGCTCGACGATACTCCGAATGGCAGGGTGCACCTGACGCGAATGAATCTCTCAAATGTGAGGTTGCGCGGGCGGGACGGAGACTTGAGGGAGGGTGCGTGAAGGTGGGAGAGAGAGAGAGAGAGAGAGAGAGAGAGAGAGAGGGAGAGAGAGATGAGAGAGAGAGAGAGAGAGTGCGTGAATTGATTTATTGCGTGAATTGCCGGACGCTTCAACGGATGTGGCAGCCACGCTAATGTATCGCTTGTTATATCCCAGGAAACGACCCTGACTCGCTGGATAAAATCCTCCGCTGATGTGTTCGTGGACTTGGTGGTATTTCCCTTCCAGGTACCTGCAACGCGGCACCGCCCCAGCCGGGCCAATCGATACGTCTTCCAGTGTGTGCAGTAGTGTGTTCAGTGTACGAGTAAGGAGAGAGGAGAGGACAAGGACGAGAAATGGAGGATCATGCACGGTTCGTGACACGTTCGTGGAAACGACGCCAGTATTCGCCTGGCATTGAGTGGAAGAGCGGAAATAACGGAAAACTCCCGATGAGAGGAACACGCTGGAATCCTGCTCCAGACAGAGCTTGAATTTGACCTGGAATAAGTTGAACATTCGCCGCAGTGTGGTTGGTCGAGGCGAGGATATTGGGTCGCGAGGGTGGTGAGGAGGGCTGGTCAGGAGGATGGTGAGGAGGGCGGAGCGGCTGTCTGGCATACTGGCACCGGGCAGCGCAGTGCAGCGACTGCGATGGCAACGCGCCCCCTGAAACTCCGCTCTACTCCAAATTCGTTTTCTGTGCCTTTAAAGCCGACCGCTTGCGCCTTCAGCAGCTCAAATGCAAAGAAGAGTAGCATCAAGAACTGAGAGCAAGTTGGAATTATAGCGCCCTTGGAATAAACTTGAACGTCATCCATTCTTGAATCTCTTTGGCTCATCCATTCACTGCACATTCGGAATTAATTCCTTATAGCCTCTGCGATGGCTCATGGGATAAGTATTAGCTTGCCATGCTGAGGTCTCGGGTTCGATTCCCGGTCGAGGCAAAATAGAGTTGTAGCTTTCCTTTGAAATCGACCCAGTTTCTGTAATTGTGTGACGAAGAAAAGCTCAAGCAGCTGGATCTTGCTAGTTACGGTGAGGAGAATACGTGTTCGCCCCATGTCGCTCTTATCCCCAAGCATGGGATTTTAACTAGGCCCAGGCATGTGGGACACCGGTAGCTGACCGGCAAAGTCGGACTACCGACACAATAACGCCAAATATATACAAACGATATTTCGTACATTTCTTTCCGCTCCAAAGGATTATTGTGGTAAATATACACTCAGTTGTTTACATATAACCGTTTTTGATGTTCATTATTAAATAGAAACTCCTCGTAGTATAAATTCAGTGAATCCCATCGCTGGTATCTGGAAAGAGACTCAACACACGACGAAAACTATGAAGAAGATACGTCATTGTTGTGCACCCGACGTTCGATGTCTGCCAATATCTCAGCAGCAGAACAAGAGCACCCCCTCCCCCCACTCAATTCCACGCGCACCGACAGAAGCTCCGTCCGCCGCCTGGAAATCTAGGAAACAAGATTTGCGACCGCCTCCTGCGCGAGATTTGTTTGGCGGCCCCACGTGACCTGCCTGGGGAATCCCCCGGGAGGGCCCAGCTGCCGATGCCAGGCCCCCGCGCCTCGCGACGTTGACGAAACAGGGTCCGCGCTTGGCCTGGACTCCGAGAAAGCGGGCTGGGCATTAATGGGAAACAGAGCTGAACGAATGGGACATTTTGGACAAATACGTTTTTGAACTTAGTTTCACATTTTGGATCAAATTTTGCAACTTTGGAAGACTGAAATTGGTGACGATGTCATGGCGGTTGAGATGTTTAAACATAACTTAAACAATGTTTTTTAATAAAACGGGTAATGATGTAAATAAATTTGTTTTTCTATAATATAAAAAACGTTTTTATTTATAAAATTATTCAATATGAGTATTAAATTTTAATTTATATTTTACATAAAACGTGACAGAAGAGAAATAAAATATTCCTTCAACAGAAAATTGACATGAAGCATGAATTTTTATCTCGATAATTATGACTTGAATTCCAATTTTTTTTATTTTCATAATTCAGTTTCCTTGTGTAGTGTATTCTGTGTATTAAATCTTATTATAGAAACAACAAAGTATACATTAAAATACAATTTACAAAAAAACTGAACTTTTTGAGAGATTAGTGATAGAACTAGTAAAAGAAAGAAGATCGGAAGAAAATGATATTCACGAAACACTTAAAAATAAATTAAAAATTAGCCTCATTACAGGAATAATATATTGCAAAACTAATTTTGAGAGGAAAATAAAAAATATGAAAGATATATATTGGAATAAATTGATGTAGTTTTTTTACGCAGAAAGTGAAATGTTTGTAAATACGATATGTATCATGTGGCGGAAATGCAGACTGAGACAACTTAAGAAAATTAAAAATTTGTCTATGAAAACGGGTCTGACGAGTTCAAAAATACCCATAAGAGGTTAAAACACACAAATCTGAAAAATTAAAGAGTCACGTTCAATTTGCTAATGAATGAATGAAAAAAGTGAAAATAAACAACGTTGTTTATTTTTTTGGCAAATTGGTATATTCCCATACCGGTGTGGTCACTGCGTAAGCGGATAGCGAGCGGCTCCTGAGCGACGGATGGGAAGTCCCTCAGATAGGGTTAAACCAAGGATTTTCTCGACTTGAAAGCTGACGCACTAACCATTTGATGCCTGTTGTTAACGCAATGTGTTAGTTACGGGATGTTATGTTGCAACAAAGAGAATGAGCGAGGGAAGACATGTACGCGTGTGTGTGTGTGTGTGCGAGAGAGAGAGAGAGAGAGAGAGAGAGAGGGGGAGAGGAAAGAGAGACAGAGAGAAAGTGAGGGAGGAAGGGAGGGGAAGAAGGGGATATAGAGACGTTAAGTTTTTTGAGTTTCGAAACAATCTTTACTCAAATTGATATCTGACGTAAGCCATGTCAAAAGGAGACTATCAGTGTACAAATCTCAGTGTTTGGAAGAGACGTTTTCATTATTTTAAAATGGTTAAAAAGTAAAGCTTTCATATATCAACTCAGCAAATTAGAAAAATATCGGTAAATATTAATTAGAGTAAGACCTGTTAATAGATATGACTCGGAGATTTTGTTTGTAAACACAATGTGTTGCACTTCGCCCAACATATATGTTTTGCCAGAAATATGTTTGGAACATTGTTGACATCACATTCTAATTTTTAATTTATCAAAGGCATTATATATTTTAGTCTCTCAGCGAATATCCTTACAGCTAGTTGCAGCCTCCATCCCCAAAGAGTCCTTAGTGATCATCACAGCGTAACCTTGATCCTTCTCATCTGTCAAATGCACGCAGGAGCAAGGTCAGCCCTGGGTTCGGCCGGGCGTTGGGAGTTGAGCCCCGTGAGCACGCGCTCAGTGGCCGTGATGGGTCATTGAGCTCCGGATGACGTCTGGTGGCGCCGGAGGATCTCCTCCTTGCTTCGCCCAAGCCGCCGCCCCCGCCGCCCCCGCCGCCCCCGCCGCCCCCGCCGCCCCCGCCGCCCCCGCCGCCCCGCCGCCCGCCGCCGCCCGCCGCCCCGCCCCCGCCGCCCCGCCGCCCCTGCCGCCCCCGCCGCCCCTGCCGCCCCTGCCGCCCGCTGCCCTGCCCCTGCGCCCGCGCCCTGCCGCCCCCGCGCCCCGCGCCCTGCCGCCCCGCTGCCCGCCGCCTGCCGCCCCCGCCGCCCCGCCGCCCCGCCGCCCCCGCCCGCCGCCCCGCTGCCCCGCCGCCCCCGCCCCGCCCCCGCTGCCCCGCGCCCCTGCCGCCCCGCCGCCCCCGCGCCCCCGCCGCCCGCCGCCCGCGCCCCGCCGCCCGCCGCCCCGCCGCCCCGCCGCCCCGCTCGCCCCCGCCGCCCCGCGCCGCCCCCCCCCGCCCCGCCGCCCCCGCCCCGCCGCCCCCGCCGCCCCGCCGCCCCTGCCGCCCCGCTGCCCCGCCGCCCCGCCGCCCCGCCGCCCCCGCCGCCCCGCCCCGCCGCCCGCCGCCCCGCCGCCCCGCCGCCCGCTGCCGCCCGCGCCCCCGCCGCCGCCCGCCGCCCCGCTGCCCGCCTGCCGCCGCCGCGCCGCGCCCTGCCGCTCCGCCCGCGGGCCCGCGGAAGGCTCGCGCCGCACTGGAAACTCCGAACGCACGCTCCACGGCTGCTTCGCCAGTGGCCGGTCGCTTCAGCTCAGCCTTCGACAAGGCACAGAAGCGCCGAATGGATCTGCCAGAGGCTTCCCTCGCATGCTGCACCAAAGGAAATGCGAATGTAAGGAGAGCAAGAGAGGGGGTACCGGAATCTACTTGTAGAAGTCTTCTCCATTTTGTTTAATTCACCTAATGGGAAGAACTGAATTTTCTATGTGCGTCTGAACCAACGTCCGGTTAGAACAACCAGCTTTAGAAGCGATGAATCCGACCGCCTGCCGATTGGTAGAATTCATACAATAGATAGTTGTCCTCCTCTGTCAGAGTCAGACTTTTTGCCATGGAAGTATGTTTTGTTATGTAATAATACTGTCTCGCCTTTCGTTAGAGTCAAACATCTCATCCGTAAATGAGCATGAGTTGAGTGAAAAACTAATCGAAATAAGACTTCGTTTTCGAGTAATGGAATTCACAAGTGTTTTGTGAGAATAAAAATATAACTTTAAAATTTATCTCTTGACAAACGTCTGTGCGAATTACACAATTTAAAAAAAGTCCTATCTGTGTATTAGCATTTCTCTTGTAAATAATGTTTGACAGAATCAAAAACCAAAAAGTGAATGGATTTTAATAAAATGAAGCAAAGAGATGTAATTAATTATTTAGTTCGTTCGTACCTGACAGATACTTCCTTCGGCGGTCTCGTTTCTTCTAATATAAATGTTTCAATGTAATAAGAAGTACAATACTTTAAATCAATAACAAGACACTATTCGCATTATTACTATATACGATGTATCGTGTATCGGTAATTCTCATAATGTTGGCAACAATCTTGCCAACTCAAACAAAAAAATTTTTTTTAGAGACATATATCCATACCATAGTGACATTTTTCATAAGTTATAGTTCAATCCTTACTTTAAGGTGACGAGAACAATACATGTGGAAGTCTCCATAACAATGCAGGGAAGGCTATGTCTACGTTACGAGCAACTCTTCTCTGCCATGCAAATACTAAAAACGAGGAAAGATCTCAACTTCAGGATTCGACTTGGAGGAGGATTTCTGTGGCATCAAGCCAAGGACTGAGGATTGACACCAGATATGTCTTCTCTCATTAACAAAAAGAGATATGAAGTCTGTCATTAACATCTTTTAAATTAGATTTAATTGAAGTGTTTCTGTTAAACGTGATGGTTTCTTTCTGAGCTTCTGTATGCATAGCCATTCCCATTTCCCAGTGTATCCGAATGACAATTCCTCAGCTTAACCTGACCCTGCTTCGCTTTTCAACGTTTTTTAATAGGTCACATTACGGCGTGATGACTTATATTCCGCCAAGTGCCGGCTGAAGCAATGGCAGCAGTCGGCTGCTCTAAGTTGCAACAGTCTCTTCAAGGGACTTCTGCTGCCGCAGGAATCTTCCACCCGGCTTCTGGGATTCAGTATCGCAAGGTGGAATATTGTTTGTGTAATAATTCAGTCTTTTTCTTACTGGTGTAGCACGGAATACGTATACGTTCTTATCCGGAATACGGAAGGAGAGGTAATTATAAGAAAATGTGATCAACAAAAAATTGGGATTCTTGGAAAATAAAATATTTTTTAATAGCTCTATTTTCTTAATTAAAATGTAAGTTAAGAATAATTGTGTGTAAAATAGTATATTATAATTTTCAATATTATAATGTGGTATATATACCAAGTAATTTGCCACTATTGAAGAGTTTTTACTTGCCGAAATAATAGCTTTTTACTTAGTAAATTGTTTGCTATTTTCTTGTACTATTTCACTTCGTCATTTGAAACTGAATTCCCAAATAATTTAATAAATTAATTAAATCACCATGACGTTGCAGGTTACCTGCCAAAAGCATTTTCATAAACTCGTCAATCTATTAATTTTCGTCATGAAACAAACCCAGATTTATAAAACCAGGTTAAGAGAACGTGCACTTCGGGGTTAAGACACACGTTACAGTTCCACACGAGGCTAAGGCGTCGTTCTCAAAGCAACTCAATCTTCTGAATGCCTTATTAGCTTGAATGGCTTTTGGGCGATGGAGGATGTTTCATAAGAGGGTAATTGACATCATTTTACTAATATAGAAAAAATATTTGATAATTCATCCGACGAACAGATTCTTTAATAAATATTCTTGTAGTTAAGAAGCAAATGATGTGTCAAATCTGCCCCATCATCAGGCTAAAACAACATATTTTTCTTCCATACTGTACATTCTGTATAAAAATACATAAGGCGGTACCCAACATAAATTGTGTGTATTTGTGTGTGTGGGTGTGTGTTTGAGAGAGTGCGTGAGTGTGTGTGTATGTGTGTGTGTGTACATAAGCAAATTCCTTCCTTTCCATTTGTATCTATTCCTCTTCTGAAATAATGAACAAAGTCGCTCGATTGATCGACGAAATCATTTAAATATCAAGGCCATCTACAAAACTCTAGAAAAACATCGTTTTTAATAATCAGTATTTTGCAGCTCGTCTTTCACTGCGCGCCGATGGAACCAAAACGGTAAACAAGAACAGGCTTACGCTATCGTTCATTTAGATCTAGCTTTACAGTTAGTCAGAACAACATTCATTCCTTAATGGATTCCCATTGGATTTTATCATTTGCTTTAGCGAGAGAATAATTCGAAAGTGGAGAAGACACCAAGGCCGCCTAAGAGAAGCGCTCTCGGCGCCACCTTGAGACGAACCCCAGGCTCCGGCTCCACGGCCCATTTCTTACGACCGCGTGGGAGGGGGGCGGGGACGAGGAAAGCAGTGAGAGAGGGCGAGAGAGCGGATATAACGCAGGAACCTCCTGCGGGAAGGCACTTAAAGACAAAGATTATGGCCCTTATACTGCCTGAATTACAGCGGAGGCAGCGAAAAACAGGGTTTCAAGCAGTCATTTATTTTAGAGATAGCTGAATAACAGCGGTTCAGAGTTATATAACCATAATTCTGCCACGGAATAATAAAAAGCGCGAAATTAAATAAAATGCTCTCAGTTTTATTACTCGCTTCCTTGCAGCTGCCTGTTAGCGAAGATATGTACTCAAGAGGTAGAAAATGTTTAATTACTCGTTCTTTCTACATTCAAAGAAATAGGTTGAGGTTGAGATAATAAAATAAATAACACCATCTTTTTGGTGACGTGAAAATGAAATATATAAAGAAGATTATCATTCAAATAACTATAAAATTAGATGCAAAATGCCATAAAATGATTAACTCTCATTTGTGTCCGTCAAAGTCTACATAGCGTGTTAAAAAAGAGCATTCTAATCGTGAGTTGCATTCTAATCTAACTCGTGAGTTGCAGACACACGCAACAAGAAAACCATTCAAACAATACAGGATCTAAACGCGATTGCAATAAAAAATTCACCAACTTCCCCCCCCCCGAATAATAAGGATTTTTTTCTCTGGTCTTTCACTAAATATGATTTTTTTTATGAAAAATGCAAAATAGTATGAATACTAATATAATAAATTTTAAGATGGTGTTGTCCTTGTACAGTCAGCCATTTATATTTTTAAGTAATTTTTGATAGATGCAGTTCCTTATTTCCTTGATGAATGTTGATCGTTTGCTACTTGGATCATAAATGTCTTTTGATTCAAACATCGAAGGTGGATGAAAACCCACAAGTTCCGGATAAGAAATACAACGCTCCATCGAAGTCTATTATAAAGCAATTAAGCATTTTATGACCTATACAAAGTGAGCGAATCCGGTTATTCGCGCCTGCAAAGCAGCGAGATAGGCAACTTTATAAGCACTTGTGTATTACGTGATGTACACGAAAGGGGGTAGATGCAGTGGCAACTATATCGGATATCTACTTCTCTGTCTATTCAGGCCATTCCACGCATGTACATAACGTATTTTAAGGAAAGTTCGGAGCTGTTTATTGGCCACCAGCCCTATATCGTCAAGACGGTGCTTTTCGTCGACGAAGTCAATTTAATCTTGAGTGCCATGCAGTCGTGTTAGGGCTTGTTCTGCTGTAGACATTAGTTTGACCACGGATTCCGAGCGAGTCAACATCTAAGCTCATTATTCTAGCAGGGGTAGTCTATGGCGACACACGGCGCTGATCTCTCGCTGGATGGCGAGATCCGGCGCCTCTCTACACGTTGGCTTGCCAAGTTTCCTCAATCGTCTCCGCTAAAGCTGAGCACCGCCACAGCTGGGACAAGCACTAGGCTCCTGACATTTGTGGTAGTGTAGTGAATGTAAGTGTGTGTGTATGTGTGTAAGTAAGTGATGAAGATAGGACGAAGAAGAAGGAAATAATGGACGCTGTCCGTGGCCCATTTGTTTGGGTACTACTCCGGCATTCATGTGACGTTGATCAGAGAAACCACGGAAAACTATTGATCATAGCAGCCGGTCGCTAGAATTCTCCTGCAGACAGCGACTGAGTACGACTCAGGTACGTCGTTAGTGTCGAAAAACCTTCTAGTGTCGGGACTCAAACCCTAGGACCTCTAGGTCGGAGGCACTGCAGTTACATCAGTTGATGACCTGAACCACTTCAGTTGGCCCCTCTGCTTCTTCAAAACACGCGGAGTCACACAGAGGCAATGATATTTGTCGGTGAAAACGCAGTGCAAGAAGAAGCTCCACCCACAGGCGGCGGTTCTACCGCGTTTCGCCGCCCCGCCCCCGTCTCAGAGGTTATTTTCCACGAGCGTGCAGGTACTTCAACTCAATTCAATGGTGCCTTTTACACGGCGAGACTCAGGTCATTAGGCTTCCCCTTCCGTCTGAACACGCCAATTTCGCTACGATTCTTTCACCATCTAGCGAAGAATGAAAGTATCACTCAGACAGGGTGGTGAGAATTTAGCTCAGAAGCTTCTTTTAGTCTTGAGGAGGTTTTTCATGCAGTAGATCTGCAACATGAGACAGACGGCTTTACTTCTTCTAGGAAGGCGTACGAAGAATTTTTTCGTCCTTAAAAATCCACGGCTTTGATCGGATTTGATCCGACAAACTTTGGAATAATAGCTCTTTACGCTAAGCTTTCACCACAAAGCGAAAATCCATATTCTTTCTTTTCATATTCTTAGCATCTTACTACCCCCTCCGCGTGCGCCTCGCGGTCGCCACATCATCGCGGAGTGGGAAGAGAGATTTTGTGTAAATCTGAACACAATCAACTGAATCAAATCACAGCGTCCCGCGTCTGCTTCTTAAGGCGGCTCCACACATTCGTTATTCGGCGAACAGCTATCGCTCGCTCGCCGAATCCCGAGTAGTGTAGATGAGTTGCTTGCTATTTGCCGAGCGACGAACATTCAGTGTTCGCCCTACCCACCGTGTGTCGATCTTTTGGACACATCAAAGGAAGCGAACGTTCGCCGAACATCAGCTGATCGGGATTGGGGCCGGGAGCCGATTGGGTAGCTCAGTGCATCAACTGATGTCACTGCAGCGCCTCTGACCGAGAGGTTCGAGGTTCGAGTCGTGATGGCGGCAGGATTTTCGACACTAGCTATTTAGCGCTGTCTGGAGGAGAATTCTAGCGGCCGGCTGCTCTGATCGGTAGTTTTCCGGTCAACACCAGGCGAATGCTGGAGCAGTACCCTACAAAACTGGCCAAGGACCGCGCACGATCTGTCGTTGCCCTTCCTTATCCTATCCTCTTCCCTTACACACACACTTACACTAACATGCACTACACTACCACATATTCCGAGAGACTGGTCGGGAGCTTGGAGCTTGACCCGGCTGGGGCGGTGCTCCGCTGGTGGGACAGTCCTGGTTAGGGGGAAACCCCACTAGCCGACGGTAGGTCGGCGCCGGATCTCGCCATCCAGCGGGGGAAGATCACACCATCTCTCGTGAAAAACATACACTACACTTACAGGACAAATGACCAAAGCAGTTGACACGCCCGGAAACACGAAAAAATCAATAAATGAAACGGGATTGGGCGAGCAGTAGCTCGCGGCTCGACGAATGCGGAATGTGTGGAACCGCCTTTAGGATGCTGCTTACACTGTTCTCTCAATGTTCTCCTGTCACTCTGCTCCCCTCCTGATCGGCTGTTGTGCTCGAAGTGCTCTCCACTCTTGACCTCAATGTGCTCAACGTTCGCGCTGCTCCTGTTCTTTGCAACCTTTTCACAATTTCTTGCTCGCACTTCGTGATGAAAACGGAAAAAACTGGGATCAGATAGTGAAACATTTGTTGAGGAAAACGTCCGGGAAATATTTCAAGATTCTAAGAATGCAGTAAAGGGGTATCTGTTCCAGTTTGAATAAACAAATGACAAGCCATTCTATTGTAAGCCATATCCGGTTCGACATATGTAAAGTACCAAATAGTTAAGAGTATACCGGAAACATTTTTAATTTATTCTAATGGTAGGCAAGAAAGCGATAACATGGCTATCGAGGACAACATCCAACCTGAATTCAACCGAGATGGACATTTGAGAAGTCATTGCAGTACGATTACGAACTATTTCAAGCCGCACGGGATTTTAATGTTTTTGCAGAACAAGTTAATCATTCCATAAATGACCTCAATAGAATTTGTAAAAATGTTAGAATAAATGTTAAAATTTTATTTTTTGGGAAAGGAAAAGGTTTATCATTATTTCAAATATTTTTATCAAAGGTTTATCAGAATTTGTAAAAATGTTAGAATAAATGTTAAAATTTTATTTTTTGGGAAAGGAAAAGGTTTATCATTTATAGTAGTTGTCATCAATTCAATAATTGGTTTTAATCAATAGAACTTCCAGGAATCGTAATTGTATTTAGAATTACGCGTCCACGTGCAACAGGTAAGATGTGGAATGTTGTATGTCGAAACCCATAATTAAAATTGAATGTGTGATATTGAACATTGAGAGAATTTATTAGCATAGCAGGGCAACGGAAGAAGTAATATTGATAATAGCAGATGAAGTAATCCCCTTTATTATAGTGTATTATTGTTTGTAAATAATATGAAGATATAGCAATATTAAATATCGAAAAAGGAAGGAGCTTTTCTCACATTATAAATTTTTTTCTATACTACGCCTATTGCTCCGTACATACGCGCGTATATAGGAAAGAAAAAATAATATTGTATGCAATATTACTGTTTTGCAAGAGATTTAGAAGATTCATAAATATATTAGCTATGGACCGGAAATTTGATATAAAACTTTCTTTACGGACAAGATCTCATTTCATTTATCGGATTATGTTTAATCTCAAAATTCACATATGGTCGTCATACAATTGCAGTGTAATAAGAAAAACACCATTGCATTCGCAGAAAATTTCCTGAGTTACCCTTTCACGAGAGCAAGTAATAAAACCAAGTATTTTTGGATGACAACTGAATTTGTAATGAATTTGTTAAAAATTCCATATTTTTGCGCAGATGAAAGTAGACGAAGCGTTTTATGTTTCATAAAGTAAACACAATAAAGTTTCTTGAAAAGATACTTTTTCCAAACACAATCCAAAAATAATTAATGAACTAAAAATATGTGTCATTAGTTATGGGCAGTCTATAACAAAATTAGCTACTGAAGGTTTCGACAATATTTTCGAGTTGAAGTAGACTTTTAGCGAGGAGACAGCACTTGCAGAATCTTCTATGATTCTGGAGAACACAGATTATAAATTGGTAAAATTTTCTTTTCACTGGCGGCGCCTCGTGCTATCAACATAATTACTGTTGCTATCCGGCGTAGAGTCACTGAGGCGAACATTTTCTGGTGACTAATTCTTCGTACCCAAGCATTCGTGATGCGTACACACTATTTCTTTTGTTATACGAGACAAGGAAAAGTGTGAGTCAATGTTAGATATAAACTGTCTGGTAACCCTTGTTCTAAATAAATGCAACGCTGCCATCGATGCAATACTTCCACTTGCTGAAGTGTCCAATTAGATAACTTCAATTATGTACCATTATGTAATGGACTGATATTGGATTTAAAAAATATAAGCCTTCATATGAATCATATACACAAATATTGAGCATATTTCAAACTACGAGAAAGGACATGCAATTTTCCAAATATGTATCTTTTTATGACTATTATGGGTTGTGTTCTGTTAACTCCAGAATTCTTCCGATGAAAAGTACAAGTATAACCCAGAACCCTTCGTTGCTTCGGGAGTTTTTTTATTCGTCGATACTGTTTCGTTTCAATTACGAATTGCGGAAGAAGATATACGAAATGTTCTTTTTCCAACGTTTTTAATGGCGTGTAATTAGGAAATTTAATCGCATGTGCGGGAGAAATTCTAATTGTTTCACCTGTTTGTATGCAGGATAGATTTTGTCCAATTCCATTTCCACTGGTAATCAAAAGCGGTGATTACTAAAGGTCGGATCCTGTCCTTTCTGACAACATTTCTCTTTTCTGTGAACCTGAATCGAATGCAACAAACAATTTGTTCTAGGCCTATTAAGAGACACAGAATGATTTTTATTTTGAAAGCAAATTTGCGCCTGAAAATGCGAAGTAACTAGCATTTGCGCCTGAAAATAACTAGTACTAACTAATTTAAAATTGAAGCCAAATTAGAATCTATTGCTTCAAAAACCATTTAAAACTTTTTTTAGAATATTAAAATTATCCTTCCATTGCATCATTTTAAGTTCAATTTGATAATAATCTCTTATTGATTTATTTTTGATTTATTTTTGTCAAGAAACAATAACAACTGTATGTGCCGTATGGGAGAAAAATATAATGTGAGGACATGTTCTTGAGCTCTATTACCCTTCCGCACCTTTATGTAAAATAGTTGAAAGATGAATAAAAGTAGGCGAACAAAGCTAGGGTAGCAATATTCTAAAACATGAACGTTTTTGCTCACGAAGTACAGGAAACGTATTTTCTTCAATAATAAAAAACTACATATTTAATATTTTAGTATTGCTAGCTTGACTGAACCCACATACCCGGCTCTACCCCTTCCACAAATTGTAAAAGAAGAGCTCTACAAAACGTGATTATAGTGAATTTACATTTACTTCCGGAAGTAAAACAAGGAGCCATTTCAGCATGTACTGAATGGATTAGGAAAAGCGGATGAAAAAACTGATTAAGATGGAAGACATGGACCCAGAAGCAGAAGTATGACATATTTGTAAACTTTTTACATTTTTACGTAGAAATATTAATTAAGCATTAGTGTATATCATTGTTAAAACATTCTTTATCTTTTTGATGATTTTTATAGTCTCTAATTTTTAGATTCAGTTATGTAATATGAACAATTTTACTTGCTACTTAAACTTGTGTATCGATTTTAATTGTTTAATGCCATCTGGGAATACGTAGTATAGTAACGTACACACCCCGTATTTTACGTGGACGTCTCAGGGTGAGCTTTTGATACTAGTAATGAATATGATTCTTACGGCGTATGTTGTAATTATAAATATTTGTTTTACATTGAAATATATTCCCACCCATCAGTAAGTGAGCCAATCAGAGGCTCGCGCGAATCACGTGGATAGCAGTTATTTATTATTTGTCCAATTTTTTCTCCATTCGAAACGTCTGGGAGCTATAGGATGAGATTCTCCAGAATATTATGCTATGTCTCAAGCGGGTATATTCGCAAAATACATGAGCTGCATGAAGGCCAACTGAATTGGAAATAATTCTAAATGTGGAACATAGAGAACGTATTTAGTGTTGAATTCATTGTCATATGGATATCTAATGTAACGTTTGATTGAATTAGAAACCTAGAAATGTTATTATATTTGCATCAGCCAATTGTATATTGTTCGTTTTCAAGACGCATGAGATTGCCTATTCGAAGTACAAAACTGCATTTCAATCTATTTTCTTTCGATTATTATTAAGCATTCCTCCCTATAACCGACATTATAAATTGATTCAAACATTTTGAACCTTTTTTGAGAAACTTTCGAAAATGATAAACATTCAGGTCAAGTACTCGCAAAAATCAAAATATCCTTTTCAAAATCCCAGAGCCTTGAGTTCGGGGAATGTCAAATTTGGAGAAACTCCTTCCTACTATTTTACTGCTAGTGTTGACCATAGTCTGACGGACGAACGGACATTTTGTCTCCTTATCAATGACCCACAAACCCTGGATTGTGACTGCATAATGTGCTAGAAGAAGTAGTTTACTGCGCAGATAAACAAGATTTATCTACTTTTTCGTTACCAGGGCCCTATAATATGATTTTTTGTCGAAATAACACCTATTTTCGCCGCACTATTACAATGCTTTTTCTTTACTAGTAAATAGGTAGTAAGGCACGAATGTAAAGATATTGAAAGCATGTCCACCATTGTGGTCCCCGGGCGCCGCCATGTTTGCTTTCCGCGTCTTCTAATGGAGAGGAAGCAGACGCCGGCGCCACGCAGCCTCTGCCTTTGAACTTATAACCCCCCCCCCCAGCTGCACTTCCGGCCGACGGCCGCTCGCCCCTGCCGCTGGCAGAGCTCCTGGCGAGTGTTGCTCCAACGCCCAGACCCCTTTCAGACTTGCGCCCCGTGACGAGACTTTAAAACCGAGCCCCCGAGGGGACCTTTTGTAAAACCACGTGCAACGGAAACGTCCTGATGAATTTAAATATACTACCTCAAGGTCAGAAGCAGGAAGGAAATTGGGACACCATCATCCAATCGGGAGCTTTGTTATGACTTACATTTTTGTATTTGAATGATCTTTGAATGTTAAATTATTCTTAGAACGAATTTTAACAAAATAATTTGGATCCATTTTTGAGAAAATTAAAAAAAAATGTTCGGATGCTGCGTATACAATACTCGAAAATTTTAAGAGTGTCTTTCATATTCGCAGAGATTCAAGTCGGGCCAGATCGAACGCGTAATATTCATTTTAGAAAAAAAATCCTACAAGTAGTTCAGACGCTTATGTTGCTCACTGACGGACGGGTAGAAGAATGTTCAAAAACACTATTTCGGTTACAGGGGACCTCAAATCGTTTATTTCCGTTTAAATCGCGAAATGTATTTTAAGCAACTTTATCTATACTACTATGTATTCTAAAAAATGAAAACACTTACACTTTTCAATTTTCAGTTTAAAATCTTGTTTCATATGTACGGGAACATATGGTGAAGATGCGGGCAGCAAGTGGGAGAAAAATTGAATCGGTGCGTTTTGAAACCACGTTAGTCATTCTTTTTGATAATTTCAATATGAAAGTTACAGGATAGATACATCATTATTCCTGCAAAAAATTTGATAAAGGTAACTTGTCTAATAGACGGCGAAAATCATCATAGAATTACATTGTAAAATTATTATATAGAAATACTCCTGGAAACATTTATTTTAGACAGAAAATATATATTTCATTAAAAGCTCCAATGAAAATGTTTTATTTATTTTATTTATTTAAAGTCAAAAATAGTTAAAAACTATGTATGATGTGCTGTTCTGTGCATGTGTTCTGAAATTCTTGAATCCTTACCGTCACCCATATACATGTTGAATTCTGAATACAGATGAAATGAGTACTTTTGGCAAAAATTGATCAGAAGTATTCGCTCCAGTGTAATAAAAACTATTTGCAAATGCAAATCAGCTATATATTTTGGCTTAATCCCTCTTCGTGCACTTCGTGAAGGAATCTTGGAGGACATCCTGCCGTAGAACAAAGAACGATAATGTGAATAACTATATGTGTCTCTGTTTCCCTCCCACAGAACCAATTCCTTTCGAGAAGTAAAAAGCTTGATTCAAGGAGGACGAGGGCGCGTTTCCTTGTCGCCGCCCATGAGGTGGGAGGTTTGTTGCTCGTAATGGACGCAGTCGATGTGTGGACTTGCGCCAAACTCCGTGCGTGGATTACGCTTTGTGTCGCAATTAGTCCCCCGGGACAGGGTCACGCGTCGGGGGAACGCAATTGGCTCGGCCCCGGCCAATCCTTTGGACGCTGCGCCGCGCACAGACGCACCCACAATGCACCGCGGGCCGCTCTGTTTGCAAATCCCATTGTGCTCCCCGAAGGGCGAGTTCTACCTGGGAGGTGTCCCCTTATCTGGGAGCGGCTCGGCTTTGCTCTTGGGCCGAATTCGAACAGCACACCCGGGGAGGTGGCTCAGTGGACCAACTGATGTCACTGCAGTGCCTCTCACCGAGAGGTTCTAGTTTCGAGCCCCGACAGCGGCAGGATTTTCGACACTAGCTTGTCAGCAAGGTCGAATTCAATCGCTGTCTGGTGCAGATTTCTAATGGCCGAATGCTCTGATCGTTTTTCTCCGGGGTTTCTCCGATCAACACCTGGCGCATGCCGGAGCAGTACCCTGACAAATGCGTCACAGTGCGCGTGTGATCTTTCTTACCTCTTCCTTGCCCTATTCTCACCCCTTACACACACACACACACACACACACACATTAACATGCACTTCACCACCACATATTCCGGGGGACCGGTCTGGAGCTTGCCCTGGCTGGGGCGGTGCCCTGCTGGTGGGAGATATCTGGTTGGGGAAAACCCCGCGAGTCGGCGGTAGGTCGGTACCGGATCTCGCCATCCAGCAGTGGAAGATCACCGCCACCTTCCGATAAAACATGCACTACACTTAAGGGTTAATGATATCTGAAGTTGTCGCGCCCGGAATCACTAACAATCAATCAATCATCAATCGCATAGCACGACCGTCTGTCACTGTTTGTAGCAGAGGTACTCGCGTGACCATTTAAGCGGGCAATCCAAGCATCAACTCGTCACTGAAGCTTCTAATTGTTCTCTTCGGGGCGTTGACTTATATTGGATTAGAGACGAAAAATTTGAATATAGTCAAGTTTGAAAGGTTTCATAGTTTCACGTTTTTGACACTTAACCACACGTGCATTTTATATGATTAGTGGTGACGGGCGTATTGCATAATGTTAGTGGGGGTGGGGGCGTATTGCATAATTGTGAATAACGTATTTAGAATAGAATTCTCACGCTGGTTCGATTTTGGATTCCACCAAAAAATCATTGTTGTATTAGTTTTTTTTTTTTTTCCAAAGTTAAAATTTTTCTCCTTTAATATTTTATTCTTTAAAATATGTATAATTAAATAAAATGCACATTTATGTGTAATACCTGCGTAGTAATATTATATCCCATGTTGCATACGTATTCATAGCTTTTGTTTATTTATTATATTATGTTATATTAATGTAAATGGAGTACAATAAGTCATGGACACTATCATTTGGCACGTGTTTTTAAATGGCAAAATGAAATAATATAAAAAATTAAGAATACTCTTTTATTTTCTATCGGATAATTTTGATTTTATGGAATACAGTTTTGGGGATAAGAATCTCATGGTTTGATATTGCGTAAGTCAAATAACCGAATAGCTTGAAATAATATTTATATAATTTCTTCCGAAATGTTATATATTTCCTGGAAACTTTTGTTTGTAATAATTGAGGGTTTTACGAAAGTTAATTACATAGTTGGAATTTTCAATTCATTATTTCGTATTCAGAAATATTATAAACATTTTGAGAATAATTTAAAATATGTATGTATCTTGAAAAACCGTCCCTCATTTTCTCAGTGTGAATCTTTCCGTACGAAAATATTTTTCTTTCGGGCTGATCTCTGTGATAGGAAAAAATACCTCGGGATGTTTTCCAACGGATGTTATCAAAGCTGTCTTCGAAAAAGACATTGATGAGAAATGTTCAATCTTGGGTAGTAGGGTACCTGTTAGAATAGAATCATCGGACATATTTGAGTAAGCTTTTACCTAATTTTATATAATTTCATTTTTTTTAATTAATTTATTTTATTTATTTATTTTTTACAAATTTTACATACTTCACAGTGGTGTGTGTTCAATGCAAATAATTGCTTTTATTACAAGATATCAACTTTTTAAAAACGTATTACATTTGTAATTTATATTCTTCTCGGGGGGTATGGTTGTACAATTTATAAGTGTTTTATGTAATAATTCTTATAAATTGTATAATTTACAAGAATTCAATTTCTGGCAGCTCTTATACCAGCACGAATGTATTTTACGTCCACACGAAACGTAGTAGAGAGTAATTCTTTAGAGGTATTGTTATACTATTACATGTTATCACTACAATACTACATTAAACTATAGTGCGTTTTTGATGAATGGCGATTTTTCATTTCCCAACTCCCAGCCGACAGGGCTGGTCGAGGTGACTGAGAGTGTAGCCGACTGAGCACTTATGTCTGAAGGGTCGTGGGTTCGAATCCCGCATTCGCCATGGTTGTTTGTCCCTTGTCTCCCACGTATGTGTTTTCGGGGAGGGCCTCGCGTTCTGCTGTCTACAGATCAGAGGAGCCCGCAAGTGTGTTGGTGTCAAGTGTATGGTCAAATTTGCGCCCCATCAGGACGTAAAGGGTGACGGCAATCGGCTGGATAAAAGCCCTAAAACAAACTAGTCTCCCAAAGGTTTGCAGCAAATGTCTAGTTTTCATGGACGCGTTGCATATTATGTGACGTTGAAGTTCTATTGACGCGAAATAAGCGAACGCCCAGATGTTCAATGCTTGGAGTTGACAGTCGCTCAATGCTTCGCTGTCAGGTTCATTTAAAGGAAGGGAAGCGCTCTCTACAACGTTTTAGCATCAGAATTGCTGTCAATTCTAGTGATGTCATATGATTTCATTCTCTCTGTTTCTTTAAATGTCAATATGAACTGCAAAATGTAGAGACAAATGCAAGTACATTGTAATTTTTAACACATTTTAACGCAAACGGTGAACTTTGTTCTTCAGATTGAATAACGATTTTTTTTCGATGAAATCAAAATGAACATTGTCATACGGACTCATTTAATGAAGTTTCAAAAGGGCTCAAACCACTCCCATGGCCAAAGGAGAATTCTAGCGGTTCGGCGCTCTCATTGGTTGATTTTTGTGTTTTCCGATCAATAAAATGCGAATGTCGGAGCGGAACCTTCAAAATGTGCCATGGAACGCGCACGATATTTGTTCTTCTTGTCGCGGCTGTATAACACTATTGAAGAGCGCGCCTAGGAGGCAGCGCTCAGCGGCGATCAAGGGAGTCGGCGGAGGCGGCGGAGCAGTAAAGTCGCCGCCCAATCCCGGAAGACGAGCTGACCGGAGAGCCAGCAGCGGGGCAGCGAGTCTCCAGCGCCGCCCGCTTTAAGAGCGGGCGCTGCCAGCCAGACAGCAGAGAGCGTTAGTGTTTGACAATCGAGTGAAGTTGAGCAAGGAGATTAGTACGTTGTTAAAGTGATCGTTGGCCCGGCAAGATTATTGGTTGTTCTGGATACTTATCGGTGGAACTTTGTTAGATTTTTGGTACATCTCCTGGACTCTTGGTTTTTGATTTTGGCTATTGTTTTTGGTACATTCTTGGGATTCTAGAAGTGTACCTGATGTACTTGCTGTGTTGTCAATAAATCTGTGTTTATTTCAAGCGTGCATTATTCCGAACATAACACTTCTTCCTAGTCCAAACCTAATCGCTCCACTTATTTTTATACTTACTAGCTCAACACATCTTCACATCTCGGGATCCGCTTAGGTGGCTCAGGGTGTCAGTTGATGTCACTCAAGTGCCTTTGACCTGGAGGTTCAAGGGTTCAAGTCGAATTAGCGACCGGCTGCTCTGATCGGTAGTTTTTCGTGGGTTCTCCGATCTACATCAGGCGAATGCCGGAGCAGTACCCTAACAAACGGGCCACGGACCGCGCGCGATCTTTCCTTTCTCTTCCTTGCCCTATTCTCAACCCTTACATACAAACACACTTATATGCCCTACCCTACCACACATACCGGGAAATCATTCGAGAGCTTCTCGTGGCTTGGACGGTGACCAGTTGGTTGGAGAAACACCCGCAAGCCATCGAGTAGGTCGGCACTGGATCTCACAATCCTGCGAAACTTTTTGCCACCTCCTGCAATAAAAACGTGGAATACATTTACGGAACTCATGGCTTCAGCAGTTGAGGCGCCCGGAATCAATAATCAATAATAAACTCACATTTGAGGGCTTAGAGCTTGTGCCTGCGCTCTGGAGGAAGAAGTCGAAACAGGGAAACCCTGCCAACTCGTAATTGGTAGTTTGGCTCTGGAACTCGCGTCTAAGGAGGTTCCAGGAGAAATGTCTCCATCTCCCAGGATACAACATGCGCTACGCCTACAGAATTAGTGGACGAATTATAATACGCTCTCAGAAACATTGAACTGTCAATTAAAACCCTTCCGAAATTTAAATTTTTCATGTTTCTTTTTGCAGGGAATATGGGAACGATTGTTAAATATTGTCTTCCACTTAATCTTCGATGAAAATCAGTGCTCTTCCGAATGATTTTAGAAAATATTTCTTCCTCTCTCTCACTCTCTCTCTCTCTCTCTTTCTCTCTCTCCCTCTCTCTCTTTCTCTCTCTCTCTCTCTGTCTCTGTCTCACACATACACATAGAAACGATATTAAATTTATGGAGAATAAATCGTTGTCATTTGAGCAGAGAACAAATCAAAATTAAACTTTTAAGAAGTGCAACGTTAACTTAATTATAAAAAATAAAATGTTTTGAAAGATGAATCTTGTAATGATCCCCAAAGTGATACCTACTAAATATAGTTGTCTCTAGAAGCAACTTTGTGTTCTTCCTGACATGGATTAGTATTTTCTGCGCTTTAAAGAATAATGTGCTGAATGACATTTTTCAACGAATTCTCATTCTTAATGAAAGTTGACATATTTTGTTAAACTCTTTGAAGTTTAAGATCTCTCTTTTTTCACTTTTCAAATACAGTAAAGTGGAGATATTTCAACCTTGTCCAAATGAAAAGTACCCTAGACCAATAAACATCCATTGCCAAGACAGACACAGACGGCTTCGAACTGACGATGTTGTGCAGTGATGTCAAGGTGGACTACTGATGCCAGTTGCATATCTGAGGCCGCCGTGGCATGTCTCGAGGTTATCAGCGCAACTAGCGTCGTTAAAGGGTACTATTATCGTACACGCGTTCGGATTACTTGGCGATGGCGCTGTCGACATTTGCGGAAGTCGTGTTCGTGTTTGACAAATCAATGTTTTTCATTTAAAAATGGTACAGTAACTTGAAATTTAAAATGTTAATACTCACAACTACAACACTAATAGTTTATTTTTCTAACCCTTGCCTAATTGTATCTCACGCGTAAGTTCCAGGGCACTTTCACTAGTGCTCTCTCGTGTCGAGATGGTGAACTGCATGAAGCCGAGTTTTTTCTGTTATGTTCATTCTGTCATCGAGTCTCACTGGTGCCAAGTATCTCGACGTCGCTGATATAATGCGAGTAGTTCGATCTCATCGACCTATGTTATCTGGTTTGTCATTGTTGTGTTCATTGTGAGAGTTTGCAACACTCACTGTCTCCAACAATTGCCTTCTTTTACTAAGATAGAATTAATCTAATGCTGACTGGATATCTATTTTTGACATTATTTCACATTAATTAGTATTACAACCGTGCAAAAAATATATTTTGTAAAAATAGATTTTTTTCATTACATTTCACTTCATTAAAAGCAAAAATTAATTGAATAACACATCCAACTGCTTCTAATGTAAATTAACTATAACATTCACTTATTTCAATGTAAATAAAAAAGGTTTTAAGCAACTTTCGCCAATTCCTAGCAATTTCTTCGATGATTTGCCAGCAAAAAACCCTTTATGTAATATATCAACTTACTATATAACAATTTTCTCAAATAAACATTACATCAAAGCAAGCAAACCCTTTCTCGTGATATGTGCGGTAAATAGTGTGTTCTACAGCATTTACTGTTGAGGTATTTTTGAGAAAAGTGTTCATTATGGAGTACAATATTGATAGATTTAAATGCTGAAAAGTAACCTTCTTTGCATTTTTGCTATAGAAACCAATGGTTTCTAAATAATTCAGATATATAGAAAAATTTTTTTAAGGTAAACATTACTAGACAGCAGATTGGAGCAGGTGAGTCCAAGTACGTTGACACTAAGACCGTGAGTTTGAAACCCGCGCAAGACATCAGTGTTATAAGTTGTGTTCGCGGGGTGGGGGGCATTCCGAGTCCATCGTCTACTTCATCTCTACCCTAATCCAGGCTCGTCAAACCGCGCCCGCGCGAGCTACTTGCCCGCCTGGGGAGCCCGGCGCTCGTGCGGGCATGGGCAACTTCCCCGGACCACGCACTCATTTCTCCTTAAAATCCAGAAAGGAGATTTTGTACATGCGCTAGCTGAAGCGGCGCGAGGCGGTGAATAGTGGCTCCATACGAAAATTCGTTTACCAATTTTATTCTATCGCATAACCGAGAATTGTATTATGTTTATATTATTCACTACTTATTACTATTTGATGTTTATTTTCATACTAAATTATCGCTTATATAAACATCTTGGTAAGTGCTAGGAATATATTTGACAAGCAAATTCTTTCCTTGTTTTTGTTTCGTGTTGTGTTATTAAATCATTCAGTTATGTATTGTGTTTAGCAATATTGTGAAATAAATTAACAAATCTCCATAACTTAACAATTCTCACTTACAGACGGATAGCGCTTTTAACAGACAAGAGTATTTGTCTGTTAAACCTTCTAACTTGAATATAGAAAGTTAATGCTTTTATATCACTCTTAAGTAAACAGGATTACAAAATCAACATTCTTTTGATTCAATTTTTAAAAATTTTACTATCAATTTAGAATTTGAAATCGGACTGATGTATTATTTCATTTTAATGGATCTTTTCTATGCTTTCAAGAGAAAATAGGAATTAATATAGCTAAAGTTGTGACAATAAATGTCAATTAACTTCTCAGAAAGACTGCCATGGGCTAGTTATCTAGTGACGTACCGCAACTTCGGAGGAATTTGTACAACCCTTACTTTTAAATCTCGTGCCAATTTCTCTGAACGCAGTGCCTGCAAGCTCCAGTAAGCTCGTTATCTTGCCCGGGACCTTTCATGCCCGCCCTAATCCTTTCATTAACTTTTAACTTGACAGGCGACTGCGTTTGTAATTGAGGAACTGATCTCTACACCCACAGCATTTAAACACAATCTATTTCTAAAATTATTATATCTTTCTTTACAAAAAGGAAAACGCGAATCTTATAAATTGACCTCGTGAATGAATAGGCATTCTTCATTTATTTATAACGTAATTTATTAGTGTTGACTTCGCATCCAAGATCTTTCTAAAATTTATGTGTCGTGATTTGTTTAAAGTTTGGAAATGAAATATTTAATGAATTATTTTCAAGAAGAGCAATTTTGTTCTGTAAAACAGTCGACAAAATTTAAGATGACTTCTTCAGAAGCTGTGGTAGCGTGGAAAGGAATAAAAACAGTGGCGAAATGTTCGACAAATCGATTAACGTTTTTCGCTGCTCGTGCACCTCCAGATCCGTTCGCGTTTTTCAGAGGTGCCGAGTGCTGTCGCGGTTTGTTGAAACGTCCAGGAACCTCACAGAGAGATTTATCTCTTTTGCCATTGGGAGTCAGATTCGATTTCTTTCAATGAGAGGCGTTCTTAATGTCTTCCTTACACGGTTGACATGCAACTGCTCTAAGGTAGTTTATTTTAAGGTTGAGAAGATCTTCGAGATTTTATCTAGAGTTTACTGCTAGAGTTTTGGAGCAATTTCTGTAGGAAGCGGGAAAGGGAAAATGACAAGCAAGTTGCTTAAAAATAATTAATAAAAGGGGGAAAACAAGCGCTAAAGAGGAAAAAAGAAGTTTGGTCTGCTGATCGGTAAACAAGAAAATTGATTATTCAAAGATTGAAGTTTGAAGATCAGACTTTATTAAAATAAATATCTCTAGTCTTCCATATTGCAGATGTGACTATGAAAAAAATAAACATTTTCAATTTTTGAAAATGAGAATTCAACGGAAATGGATATGCTCAATTTTTGTAAGCGCTCTTTGCCCTATTTGAGGGGAGAGAAGCATCTGGAGCCTTTTTTTTTTTTTTGAAAACATGATGAAGCTTCATGCACAGATTTTCCCCAAAAATATATGCGTTTCAAATTCGAAGAGCGCACCGGGAGCGGTAGCTCAGTGCATAAACTGACGTCACTGCAGCGCCTCTGACCGGAAGGTTATCGGTTCGAATCTCGACGGCGGCAGGATTTTCGACACTAGCTTTTCAGCTATGCCGAATTCAGTCGCTGTCTGGTGGAGAGTTCTAGAGGCCGCCTGCTCTGATCGGTAGTTTTCCGTGGTTTCTCCGATCAACACTAGACGAATGCCGGAGCAATACCCTACCAAGCGGGCCACCGACCGCACGCGATCTGTCCTTTCTCTTCCTTGTCATATCCTCTCCCCTTACACACACACTTACACTAACATACACAACAAAACCTCATATTCCGGGAGACCGGTCGGGAGCTTAGATCTTGTCCCGGCTGGGGCGGTACCCCGCTGGTGGGAGAGTCCTGGTTAGGGGGAAACCCGAAGAAAATCTCCGGAGAAAAACATGCACTACACTAACGGGACAGATGACCGAATCAGGTGACATGCCCGGAAACATCAGTCAATCAATCAATCAATCAATCAAATCGAAGAGCGCCAGCATCAGCCAGATCGATCCAGAAATATAAATTTTGGTGAAATACCTGGTTACTTTGGAGCTGTTGGCGTTCACGGACGGACAGGAAGACGAACTCACAGTCTGTTTGCCTACCAGACCATTTTGCCGCAAAAAGAATTTCCTTATCAAGACTACAAAAACGTGGGTTCTGACCTCACAACGCGTTAGAATTGGTTATTTACTATAGGAACTAGAATTATCCACATTTTCGGTATCGGGCACCCACGATTTTTTGAATGAAAAATTGCTGCTTTTGCTGCAGCATTACAATACTTCCTCTACACTTAGTAAGTAGAATGGGAAAATAATAATCTCACAAAATCAAGCATTAGTTAAGATTTCAAAAGTTTGAACTCACGCTTTTATTCCAGAACATAGCCTAGTAGATGTTGAATTCTAATGACATGACTTTGGTTACTTGTCCATTTCCCAATTACTAGACTGGTTAAATTGTTGGGTATTTTCAAGATTAGCATCAATCGGGCACCCAACGAAACCAACGACATTTTGACTTTCGTGTTTGCCGGCAAGGAACCGATAAAAAATTATCCACGATCTGTTCATTTTTTGTATTGCCGAAATGAATACAAAATATGACAATAACTGGAATTGTGGGAGGATTTAATTTTGCCTTACATTTAGGCATTTTTTTTCTCGCCAGCTACGTATGTAGTATACAGAAACTATAGTAATGGTTTAAGTTGCGGGAACTACTGTAATGTTCCATATTGGCAGAATGAGGTCGTCCAAATCGATGAAAAGAAATTAACTTTGGAGAAAAGAGTCTGAGAGATTTTGGTGCTAGCGTTAACAACGAACGGACAGACGTTTTGCTTTAAACAGATTTTTCGGTATCATGGACTAATAAACGTGGATTCTAATTAAAGAACTGATTAAATAATTTCCTACGTGTGAAAAAAAAAGATTTATCTACTTTCTCAATATCAGATGCCCATAATACGAGTTTTTCTAATGAAAAATTTGCCGCTTTCCGTTGCGACGTTTCAGTACTTTTTCTTTACTATGCAAGTACTTAATAGGCGAAAAATTAAAATAATCGTGGTGGAGAGGATGTTTCGGAACTGTATGATGTACAGACATCGCGGTTCCCCGGATGGCTGACCGTTAAGCAATGATTTATACAAAATAATGTAACTACGATTTGACGTGATGTATGACTGACAATGTTTAAGGATAATTTCTACACGTTCAACGCCAGAAAGGCTTGGAATGTGGTTACGCAAGTAAGAAGAACTCATGCAGACTGAATCGTGTAAGTCAAAACGCTAATTGTTTCTTTTGAACTGTAAAGGATAAGATGGCGCTGTTCACACAATCGATGGGTGCCTAAGGTACAAAGGTATCCTTTCTTTAGAGTGTTTGTTAATTAAACATTTCTCAAATGTGGACTTGTAGCTCTCTCGTCTATATAATTGATTGCGATATGGGTATCTTCAGACCACTTCCGGGAAAGAAGATGAAAGACGTTTTTTTAGATATCCGTGAGTATCCCTAAATATTATGCATATCAGCATAATATTAACATGCATATCAGTGTGGTGCATTCTGATCCCTTCTGCAGTCTCGTTTTGCACGGCCATTGCGCCATTTGACACAGCCCCGCAATAATACATTATGAAACGATGTAATGATGCATACTAATACACGAGTGTAATATTACGATACGAGGGAGTATAGTAAACTTCACATGAGGGTATTCACGCCCATTACATCGAGTTTCATGCGTTTTTTTTCTACGACTTACGGTAACTTTTATAAGTTAAACTTTTTCATTGAGTGCCAGTTGATATGCAGGATTCAACCAAGGCCACCTAGCGGACAGCTACCCTACCCTATCGAATGCCCGATCCTTGGCATATACTTCACTTGTTTGTCCTATTTTAGAGTACGGAGCGGCCTGCTGGGACCCGTACAGAAAAGGGCAAATCGAGGCGTTAGATAAAATTCAAAAACGGGCCGGGAAGTTTGTAAATCATGGACGCGTAGATGGACGAGATGAATGGGAATCCTTATCTAAGAGACGAGAACGGGCGCGTTTATGCGTAATGTACAAGACATACAAAGGGGACTCAGCATGGGCAGACATCAGTAAAAGATTACAGAAACCTGATTATAAAAGCAGAGGAGACCATCCCTGGAAAATACGATGTAGAAAGCAAAGAACTGATGTACGCAAGTTCTCCTTTGTGAATCGTACTGTAGTGGATTGGAACAAACTACCTGCAAAAGGACTAGAGACTCTTCCTTCTAATGTAGTGAAATTTAAAAATATACTTAATTCTATGTAGGTGATTATTAATAGCACTGGGACTTTTATTATTATTATTATTATTATTATTATTATTATTATTATTATTATTATTATTATTATTATTCACGATTATTCCCATTTAAAGAGAGCGTTTGAACTTGAATTCCTTTATGATGATTGTTTGTGTTTTCTCTGGGCCCATATATTCTTCATGTGTTCACTATGTTGTTTCTTCCGCTCTGCTGTCCATTTTTTTGAATTCTTTTCTATTTTCTGCATCATTTATTGTAACGTGTGCTTGTCTGAGATCCTCCTCGACTTCTTTAATCCATTTTGTTTTTCCCCTGCCTGAGTTGATGACTATGAGAATCCGTTTTGAAATTCTATTTTCATTCATCCTATGAATATGTCCGTAGAACTGCATTCTTCTTTTTCTGAATGTGTCCGTAATCTTATCAGTGTGCTTATAAATTTCTAATGTGGGCCTTCCAAACCTTTTGTTCTTTTCCATCCTCCTCTATTTCTTTTATTTTTGATTGACCACCGATTTGCGTCGTTTCAGCGGCATATAGTGCCTCAGGAAGTACGACAGTGTTATAATGTCTTAATTTTGCGTTAATGGATATGGACTTTTTGTTGTAATAGTTCCATGTGAGTTTGTATGCTCTCTGCAATTTTCTTATTCTCTCCTCATTGGCCCTTAGGTTGATCCCTGATGGTTGGATGATTTCTCCTAGATATTTAAAATGCGGCACTTGTATGATTGTCCTGTAGGTTGTTCTGATAGGCAGTTTGTCTTGTGGCACTCTTTCTATGTATTGTGTTTTCTCGTACGAAATTTGAAGACCAGTTTTATGTGCAATTTCGTGTAGTTTCTCTATGGCGTCTGTGGCCTCTTTTCTATTATTTGTGAGAATTGCGAGGTCATCCGCAAAGGCTAAGCATTTCACATGGAACCTATTCTCTTTTTTTATACCAATTTGGATACCTTTAACTTCTTTTTCCCAAGTCCTGATAATTTTCTCGAGAAGGATATTAAAAAGCAACGGCGAAAGTCCGTCACCCTGTCGCAGTCCAGTTTGGATCTCAAATGGTTCGGAAACTTCCCCCATGAATGATTATTATTATTATTATTATTATTATTATTATTATTATTATTATTATTATTATTAGTTTCATTATTATAATCGTTAGTATTATTAATAATATAGTCATGTCTCTTATTCAGTGAAGTGAAGTGGAGTGAAGTGTTAGAAAAGCTATAAGTCAACATATAGATAAGTCAAAGTTAATTATAACTAGGATATTAATCTCTAATTCTAATTGTAATTATATTTGTAAATATTCGTAATAGTTTTGTAATTGTATATCTAATTGTAATAATGTTTGCCACCGAGCATTAGCTCAAAGCGAACTTTAATAAATCTATCTATCTATCTACCCTGCGACAGGTGTTACCAGTCCGTCTGCTAAAGAGTACAAATGCTGCCGCAATAATTTTGAGGTCACCATTTTCTCTTTTTCTATTTCTGAAGGAGCCAATTGAACCTCTTATTGACTGGACATTTTAGACTTAAGAATTCTCCGGTTCTTAAGAGCAATTACACGGTAGGTACATATAACATAAAATTACTTGCATTCTAACGCCAACGCCACTCAAATGATCCCTCTACCACTGCGCTAGTCTCATAGCATCAAAGGTAAATTACGATCTAATTTATTATAAATAATATTCCACGTTAGAATTACTACTAATAAAAGAAATTAAAAATGATAAGCATAATATATTAAACGCAATTTAATGCACATCATAGAACGAAACATTTACTAGAATGTTTCTCAATGATTGTGTCAATACCTACTTCGTTTGTAAACTGCTCTGTAATTGGTCAAGAACTGTATCACAATGAAACATGTATCGTAATGAGTATCTTTATGAAACGGGTTGTAGCCATCAAATAAATGAATTATGCAATGGGAGTATAAAAAATAGTTTTTTAAGTAAATTTGTTGCTCAGTTTGATTAACTGTCGCAGGTTTATTTTCTTATCATGGAAATTTCCGTTTCCTGTTTTCTTTATACATTTGCAACTAATTGCCAATTAATTTACTGATATCGTTTATCGAGGTAGAGGTTACAATCAGGTGCAAGACCTTTGTCGCTGGCAGGACGACTTTACCTAGGAAAACATGCGTTTTGTCACCCAGGAAAATTCTTTTTTCATTTTAGCTATCAGATTATTACCGTGTATACATTTTGACTTATCTACTATAAATGAATTATTTGTGAGAATTTACAAGTGTTTTAATTAAATTATAAGTGTTTTAAAAAATAAGCTTGAGAATAAATTGAAAATTCACACCAACTGTATTAAACTCTTATTACAGCAACAGTTATACAATTGAGGTCGAGTATAATTTTTTTATTCTTTCCAAATTAATCTCTTTAACCATTTACTAAAATAAAGTAAGATGTGTGCAAAGTAATATATTTTATACGACAGGGGATGAAACAGGACTTTACATATCAGTGTAGTACAAATAATTCTTGCAGAACTCTGAAAATCAATTAGCGCGCTGATAATTGGCCTAATGGCGCGAGCCGAGCGCGCTCGCCGCCGGCGCCGCCCCACCTGCTGCGGGCGATCGCCAGGCAGCGCCACTGAGCACGCGCTGATATCGATACGCGCGCGTGCCCCCCTCATTACTAATTCAATTACCGCGGCATCCATTACCGAGTACGTGGCATAATTATTTACAGTGACCGCCCCGGGCGGGCGCGCGGGCGCGGGCGTGGGCGGGGCGCGCCGATTGCCTCGATCAGCGGTCATGTCGCCCGCGGGCCCTGGGGGCGAAGGGCGTTGCGAAGGGCGGAGGGGGCGGAGGGCGCCGGTGCTAATTGAGCGCGGCCTCGGCCCTCGCCTTCCGGGCGGGCGTTCCCCAGGGCGGCCTCCCCGGCCACCTCGGTGCTGCTGCAACGGCACTCAACAGGCGTCTCACATAAAATGCCTTCGTCTCTGGTCCTGCTCTTTCATAGACGGGAGTGAGGCGACCCAATTGGGTTTCCTTGCGAGGGCGTAATCAGGGTAGTTCCCCGTTGCTTTCTCTGAGGGTGGCGTATTTATTATTATCGTTATTATTATTATTATTATTATTATTATTATTAATGAAATATGAGATGTAGGATGGTGATGAGAGGTGAGATGGGGGGATGGGGAGGTGGGAGGTGATGGAGGTGAAACTATCCTAGCATTCGCCTTATGACCGAGGGCAACCACCAAACACCCCGGTCAGGATGCTCAGCCCGTGTATCGAACCCGGATCTCCAGCCTGCGAAGTCGGTGCGCTGTACACTGAGCCACATCGCTGGGGGTGTGCAACGCATTGCCAGAATAATATTCCTGTCCACTTGAGAGCTGGGATGGGGGTGGAGCGATGTTGCCACTTACTCGGGCGGCAGTCACTTCGTTCTAGCATCAGATCTCAACAGCAGCACTAACAAGCAACGAATCGCAATGTGAGGACACAACACTAGACGACACACAACCGCACACACGATACATAAAAAAGTAATGGCGCTCTCCCATTTACAGTTATTTCGCGCTGTAAGATTTCATTATTTTCTTCATAAGTATTGGCAACTCTGCAGTGACGTCAGCAACGTTTGAAGTCTCTGATTGGATCCCTTTTCCAGTCAGGCGCTAGTTGTAAATATTATTCGAAAAACTATCCAGTTCTACGTAATTCGTCCCTTAAATCATTTTAATTTGTATATATTTTTAATTTTTATAAATCATTTATTAAATAATTTTGTTTGTATTGATTAAACTCTGCGATTGGAAATCAGTGTGCCTTAATGTATGAAGAACCTTTTTCTAGCAACCATTCTTACTAAACACTTATTTTAATAACGACCTTTATTTTAACGTTAAAGAGAAAATAAATTATATAAGATCTAGAATTTACTGCTGTTTTATTATTACAGTAAGTTAAATTATGTAAGTAAATTTGAGAAAAGCAGTTGGAAGTAATATAAAATTACGACCATTCATAAGGAACCGTGCTAAATCAACCACAAGTATCTTTCCTTCTTCTTTCTAAATATTTTTTAAATCACAAAAGATAAGAGAGGAAATAAAATGTCGAATCCAAAAAAGTGTCTGAATATTATCTCCAACGTTGCTATTAACGTAGCTGCATTTCAAAAATTCTTCCATGGCTACCACTATTAGCTAATGTCCAATGAAATCCCTGAAATAATCAGTGATAGAAGGCAGAGAAATGAAGAGTGTAGTGATCATACTATATTTTATCTCCGAGAAAGTAAAGAATGTTGTTGAAAAATATCATTGTTCATTTAGTAGTCGATATTTTGATAAAAAAAATAATTCTTATAATTTCTAACATAATTCGCATTTTTAAGCAGATAAGAAAATAAATACTTTCAGTAGATGTTTAATACGTTAGTAGATACACTATTATATTTGATGTAAGTACACACAGACATTATCAAAGAAATGTAGCATTAATATTTGCTGAAATATCACGAGAGAGTTTAGGACAAAAGGATTACTGTGTATCGCTTAAGGAAAGCGTGTCTGTTCACAATTGACAAAATCAAAAAGTATCTACTTTTGGCTTATGACAGCGCCAACTATCACGAATAGAAGAAAATATCTCGAAGCAAAGTTGCCATATTTTGCTGCGAGATACAAATCCTCAATAACGCGTAGAGGTTCACGTTTAAACATTCAAAGTTGCTGAGTGTTTCTTCTCGTATGTTTTGATTTCAACCAAAAAGCTGCTCAATCAGGAGCTAACTGCTCCTCTCGCAGTTGAATGCATTAACTTCATGGTTGATTAAAGAAAGTTACTTTGGTAAATCTCATCCACTCTCGAAAAGGCGGTTAGAGATTTCAAATGTTTGGTTTGAATATTAACGTGTTGGTAAAATCGGCTTTTAATTTTTAGCACCATAGTAGCATCATTTTTAAATTAATTTTATTACTATTATATCTTAAATAACTATATTAATGATTTATTCATAAATGTTCTCATGTTTTATTTCAACAAAGTTCATATACCAGCGTAGTCACTGAATGGTTGGGGGATTCAAATAACGCAGCCGTTTTATTAAGAGAAAACTTCTACTTTTGTTGCAGCAGCCAGTCCAGACCTCGTTCGCCAGAAGTGCTGTCCGTTGCAAAGACTCCTACGCAGCTGCCGCGCCCTCTTTACGACTGCGGGGGCGGGGAGGGGGCGGGTGGGGAACGAGGAGAAGACGCCGGACGGTCTGGATGTGCCTGATGCGGGTCAGTAGGAGTGCGGGGGCAGATGTGGGGGGGGGGGGGAGTTTCGCGGGATGGGGAAGGTCGATGGAAGGTGGTGCGGGGCGCAGGACGCAATGGGACGGGACGGAGGGGGGGGGGGGGGAGGGGGGGGAGGGGGGGAGTGGGAGCGGGACGGACGTCAGCGGACCAGGGTCGGCGGGTAAAGGTAAAAGGAGAGGTGGGATGGTGCCCAGTGGACTGGGAACTGTTGACGTCAGCTGGATGCGCCGCATGGCGGTTACAAATCAAAAACCGATGGAAAAACTTCATTACATTACAATACTTTGTAGGTAGCCCGAAGACCATTGTGCATGGCCGCCTGCCGGAACAGGTGCCAATTTCCACCTCATAACCCCGAGGTGTCAGGGAGCTCCCGAAGACGGCGGACTTCCACGAACTTGAAAAATAATAGTCGTATTATCGATTTAATATAACAGAATCGTGCACAGAGGGACCTGATGAATATACACTGAGGTGACAATTGTCATGTGATACCTAGTAATATCTATTTATTTATTTAATAAGTAATTATTACATACAAATTAGAAAACCTGATGCTAAGTGGCTAGACCGAAGGCCTTTAAGCCATTACAATACCTACATTCTACCGCGTTCTAACCTTTCGTATTCTGGTATTCTGGTATTCACCCCGAATGGTCTCTCCATCTCATCAATGCCGCGGAAAAGAGACCATAAGGTATGGCTGAGGTTTTCTTTAAACGTTTTTTGATTTGTGATTAAAAGACGTCACATTTCTTCCCATGAAGTATCGTGAAAATTCAGATGTTTTCTCATTAAATGAGCTGCGAATCGGGCATTTTCGAAAACCTATTTAGCGACATTTACTGAAAAATTTCCCCAATTATTCTAAATGAAAATTTGCATAAAGGCCTAGGTTTTACTCTTCTCTGATATTGTTAAAACCTACTCTTTCCTTAGCGAAAAAGTAAGAAATTGCGAAAAAGTATTTTAGGTGCCAATAGACAGTAGATGAGAATAGTTTGCGGCAGAACTGAATAGGGATGTGGCAAAAAGTAAGAGAATAGGACACCCACTAGTACGAGTGGTCTTCAGCATTCTGTGGTTAGTCTGAAATTTCTCCTACGCGGTTTACATTTATTTTACAGCCTTTCTTTATAAATTGATAGATTTGTGAGTACATATACTTCAAATGATTTCTGATGAAGTTTCTCGAAAACGTAATACTTTTCTGTGAAGAAGAACTCATTACTGGTCATTTTGAGAAACGTCCAAACGATGTTTTCTCAAAAAGCCGTTCCAAATTTTTATTTTTCACCGAAAAATGGTGTATAGTATCATATTATAGTTCTTCCCAATATTCTTAAGACATATGTTAATTCCACTTATACGAGATCTAGAAATTGAGAAAATGTTGAAAAATATATTTGATTTTCTACTGGTACATTATTTCTTGTTATTGCCTTGAATACGGAACTCGATATACGCTGCATAACGTATTTGGATCGAGAAGCAGATCAATACAGTTGGTGCTAAATTTTCTGATATGAAGGAAATTGTGAAAGGAAAATATGAGCAGAAAAATCGAGCCTAGTTAATATCTGGTTAAGTAGTAAATCTAAATAATAATAATTGAGTAAAAATAAAACTTTGTCTGTGCCTCGGGCGTTAACTCGTTCTAATGATCTCGGGCGACAAAAATCCCTAGCTAAAGGTCTAAAGGAGTAAAGGGCTAAACGTCTAAAGGGCTAAAAGTCTAAAGGTCTAAAGGATTAAAGGACTAAAGATCCTGGAACTAATTGTCGTTTCTGAATTACTAGAAACCTTATAACGCCGTTCGGCATAAATCTATTAGGTGCAGATTGGTGGAGAATAGTGAAAGAACATTTGCTCATAGGAATTAGAAAACTAACTAGTACAAAACAGTCTGTGTAATTGTGCATCACTAGTTTCAATTTTTCACCACCGTCCGTCATTGAATTTCATCACACTCGCAAAGGATTAGCCATTTTGGTCCCTTTTCAAAATGGCCAAGGAATCGCTGATACTTTTCAATCTGTTAAACATGCTAATTCTGTACCTGAAGGTTACGAAGGCAATGTATGTGTAATAATAGTGGGACGTGATAATTTCATTTTCTTTAATAAAAATTATTTTAGTATATCTATTTACTTCTAAGTTAAATGATGTGATACAGAAAATGAAGGCCTCAGCTTCAACCAGAGTTAATGCTAGCCATCAGATTAATATTTCTGATCTAGCTTTGAAACGTAAAGGGTTCTAGAAACAGACGTTGCAAATATTGCTGTTTTATGCTTTCTACAGAAAAGGATTAATATCTATCTCTTATTTTCTCATTCTCTCGTGCGACTATATTTATATGTATACGTGTATTTCATTATTTGTATTTCGAACGCACTGTTCAACAGCTTCATCACTCCCTTCATTACTATACATCCACCACAAAGGCTGATTTCTCTCTATTTGCGGAGCTGGGCACAGTGAGATACTTTTTCATTTCTCCTTGATGAGGAAAATGTAGTGGTTGCCCTCCGGTTTACATTTACTAAGAGCGGATTGCACATGGGTACTATTGCTAGTTTCCATAATACATATCTCTTGAAAGATATAAGGGTTTGCTTCATATTGAATTCACCCACTAATATTCTATGTGCTCTCACTTACTGCCCCTCAAACACATATTTTCAAAGATTTTCTATATTCCCAACATCACAATTATTTCATAATATCAGGTATATTCTTTGTAACCGGTTAGTGCATGAATTTTCCTGGATTATGTTTGGGGAAATATTTATATATCTGTATATTATACATCTAAATGACATATTATTTGGATTACCAATTTTTTTAGTTTATTTATTGTCGCATCAACAGGGTTGGTCATTAGCGACAATTAAATAACACATTTGGTTGTTTTAGTTACAGTGATAAATATGTTAACAAAAATTGGCATGGTTTCTTAAATTGTTGACAATAGTTAATAACTTATAAATCAGTAAATATTTGAATCTTTTTGCATAAATTAAGGATTTTTTCTTGGTATTTAGGGGATTCCAAAATTAAGGTAAATGAGTCAACCTGCAGAATTTGTTGTTTAAGAGTGTTGTAATGAGGGAAGTGGTTAATTACATGGTTTAAATTAAGAAGAGTGGAGTTGTCACAGTGGTTGCAGGTGGGAGGAGGGTTTTTGTTAATTAAGTGGACATGACTCAATTTGCAGTGTTCAGTTCGGATTCTAGATATTGCTACTTGTTCTTTTCTATTTAATTCAGCACTTGTTTTTAAATTGAAGAAATTTTCTATTTGTTTATGGAGTTCACTGGCTTTGAGCATGGACCACTTACTGTTCCATCTGTCTTTCATTAAGATTTCAACATGTTTACAGATATCATTGAATGTACAGGAAGTTTTAATAATTCCGTTGCTGTTTTCTTCGGTCGCCAATTCAGTCACAAGATTTGCAGTTTCACTTCCTAGGACTTCATTGTCGTCAGGAACGAATTTGATCACAACATACTTTCCTGATTTGACAATATGGTGATGCAATTCATGTATGATGATTACCATTTCGAGGTTATGAATATTATTGTTGATTTTATGGATGGCTGGCATAAAGCTACAGAAAATGATATTTTTTTATAGTTCAACTGTTTGATCAATTTGAAGGCTATCATGAGAGAACAGATATCTGCACTAGTAAGGCTGGCGTAGGGAAGTAGCTGTAGTTTAATTGTAGTATCTTGGGTAACAACGGAGGCATGTACTTCGCTGCTGTTTTTAAACCACTGGTGAATATGTGGTAACCTTCATTATCGAAATTGTTGATATCAAATTGTATACCCGAGAGCGTCCAGGGTGGGATGTTGTAGTTCTTTTTCTTTTCAATGGGAGGTTGGTGTTCTTGCAACTCCTCAAAAATGTTTCTTACTTTCGCATGCAAAGGTATGTAGCGAGGATGGTAATCACATTGAGGAAATTTAGGGTTGTAGTCTTTGTAGATAATAGGGTTTGGCAGCTTTGAGAGTATATTTTAATGTTCAATATTCTCTGCGATGTGAAAGGTTAGGTTCTCTATCTTCAATGAGTACACTTCCGATGGGATTGCTATGGTAACATCCGGTACATATTCTAAGACATTTGTTGTGTATAACTTCCAGTTTCATGTTGTCCTTTTTGCTTGCAGAAGCATATATAATAGATCAATAGTCAATTTTCGATCGGTTTAATGCTTGATATGTTAACATCAGAAGGCTCTTGTCAGCCCCCCAATTGTTGTAAGAAATGCATTTCAGGATGTTTATTCTTTTTTTACAATCATGAACTATGTTTGGTATATGTTTCTTCCAGTTCAGTTTGGAATCGAAAATCAGTCCTAAAAGTTTGGTGGTATTATCAAATTTGATACTGTAGTTGTTAAGCTTAAGTCTAGAAACTATGCTTACATTTTGTTTTGCCTTTTAGAGAATTTGAAGCCGGAATTAAGAGACCATTCGTATATTTTATTTAAGGCAGATTGCATTAATTTTTCACTTGAATCTATGCTTCTTCCTTTACACAAATGGTGATATCATCTGCATATTTTCTCACGGACACTGGGGGGGGGGGAGGTAATTTCCATGTCAGCATCATTGGTGGCCAATAGAAAACGAGTTACGCTGAGTATGGATCCTCGAGGCACTCCATTTTCGATGTTCTTCTTATCAGAGATCTTACCATTGAACCTTACTTGAATGACACGATTTTTGGTAAAGTTTTTGATGAGTGGCAACAAATTTCCGCCGACACCTACTTCTTGTAACTTAAGTATGATGCGATGCACCCATAACATGTCATATGCTTTTTCTATGTCAAGGTTGACTACTAATGCATGTTGCTTATTGGAAAAAGCTTCTTTTATGTAAGAATAAATGCTTACTAGATGGGATAAAGTTGAGTGATGACGCCTGAAACCAAATTGGTTGTCTGATATAATTTTCTTGAACTCCAAATACCACTGTAGTCTATAGTTTATAATTTTTTCCATGATTTTACACGTTATCAAAATTTTATTCTCCACCGTTTACAAGAAAGTCGTGATCCAATAAATCGGATTACATGAATACCGTACTCTAAGTGCTACTGTTGGGCTGCGCCGTTTATGTTTTCAGTAAAAATGACTCTGGTGAAATTTTTGTGTGCCAAGTCATTTGTTACTGTAAAAAAATTTTAACTTTTGATCCATTTTGATGTCTGGACCATTTTTTTCGTTATATTTATGTTACTGAGCAAAATAAATGAAAGTATTTCGACTCTGAAAAATAATATTTATTCACAAAAGGTACACTGAAATTCTGTCTTTTCGTATTCTAATATGAATGAGTCTTTGAAGCATTTGGGATGCAATCCCACATTACATTTTTTGTACATTAATTTTGATTTACCATGACAGTGACAATTTGTTTCTGTAGATACATAAATTATTCAGTGGTTTTTGCCGCCAAAACAGATGTGAGTATTTGGATCGTTTGGCTGTTTTCCTTGTTGATGATGTTCCATGCATTTTCAACAAGCTCAAATAAATATCTATTTTGAACTGCAGAAGACAATGATTTTGCAATTTTTTTTCATCAATAGCCAGGCATTCACAACAGAAGTATTTTAAAAAAGTGCAAATATAAGCCAACATCATTTTCGTTGTCGCATTCCGCTTCTCTAGTTCTCCACCATTTTATCCATCAAATTCACCCCACTCATTCCTTTATTGTACGAACTAAAAACAACAGGCTGTGGAACATTAATTTTACGTTTATTTTTCTTTCGACCACCTCGTACAACTTCCCATTTTCTTTCCTTCATGGTTAGTGGCAATAGTGAAAACATCATTATCTTTCCATCAAACAAGCATAATTTTTGCTGACAGCGAAAATTATAGCCTGCAATTGTTAGCGCCTCCTGTATTCTTTTTCCGAAATATTCAGAATGTCAGCAACAGATATTTTGACAATAGTTTCTTATTTAAAAGCAACTGTTTGAAATATAGACAGAAAAACCGTGGCCATTCTGTTATATTGCAATGATAAGTGTCCCCTGTGCATTGGATCCGATATTTCAGATAAAAATTAGTTTGAAACAGTTTAGTTGTTTATAACTATTTTCTTAGAACACCAATTCAAATAGGAAACGCGAACCTTCCTTATTTTATTTCTTAAAAGCTTTGCTCATATCCATTAGTGTTAGATGTTATAATTAAATAAAAACGTACTTGTTACGTGAAACAACCCGACTGTAACGCGCCATCTTGCACTCTAATCGCTCCAAATGGAGAACCTCTGAAAGTTACCGGGAATAGATTTAATTTTCCAACAAAGCGAGCACTGATTCGCCTATACCTGAAATAAGTCTCCAATCCCAGGTGTCATTGCTGCTTTTCTCAACATCCGGCTTATCGGATTACATGCACTAATGGGTTCATTGGCGTTTTCTTATCACTCTGGAAATCCCAAAGTTCATTCGTGATATAACGCCCATCACGTCGGATGGTCATCCATTGAATGACGGATGTAAATTTTCATTTCACATCCGATTTCATAGAAAAACTTTCTATTCTATAATATGTCTCACTATTCCCAATTTATAATCCAATGCTCCATTTCGCCCGATGCAGCCGTCAACCGCTCGCCACACGAAAGTCTTTTAGTAGGGCAAAGGGTTTACGACGCCCTGTGCACGCCTCGTGGAGGTGGAGACCCTCCCCCCTGCCCCCTCGACCGTCACCCCCTTAACTCCCGCCCACTCCACATTACTTCTCCGCCTCTGCAACTCCGGCCCTTCGGCCCACCCCGCCCCACCACCCGCCGCCCTACCCCGCCCAACGGCCCCCCCCCCCCCCTCCCTCCCCGCCTCCCCCGCCTCGCCTCTCCCCGCCTCGCGCTGCCTCGCGCCGCCTCGTCCCGCCTCGTCCCGCCTCGTCCCCCCGCCTCGCCCGCCCGCCCGCCTCGTCCCGCCTCGTCCCGCCTCGTCCCGCCTCGTCCCGCCTCGTCCCGCCTCGTCCCGCCTCGTCCCGCCTCGTCCCGCCTCGTCCCGCCTCGTCCGCCTCGTCCGCCTCGTCCCGCCTCGTCCCGCCTCGTCCCGCCTCGTCCCGCCTCGTCCCGCCTCGTCCCGCCTCGTCCCGCCTCGTCCCGCCTCGCCCCGCCTCGCCCCGCCTCGTCCCGCCTCGTCCCGCCTCGTCCCGCCTCGTCCCGCCTCGTCCCGCCTCGTCCCGCCTCGTCCCGCCTCGTCCCGCCTCGTCCCGCCTCGTCCCGCCTCGTCCCGCCTCGTCCCGCCTCGTCCCGCCTCGTCCCGCCTCGTCCCGCTTCTCCCCGCCTCGTCCCGCTTCCCCCGCCCCCTCCCCCCTCTCCCCGCCTCTCCCCGTCTCTCGCCGTCTCTCGCCGTCTCTCCGCGCCTCCCCCCACCTCGTCCCTCCTTGCTCTACCTCGCTCCGCCTTGCCCCGCCTTGCTCTGTCTTGCCCTGTCTCACCACTCCCCGCCTCTGCCCGCCCCGCCTTGCCCTGCCTCGTGCTGCCTCGTCCCGCCTCGTGTCCCCTTCCTCGCTTCGTCCCGCATCTCTACGCGTCTCCTCCACCCCTTCTCCCCCTTTCCGACTACCTTCCCTGGACCCCTCGCGTGCTTCCGCGCGAAAGAGCTCGAGGGGTCAGCTCGCCAGCGCCGTTCGATTTGTGACGCTCGTAAAAGCATATTTTGCGCTCTTTACGCTTATTGGTTTCTAGATGCTGGGCTTGCACATAGTAAAAGCAGAATCACTCTGCTGGGGCGTTTTCAGAACTTCACTGTTCAGAAGACGAACGCTTCTATTGATTCGTCCGTTAGGCGATTTGTAATTCTAACATATTGATGTTCATGATTGAAGCTACGTAGAAAGTTACTGAAAATACCTGGCAATACCAACCTCTAGGAGATCATTCTCATGATTACTTTTCAGAGAGTACAAAACAACGGTTGATTAAAGAAAAGAGTAAAATTTTAAAAAATGTTTAGTTTTTCATTTTTAATGAAGTACATATATACATAATTAAAATCTGCATGAATAGCATAATATTTACCAAATTTACTATTGTGCTGAAACCTGGACTGCAGTCACTCCTGTTCTGAGTTAACATATAGATTATGTTAAAAGAGTAGATTCTAACTGTTTTGTGAGAGTTACATCTGAAACGATGTTCTAAAATTGTATCTAAATACACATTACTTGAACTGCCGCTGTAATTTGAAATAAATGCGAACATCATAAAATAGTACGTTAGGTTAATTTAATATATACGAAGACATCTCTTTCATTGAAAGAAGTCTAAGAAAAGTTACCAGTTATTCTCCCTACACAAACAACTTTCCTTCAAGTGTCGTGAACAAAAGATATGGTCATTTCAAGGCTTAAAATTACCTTGCGAACTTTTTCCTAAACCATCATCGCCACGTATTTCTAAAATGAAATCATGCCATGTAATTCTAATTCCATTCAGCATCCTCGCCTTTTCCCTTTCAACTACCTCCCTTCCTTCCTTCAAGTAGATCTCTCTCCTTCCATCCTTCCTCCAGCCCACTGTCCTTCCCTTTGCCTGTCTTCTGTCCCAACATCCCCCCCCCCCCCCCCAACCCCGCCCGCGGCGGCGAAGGAACCGGATGACGCCGGAATCCGGGGATGAGCTGCGGTCAAGCGGACGCAATGCTGCCGCGGGGAAACGTCCTACTGGGGATGACAGGACCGCTCCCCTTGTACTTCTCTCTCTCCTTTTTACTTCTCTGTTTGTTTTACTTATATCTCTCCTATGTCTTTCCTCTTACTTCTGTCTCTCTTTCTTTTGCTCCTCCTCCTTTTAATTCTCTTTCCTTTTCCTTTTCTCTCCTTTTACTTCTCTCTTTCCTTTTATTTCCCTATCTCCTTTTACTTCTCTCTCCTTTTACTTCTCTCTCTTTCTTCTTTCTCTCCTTACTTTCTCTTTCCTTGAACTTCCCCTTTCTCCTTGTACTTCTAGTTCTTTCCTTGTACTTTCGGCTCTCTCTTTGTACTTCTGGCCCTTCTTTTCCTTTACTTTCTTCTTTCCTTTATTCTCTCTTCTTTTCCTTTACGCCTCTCCTTTTCCTTTAATTTACTCTATTTCCTTGTACTTTACGCTATTTCCTTTTTACTTCCCATGCTTTCGTTTTACTTTCCGTTTTCTCCATTTACTTTCCACTCTCTTCTTATACTTGTCTCACTCCTCTTTCCTCTCTATTCTTGTGTCTCCCTACTTCTACTGTGTCAGGAAACTCCATTCAATATTTGACCCCCAAGCAATGTTTGTTCCTACTTCTTTAATGTCGACTACAGATATTTCCGTGTACGTTCCGTTGATACTTTTCTGTAAGGTGTAGTTGCCAACTGCATACGGGGAATAGTTCTTTCTGTTTTCCGCGCTAAAACAACGCAGTAACTATAATATAATTATTTAAAAACTTAGACACTGTCGTCACTTGACCCGACATAATGTCACCAGAACCTGTCTCCCCTTATAGAGAGAGATCCACGTATTTGGTACCTCATCACTGAGGGCACTACCGCCCCCGGCAAAGAGCCATCTGCCTGCCTCATTTGCTGCTTCAGAGCAGACAGAGTGCACTTTCAAGGCAACTGCCTCCTTCACTGTGTGCAAACGAACGAATGTTGACTGCGAGTTTCAAGCTCTCGCAGCGGCAACCCGCATTGGAAATCCTCAAATCCATTTACGCGTTCCTCGCTCCACAGGGGAACAGCCGCGAAGACGCCCAAGAGCCACAAAAGATCGTAAAGTTTTCGCAACCGAACTTTCTACAACTCCAAAGAATAAGTAATCTCTCTGTCTCTCTCTGCTTCCTCAAGGTCCCTGTAATCGGTCACAATGTATATACAGTGGGCAATTAATCTTAATCGAATGAGAGAGGGAAGACAGACGAGCGGTAGTGTCAGACAGCACCGCACGGCTGCGCTCGCGTCGCCCGTCATCTTCGTCGTCGTCGTCTTTGTCGTAGGGAAGAGTGGTGAGGGAATCTTCCCGGAAAAGTCAACTCAACCGGAAGTCCGCGAATGGGAGGGTGCTTCCGCGGCAAACAGTGCCCGCTCGCCTGCTGGGTGGGGTGGGGGGAGGGAATGGATAGGGCGCACACTGGTCCCAGTATCGTAGCGCACAAAAAGAAACTATTGCACAGAGGTTCTCGTATTTTAAGGTTTGTGTATAGGATAATAATATTTTTTGTTTATTTTAAGGTCACATTAACTTCGAGGTGATAAGCGACCACTATTGATCAACGTTTGTTATTTAAGTTTTTCACTGCAGAGTTCTTTAGTTAATCCTGTTTTAGCCATCGTCTTCAACACTCCTTTTTTCCCCTGCTTCAAGGTGTTCCTCGTCTTAAGTCTGAAGTTAGTTGCCAATTGGAAAGCGTTACAGGCCATCGTTGTTCAGTGATTAATTTTAACCCCTGATTAAGTGACCACATATTTGAGTCTTTTAATTTCCATAGTATCGATAATTACTCTATGAGAGACCTATGTTTTCGTTATATCTAACGAATATTTTCGTTTTCAAGAAATTCATCTTCTTGCTGCAACTGGATGCCTGATTTGAATATTGTGCGACTGGGAGAGATGACTAAGTGCATCAACTGATGTCGCTGCAGCGCCTCTGATCGGGAGGTCCTAGGTTCGAGTCCCGACAGTGACAAAATTTTCCACACTAGCTTGTCAGCTAGATCCAATTCAGTCGCTGTCTGGAAGAGAATTCTAGAAGCCAGCTGCTCTGGTCGGTAGTTTCCTTGGTTTCTCCGTTCAGCACCTGGCGAATGCTGAAGCAGTACAAACGGGCCACGGACCGCGCGCGATCTTTCCTACCTCCTTTATTCCTTGTCCCATACTCACCCTTATTTACATTTACACTAACATGCACTACACTATCACACATGCCGGGAAACCGGTCGGGGGCGTAGAGCTTGTCCCGGTTGGGACGGTGCCCCGCTAGTGGGGGATACCTTGCGGTAGAAAACCTCGCTAGGCCAATGTAGGTCAGCGACGGATCTCGCCATCCGGCGGGGGACGATCACAGCCATCGGTGCACAGCAAGACATGCACTACACTTACGGGACCAATGACATGGACAGATGGTCTTCAGTAGTTGAGGTGCTCGGAATCACCAACAACCAACCAACCACCCAACCGATATTCTGCGCACGCGTCGCACTTGCGATTAGTTGCGTGGAGGAAGGGAGGCGACGTCGACCGCGTGTCGAGACTCCGCGACTGAAAGCAGCAAAAACCCGGCGCTGCTCTGGGACTTTTTGCACTGCACATAGAGCGTTTTACGACTTCTGACAGTCTGTTATAGCTTGATGAAAATGTTCTACGGTTTCATTCCAGACTCCTGAAGGAAAATCGTAGCGGTCGGGTACTCTGATCGGTAGGTTTACGTGGTTTCTCTCATGAATACCGTGGTATTGCCGGAGCAATATTGTAACTAACGAGCTACGAATCGCCCGCGATCTTTCTTGCGTTATCCTTGATATTGCTTTCCCCTTACAGACACGCGAATACTTACCTGCACGACATTTTCATGTGTTTTACTGGCACCACTCCTCATCACTCGGAACGTGCCTTTTGGCCACCGGACTGCATAAATCCGAGGACTCGGAACGTTCAGCAGTCTCCTTTCTGCGTTCATGAACCCGAATCAAGGCTGGTGATCGGGACAATGGGCAAGCGTACGGCAGATCGCAATTCCCCGCTAGGGCGTTTAGACATGAGGCCTAGTTAACAATTTCCCGCCAGGGCGTTTAGACTTGAGGCCTAGTTAACAATTCCCCGCCAGGGCGTTTAGACATGAGGCCTAGTTAACAATTCCCCGCCAGGGCGTTTAGACATGAGGCCTAGTTAACAATTCCCCGCCAGGGCGTTTAGACATGAGACCTAGTTAACAATTCCCTGCCAGGGCTTCTGCAAGTGACAGAAAATTTCATATTCTCAGGCAAGGCTTTTTAGATTTGAGACCAACTGAGTCCGCAACCAGTCAAAAATGTGTTGACCGGTGTACCATGTAGTTTTGATATCACGGTTTTGACCCATTGTGGCGGGCTGCAAGAAGATCGGGGTGCGCGGCGCGTGGCTGGGCGCGGATCGTCACGTGGGACGGGGGTGTGGCGGGGGGGGGGGGGGGGAAGTGTTTGAGGAGGCGAAGGAGAGGCTCTCCAAAGTTCCTTTGTGCAGCCAGCGCCGGCGACGATAATCTTCCGCTGGGGCGGCGAAGGAGCTGCAAAGATAAACCGGCTAATTACAGCCCTGCGGCCACTCGGTCCACGTGTCGCCTCCGCCACGTGGCCGCCATCTCGAGCGAAAATCTTGCTGGCTTTTCACACTGGCTGTAGCCTTTGCTCTTTCCCTGCCGTCTTGGACGTATTCTATAAACTTGCTCTATTTTTGTCGTAAAATAAAAAAAAAAAACGTTTTCATCCCGTAAATAAACATGAGCGTAACTTCATAAGAACGATTTTAATAAACAATTCAAGGGCTCAGTAGAACAATAGGACATAATTCTGAGTTCCACGTCGACATAATTCTGAGATATTGAGGGTTTTTCTAGAACGTTCATAAAATAGCCCAGTACACTTTTAAACATAGTACAATTGTATATGAGGCCATACTGAATGTAAATATCATATTGCACTAAAATAATAATATTTGAACTTATATTTAATGCTACTATCTCAATTTCACAAATAGATGGCATAGACCCTTGTTCTACTGAGGTCTTTATTTTTGTAGGCAACGGAACCGTATGTTAAGAGAGTAAGAGCGAGCTTTTAGTTTGTATTAGAATTGCCCTGAAATCGGAACATACTAGTGAAGACAATGTTAGAAAACTTTCTGAAATGAATGATAATCCCAAATGATTTATAAATGGCACATCTGAAAGTTTTGAAGTGTAAGATAAATGAAGGCAATTAATATCCCTGTCTTCCGCGGCCGAAGTCATATGATTGCTCTTGCAGTAGAACGCCGATCGTCCTAGTGCCCTTCAGCCGTGAGGAAGTCCACGACAAGACGGTCGAATCATCGGCCTCACAGCTTTTGAAGCAGCGTCACTCGAACTGACGATATTTAAATCAACTCCAGCCCATGTGATTCATTTGACTTACACTTTATTTGTACAAGGATAGCTTGGGTTTTAGTACAGAGGATCGATAGAGTTTCATCAGCGTTCTTTTTGCCGAAAAACAGATGATAAACCTAACTTCATAGGAACGATTTTTATAAATAATCCAAGGGCTTAGTAGAACAATAGGACACAATTCGGAGTTCCACGTTGACATAATTCTGAGATATTGAGGGTTTTACTAGAACGTTCATAAAATAGCCCAGTACACTTTTAAACATAGTACAATTACCATTACAACGTGTTGCAATTGCTGTTTGTGAACATGGTGCCATGGTAATCGGTTTCCGGATGTCAAGCGGGACTATAGGTCTCTCATAAGAGGATGAGAGACCTATAGTCTGCGACGTTACAAGATCTCTAAGATCACTAAGGATGAAGGGCCTTAGCAGTCTGGGTTTGAAGTGTGGGTGGTTCGAATTCTGCCTCGAGGAAGGCTGTTTGCTTGTTTGCTGTGGAGTGATGGGTCTCCTCCAATCACGTATCACCTTTCATCTCCTTTCCTCCGTTACTAGCCTCCCTGGGGGACACAATAGCTGGAGCGTTTTTGTCCTCGTACGTATTACATTCGGAAAATGGTATCGAATTGCAAGGCACGGCGCTTGTGTGTTGTGACAGTGTGCTTTCCTATCAAATCACCCTTGAACCTCAAATCATATCCTAATTGCTTCCTGGTGAGTTGTGAGAGAGAAAATAGAAGCAGATGAGCCACTTAATGACTTACAAGCCGCGGCAACATCGTCTTCTAGATGAGACCTGGCTCTCTTCTTTTAACTCTGCACTAAAAGCGATAGGTTCACGAATTACGGTGTTCTGATTGTGTGCACAATCACAGTTGTGGGCTTACGAGCAACATCATCACATGGGGAGTGCAACAGGAGCAAACATTCTTGACTGGGCTCTGGATTCCTTTAATACAGGACTACGAGAGTCGAATACTTGTCTGAAAGTGCTCACAATAACGGATGAGGTCTCAGGAGTTATGAGCGCGATGGAGACCGCACCTGAAGAAAGCAGTCTCCTTTGGGAAAGATGACCTTTTTCCCTTCCTCCAATACAAGACAGAGCGATCTGTTCACAAGCTACGCTGTTCCGAGCGTGTGGGTCACAGTGACTGATGAGAGTTCACGAGCCACGTGACCACAGCTCACGAGCTGCAAGCGCGATGTGGACTGTGCCTGAAGGAAGCAATCTCAATTGGTCGAGTTGGCCTTTCTCCCTTCCTCTACTACAGGATAAAGAGCTCACGTGCTTCGCGTGTCCGACTGTGTGGTTGACTGTGACCGAAGGCTCATGAGCCACGTCGTCGCTTGGGGACTGCACCTGGAAGAGCTAGTCGCAACTGGGTAATGTGGGTGATTCCTTCCTCTAAATAAGAACCAGCGCGATGGGATCACGAGGTACGCTTGTCAGACTGTGTGGGCTCACGAAACACTGCGTTGCGTGGAGACTGCGTCTGAAGGAAAAGGTACCCACTGAATGCGTAATTATATAAACAAATAACATAAAAGTAAAAAGTGCAATTACTAATTGCACCAATGTTTTGCACATAGAGCAAATACAAGGAAATGTAATACAAATAGCTATAACTAATCACTAAAAACAAATCACATGTGGATTTTATCTGATCTTCTTCTTTTATTAAAAGAAAATACCAGTTACTAATGCTCCCAAGTTATTTTTATATGAAATATTCTTTAATTTATCTGGAAAAATACTAATGACATATTGACATCTGTGAGACAGAGGAGACTTTGTCAAAATCATCAGCGAATACCTTAGCTAAGATGCTTCCTATTCATTTAATTTTTTTCTGCCCACGCTCAAAGGCCCAGTAATGGCGCCTCCGGCTAGTGTATGGCTCTGCGACAGGCTCTTGTGTTTCTCTCCTTTTTTCTCCTAAATAATTTCTCTTCTCTTTTTCTACATCTTCTTCTCTCTGCACTCAAACTTGAAACTCCTCAACTAGGGGGTTTTAGAGAAATGGAATTTTGTAGCTCAAAGTGTGGCATGGAAAAAGATCAAAGAAAAGTGAAGTGGGAGGGAAATAACTGAACGTAATTTCAGAGAAGGAGAGAAAAATTAGTAAAAGAGAGAGAAATGAGAAGAAACTAAACTGGAAACTAAGAGAAAAGAGTCCAGAGATTGAGGAGAAAGGGAAGGAGAAAATAGGCCAGAGGTGATAGAAGAGAGAGAGAGAGAAGGGAGGAGAGTAAAAAAGGAAAGGATGCACGAATGGCAGGTAAAAGTCGAAGAAGGATGGGGTGAAATTGAAGGAGAAGGAAGGGTGGAGAGGTAGGAAGAGACTAAAACACTATTCAGGTGCGAGGGGCGTGTCGCAACTCGCGTTGGCGTCTCGGCCTGTCGCACTGAGCCCCCGCGGGAGCGCGCGGCGTCGCGGCTAATTGGCGGCCGTCGCCCGCGAGGATCGACTCGAGGACTCCCCCGGGGCGCGCGCCTTGAGCCGTGGCAGCCAGAAGGTGCCAGCACTCCGCCTGCGAGGGGCCACGTCCGCAACAGCTTAGGCGCGAGGCTTCCCTGCCACTAGCAGCGCAGGCGCCATTCCAGCCTTCACACTAAACCTCTGTCAGGGGTCTGCCAGGTCTAGCAGGCTTACGGTTTTACGATTTATGAACGACCCCCCAGTCCATTCCAGTCGCCCCTTGTCCTCCCAGCAACACCCCAGATGGCAGCCCCCTAGAAGCTCTGCTGGCAGAGCTTCATAAATGCGACCCTAAGCCATTGCCACTGAGTTCAACTGTTGCTGTTCAACTGAGCCCATCCGCCACTGAGTTCAACTGTTTACATGTTGACTGCATTACGGCCGCTGGCACTCGCGGTCACGTGACTCATCAATCTTTCCTTTCTGTCCGTGGCACTGGGCGATTGCAGCCGCTTCTCTGGACATTAAAAGCCCTTCGGAGGCGTCTTTCGCTGCCTCCAGACGAGGCAAGCACCCAGGCGGACCACCGCCACTCGCGTCCAACCAGCTGGACATGGCGACTCCGCTGGCGCCGGTCCGTGGGCGCCGCCTCGTCGGGAGGCAGCAAAAGACGCCTGCGAAGGACGTTTAATGTCCACAGCAGCGGACGTCACCGCCTACAAACTTGTGCACGACGCGACGCCACAGAGTAGGGCCTTCCTCCAGGCTTTAGAGACTTGGTAACTGTAGATCGCGAGACGTCTGTTGTAACTAAAGGGCGTTCCTTCAAATCTCTGCATTTCACGACTCCTATAATCAACATTCTTCCATGCTTTTGTAGCATTTCACAATGATTGTTGAATGGATTGAATGGAATTAATCTTGAATGTTAAATTTAAAATTGTTTATTCTTTTTGCAAGGAGTTGACGGAATTTTCTTCTTTTTCTTTTTACAGAAATTCTTCTAAAAAATTTGTTCGAAAAGACCGACCATATCTTTAATATGAGGTTTGAAATATTCATTGTTAACTTTTAATAATTAACTCTAACTTTATAATTTTAATTCTAAATTTCTTTGTACAACACTATACTGTATATAATTTGTGTTGACCTGAAAATGTGAATGTAGGCGTTTGTTAAAGGTCAATTAATTTAAGTAGTCATTTATTTTAATAATGTAACCCGCTTACTATGCCGAATCAATGCATAAATTGTCGCTGCTGTTTTTAAAAAACATTTGTAAACAATATTAGAAACTGAGAATTGTTGCTGTAATATCTCCTTATGTAGAAACATTGATGAAGAAATATTTTTGAAAAGGTTTGGCCGTACTACTTTAACGTCGGCTATCACATTTTTTCTTCCAGCACTACGTCAGCCAACCTTCGCATATTGGCTATAGCGACAGACCTGACAATTGCTACTAGTGCACTGAATGGATAGGTCGGGTGATCTGAGAGTGAATCACCTGATACAATTATAAGTATTTTAGTAGAGGTGCAGTGCACTTATATTTCCGTGCGTGGACAAGTGAAGCCACTAAATCGTTTATCAGTATTATAGTACATTGACTTTTTTCGTTTACGAACATGTGAAGCAAAGCATTTCTCAGTATTTAAGTGGAAGAACAGTACATCGAGTTTTCCGTGCGCGTACATCGTTGTGTAAGAAGTAGCGCCACCAACCAAAACAAGGTGTGACGAATGTAACCATAATGTTTCTACGCTACACGATTGTATTGCGTCTTGCATGATGTTGATGCGTGGGATGTAAACATATATTGACAATCAAGAAGAAATATTGATGGATGTAATTGTTGTTGCACGGATGATTGCTACGGGTGCTCAGGAAAGAGAACGATGTCGTGTGAGTGCGTAGTAGGCTCCCCTGAAGATGTTCTTGAATACCTCCATTTCCTATGGGTGCTTCGTAGTGCATTGACATTTCGGAGCGCGAGCACCGACGATCTGCGGAAGACGACGCCGACAGCCTGGCGCGCGGCAAAGGCGTGACTGATGGCCACCCGACGCCGGCGCTTCACGCCATTGGCCCAAAGCTTTCGTTGCGCCTCCGGCTCTTTGTCGCCCTACACCAGCGCTCTCCTCGGCGCAATAACGATCCTTAAAGCACAAGCAGACCGTGCGTGGCAGAGCTCGTTTGCTTGCGATGTCGTCTCCGTTGCGTTTGTTTTCAATCTTATTGGCAGAGGGAAGATTGGGCAAAGAGGGCAGGCGGTGGAAAGCTTCCGTATCCTTCATATGACCCTACAGCCATATGAAGCTATACGCATACGATCACTTACCGCTGGCTCTGTAGAAATTCTGACCGGGAGGCCTTGGGGGTCGAACGCTGACAGAGACGGATTTTCGAAATTATGTCGGATGAACCGCAGTCTTCGGGAGAATTGTAGCTGCCGGCAGTTCTGATAGGTTGTTTCCGGTGGTTTGTCTGGTTTATACCAGACATCTGATACCACCACCTGACACCAGATACCAGACTACCTGCAAAAGGACTAGAGACTAGAGACTCTTCCTTCTAATGTAGTGAAATTTAAAAATATACTTAATTCTATGTAGGTCATCATTAATAGCACTAGGACTTTTATTATTATTATTATTATTATTATTATTATTATTATTATTATTAGTTTCATTATTATAATAGTTAGTATTATTAATAATATAGTCATGTCTCTTATTCAGTGAAGTGAAGTGAAGTGTAGTGTGGTGGGGGCACGGAAGGGGAGGGGAGTGTAGTGTAGTGCAGCGCAGTGAAATGAAGTGAAGTGAAGTGGAGTGAAGTGTTAGACAAGCTCAAGTCAACATATAGATAGCTCAAAATTAATTATAACTAGGATATTAATCTCTAATTCTAATTGTAATTATATTTGTAAATATTCGTAATAGTTTTGTAATTGTATATCTAATTGTAATAATGTTTGCCACCGAGCATTAGCTCAAAGCGAACTTTAATAAATCTATCTATCTATCTATCAAAATCTATCTACCAGACAAATACCTGAGAACTACCTAACAAAAGAGCCACGGTTCGCGCGCGATATTTCCTTCCGCTTCTGTGCGCGTCAGGTGCGCATTAGGGCCAGATCTCTCCATCCAGCAGCAGCAGAGGAACATCGCCATCACTCTGGTAAAACCATTTATTGCACTACGAGGACTAATGGCCATAGTAATGGCCATGTTCGGAAACATCAATTAACCAACAAACGAGCACTATTGATTGGTAGTGGCTTTGTATTGCGCCTTGCATAATGTTGATGCGTGTGTTGCATGCGATGCTCACACTCTCCACAGGTCATTCAAGCTTATACATTATATAGCAGCCATAATTGATACTCTAAAGTACTTCGCCGCTTTTTCAGTGAAATCAGTCGGCTGCTGCGGGAGGGTGAGTTGCGAAGCGAATAGGTAGAGTTGCGGGAAGAGCATGGTTTATTGTCAAGTATTTGTGCGCGGTAAGGCAAATGGAGAGTATCATGTATCCAACATACAGTGAACTGTATTCTTTGATTCAAATATTACATCGCCTCATATACGTTCATCTTTGGAACTAGCATCTTGAATTCAATCGTAGGCTTCCGCGTAGACAAGTCACGAGAAAGCACTCTAAGGCTTTCTGAGTGAAGTCCCGTCCAGGGCTTTTTCCATCATAACCTGGTCATCTTCAGGACTTCAGTGCAAGGCACGGCAAGGCAAGGCAAGGCCCTTCAGTGCCTTGGCACAGATCTAAATCCAACTTTTCGGTATCAAGAACCCAACAAATGTCGATTATCCAGCATCAAGTGGTCCAAGTGGAAGGTTCAGCATTAAGAGTTTTTGGTTGAAAAATTGCTTTTTTCAGAAGAATTCCGTCATTCCTCTGTACTGCGTAGGCAGAAGAGTAGAACGCGGATCATTGCCGGAAGTCTGGCCCTGACTCTTGCACTTGAGCAGACCTGTTCTAAAAATAACGTTTTTTGAATTGTCTCTTTTCTTGCGCCCGGTCTATACGTGACCCAAATTCACTTGCGTTGCCTCGAGAGATAGGTGGCCATTATGTTTGTGTGTTTCTGAGTTTTGAGTCAATGAGTTTCGGAAATTAGACAATTCCCCTTTCTCAACATATATTTTTTATTTATTTATTTATTTAACTTCAGAGAGTCAAGAACTGTATGTGACGTACTGTGGCGAGAAGTGTATTCTGTGCATATTTTCTTCATTCTGTGATCCCTATTCTAAGCCATATACAAGTTGAATTCTTAATGCAGAAGAAAATGGGAGTTTTTTGGCAGGAATTGATAAAACAATTATTAAAAAAATATTCAACTTCAACTCCGAGTAATGTAAATGTATGATTCAGATATTCAGTAAAGATTCAGAGAAAGTGAAATATTTTGTAGTTTGCCAGAAATATGACATGGTCAAAAAATGTGGAATTACAAGTTCTGAATACTCATTACTTCAGTGAAACGTAAAAGGATTACATGCTTCTTACGTTTCTACACCTTCAAAGCTCAATTTCTAGGGATACGGACTTGCTTCACTTAAACTTTGCTGTCGAAGTTTCGTCGAGTATCTAAATTCAGGCGCTGTATTATGACACTATGAAGTAGCTACTGCTTAGCAGAACTTCATGACATAATTTTCACAAAAAAAGAGCTAACCTAACATTGTATGACTGTTAAAAATTGCACTTGCAAATTGGGTCAGTTCTACAACACAGCTTACACCGCTTACAACAAACAATTGAATTGGAAAACTTAGCTTTATTTCATAGAGAACAGTTGCCCAAACGTGATTTAAAATTCTTTCAGTTTGGTTTTATTAAATTTCATACTATTTATGGCAATTGATAATGGTAGAACTGTACGGATACCTTTTCAACAGAACAGAATTGAAGTATTAAGCGCAGTTTTCAACGAGGACAGCTACCGGATTCGGTGGCTCAGGGCATCCGTTGATGTGGCTGAAGTGCTTCTGACCGGGAGATCCTTGAGTTCGAGTTTTGTCTCTCGCAGGATTGTCGACACTAGTCACATGGCTAGGTTGGTTGGCGTCAATGATTGATTGATTAATCGTGTGTCCGGGCGCGTTAACGGCTTTGGTTATTATTATCGTAAGTGTAGCGCCTATTTTTTTTCTCGGGGGTAGCGGTGATCTTCCCCCGCTGGATGGCGAGATCCGGCGCCGACCAACCGTGGGCAAGTGGGGTTTCGTACTAATCAGGACTCTCCCACCTGGGACAAGCTCTAATCTCCCGACCGGTCGCCCGGAATATGTGGTGGTGTCGTGCATGTTAGTGTAAGTGTGTAGGTTAGGGGAGAGGATAGGATAAGGAAGAGCGCGGTCCGTGGCCTGTTTGGTAGGGTACTGCTCCGGCATTCGCCTGGTGTTGATCCGAAAAACCACGGAAAACTACTGATCAGATTAGCCGACCCTAAGAATTCTCCTCCATTCAGCGACTGAATTCTACCTACATGAAAATGTAGGGTCGAAAATCCTGCGCTGTCAGGACACGAACCTAGGATCTCCCGGTCAGAGGCGCTGCACGTACATCAGTTGATGCACTGAGCTACCACTACCGGTGGTTGGTTGGCAAAAGCCCGCAAGCCAATGTGTAGGCACCGGATCTCGCCATATATAGCTGGGGAAGGTTATCGCCACCTCCAGCAATAAACACATACCTTACATGTACGGGAATAATGACCATAGCAGTTGAGCGCCCGGAATCACTAATGAGTTAATCCACAAGGGCAGCTAGCAGCTGGTGGTCCTTTAGACAGAACTGGACTTGTCGAACGCGCGAGGACAGGCAGTTGCCACGGCGACAGTGCGCATGAACCCTCGACTGCCCAAGAGACGCGGCCCGAATCTTCGGCGAACGATAAAATGAACACTCTCTATGAGGTCATATTTTATTACAGACTTTCAATTTTGTACTGCATAAACGCATACATATTTCCTAGATTATTGCACATGCGATCCCTGGTCATGACAAGCACCCTCAGAAAAATACAGAGAAAGCAATAAACTGCGATTTCGTAGCCTAGCGACATTTCACGCATGAAGTACGTGTGACACTTTACACACCAAGCCTACGTCAATGCGGACGAATTATGAATCAGTCTTTGTCTTGCCGTCACAACGCAAGTACGACATTTCCACCTTTCTCGTGGGCCATCTTGTTTGTGCAAGGAGTGCTTCCAATTAGCTGCGCCAATCTGACAGCAGCATGAATGAAATGTTTTGTCACCAAGGGAAGCGTCATTATTCTGCTCTCGCGCAAGAACGCGTTTGATTGTTCAAGGACAGAAAATCACAAATAACTTGACCATACCTTGTAACATATCTGGTGTCTTTTTGAATCCCAGCATTATCAATTTGTTAATACTTTTCTTTATTTGCAGGATAATTTCAGTCTTTTAGATATGCCTCCATGAACTTCTTAAGAGATATGAAACCATTTTCATATAATTTTCCAATTTTGTTAGAGAGTTATCAAGTGTTTTCGTTACATAGGTCCAGATTTATTCAAGGTATAGACTATCATTTTATCATTATCATTTGAACCATCTTGTCATGATCATGACAAGAGAAACAAAAATGTGTCTGATAGAGACAAAATTCAATTTATCACAAAATAACTTTTACAAACTTCTATAAACATTTTAATATAAATATTTATATTGAAAAAATATATTTATTATATTACTGAAAATAACGTATAAACGTTCTCCTTGATGAATGTTCTTTCTCATGAAGTCAATTATTTACACTCGGTATATTGCCGTGTGATTCATGTTTGCCACTTCCAGTTGTCAGTGGAACTTGGGGTTCAAAAAGACCTTATGTATTGTACTTTATGTAAAAAAGCAAATATGGTAGGAGGGTTAGCATATCTCACCTTACTCATCGGGGTCCGAAGGACATTTTTAATCCCATATCATTTATAAAATACATAATGTATGGATTAAATACGTCGCAAAACGTGATAGGGGCAATAAAAATCCACGTAACGTCCTGAAATTTATTTCTTTTTTCTACATTTTCATCCTAAATATTCAGTCGCTCTTTACACGTCCTTGAAAGCCGACAGCAAAGAAGGTTTTGGTCGCTGGTGCACCTAACGTATCAACTCCAAAGTTATCGCATCATCATTTTCAAAACGTCGGCCACGAAAATGAGATTTTAGGGGTCCGAACAGATGAAAGTCACTTTGGGTTTAATGGGATTGCAGGAAGGATGCTGCAAGCGTTCCGAATGAAATGTACATAACAGCTCCTGCGAGAGTCTTGCGGTGTGAGGGCGGGCATTGCCATCCAGAAGAATCACTCCGTTTGTCAGGAGGCTGGGCCGTTTGTTTTCTGTGATAAACGATAGGGAAAATTTCGCGATGCACTTCTTCTGGTGACAGTCCTTTGACCCACAAAAACCCAACTGTTGTTGTTTTGAAAACTGTTGTTTTGATTGATTGATTTTGTCGTGTTTCCGGGCGCGTCAACTGCTTTGGTCATTAGTCCCGTTCGTGTAGTGCATGTTTTTCCTCGAGAGATGGCGGTGATCTACCCCCGCTGGATGGCGAGATCCGACTCCGACCTACCGTCGGATAGTGGGGTTTCCCCCTAACCAGGATTCTCCCACCAGCGGGCCACCGCCCCAGCCGGGACAGGCTCTAAGCTTCCGACTGGTCTCCCGGAATATGTGGTAGTGTGGTGCATGTTAGTGTAAGTGTGTGTGTAAGGGGAGAGGAGAGGAGAGGACAAGGAATGGGAAGGATAGATCACGCGCGGTCCGTGGCCCGTTTGGTAGGGTACTGCTCCGGCATTCGCCTGGTGTTGATCGGAGAAACGACGGAAACCTACCGATCAGAGCAGCCGGCCGCTAGAATTCTCCTCCAGACAGCGACTGAATTCGAGCTAGCTGAAAAGCTAGTGTCGAAAATCCCGCCGCCGAGGGGAGTGTAACCTAGGACTTCCCAGTCAGAGACGCTGCAGTGACATGAGTTGATGCACTGAGCTACCGCTCCCGGTACCACTGCTGTGCCCTCCTGCAGCGTTCTCACCACCTGTCGCTGGCTGTCACGGAGTGTCCGTGGCCACGACCGCAAAGTCCCGCAGCCTCTACGGCAAGCATACGAGGGCTGATATGTGACGGTATTCATTCATTTACGTTACGTCAAACGTACACGGGGAGAAGTGGATTCTGCGCACGTTTTCATAATTCTGTGATCTCTATCCAAGTCATATATATATATATTGTGTGGTGTGTGTGTGTGTGTGTGTGTGTGTGTGTGTGTGTGTGTATATATATATATATATATATATATATATATATATATATATATATATACACACACACTACACTTGAATTTTGAATAAAGAAAGAAAAACAGCGTATTTTGCAAGGCTTGTTAACAATATATTCTCTCCGTTGTAATAAAATGTATTTTCAAGGATACATAATCAATTCATTTCGGCTCTTATTCCTCATCATGTCCTTAATGAAGCAATGATACTTCCTACTACTACAACTTGGAAACTGTAATTTGAATAACTATATTTCCCTCTCAATTCTAGAAGCCGTGCACAGATAATAAAGTTACATTTATGTCCAGAAACAAAACAAGGGTTCATCTCAAAATTTTCTCACCGGTTGAGGGAAACTGGGCGAACAATCTGATCGAGATGGGGGTCATTGGTCCAGAAGCAGCGGGAAAATACTTGTTTATTACTTTAACTTACCCTCCTAATTCTTCCAAATTCTTCTTGAGCCACTGTGCTCTTCCATAATATAATATATTTATGTCTCAATCTACTACGTGATTAATTGTATGAAGTAAACATTTCCGTCCGTGTACATTCTTCCAATGTCTTCTTGGGCCGCATTTTTCGCATCGCAGATTGGCGCGCTCATTAGGCGAGGAATCCGCCGGCCGGCGCTCGGCCGCCCCGAAGGACGGCCCGCGGCCGAAAGCACGCGATGCAATCAATGGCCCACCACCGCGACGCGCCCCTCACGCCCGCAACGGCGGCGGGGGCGGGGCCCTTCCGCTCCGCTGGCGCGGCAAAGGCCGACACGCGCCCACTCCCGAAACTATTTTCGTAATAAAAACCCGTCATTACGTTCACAAGATAGTTATTTACGTGACTAGTAGAGAAAGTATCTACGAATGAAAGGTTAACGATCGAGGCAGCAGTTTCCTATGAGTTGCGTATCTACATTATTTTAGTACAAACTCAGCGAAACGTTCAAGTATATACTCTTAGAACCATTTTTATACATGCGAGGCAGCACGCATGTTCCTTCATGTACCCCCGATGTTGTTTTCTTCAGTACCTAGTTTCATATGGCTTTGACTTCTTTACGGTAGCCGTGCATCGAAATAGAGAAGAATACATTCTATCATGGCAAAGTAACACTGTCTAATCAATATTACTAAGGACTATTATAATAAGAACCATAATAATAAGAACTATCATAATAACAATTACAATAAGAACTAATATTAATAATAACTACACACGAGTGCTGAAAATAAATTTCAAACCATTCTCAGACGGACGAATGTCACAGAATCGATGTGGAAGATCAGAGGAAAACAAGGCAAAACGAAAACACAACACAAGGAAAGATGGTTACAGCAATATTACGAAAGTACAAAAAGAAAAAAGATACAAGACAATGTAATTAAATAATAACATAAAAGGAAAAGAAGAGAGAAGTATAGAAGGAAATTCCTGTAATTGAATAGAAGCAGCCATTGAACAAGGGATGCCAAGAAGAATGAGGGAAAGAGAGAAGGAACGGAACTATAAGCGAAAAAACTAGTGAAATAACAAAATAACTGGGCGAACTTTTTGTTGGAGTGAGCCGTCAGTCGCAGCTCGTTGCCCCCCACGCGTTCGCCCCCGCAGCGGCAGCAAGAACCCCTCCCCCCTCCCCCTCCCCTGCCCCTCCGGCGCCCGCTGCTGTTAATTATCATCGCGTTTGAAGCCTCTCAAGTATGCAAAGCATTCTGCAGAACAAGAAGCGCGCGCCGCTGCGGTGAGAATGTTAATAAAATAATTCCGAGCGTTTTTGAGCGCGCCCCAGGCCGCCTGGCGATTCCCCCGGCGGCCGCTTGGGGCGCTGGAGCCTCCCTTGCTGACCTCTCCGCTCCGCTCCGCTCTGCCCTGCCCTCCCCTGCCGCTCCCCGACCCGCTGCGCGGTGGCACAGGTTTTTTTAAATTTATTTCATAGGTAATTATTACACAGACGAATAGGATAACTTGATGCTATGTGGCTATGCCGGAGGCCTTTAAGCCTTTACAATACCTACATCCTACCGCGTTCTAACCTTTCGAATCTTACGAATTCGAAAAGATGATAAGGTACGGCTGAGGAAAAAAGGCCTTTGCTAATCTATGACCTTTTTAAATTATTTACTTCCTGGTGTGGAAGTCACGCATTGTCTTTCTAGTGTTTGGCCTCCTCAGCATCTCAACTCAAACTGCGCCACGGAAGATCGTCCGCACCATCGCCTCTGCGTTTACATTCCCGAGAGCCACTCTTCTTTTCTCAGTAATGTGCTTATTACTTTCACAATTTTATTTTATTTGATTTGATTTTCGACACTAACTTGTCAGTTAGATCGAACTCAGTCGCTGTCGGGAGGATAATTCTAGTGGCCGGTAGCTCTGATTAGTAGTTTTCAGTTGTTTCTTTAATCATTCCCAACAAATGGGCCACGGACCGCGCGAGATCTTTCCTTCTTCTTCGTCCTCACCACCTACTTACTCACATACACTAACATGCACTACACTACCACGCATGCCGGGAGACCGGTCGGGGGATTAGAGCTTGCCACGACTGGGGTGGTGCCCCGCTGATAGGAGATACCTAATGAGGAAACCTCGCTATTTGACGGTAGGTCGGCGCCGGATATCGCTATTAAGACCACTGCTACCTCCCGAAAAAAAGCATGCACTATACTGGCGGTGATAATGACGCTTACAGTTGACGAGCCAAGAATCACTAACAATTAATCAATCAATAAGACCCGTCTCCCCCCCCCCCCCTTCGCCCCCCGCCCCCCCCCCCCCCTCGCCCGATCCGTCTCCGTCCCATCCCTAGATCTCCAGCTCTGGCGCCCCCGCCTCGGCTCCTTAACTCGCTTCCTCTCTCCGCCCCGCCCCGCCCCCCCTCCGCCTCGCCTCTCTTTTACTGTGCACTGCCTTCACCTCGACTTGCCTCATCAGCCCTACCTGACCTGATCTGACTCGCCCCCCCGCTCGCCATGTACCAGCCGCCTGGCTGCATCCCAACTTGCCCACCCTGCCTTGCTTGCCTTTTCCCGCCTTACCCTGGTTTGCGTTTCACTGCAGTGTTTTGCCTTGGCCTCGGCAGACCTGCTCTGTCTTGGCTTGTCGTGTCGTTCCGTGCCTTGCCCACTCCACCTTGCCCGCCCCGCTCCACCCCCACCTTGCCCCTTTTTCCCTGCACGTCTACCCACCCCGTCTTGGCCAGCCTCACCTTGCCCCGCCTTGCCCTACCTCGCCCTGTTTGCATTTCACTGCACTGCTTTGCTTTAGCTTGCCCTGCCCTCCTCTGTCAGGTCCTGCCGTACCGTGTCGTGCCTTGCCCTCCGCTGGCTTGCTGTGTGTTGTGACATACCCTTCCCGGCCTTAACCTCTGCTCCCCCCCGCATCCCTTACCTCCCCGGATCTCAGGCTGGTGGAGGGACGCGCTCGGAGGGCGGGTGTGAGGGTGTCAGGAGAGGAGGGGGAAGCGGTTCAGACGTGAGGCGGAAGTGGAAGCGAGACAGGGCGGAGGCGGAAACCGCGGAGCGTGTGTAGAGCTGAGGGGAGAGAGCAAGAGGGTGCGGCAAAGAGCGTGTTGTTTCCCCGCCTCGCCCCGCCTCGCCCCGCCTCGCCCCGCCTCGCCCCGCCTCGCCCCGCCGCCTCGCCCCGCCGCCTCGCCGCCTCGCCCCGCCGCCTCGCCCCGCCACCCCTTACTGTGCTCTACCCGCCCATACCGCCAAGCTTCACCTCACCTCGCCTCGCCTCGCGATCTCTTGCAACTTCCACGAGGTTCAAAATTAAAAGTTTACTAAGCGCTCTCATCCCTCGCGTTGATCCCAACTTTCCACGCGCGTCCACATCTAAATAACACCTCACGAATTCTAGTGAAAAGATAAAGGGGAGGATCGATGATATAACACGACTGTAGTAGTACCACGACATGTGCCACCAATCTTCACAAATTGAGGTTGGAAACAGAAAAAACACCCTGTATTCACTTTGAAAAGCACAATGGATAGTGCGGGGATATATTTTTTTGAATGAAAATCCTTTTCCCTCCCATCCATCAGGTCTATACGTGCTTTGTGACATTTGTCTAACATTGAGAACAATGCTACAGTGTAATTCATCACTTCCAATATACACACTGGTCAAGTCTGTACAAGAATTAGCCAATAAAACTGAAATTCTCTTCCCATTCAATTGTCTTCAAAGTAACTGCCTCCTGCACCAAAACACATCACCCACCATCTGAATTATTAACACACTCTATAAAAAATGTGATACAGTGGAGTACCAAAAATGGGCAATTTTGTGCCCATTTTTAATATATTCATTAACTTTTTGTGTTAAATATTGAGTTATATTCTTTGCTGGTGGGCAGACTTTGCCTACTTTTGGTATTACGTGATAAGAAAACAATAAAATTTCTAAGGTTAGACTCTTTTCATTGTGGTATCGGTACTGTTGTATCAACTTATTGTTGAAATACTGCAAAGCCATTCAAGTAAATTTTATTCAATCGAAGTCTGTGTAATACGTCTATAGTACTTTTGTGTACCCAAGATGAGCGGAAGAAGAAGTATTATCAGTTCCAACAAAGTTGGGTGAAGAGTGATAATTAAAATAATTCAAGTATTGTAATTAATTTTCATTCATTTCATAGTTTGTAATTTAGTTACAGTAATATAATTAGTAACAGTATTGTTATGAGTTCTCTTTTGTGATGGTGAATCGTATTTACAAAAAAATGAGGCAGTGGAGTAATAAGTGAAATAAAATTTGTAAGAGAAAAACTGTGTATTTTGTATTGAATTCCAAAACAATAAGAAGATATCACGAAAGACGTGGTATTTCATTAAAATATAATTTCTTAATCTAATCTTCATTTTTTTCTTCCTGGGGTTTTTTCCAGCTTCAGGAGATGCTGATTTCGGCTAGGTGCGTGGGGTACCCCCACATTAACCTTTACACTAGACACATACTTGCGAGCTACTCGGTCTGTGGTCAGCAGACACTTAATGTAATATTAATATTTTAATATTTTTAGGAGAGCAATATTCATGGTGTATAATTCATGGTATAATGCGCCAAGGAAGTCCCCAAGCGGAGCCAGCGCCTCCTATTAAAATTGCATTTATTTTAGTAGCAAACAGAACGCTGGAAAACAAGTGAAGGGGACGATACTTCCAGTATATGTTATGATTGTGGTGAGTGCGATATTTACGTTTTCTTTTATTACACGCTGCCACCAACATAATTTTTGTTGCCAGCAGCGTGGTGCCACTGCGAAACGGCTTTGCTGGCGCGCTGCACTACTCAGGGAAGAAAATACCTCGGCCCTGCGAGGGTTCATCCGCCGCCATTTTGCACGGGGAAGTGCGAGCGCTGTGCGGAGAGCGAAGAGCAGCGGGGGTGGGGAGTGTGGGTCCGGGAGCAAAATATCGGAGGGAAAGCTATGCAGAGAGGAGGAAAGTGCGAATGGAACTCACAAGGGCACAGAGTGACGCAGGGAGCACGTTGGGGGGGAAGCGAGGCAGAGGTAGTGGAGAGAGAGAGTAAGAGGGAGAGAGAGAAAGAGAAAGAAACAAACAAAGGGAAAGAAAGAGAGAAAGAAACCAACAAACAACAAAGACGTTTTTGTGCTGGGAGCGAGAAGCGATTTAGGGAAACGGGAATGAGGATTTCTGAGATGGAAGATGCGAGATGGAGGGAGCATGTGCGGGGATCGTTAAGGAGGCGCGGGGCAGGGAAATGCGAAAGGGAGCGTGTGGGGATTGGAGAGTGTGTGTGGGGGGGGGGGGGCGGCGGCTGACGTGCACATCGCGTGCGTGGCGTCGGGGCGGAAGTCACGGGGTCGCGTGCGCCTCTGCGATCTCATTCAGCAGATGGGCCCCCCCTCCCCCCCTCATCGCACAGATTGGAAGCGACGACGCAGGGGCTCCGTGTCCGCGGCGCACTCGCCCGCCCGCGCCGGCGTTGGCGGCGCATGACTCTCCAGTGCCTCTGACGCGCACACGCTCAGACTGATGTCCCAACGGAGCCAGCAATTTCGACTCTATCTACATAGCTAGGCCGAGTGCAGCCGCTGTTTGCAGGTGAATTCCAGCGGCCGGCTGCTTCGGTCGATTATTTTCCGATCAATATCAAACAAATACTGGAGCATTTCTCTAATACACGAAGGGGCCTTAGACCGAGAACAATATTTTCCTCTCTTCACCCTAAGCTTACACGCATGCACCACACGACCACACATGCCGCGAAGCGAGACGGGAGCTTAGATCTTGCCCCTTTTGGGGCGGTGCCTCGCTGATGGGAGATATTGTTGGGGGAAACCCCGCTAGCCGACATGTGTGTCGGCGTGAGAAGGTCACCGCTACCTCTCGAGAAAAATACATGTGCTACACGTGTGCAACGAATGACCTTGGAAATCGGCGTACCCGGCATCACTCATCAATGAATCTCTCCAAGTGCTGCGACCGCCTTGCCGCGCTCCTCTTCAAATGCACATCGGATCCCCGTGCCCTTCCAGGGGGCGCTTTGCCTGGCGCGCCGTAAAATGATATCGCGTGCTCTCCTTCGCGCTGCTTGGCTCGGATGCCCCGGTAGTAAATGGAAGTTGTTATACAAGGTGGGAAGCGCGTTTATTGTCGAGATTGTGGCTATATTTCTTTGTCTCGTATCTCGCGTCCGGGTTTCGATAGGAAATAGCTGCGGAACTCGTTCTTAATAGTTTGGTTTTAGTTGATAAGACGTGACGTTTTCCAGATTTGTTAGTATGGAAAGAAAATTTTGTAATATAAAATGGAAGTATTTTTTTTGAAATCTCGGTCATCCTCGCCTTATTTTGGGAGTGCTCGCAATAGATCTGTGAGATGCAAGCCAAGGAGATTTTATGTTCCTGAATTATTGCGATCCATTAGTCGTCTGATATTTATTATATTCCTTCATTGTACTTTTTTCAGATCGCCTGGAGTTTTACTTTTATCTTTTCTCTGAATCATTTTGCATGAGCATGTTAAAACTTAATCGCTGCGCTACGCGATATCTGTCATATACGTTGGGTGCATTGGCACCAGTGCTTTGTGAGCTCTCGGCCTGAGCGGTACGTATCACTTTCAGCCGTGTCTTTGACAATTACTTATCCTGAAAATGAAATCATTTGCCTTACCTAAATTTCTCACCAAAGAGAAACAAGATGTGCAGGTGACGTCTGTAGGGAAATAAAAAAATGCGAATCTTGCAAAATGGAAAAACGACAAAGATTTTCTAAATATTATTGTTAAAAAGTAAAATATATATTTGTTTAGAACATATCAAAATAATATGTGTAAATTGTATTTAATATTATTGTACAGGACAATAAGATGTTTAATAATTTTCGTTTGTCAATTTTTAGCTTTCTCACCATAAGTATTCAGACAATAATTCGGCCTTATAAGATAAATTAACTATTGCATTGGAGGACACGTACAAACTGAATAAAATATGTATTTCAGTAAATGGACCTTCATTTAATTCGCATTCACAAAAAGTTGCAGCTGCATCTGAGAGATACATTGGGGACACTGGCGTGAGTCTACCTGTTGCGAGCACTTCCGGGATAACCATGTCCCTTCCGGCAGCTTCCGCTCAGCACCCCGCCGCTCTTCCCGCTCCATCTGCTCCTTCCGCGCTCCTTGCCGCCCCGACAACTCACCGCCCCAATCACTCTCCAAACACATTTCGGCGCGAATTTCAAATTTTTAAACTGATAAAAATTGATTTAATTTGTTTCACCATAGTCCATGCTTTTTGTTTAAAAAACAGTGATTTTGTTTAAAAATCTGAAAAAAATTTATATAATGTTACCAGACATATTCTAGGGGAACAACTGAGGCACTACTCCAATGTTATCACGTCGAAAATTCCAATTTCAAAAACTAATTTTTCTTCTATTTGAATTTGCACGTTTAATTTTGCTATTTTAAGTTCCAATATTCGTTGACAAAAATACCTTCAAATTCAACTATTTCCCCCCCCCATGTTGGCTAATTTTTTCAGCCTAATACATGGAATAGAATCTGAGAATAGTGTAAAACAGTTTCTCATTGTATTTCTGCAACATATTGCCCTAGGAGGCTGATTTTTTAGGAATCTACAGCATTTTTTAATCTATTTCATACAGGTATCGACATTATCAATATGTTTTCGATATCGATTCTGAGTACGGATTTTAGGAGGCAGGGTGAGGGATAAATTTGACAATTGACGGCGAGGATCCGCTGGGCATACAAGCGCAATAGAATTACATTGCTTTGTAAGAATGATGCGTCAAGAATCATTACAAGCAAAGTTGTGTCTGAAACCTTTGGTTTCGATGGATAAACACGAGAAAATTAAATTGTAGCGAAATACGTAGTATGACGCAAAATAAGTAAAAATATTGAGTAAATATGCCAACATTTGTAAAATAAATATGATTCTAATTCTTTCCAAGATTTTGTAAAAATTTAAAAAAACATTCTGGTATCTTGTTTCTGCAAAAATACATTTCCATGAAAATAAGTTCCTTTACTGGTAACTAAAGGATGCAAACTTAATTTTAAATGTCAGCGAACGAGAGAATGATATCGTCGCGACATTTGGGACATCGAGGTGTTTTGGTCATAGCAACCAACCGTGCCCACACATACATTCCTTACGATTATAGTTTCACAAGGAAGCAGAAACCTTCAATTCACGTCGAGTATTCTGTCAAAGTAGATGTGTGCACACAAGTGAAGTGGTATGATGGAAAGAAGACTACGGAGCATAAAAAACTGGAAACATGAACGAGCCTGCATGGAAAGCTACTATGGGCAAATAGTCAAGAGCGTGTTGCTGTAGAGGAGTCGACCTGCTAGATGTCAGTACTTCAGGAACTTAATGTACGTTGTTTGCTACTCAAAATCAGGTTATATTCAGCAGAAGGTAAATGAAAGCGGTAATAATAAATCGTGCTGTTCATGATTGCCTAAGCGAATGAAGCCCAACTCAGGAAATTATCCTCCATTCCGCATCAGAATTCATTAATTTCTCTAGAAACAAGTCATGATGCGATGAAAATATTCTGCATACACACATCCCTTTTCGTCAGTTCAGAACGAGGAATTGATGTGCACATTTTTTAGAACACGCTAAGTAAGAGAAAGTAATGACTAGAATCACAAGGATCGCATTAAAATGAGAAATGGAATTTGGAGGTCCTGTAGAAGAGAAAATGAAGATAAAATGAACGTTAGTAAGAGGAACTGTTCACCAGGGAATCTCTTTTTAGTATTTTTCTCACGTCCTGAAGGGTAGGTAATGAGATCGAGCGAAAGAAGTGTCTGTAGGTCCCTTTGCTTCTCTATGGATCAAAACCGACCAGCGAACCGATGGAGTAGTAATCTCAGTCACCGATCATATTAATTGCATTTCGTTTGGAATGGAAATCGGCATAAGTGAAGAAGATAAGAGACATGAAGTGTTAATATGAGGTTTTCAAATTTTGTAACCATGGCTTACGATGATTCTATGTTCATACAATATAAACCTAGCTGGTTTTCCTGCAAGTACCTGCACGTTTCCTGCAAGATAGTTGAAAATATTTGTTATGATTGCATTTTAATACACAATTTTAAACATTGTTAATGATTTACTCCGATGAGTGAGTTGAAATATTATAGTAATTAATGAAATGCGTGGATAAAGACGGGTATAATTGCATGAGTGGTATGTTAAAAAAAACGAGCGACGATAGAAGCACGTTTTCTGATATAAGAGTGCAATTATACCTCTTTATCGACATGTTACTTTCAATATTTTTTCGTTTACATTTCAGAATAACTTCCGACGAAAAGTAATGACAGGCATGAGATAGAATAAAACATGTATAAATTAGGAAATAAAAACTAATCACTTCTGATACAGTTTTTCAATAGCGTCGTTTTTAGAACTGTTAAACACAACTCACATTTACATTTTTTATATCTGTAATCCTAAGACCAAATGCTTTACATCTAAAACATTTCATTTATTCACGTTAAATATTTTATTCCACTAGTGGGCTAGCTTAACATTTACTTCGCCAATTTAGTATTACTCGTTCGTTATTTATATACATTTGTTGTAGGTACGTAATCTGTGATGTACAGTTTTGTTCATTTTCCATGGCCGACTGGAAAAACCTTGGCTACTTCTATGTTAGAGTTTGTCAATTCAACAATTTGTCTCCTTTTCTGAATTATGATTGGTAAGTGTGGAGTTTTAATTGCGCGGTGGAATTTAAATTACACACGTGCTATTAACATAGAATAATCAACGATTTGTTATGGAATTAATGAGCAGATTTAACTAACTAAACGAAAAAGTACTATTTACGATAATATAAATTTCTTATAAGAATTTGTAACGACATATAAAGTTCACATTTTTTAACAGTGAGACCTTAATTTAACGAAAAATAATATATTAAAAATAAATGAAGTCATTGGAAAACCATTTCCATCGATAGTAGTAAACTTTGGCAAAACGTCACTCAGCGAAACGTCAGACGTCGTCTTCACAGCAATGTTAGACAAATTGGACTTTGAGACTTTTTTTGAATTGCATATTCAATGCAAAATTGTATAGCGTTCAAATGAATTTCATACGGAAATAAACTCGGCACTTTGAAAATTAAACTGGTTCCGAAACAAAATTATCACAATAATCTATATGGAATATAGGAATTGGAACAGAAAAAATTTCAATATATTTCATTATGTCACCAGTTAGATTCTATCGACATCTTTCCTGTACAATTAATGTAATTTTACAGACAACTCTTCTTTCAAATTACAACATTCGGTTCGCGTACAGAAATGTCAAATTAAAAAATGTTATCTCGTCACCCCCAAGGACAAGACGTACTAACAAGTCAATAAATTGAGAGAATTTGCAGTAGGATATATTAATGCCCAAATATTTCATCCAAGTAGGGGAAGAATGGCGTAAAGATAATAATTATTTATGGAAGGTATAGGTTTTCCACGACAAACTCTGACTCAGCTCTTCATCATTTTTATTCACATACTTATTTTTGTGTATATTTATTAAAAAGAATAAAACATTTTGGTGAAATGGAAATAAACGTTGATTCACTTTAGAGACGGTTCTGAACCGTCAAATGAACGCGATTCCTTTCGTGAACGTTTATACGAATCGCCACTTCAGCTGAGTTTCGAGCATTTGCATTCGCATAACGTTTCTTCACTAGGGGAGTGCTTCATTTGTGGACGTTCACCTTCACAAACCTTTAGTATGCTAATGACCTCGCTGTCCACGCCACCTCCATCCATTCCACCCCACAGCACCCGCCTTCGTCAAACAAAAAGACTCGTCAGCTGTCGACAGCTTCTGTCGACGCCAAGACGACAACTGGTGGGGAGGGTTAATAGATCTTGCCTTTGCCCAAGTCCCTCCGTCGTATCTGGCACCCCCCCCACATCGTTCGCACCCTGCAATTCTCCCCCCCCTCGCCTCCACCCTCGCCTCCCCCCTCCCTCCACCCTCGCCTCCACCCTCGCCTCCACCCTCGCCTCCACCCTCGCCTCCACCCTCGCCTCCACCCTCCCCTTCCTTTTTCCCCGCCTCCACGCTCGCCTTCACACTAGCCTCCATCTCCGCTACTTTCGCCATCCCTTGTCGCTCGCGCTCCCGCCCTCGCCCTTGCCATGCCTATCCACTTGTCCCTCGCCCTTGTTACAAGATTCATCCTCGCTGCCACCGCCATCACCGTCCCCAATAATGTCCTCGCTCCCACCTCGTCTCGACCGCCCCCGCAGCCGCCCAACCCCGCCCTTTTCGCCGCAATAACGTACGCGTCATTCTTTACAAAAGACACTGCGTGACAAGGTTATACGCTTTTCAGGGCTGATTGGAAGGAAAATTGCTGGCGGCACTTTAGAAAATCTCGACACTGCGCCTTATGAAAGCCTTTCTCCACAGGCGAGTATTTCTGATGCTACGAGGTCAAACGATTTTTGCTGCCTCATAAATTAATCAATAAACGGGGAACGGTAATGAGTCCGGCTGTTGTATTTTTCATGTCAATCAGTCTCAGTTGACATTTCAGTCCATCGCATTTTTTTTTCAAACTTAGATAAAGCGATTATACGAAATGTTATACTTCCAAATCCAGAAAAAATGAAACTGAGATAATATGGAAAAGAAGGTATAAGTTATTCCTTTACTTTGACAACTGTAGGACGCCGCCGCACATTGTTTTAATATTCTAGTAGTTTTCCCACAAGCTTGATTGAATGGGGGCAATTAGTGACTTTAATTGAAATGTGGGCAAATTAGAAACAAGATTTTTTCAAACTGTAAAGTGTATAAGGTGGCTTAAACACCATTTTGCTGCATTGTTTTGCCAAAACTACAGAAATGTCCTTTTTTACATCTCTCAAATCGTTAATATTTACATTGCCGATAATTTGTATTCATTATTGCATTTGATAAGTACATGTCAGAGTGGATCAAAATCTTCAAAGTCAGTTACAACTTATTTTATTTCACATAAATGCTCTCAATACAACTCAAGACTGACGTACATGAAGGCAAAACAAAATCCACTAACTAAACAACAAAAATAGTACGAAACAACCTAACGAGAAATTATTGATTTTAATTACTCTTAGAACTTGTATTCTATTGACAAATAAATTAACATGAATATTGATACTCAGTAGTACAAATGCTTCAAATAATTTTCAATTACGTTTTTCGAATCCCCTTAAGATTTCTGTGAGACAGAGCTTAAAATTGCGCATTGTCAGAAATACTCAAACGAAATTTTAACACAAACTGTTTCAAATTTTTCAACAAAAATATGCTTATAAAACCAGGTTTAATTTCTATAATATTCTTACGTTATATTTCCATTCAACGATTAGGGGAGTAAAAAATGACCTTTAGGTGGCTGTAGGTAGCAGCTGGGATGAGGTTGGGGCAAAACCGAATAACTGGCCCAGACTAAAGAGATAAGTAAATTAACTAGTACGAAAAAGTTTCTGTCATTCTATAGATTCACTATTTTTTAAAATTTAAATAATACAAAGTCCGAATTAGAGATGCATTATAAAATTACAGAAATACCGTGTAATTGAAAATGATATGAAAATCCATTTCTATCTCGTGTTTCGCGTAACTTCTATATTATAATTAAATATTCCAAAGTTATATTCATCACAATTTCGGAAGCAGAAATTATCTCAATTCCGGAATAGATATTTCGCGAACGAACAATCATCTCGTAAATTAACTCTCCATTGGTGCTTCTTAGTTAATTTCAGTATCCTTTATCTTTCCACTTCGTTGGTTTTAATAAGATGACTTAGCGAACAGCATTTGGACAGCTACATCTTAAAGACATCTGGCAGAAGTTTCTTATGCGATCTGTACAAAAGGGTTTTCCCTACAAAATAACGTTTCCAGACGTCAGGAAAAAAGAAGCTACGAGCAGAAGTTACAAAGCGAGAAATTTCTCGAAGTTTCCACTTCATAATTTGTTATTAGGGCTGAAATTCGGGCAGTGGCAGGCGACCCGACGCCAAGCTAAGGGCGGCAGCCGGAGGCGTGGTAATGAAACGAAGGGACTGGCAAAACACGCCCAGGGACACGGCCATTCCCTTTTGTTAAGAGTTCGGGCGGGCGAAATTTCGTTCCTCTTCGCCGAGAGAATATTTGAGATTGGTTTCCTGTGTTCTCCAGTACTGAAGAAACGAGGAAGTACGAGCCAATAATTAGACGAAGTTCGCTGTCTTTCATTTATTCTCCGACTGCCCCGGAGAACGGGAGAGTAGCATCTTTGTCTGAGGGTGCTATGGGATCTTTTCCCGCCGCGTGTGTAGTGCAAATGTGGGATTGGGTTGGGATTATCGTTCTTTATCGGGCTCTCATTCAGCCTTCTCCACGGTCTGCTCTCACTGACAAATCTGCTCTCCTGCACTCTCTCTTTTTTCCACGAAGCAAAAAGTATATAAAAGTTAGGTTTTTATGGTAGTGTATCCGTTTTTTGGCTCTCCCCTACCCTCTCACTGCTTCTACTAATTTGTTTTGTGACGTATTCACACATTTGAATTAAATGCGTAAATGTAGTAGGCTTCATTAAGTACCAACAAATCCAATATGGTGGTCACTACGCACATTTTTGTTATGTTTTTCGCCTAAAAGGTTTGACAACTTTCTAAATATAGGAATGTGTATGTTTGTCTTGTCATTATGCATGTTAAATTGTACAAAAAGTTGCAAAAAATATGGTAAATAGAAGGCATTGTTTTGTTGATTTGTTGTTCGTAGGTCAATATTACATTTGTAACCCTAGAGATGGGCACGCAGTTAGATGATTTAAAAACAATATTTTTAGACTCCTACTAGTAAAAACGGTTCTTTTATGACATGTGTAGGGTGCTTAAAGTTCAATTTTTAACACTAGTGCTAAAAGTGAGGATAATGCTGAGGTGATCAAAAACATCTGTAAATGCAACAAAAAAACAAAGTTTTTTTCTGACCGCATCAATTGCTACTGACCCTAATGTATCATTAAGTGATTGGTGTATACTTAAATTAAACACAAATCACTTAATAATATAATAAAATGAACGTCAGTAAGGCAGTCTAAAAGTAGTGTATGATGCACATGGTAAAGCTAATTTTATTTCGCACGTAGAATTGTGCCACTCAGCATATCGGCCTCGTAACGCAACAGATACGACTCACAAAATAAAATTTCACTTTCACCACTTGTATAATAACTATTTTATGTATACGATGCTTTCATCAGGACTTTGCCACTTTTCGGCCGTCAAAGGTTCTTCGTAGGAACCTACAGTGACATCAAATACACCAGTCTCGGTGTTTGGGTGGGAGGAGATACGTCTGGATAGGAAATAAATTAATTATTAAAGTACTTCATGATGGTTACGTTAATTTCTTACCTGGTATTCGAAATGTTGAGCGTACAGCAGGACGGCTAAGAGTGGAAACAACAGGGTTGTATGTGGCATTGAGTGTTCACACCATGTCACCACACACAAGCAAACATCAATGCGCAGATGGATTCGAACGCACGAACGGGGACCGTCATTAACAATTTAGGACGTCCAGTCTCTTTTTTCTCTTGAATGACATTTAAAATAGGTTTTCTCTTTTCTTCGATATGGAAGGATGAGACAGAATGAATCGATAATTAATTAATGATTCTTTACTTGATTTATCTGGAAAGTCACGAGTAACAAGATTCCAGGGGGGGCCAAGTTAGGGGTCTAGCCCGAAATTTCGAAACGAGGATTTACAATGACTTCTGGAAAATGTTGATGTTTTAATACCCACATTTTGGACAAATTTTGGTTGCCCCACCTGAACATTAATTGGATAGCTGGACATTTTTGAGATTGACACCACTGGGGTGCCAAACATTACCAACTGTGTCCGACTTCCATTCTTGTTGGCAGAGTAATACATCCACGGCCTGTCGTATCAATTACTTTTGTCATTACGTAGCAAAATGAACTTTGATATGAACAATGCACTTGATTTAATCTAATGAGATAGAATTAGAAGATGGTTAAGAGAGAAAAAGTTGGACTAACAATTTTAAATATATTTTTACTTAGAATATGAACGTCAACAATTGGTTGATGGGTGTGTTTTAAGTGAATATGTTACACGACATTAGGGACGTTCGTGTGTGAGCATTACGTGGAAAAATTAGCGAAGGGGTGCGCAGTTAGCAACGTGAGACCGATTTATATTAGTTATGAGCAAAGAATGACACAAGATTGATTGAAGCGCACGCAACAGGACGGAAGCCAGTGATCAGTTGGAAAGGAAATTTGTTTTGGTTATTTAAGGTCGCATCAACATCTAGATCATTAGCGACCACAATTGGAGTTAACGTTATGGTAACTATGAAGATGAAACGAATTGGTAATGATAAGGTGTGAAGGGACGAACACAAATACAACCATGCCCGAGACGGGACTCGAGCCCGCGAGTCTTCGGTCCGAGATCGCTACGACACTACTGCCTTAGCGGTCTCGGCCACCGGATCGGTGAAAGGCAACTTTGTAGTCGACAGGAAGTGAGGTTGATGTTTTTGTGTATGGTGGGATAGATGTTTGATGCGAGAAGGAAAACGTGCTCGATAATGGAGTATACTTTTATTTGATGTAGAAATTTCAATAAGTTTGAAAATAAGTAACATTATGAGTTGTTAGGAAGTGCGGTAGAGATGCATAAATTTAGTTGTGGCGGCAAAAAGACGATCGCAGCTGAGGCGGTTCAGGGTCTTCACACAGCGGGAGTCGTGACGATCTGCGAACAAGAATGAACAACGATCGACTGAAAGCTACAAGGCCGCTTAATATTTTTTGATTTCTGTTTAAAAACATTCAAGACCAAAAAAAGCAGAAAATGTTTTGTTGTTAACATAAATAATAACTAGTGATTTTCAAATGGTTGCTCTCATTTAATCAGGATGAGTGTACTCACATATATAAATGATTTTTGATGTATGTCTAGTGTAAATGTATGAATATTAGAAGTAGGTATCGGTTGCAGAGCTTTTATAATAAGATTACTTTTCGATAAATATTGTTATGTAGATAAATATTACTGTTGAAAGGTATACAGGTTGGGTATTGTTTGAATAAAAAGCGCATAAATCGCCTATTTTGAAATAAAAGCAGTGAGTAAAAGTTTTTCTCCAGTGGAACTCAAATTTTAATGATATACTCGAATAATAATGGTTTGGGCATGTCGCTTTCCGTTTGGAACATTTCACGATCTTTGAACAATATTCTGAATGCACCGAGTGTGTAATTAATAAGCATTTAGAGGAATGGAATGTTGAAAAAGTTAAATTATGTAAATGAATAGATAACTAACAACCTCTTAGTATAGGAGTAGAAAGTTCAAAATGGGATCTAATTATTGGTATTGGAAGTAGATTTTGAGATGTGATCATAGATATTGAAAGTTGTAATGAATTGTTGAAAAATTTACCTTTCCGCAAATGTGACGCACAACTTCTTTATTTCATAATATATCCTATTTCGTTATTTTTAATTTTAGAACTGAAATCTGCCTTCCCAATGCATGACGGTAAATATACAATTACACATCAAGCTACACCCTAGAGGGCCGTGACAACGTTGTGGGGGTGGACACGAATAAAAACGGCTCCGGATATAAGTGCACCGTTCTGTTTCATTTTGAGCCTTGATCTGAAGCTCCGATTGTAACTAACTTCATTAGCGGAAAAAGAGAAAATAACAGAGTCTGGTATTTTTTATATCAGCTGTGTCAATACTTTTCGTAATAACCTCTTCTTATAAGAAATAAAAACAAACATATGACCAAGACATACCATTTCTTGGAATAAATGTTCTCGTATACGATCATCAAATACAGCTCATTTGTTTCGATTTTTTCTCAATTTACGATGAACTATTAAAATACTTAGCGTACGCCGCCCGTTAAAGAGTGACTTTTTGTGTCTCCATTGATTAAGTCGAAATAGCAGTACAGAACTACGAAAAAATTAAAATGCAACTCAGCATGAAATAAACGGAGTTTCCGGACATTCACTGCTTTTCCGTTCACTCTGCAATGAACGGAAAAGAAAGAATTTTAAATTTTGAATTTATTCATATTTTATTACATTTTATAACATACTTTATAGTTTTCATAACTTGTTTGCTCTAAAGACTGTCTAGTTCACGAAAACTACTTATAAAATGAAGAAAATGATTTCTTAGTGACACTGTTGATTCATTGTAATTAACATCCACAAAAAATTGAATACTATTATTTTAAAGTCTTAAAATTTGTCTTTAGCCCAGTGAATATTTTAAAGGAATAAAAAGTTAATAATGCTTTTCCTGACCGTCTTCCTTGGAACTGCGGAAAAGGATGTTGCTTCTGAGAACACGCCAACATGGACTGTAAGCAGCGATGCTCGAGGCGAAGTAGCCCAGAGACAGACTCGGAAATTCGTCCTCTTTCTCCGTCTGCAGATGGAAATCCTTCGTTGGAGTGATAAAGGCATAAATCCTTCACACTTTTCTTCAAGCTATATAACTGATTTTATTAAACTTCGGCACGTTTCCCGCTACGAAGGAATTAAAGAGAATGGTCCCCAATTTTCAATATTAGACTGAGAAGATTCCAACTAGTGTCTGAAGGTTTTCACCGCGGAGAATTTCACTCACAAGACGAGATGTTAATCATAAATTTATCTTTTAAGAATTAGAAATCCTTTGACTTTTAAATGTTATGAACGTAAATGAAATTACATGCGTGTTATATTAAATATCTCAATGCTTCTTTCAAAAGTACGAGAACAATTAGATATACTTAAGTCAATTTTTTAGATAATGAAAGTAAAGTGATTGAACAAAATTTTCAGTTTCATTTAAAAAATATTAACATTTCTTTATGTATGCTTAATATCTGCGATGTTTTTGTAAGACTGTAGAAAGTTAATTGAGATGTCTGAAAACACAAAGTACTATTCAGCAACCTTGAAATATTTTAATGGCATCAAATGTAAAGGAATTCTATTGCAGAAGTTTTATTATAATAAACGTTTTCTGCTCTGTTTTAATTACTTATTTTCTCCATTCACTGAAATGAATAGAAGTTTGCACGCATTCATCAAAATACGATAAATTATTTTCATAATATAAGAAAAGAAAGGAACTCTCAATGCTCAGGGGAAAACATTGTCCATGCAATCGGGGTAAAAAGTGAAACACTGAACATTCAGTCTAATTATTAACTCGTACTTCTGCCGTTCTTCAACAACTCTTCTTCAACATTTGAAGATAATGGAAATCAATCTCTAATTCCCTGAGAGAAGCTAGTAAAAAATGTTGCTATTCAAAACTAACGAACGAACGCTATTTCACAATTCAGAAGGGAATAAGAGAATTCCTAACGGTCTTAATTCTCGATTAGGTATCAAACTCGCTGAACGGACTTTTTGATATTCAATTTTGTGCTTTTTGAGATGTCTACGGTACGATTTCTATTTCCCGCGCTCTTTACATGTTAATAAGACTCAGAGTTGAATGCCAGGTACCGATAAATTAGAAATTGTAATTTCGGTAATATCGAAAAACTTTTCGATCTGGCATTAATGAAGAAAGTATAAGCTAGATATTTACAACCAAACATTAAACTTATTATAATTATTACTTATTTATAGTTTTGGTGAAGTATTCGCATATGTTCTTTAAAGGAAATGGGTCCGAATTGAACGTAGCAACTGATGCTGCCTGATATATTCAGGGATAGCATTGGAATATTAAACCGTTAATTCCTTATCATTAATCCTTATTTCCCCCATCCCTCCACGAATCGAATCTCGTAAATGTTCATGGGGTATGGAACTACTGTCAACTCGAGACGGTGCTCTTTTTGGCGTCAATTTTCCTTCCGCTTTTCTATTCGCTCTTAGACCTGTTCAAATATTCTACTTGCGATTATCCACTTGTTTAGTTCTTAACCATATAATGGATCGAGGTCTTCACCATATAACGGACTGAAGGGATAAGATCTCACGTGAAACTCAATTTATACAACTTAATAACTTACTTTACTGTAACTGCTTCAGTAAGTGTAGTCCCGTAAGTGTAGTGCATGTTTTCATCGCTAGGTAGCTGTGATCTTCCCCCATTGTAAGGCAAGACCCGGCGCCTACCTACCGTCGCCAAGCGGGGTTTCCCTCAACCAGATATGTCCCACCAGCAAGGGACTGCCCCAGACGGGACAAGCTCTAAGCTCCCGACCGGTCTCCTGGCATGTAGTGTAGTGCATGTTCGTGTGTGTGTAAAGAGTGAGGATAGGACAAGGAAGGTTAAGAAAAGATTGCACGCGGTCCGTGACCCGTTTGTTAGAATACTGCTCCGGCATTCGCCTGGTGTTGATCGGAGAAAGCACAGAAAACTAACAGAGCAGCCGGCCTGTAGAATTCTCCTCCAGACAGCGACTGAAATCGACCTGACAACCTTATTGTCGAAAATCTTGTCTCTGTCGGGACTCGAATCTAGGACCTCCCGGTCAGAGGCACTACAGTGACATCAGTTTATGCACTGAGCCCCCGCTCCCGGTGCAGTAATGGGCATATAGGAAGGTTGTTGAACCCGGCAGAGGTCAAATGCAGTGCCCTCACCCCCACCCGGACGAGGGCATTGCACTGACGATTGAGGCGTGGGAGGTGGTGGGGAACGTCATAAATCACAGCTTGTACAAATGGGCCGCGCCGGTGCAAAAGACGCTGTGCCTTCTATCGATCGATGCCCTCCGCGTGCGAACAGTTCGTCTCAGTCTTTCAAAATCACCCTCTGTCTCTTCCCCTCTCCTTGTACGTTAGGTTATTAGGGTCAACATGTGTGAGAATCATGGAACTAGCAATGATGCACAATGACTCATTCGACTCGATATCTATGGAAAATATAAAATTCAATGTCATATCACATTTCTCAGTCTAACGTGACTTCCATATATCATGAAAAAAATAATCTGTGAAGAGCTAGAAGTGCTGCTAGTATTCCACCGTCTGTTAATAGAATTCTTTCCCATGGGATACCGCCTTGTAGTAGTAGTGGTGACTGTGTGACCGGGGAGGCTTGCGTGCTTCTCTCAAATCGGGGGCTATGCCGGAGGTAGCCCAGCTATTGTTAGTGTATCCCCAGATGGATTAGCTCTGGTGGAGGAGCCAGGCGAAGGTCAATGAACTCTCTGGTCATTGAGGCATATCCCATTCCTTTCCTACGTGTTTCTTAATTCCTTCCTGCCTTTTCTTGGAGTAAGGGTGCAGAGGACCCTCCCCTCTTAGGTGGGCGGGAAGTCTCGTTGGCAATTTATAATTCTACTGTACGGGTCTTTAACATCTTTCTGTAAGATGTACATCTACATCTATATCTGATGTACTCACCTTAATGTCTTCTTTCTCCATGGCTACCCAGTGTTTATTTAATGGAAGTGTCATAGACGTTTCTGAAATCTATGAATACCAGACAAGTTTCTAAATTGTGGGCAAGTCGTATGTTGGTCATTTGACTTATACTAAAATGTTAGTACATAAACGTCAAGTTCTAAAGTCTTTCTGTAGTTCCACACCTATTAGATCTCTTTCAAGGCGAAATTTCAGTATTTTTCTTTACCGCCGGGCAATAGTACAGAACACAAGCATACTTCTATAATGTGAATATTTTTTTCTGTCAACTGTTTTGTATGTTAGAGATGTAACATTTTCTAAAGTCGCCTGCGACCAGTCTCTCTCTCTCTCTCTCTCTCTCTCTCTCTCTCTCTCTCTCTCTCTCTCTCTCTCTCTTCATACATACATTGTAAAGTTGGCAGAGAATTTTAATAAGTATCCTAACTGATTTTTAACAGCTATGTGTATGCTGCGTTTAGACCTGGAGATTTTTTGTCTAAATCTTCTAAGGGCCTTTCCAATCTCATTTACTGTAATATTTTCCACAATTTCCTCTCTCTCCATATTAATATCGTAGACATTGCTGAATTACATTCTGTCTTTTGTCGGTTCTTGATAATATTGTTTCCATTGCTGTAGGCTTATAAGTTGTAAGACTGAATATTATGTCTCATATGCTCTTAGATTTTTTATACGTTTCGAAGGCTCTATTGCCTTGGTATTTCCAATGCATTGGTCAATTTCTTCCCATTGCTTTTCCCAAGCTGCTTTCTTAGCATTTAAAATTTCATTATCAGTTTTACTACTAATTTGACTGTACAATATTCTGTCATAATCATCTTGGGTTTTTAAACCATTTCCTAAAATCAATTTCTGTTTTAATTTCTTTTTTAAAGAACTAATCCAGCACATGTCCTTATTTTCTCTTTATCACCTTCTGCTTCTCTAAGTCTCTCAGAAGCAGCTTCATATATAGTTCCTACTATTTAGTCATAGAGAGATTGGCAAGTTGTGTTTGATAGCTTTACACTTTGATGAGAAATTTAAAATCGGACGGTCAGAACTGCTAAAATCTGTCGGTTAGAACATTTTGTATTTTGGTGTTTGTTTTTATAAAAGGTGCGTCCTGAATAACATTTTGTTGTATTTTGTTCACAAATGGATGATACAATTTTGATCTCAGAAAATAAAGATATAAATTACATTCGGCACCCCTACACATTGTGAATTCTTTCACCTTGGCTTCATTGTTCATGATTCCATTATTCATGTAAACTTGTGAATATCTTAATGTTTGAAGACCCCATTCCAAATTAAAAATTATATTGCATACACACTTCCATCAGCCTTTTATCATTGTCATTCTCGGTTTCCTTGCTGAACCTTCTGACCATATGATTTTAGACATGCCTTTCTATTCTATCATTAAAATCCTCAAGTAAATAAATCTTTCTTGTTAGCAATTTCATGCAAGGCACACACAATTGCAAAATGCAATCTTCAACGTTTCAAGAGTATCGTCATTTGGCGCTTATACCTGAAAAACCCATCAGTGTTCCTTTTATTTTAAAATCTAAGGAAAAATATTCATTGACATTGTCTAGCTCTTAATACTATTTTCATATCTGTTGATTCCGTGATGTCTCTTTTCTCTAATTGTTTTGTTTACTCCAATAAATATATGAATGTAATATTTAACTTCCTCTATCCCTCGAGCCTTTCTTTCTATTTCTGATAAGACATCAAGTTCTATATCCATATAAACTGCTTCTGTTCACATTGCGTTTCATGGACATTACGGTTATATTTTTGCGGGACAGTTGACAACGCAGCATTTTAATAGGGATGGTAAAGCGGACTCTACTCCTTAACTTTCAACCAGGAGGAACGGAGATTTATTTTTCGGGTTTTCCTTCCTACTGTGAGAAAAATGTAGTGCCGGCATACAGAAAAGCGGCTCAAGGTGGATATGTAAAGATCCTAACGCGCAGGTGGGGCTCTTAAATCTGAAAGATGTACATGCGTTTAGGGACACTTCTGTAAAACCTGTAAAATTAAATACATTGTAGTGCCACCCACAATATTCGAGTAATCAGCGTTTTTGAATTGGACGCAAAGGCAGTGATCCCGTGACAAGGGCAGTGCACCGCCGAGGGTTGGCGGTGGGACGGGGCGGGGTGGGGCGGAGCGAGCTGGGCGGGACGGGCCGCGCGGGGCGGGGAAGGAAGAAGCGGGGAGGGGAGGGGTGGTGCGGGGTGATGCGGGGCGGGGCGGGGGGTGGAGCGCCATAAATCACGCGTGCTGCTGCGGCGCCGACGACCTCGCGCGCCGCGGGCGGCCGCAGAAGGCGAGCAGAGGTCGAGGGGAGGGGTGAATTGGGAAGGGGGGAGAGGGGGGGGGGGGGGGGAGCGACGGGAGGGGGGGGAGAAGGTGAAGAGGTAGAAAGAGGCCCAGAGGCAGCGGACGACGAGACTTCGGGGGGAAGGGAACCGGGGGTAGGGAAAAGGGGGGGTAGACTTGAGAAAACAATCTGGGAATGGTGAGGCGAAGAAGGGGCAAAGAAGAAGTGTATGAGTAAGGATGCCGCGGAAAGCGATCTGCAGAGAGTAAAGAAGGGGGGTGACGGGGCGAGGAACGCAGTGAGAGGAGCGGAGAGGGGGAAGGGGAAGGGAGGGGTGGGGAGGGGGGGCGCCGCGGGACGCGCGGCGCACCATCAGCGGCGACGTCCATCAATCACCGACGCCGCAGCGCCCCACCCCTCCCCGCCCCCACCCCACGGCAACCGCCACGCGGCGTCCACGTCGCGCCATTCCTTTTGCCGCTGCCGCTGCGATAATATTAGACATGCGCTAATCATCACTTACAACAGCGTTCACAAGCTGTTTTAATGAATTCAAATATGATTTTTACATAACAAGAAAACATAACGTACACTTCTAATACTAATAATGGGATTGAGGTGCGATAATTAAATTAATGGAATACAGTCTAATCTCGCGCATGGGAGATAGGGAAGTGAGCGAGACCAGAAGGACCGAGATATTGCTAATAGTTCATGTGCACACGTGATCTGAGAAGATAGCACTTCTAACTTTGTTATAACTTTCTACACCTCTGCATTTCATGGCAAATGGCGATGGGCGTGGGTGGCGTTTCATCGAGGTAACTACCATGAATTGGTAATAGGAGAATGATAGCTCCTTTCGTGCAGTGGGTGATATCTGAGGGTGACAGAATATTCAGGGCGCGGTATCGAAGTTTGACTTTACACAAAGAACACATTGTACAGTCACAAAGTAAATTCGATATTAACGTGAGTCATTACATAAACATACCGGGAGCGGAAGCTCAGTGCATCAACTGATGTCACTACAGCGCTTGTGACCGAGAGGTCCTAGGTTCGAGTTCTGACGGCGGCAGGGTTTTTGACACTAGCTTTTCAACTAGGTCGAATTCGGTCGCTGTCTGGAGGAGAACTCTATTGGCCGGCTGCTCTGATCGGTAGTTTTCCGTGGTTTCTCCGATCAACACAAAGCGAATGCCGAAGCAGTACCTTAACAAACGGGCCACGGACCGCGCGCCTTCTGTCCTCTTCTTTGTCCTATCCTCTCCCATTACACACACACACACACACACACACTCACACACACACACACACACACACACTTACACTAACATGCACTACAATACCACATATTCCGGGAGACCGGTCAGGAGCTTAGAGCTTGTCCCGGCTGGGGCGGTGCCCCGCTGGTGGAAGAGTCCTTGTTAGGGGGAAACCCCACTAACCGACGGTAGGTCGGCGCAGAATCTCGCCATCCAGCGGGTAAAGTTCACCGTCATCTCCCGAGAAAAAGCATGCACTACACTAACAGGACTAATGACCAATGTAGTTGACGCGATCGGAAATACGAACAAATCAAGCAATCAATCAATCATACATGAGCATATGGTAAGCTCGCTAAATAACTGAATAACTACATTTATAGACACATCAAACCGAGCTCTTTGCGTTGACTTGATGTTTGTTTTTACATTGGTGCGTCCCTCTTGATTGTATAGCAGTTGTTTTCTAATATTTAGTTTCGCACGTTTTCTGAATGACCAGCTAAAATCTCATTTCATGTTTATCACCGGCGACTCCACCGTTCTGCCCGCTCCGCTTCACCGCGGTCGTCACGGTTGACGTCTGGGAACATGCTATCATGGCATGCTGTCTTCTCGTTCAGAATTCATGTTGCCTTCATACGATGCTGCTGTCATTAAAGTTTCGTGTGACCGGTTTCAATGTAAAAATAGTTATAATGTGGATAATGGTCACTGAAAATAACTGATGATTAGCTTAGTGTGTCGCTTCCTGCGTTATTAAAAACTTTTGCTTGTGAAATAGATGTTCAGTTCTACTTGACGGCTGGGGGAAGTAGTGCTGAGGGAAGTGCGTGTGTAAGGAGCGCAGGCTGGATTTCTGCGTAGACATTGGTGTATTCAGCCTTGTACTGGAGCGCGATTGGCTTACCAGTCTATTTCGTACCCTATCATCCGTGACTGGTTAGGCTGGCGGAAGAACATAATTGTGAAGAAAATACCCGTTATACCTGCATCGGTCGCCCTTCGTGATCTTTCAGGTGTATTTATATACATTCGCAGAATATCATGTATTATCTGTCTATCCCCCCCATTCTACACTAATTTCTAATATAACATATTGATGATATATTATTACACAATACGTAAAGTTCATGAATTACATTTTTCTCTTTGTAGCTACTGACACATTTATCTTAAGTATTTTGCTGGTTTTGTGATTAGAGTAATACTACTTATAAACGATCCTAAAAAGTTCTAATGTTTCCGATCCGGTCGCCGAGATCTCAAAGGCTGTCGTGTCGTAGTGATCTCGAACCGAAGGGTCGCGGGTTCGGTTCAAACCGCCTCGGGCATGGTTGTATTTGTGTTCGTCCTTTAACCCCTTATCACAATATCGTTTCATCTTCGTAATTACCATACCGTTAACTCCAATAGTGGTCGTTAATGACCTAGATGTCGATGTGACCTCAAATAACGATAAAAAAGTTCTAATTTTGCACTTTCTATTTTTTCTTCAAATGCTATCTGGTTTATTGCCTCTTTTTCTCTCATAAATCTCACTTCATCAAATTTTTGTTGCTTTCTTCTATTTATTTTTTACTTCTGCTTCATTTTTCCCTTTGTTTTGGGGTGCTGAGAAACTCGGTTCCCTGGTGCCCCGCGCCGCCACCCGGTGGCGTTCTGGTACCGGCTCTCGAGCGGTCGCCGCTGCCAAAGGCGACGAGGCCGGAACACTCGACGGCGCAGCGGCTTGCGCTACACTTTCCAGAACGACGATTCGGCTCAATTGAGCAGATGCACAAGGTAGAAACTGATAAAACTTAATGCAATTCCAAATACAAAATTTCCCATGTCACATAAATTTCGTCACAAGTAGTGTAAGGAATTAAAAGGAACCTATTTTGAAAATCTTATAGTCGAAACTCATAGTTTGTAATTATATTATTAGTCTTACTGAGCATTTTGTAATACATTTTAAGAAAAACTTCCTTAGTATTTTTTTAATCTTAAATCATTCGTTGTAAGCCGGCTAAGACGTTGCCTTGACTTGCTCGTTGCCTAAAAGAAGGTCTATCTTTACTATGCTGATCAGTTTATCAGGGAGTTCTCTGCATTATGTGTGTGTATATATATATATATATATATATATATATATATATATATATGTGTGTGTGTGTGTGTGTGTGTGTGTGTTTGTGGGTGTAAGTGTGCGTGTTGGTGCGTGTTAATTCTCAAATACTGTTCTTGTTAACTTAAATTCCCTTTGGAAAAAGTCAACAGCAATGGTCGGTGAATGTTGTTTAAGCAATTTTAGGAAGGCGCCACAGCATCTCGAGGAGAATTAAAACAGTTCGTGATTTATCAGTCTGCAGCGCTTGCTTTACCGCTCTCGAGGCCGCCCGCAAAAGAAAGCCGGGGAGGGGGGGTGGAGCGCTGGGGAGGGGAGAGAAAATGGAGTTGAAGCTCCACTAAGTCTGCTAGAAGAGGGAGGGGTCGAGGCGCCTCTCTTTCGGGGAGTTTTCCTCTGCTGGGGCCGTCGGCCCACTTGAATATTGATGAGATCGACACCCTCCCCCTTCCCCCGCCCCATTGCTGTTCCGAGGGTGCGATTCCCCCCCGACGCCGCCGCTGCAGCGCTGCGGTCAACTCTTTCTTTCCGATCTTTTATTCTGCGGCGAAAGGAGACGGATCGTGCCTACAGTATGCCGCTGCTGTACTGTTGTGCAATACTATTCAGTTACAAAACAGTTTTAACACATTAACTGCCAAATTCTTTTTGTGCGCATAGCGCTCCCTCAATGTTCGTGCGCACAGAGTCCTTGTCGGAACCCTCTGACAGCATGTTATTGCCTATTTTACTGATAATCAATTGTTATGCTGCTATAGTATACTAATAGAACGCTCCAAAGCGCCAATCGCTGGTTATACGAGCATTTTGTTTTATAAGGAGAAGCAAAACCGTTCGACTTCGCGATCGTTTATTCTACGGCGAGAAAAGACGGAACGTGCATACTGTGTGCCGCTGCTGTACTGTTTTGCAATACTATTCAGTAACACAACTGTTTTAAGTGTGCCGATGGCTAACTAACCGGATGAGATGGCATCAACTAATGTCACTGCAGTGTCTCTGATAGGGAGGTTCGTGTCCTGACGGTGACACAATTGTCAACATAGCTAGGTCGAAGCTGTCTGGAGGAGAATTCTGTGGCCGGCTGTTCTCATTCGTAGTGTACGTGTATTATACGATTAACACTAGACGAATGTCGGCTCAGTACCCTACTAAACGGGTCACAGACCGCGTGCGATCTTTCCTTCCTCTTCCCTGTCCTATTCTCATCTCTTTCTTATACACTCTTATTCTCACTGCACCGTGCTACCACACACCCCGAGAGAGGTCTGTCTGGAGCTTAGACCCGGGAGAGCTGTCCCGACAGGAGCGATACCCCTCTGATTAGGGAAAACCTCGATAACTGGCGTGTAGGTCGGCATCGGATCTCATTTTCCAGGTGGGGATCTGTCATTACCAGTTGCATTTGCTAGAGTCTAAGCCGTATGAATAGATGAATGGTTCTCAATGATCACTGAGAAAAGTACAGAAAAATAAAATAATAATAATAATAATAATAATAATAATAATAATAATAATAATAATAATAATAAGAAGAAGAAGAAGAAGAAGAAGAAGAAGAAGAAGAAGAAGAAGAATGTATTCATTTTGATTCTAGTCAGTTGACTTGTATATACCCTAAATATTGTTTACCTTTTCAATTGTTTACCAAAGATGTGCAATGTTTTCAAAACCGTACAGTTTGGACGTAACATAGATTGAATAAAATTTAGAATCTTAATCTGTCGACTAATATTTCTATTTCTAATGTTTCGCAATTCAAACATTTACAGAAAAAATCTAATTTCTAAAATTTATTATTGTTATTATTATTATTATTATTATTATTATTATTATTATTATTATTATTGTTGTTGTTGTTCTTATTATAATAGTATTACTATTATTTTATTCTTTACTATTTACTTTTGCTTTACTGACAGTTTTATGCAGTATCAGTTCATTTCTCAATCTTGATTTCTCCATTCTGTGTGTTTTTAATCACTCAATATCTCACCATTCTATGAATAGTCATTTATTTTTGTCTTTAGCCTTCCTCATTTCCTTGATTCAGGAAACTGTCGAAACAGATATATATTTTTGTTTTCGTTTCACATTATTTTGAAGTGACCGTACCATACCAAACATTTTGTAAATTGTATGCAGAGTGCCTCAGGACAAATGGTACAAACCTTGATGGGATGTAGGAGATCTGAGATATTCCCTTTCGCCAATAATGAACATGTAGTGTGAAATTTCGTATAACGAAGTTACAGTAGAGTGAGAATCCGAAGAAATTGGAGCTGATGATACCTCGGATTACAAACATTTCCGATTACATGGAAAAAGGAAACTACACACCGGAATTTTCAACTACAATATATAACGAAGTCAAATTTAATGTGAAGATACTATTAAAATTACAGAACATACATTAGCGCAAGCCCGTCACAACAATGTGGCGGACAGATTGAAATTGGCACCGATCGCTGCACATATCACGCAGAGTCGCCAACCCATCGAGAGCCGACTTTTGATTGTCGCCGCTTGTTTGCTTATTGGGTGACGTGGTGCGCACAGAGTCATATCGGATTGCACGCATTCTCGAAATAGTGAATTTCAGATTACCGCGACTTCACTGTACCAGCCGAAGAATGACGTTTGCCCGTGATTGGTAGGCAACCCAACATTAATTGGTCTGTGGCGGGCCATCGCAATCTCTTCGTGTCAGAACAACAACGCGTGAAAGGTTGCCTATCAATCAGGGGCACATGCTACATGAGTTACACCATTATAAAAAGAATTCCCACCACATATTCATTGGGAAAATGGGTTCATCTTCGTCACACACATGTAGACGTTTATAACATTTATCCTCAATTTTTTCTTCAAAATATTTTGGGTAGAGTTTGCGTCTCCTTTGAGTACACTACGAACGCAGGAAATTCGCGTTGTTGAAAGACGCACTCCACATCCATGAGAGAGATGTGCACGGCAGCGATTCAGAGCAATTGCAGCTCAGATGTGCACAGGAACGTTTCAGAGCATTGTGGGGCTGATGTGTGCACGGGGGGGGGTTCAGAGCCTGTGTGCTGCTGGGAGTCTTTTCCAACCTTGCTGAGTACTTAGATAATTGGAATGATTGAAGGCGTTGTCATTGTCAACATTAGTATTTATTTCACAAATAGCAGCTTTCGATGACTTAGCCATCATCATCAGTTTTCTGCTGTCTGGGAGCCACAAAAACAGGACTGTTTCAGTGCTGTCTGGGAGCCACAAAAACAGACCTGTTTCAGTCCTGTTTTTGTGGCTCCCAGACAGCAGAAAACTGCTGATGATGGCTAAGCCATCGAAAGCTGCTATTTGTGAAATAAATACTAATGTTGACAATGACAACGCCTTCAATCATTCCAATTATGTAAATGTCAACTACACATCACCACTGAATCAATGAGTACTTAGATTTTGATCTCTCTTCCCTGCCCTCGTGCAAAGCATGCAAAGTGGATTTGAGGCATTCGCACATTGCAACGCAGCGAGAAAATATTCTTACGCGCACCACTACTTCCACCCTTTGTAAATCTACAAATCCAAAACAAATCGTACACGCCGCCTTAAAGTGATTTAAAACGTTATAGATCTTTTAAACCTACAACTACGAATAAACAAACCCGAATCGTCTCTCACTCAATTCAAAGCCTCTGAGGGCAAACAGTGCAATCTAAACAAAAAGAATATAAAACACATTATAATTGCCGTCTGGCAAATATCACGGCTAGATGAAAAGTAACAGAAATAAGATAATATACATACTGTTAATAAAATTCTGAGCAAATCAATTCCCTAAAAAGCATGAAATGCTTAACAGAACAAAATAAATAATTTAAAAAGCAAGAGAAGGTCGGCATAAATTTATCGGGACTTTTCTTGGAAACAAACCTTTTCATCGGAATATAATAAGAGAATATGGGGAGAAAACTAATGTATTCGCAGAGCAGCCAACAGCGAGACGTTCCAGTGTATACTACAGCATTTCTGCAATTTAAAATTTCCGCAGCAAAGACCGGCTGTGCTCTTCTACCTTTTTCCGAACAGCGTGTCTTGACGCCCACTTCGTTGGGGCAGGATCTCTGCGCGATTTCTACACATATTAATCGCTGAACTGCATTTTGTCAGAAGTTTTCTCCTCCCATTTACTTCCTACCCTATCCAGATCTTGTTCCATTTATTATTGTAGGTAGTTTGGCAATTCCTGGCTTTTATCTTCAGTTTATTTTACTCTTTAATTTTCGATTTAATCGCCTTTGGAACGCACTGCGCATGTAATCTGTATTTGCATATCTCGAAATTGATATATGTATTTTCTTGTCGAGATGAAAAGGCATCAAATAAAAAAACGGAAATGTCAGAATGAACGCTAGTTAATGTAAGTGAAAATAGATTTACCATGAACATGTGAAAATAGCATTACCGTGAAAAATGTGAAGCAAAACATGTTTTTGATTCATAAAATTACCGCGAGAGATGGCTCAACGCATCAACTGATGTCACTGCAGCGCCTCTGACCGGGAGATCCTAGGTTCGAATCCCGACGGCTGCGGGTTTTTCGACACTAGCTTTTCAGTTAGGTCGAATTCAGTCACTGTCTGAAGGAGAATTCTAGCCGCCGGCTGCTCCGATTGGCAGTTTTCTGTGGTTTCTCCGATAAATAACAGGCGAATACCGGAAGAGTACCCTAACAAACGGGCCACGGACCGCGCGCTATCTTTCTTTCCTCTTCCTTGTCCTATCCTCACCTCTTACACACATTTACACTAACATGCTCTACACTACTACACATGCCGGGAGACCGGTCGGGGGCTTACAACTTGTTCCGGCTAGAGCGGTGCCCCCCACTGGTGGGACATACCTGATTGAAGGAAACTTCGCTAGCTGACGGTAGGTCTGCGCCGGATCTCGCCATCCAGTGGAAGATCACCGTCATCTCCCAATGAAAAACATGAACCACACTTACGGGACTAATGCCCTTGTTAGTTGACGCGCCGGGAATCACTGACAAACAATCAATCCTAAAATGAAAATGTTGGTGAAGAAAAAGATTTAATAGAAAATGTGTAATGTTTACAGAAACAGGAATACAGAAAAGTTAATATATTCCGCAATTCATCGCACGTTGTTCAGACAATCTATTCACACTGGAACCAAGAGAAGTAGTGATGAACACAAGGGAAACTGTGAGTAAAGAAAATTTACTACACTTACGGGACTAATGACCATAGCAGTTGACAAGCTGGAAACCTCTCTGATACAGGAATGGCAGATACTAGGAATAAACTATTATTACAGTTCAGCGGGTTTTCTGCTTTCTATCGAATTCAACTCCCTCCCCTATGTTTTAGTGACGGTGCAAACCATAGCATTGCCGTAGCATTTTGATCTTCCGAATGTGGTTAAGGAAAGAGTGGGAGGTTGCTGCTGCCATGACCAGAAGTAGTTTGCAGTTTCTGGATACAGTGATGTTTTACCTGAGATACCATACATGTTGATGTTGAGGTGACGTGTATGTGCCACTTCAATGACATTGCAACCATCTGAATTTCATCAAGTGAGTGAGGAATGAGAGAGAGAGAGAGAGAGAGAGAGAGAGTAACTGAGAGGCAGAGAAAGAAAGAGAGAATGCGAAAGACAGAGAAAGAAAGAGAGGGAGGTTAGTAAAATAGTGGTGCTTAATCTGAGAGCAGTATGAGACCAGAAAGGAAGGGCTGTCTCAGCTATTTCGTCAATCCGATTCCCCACTGCATGCAATAAATAAATAAATCACAGCTCAATTGCCAGTATCTTTAGACTGATTCGATGGTGTACTTAAAAAGGGAATGAAGTCATAAACGTAAGTTTGAAGAGAAGTAAAAGTGAAATTTCTTGCTATCGCTGGAAACATTACAAGAACATTAAATTCGCTGCATTTTAAAAGCGGATTGAAGATTATCTCAAGTATCCCTCACTAAGCACCATAATTTCATATTCGCAGAAAATTAGCTGAACTTTGTTTTCCCGATCACTACCGAATTTATCCAGTATTGAATCCTGGCCTATGTCGTAAACGGTTCATGGGGGAACGTATGGGCCTTGGTATTTTACAACGGCGGTCCAGACCGGGCTGACGAAATCGAACAGAGAAGGAAATGTGAAGTTTAGATAGCGCCGCGTCTCATGGCCCGTTGTGCAGGGTGCTGCCGTAGCATACGCCTAGATGTCATCAGGAAAATGGCAGATACCACTCGCAGGACCGGGAGCGGTAGCTCAGTGCATCAACTGATGTCATTTCAGCGCCTCTGACCGGGAGGTCGTAGGTTCCTACTCCCCGCGGCGGCAGGATTTTCGACACTAGCTCTTCAGCTAGGTCGAATTCAGTCGCTGTCTGGAGGATAATTCTAGCGGCCGGCTGCTCTGATCGGTAGTTTTCCGTGGTTTCTCCGATCAACACCAGGCGAATGCCGGAGAAGTACCCTACCAAACGGGCCACGGACCGCGCGCGATCTGTCCTTCCTCTTCCTTGTCCTATCCTCTCTCCTTACGCACATTTACACTGACATGCACTACACTGCCACATATTCCTGGAGGCTGGTTGGGATCTTCGAGCTTGTCCCGGCTGGGGCGGTGTCCCGCTGGTGGGAGAGTTAAAGAGAAACCCCACTAGCTGACGGTAGGTCGGCGTCGGATTTCGTCATCCAGCGGGGGAAGGTCACCGCCATCTCCCGAGAAAAAAACATGCACTACACTAACGGGACTAATGACCAAAGCAGTTGACGTGCCCTGAAACACGAAAAAATCAATCAATCACTCGCTAGAGCGCTGCAAGACGATTCCGGCAAGTGTCACAATCTCATCTTCTGAGCATGTCGAACAAATAAAATGCCATTACCATTTCTAAACACAATACAGGCCATAAGATTAATGTTTTTAAATTCAATACAAGTAAGTTTATACGCAATAAGCAAATTTGCGGTAACTTGTCGGCATCAAATTCACGATCTCTTAACCTCTGTACCTACGCTCAACCGTATCGACGCTTTAGAACTACCAAATTCTGTCATTTCAGTCTTTTAGAATAAACTTATGTTAAAGTTTATTTATTGATTACTCAACCATCTCTATATATATACTGTGGCGACGTTTGCAGTTGCTACTTGTTCACAGATTACAACAGGGACATGTTTTACATGTGAAAGAAATATTACCTTGTCACACTTATCATTGATTATATTTGAATTTGTCAGTGAAATATTGTCATTCTGAAGGGTCAGTATGTCCGTCCTTTTTATGAATTCGGCTACCAACTACCTTTGTTGATGAAGGGTACGGGTAACGACATATATTATATGTAATTAACGAAACTGAATTTGCAGAACACATAAAGGGAATAGAAATCACGAAATGTTGCCTCACTGAGAGCAATAACTTGTGTTTAGTGTCTTCGCACACTACAGCACATGACTGTCCATCTGCCAGCATGCCTACTTGGCTGACTATCTGATTCACTGTGTCATTGTCTACTCGGACGGTCACTTTCCCGCCTGTGTTAACTTGCTCTTAAATCGAACCCTAATTATTTTGTAGAAGAAATATTGTACAATCCAGATGACTCATCTTGACACCATGTGAATAGGGCAAAATTCTTCTAATACTGCAAACAACATACTTTCTTTAGGTGTGGGGATTTGTCATTCGTATTTGAATTCCAATTCCTGAAAGAGAAAAAAGGCTATTGAGCGTTCTCTACAACTTTAAGCATTGATAACTATTACGGAATCTATGGATGCTTTATTGATGTTCTGTTATTCAATAAACGTCGAGCACACGCGTTTGTTTCTTTCGCAAACAACGAAGGTAAAGAGCAAAGCCCATGGAGAAGTCGTTTATTTTCCCCTTTGTAAGTACTTTGGTTGTTTCTCCCTTTGGCCGCGTTCTTGCGCTCCTTGTCCGATGAAGGGGCGGGTCATCTTAAAGGCGACCTTCTCGTCCGCAGAGGGCCGTGCTTCTCAGAAGAGACCCTTTCGCGTTTCTTTGTGTTGCGTTTCTAGATACTCTGACATAAAAGAAATATCGTACTTGGACTGACTTTCAAGACCGTTCATTAGGGGAAAATGTCGAATACAGTTTATAGGATTTGAACGTAAATTTGATTTTTTTTCTATCGTGGAAACTGAGTGGATGCTTTTTTATATCTTTTATTTTAGAAGTTGTGTTTTCCTCTCTGTGTCTAAGAATCCATTGACACATTTTCGAATTTACGCTGTTAATAAGAAAGTAACCATTTAATGCTAGCTGAAAAGCAAATGCATGTAGGTCCGAGCGTGTATGCGTCCATGCGTGTGTGCATCTGTAAGTGTGTTCTGTTTTTTCGATGTGGTCGCCTGAAGCATCACTACGGTTTGCAAATGAGTAGAATGCAATTAGAACCTAGCTTAAAGTCTCTAAGTTTCGATCGTTCTCGGTGGCGAAACCGCCCAGTTCAAGAAGGCTAGTTCCGTCACTCTGATTAGGACACCGATACTAGACATTTTGTTTCGGTGCGCCTTTCACTTCGGCTTAATTACTCGAGCATAGCTGCTAGTAGTCTACTAGAGCAATAATTAGCAAAGAAATTTGTTTTCGGTATGTAAATATTTCATCTGTTTTTCGGGGATCAAATTCATTCTGCAATCAAAATACATTTTTTAGCATGAATCTGTGAATCAATCTAGCATGCCACGATTCTATAAAAATCATTATCGCATGTTTTTTCACTAGCACTGCATAAGATAGTTCAATTATATTAACAAACTGTCAAGGCATGCTTTACACCGGAAACTGAATTAAAATATAAATACAACCCCGAGAAGACACGATTTCAGCGTGTTCGTAGGCACAAAAATCCAAACGATCTTCTTCTCCTCCATGACATCGCAAGGCTTCACACAAGTCAACGCACGCGAGAGAAGCTCACAAAACTTCAGGGGAGTGATTTGCTCAACAACCCTACAGCCCGTGTCTCGCACCTTCGGGTTTTCTTCTGTTTGGCTTAAAGAAGGATGCACTCCGCGAGAAGCGTTGCGTATGTGGGTGATGGGATAGTTATTGATGCAGCACGTCGTTGGCTCCGACATAAATCATTAGAGAGGCACCATTCAGGCATACGGGCCCTCTGTTTAAAATGGCGTAAGGTCATAACATTGAAAGAAGATGAAAAATAGGATTTTGTAGCCATACAATTGGGGAATAACATGGTGTATTTGAATCCGGAATAAAACCTACCTGCTTTCATAAAAAAGGTATTGCATTTTATGCTCCCCACGTAGTTTTGGCTCTGCGTTATGGCACTCAGTTATTCGATAAGTCCTTTCCTTTCTTTATATTATTAAACGTTAGTCAGGTGAGGGATTTTTCAATTTTTTTGTTAGTGAAACGGCTTCATTCGAAATAACTCGGATCAAATAAGGTCGTTCTTGCTCTGATATTTGAACTTTGAGGAGGATCAATGGAATGATAAGAGAATATAATTTGAAAACTTTAAAACCTCTTTATTGGGAAAAAAAAAAAGGAAAATATAAGAGAGGTGTATTTTGAACAAATAATAGAGGATAATTCTTTATTCTGTGAGGGAGCGGATGTAGTTATAATCCATAAATCGATATTTCTCTTGTAAAATGAAAGTGTACGACAAGAATAATCATTGTCACAGACTAATTTTCACAAAGCTTTAGATTGCTGAAGACTGAATTTTAGACTAGTATCGGAATCGGGAAGAATTAAAATTATATATTGTTGGCAGACGATCTTGCTGCCTGTTGCTCCCTACCTTCACTACAACCGAGTGGGAATCAGTGTGCGGTCTGGGAGGCCGTTGATTTTGCAATGGCATTCTAGTACCCGAAGACTACCAACAATGTTGTGTCAACACCGTACCCAAGAATATATTTTTTTATTCTGAACAATTTAATTTATAATCTATTTTACATTAAAAATAATTAGTAAATTTGTTAACATATGCAGTATACATTAACAATTTGTGAGTGAAAGTGTCTCAGTGGTACATTTTGTCGCCTTCTTGAGTCTAGAACAAAAACAATTTTGTATTTTTGGTTAGGAATCAAAGTTGAGGAATATTTAACTATGTAACTATTTAAACTAATTTGAGAATCTATAATGGAGTTGTAAGGGGGTAATTCTGGGTAATCGGTAATTTCTTCACTGTTATCTGGGAGGTTGATGGCTACTTAATCTGGGTGGGTTTCCAGACATTGAAGATAGTTTGAGTTGCTTGTTTTGAATCTTTGAAAGACTGCCGGTACTTTAAATTTCTATGTAGCGTTATGTTTGAGATTACCCTGTTGCTGCAGCAATCCTCATCTTGAGCGTTTTGGATTGAAATCTTTGTAAAATGGAGAGATTTTTTATTTTACTATTACATTATTAATTATTATAAAATATTTTTTATTAAATTTTAATATAATTTAAGGAAAATATTTATACATTTAATAACTCATAACATAAATATTTAGAAGCCTTGTTACGATTTGACTGAACTCAATTTTCCCGCAACAGCGTGTGCACACGTGAATGTCGCGATCGTTTAAGCGCCAATACTGATTCATTTGCAGCTGCATTGCTACTCACCAAACGTCGCTATCCGTGGGTCTCTCTCTTGAGGTAATTTAAATAAGGGCACTTTAATTTCAAACACAAAGTATGTAATCAGAATCAATCGGCAAATGTTACCTTCGCCGGATCTCTTGTTCCTATCTCGAGAACCACCGATTAAATTTTTTTAAAACTTTTAGAGTTTTACCTTCAACCCCCGAAATGCTAGTAAGGGGTTTTAGAACCAGAAGTCACTTTAAATTTTTTTTCGCCCCAAATTCCGCGTTCTTTTCTCACCAACTCAACCTCCTCTAGAAGTCTCCTCCTTAAAAACCGAGGGGGAGATGCGCCCCAAGAAGAACCCATCCTAAATTTTCCCTTTTTGCACGAATTTTACAACCGAAAAACATTTTTTCATTTCAAGAAGCGTAAAAAAAATTTTTTCGTCATTTTCAAAAATTTTCCCTTTTGGATAAAAAAACCTTTACTTTTTTCAAATCACGTTTTTAATATTTTTGGAGAACAGATACAAATATCCTTTTTTTGGAATATAGTTAACATTTAAATGTCCTTGCGATCACAAAAATTCACGGGCGATGCAAAAACGCGTGTTTAAAATTACAGCAATTTCAGCTGTGGAAAGGGGTTTTCCAAGGAATACGGGGCCGTTTAAAAAATTTTTAAAAACCGAAAGCGTTGGAAGTAAAACGCACTGAGATAAAAAATGCCCCAATTAAAGTTACGACGATAAACCCCAGCCAATCAGAAAAATCCATTGGTCCCATCGCCCATGGCCCCTTTGGGTCCATTCCCCTAACCCTTTTAAAGGGCCCAAGGGTGGAAAGCGCCCTCCCCGGACAAAAAACCCCCGGACAAACGCCCTACCTGCCCCGAATGGTTCCCCAAAACCCCGGCCATTAGTCAGGAGAAAATGGAATTTCCCGGAACCCCGATGTTTGGATCTTTTTTTTGTAAATCCCCCAACATTCGCCAGTTGTTCAGGAAAAGCACAAAGCCCTAGGATGGTCCGGGGATCAAACCAGGGCGGTACACATTCTTTATCCACTTTGCTCGGGAAAAAAAATTAAAATATTTTGACCACCTGTCTGCGGGATTGAGTTCAAAAACACAAAAAAAATTCGAAAACTTTTAAAAAAACAAAGGGGATAATAGAAGGGAAAGGGAAATCTTACAAAGATTTTTTAAATTTTGATAAATTATTGGGTTTTTTTTAATTAAATTAAAGAAAAAATCAAAAAAAAAAATTTAATTTTGCTGCAAAAATGCTTGGGGATCCCCTACCCTTTGTTATATTTTCTCCCACTTGTCGGGGAAAAGGCAAAAATTCCCAAAGGCTTTTTGTTGACGGATGCCCTTTTCCCGGGCGGCGGGCGTAGGCGGCGGGGGAGGGGGCCCCTGGCCCCTTTCCCATTCACCCTTTCGGCGGGGGACCGAGCGGAGCATATTATCACCCCCCGCCAGGCTGCTTCGGTCCCGTGCCCCCCATCTGAGCTGGCGGAAAGTTTTGGGAAACGGATGGACCTGAGCGTTTGACCATTGGGGGCCCCCTTTTACCGGTCGGACAGTCCCGTCCGGGGGGGGGAACTTTTTCCCCGGCGCATTTCGAGCCCGGGGCTGGGATACGGAGCTTCGGCAGGGCGGCCTCCCCAGGCTTTGTATGGGGGGTTGCCGGGAAGGTCAACGGGTTCCGGCTGTTCGACACGGCCTTCGGCGTCACGCGTCGGCGGGGGTGGGAAAAAAGGCCCAAAGGCGATGCCCCCTGGGGGCTTTTCCCCGATGAAATTTTGCAAATTTAGACGGACAACCCCAAACAAAAAGGGCTGCAACCCCCTAATTTGGGGATGGCTGCTGCCTGTTAGCGAGCGGCGTCCCGTGAGCGGTATCGGCACATTTGGCGAAGGCAAAAGATGATGTTCCAGCCAAAATTGTGCCGAAAATTTAAAAACTTTTCGTCTTTGAGACAGCTATGGCCACGATTTCCCAAAATGCAATCCCCTGAGTGCATCTTCAAACAAAGTCTACAGTAAAATTCATCCCGAAAGCAAGTCTTATTTAGAATTTGCAGTTTGAAGCAAAAAGAGAAAATGAGCTAAGTGGCGAATGAATTAACTGGGGCCAATTGAAGTTCGGATGGGGGTTTGGGCTTTTGCGAAAAACGAAGGGTTTTATCCCCCCATCATCCCGGGATCACCCCGATTGCTTGGAATCAACATTGGTGGGCACTCGAACCAAGCCCGGTCTTCGAAAGTTACCGCGTCCAATGCCGGGAGGTACCCCAACGGGGGAATGCAGGGAGCTGGCCCCCAATTATTCTTTTCGCGGAGGGTTTTGGGGGACGCGCAGTGCGGATCGCGAAACCCGCAATTGAACGAAAGGGCGCCCCTTCGCACGCCGCCGAAAAATGCGTAGTATCTCCGCTTGGAAAAAGGAAAAGGATCTTTAAGGGGCTTGGGCAGAAGGGAAAAGATTTTGGTTCAGGTAGGGCCCCTCGAAGGGGTGTTGGGCGTTTCCCCGTTTTGGCCCCGCCCTGAGGGAAAACCACGACAAAATGGTGAAAAGTCGAACCGCCTTTACCCACTGACACCCAAAATAACAGTGATCTTGTCCCCCCCGAAACACGGGTTTCAAATCTTTGTGATGTTTTGAGGCTGGCGGGGGGGGGGCGGGGCCATCTGAAAGAAGCTTTTGGGGCCCCAGGGAGTTTTGTCCGGGCATGAGCTGCGAAAAGGGGGCCCGGCGGCCACCCCCGGGGGAAACCATACGCCCGCTCTGACGGGGGGGCCGGGTGGGGATGCGGCGGGGGAGTGGGGGTTGCCGTGCCAGGCGCAGGTAGCGAGCCGAATATTTTGATTATTAAAATCGAGGGGGCGGTTTATCATGTCCGTTCACGGATGGTGGGACGTTACAATATATATATATATATATATAATATATATATAATATATATTTATATGTATTTGTATGTGTGTGTGTGTGTGTGTGTGTGTGTGTGTGAATGGATGAACCCTTTTTGGGAGTTATTTGATCTTCCGTTTTTTGTTTCATCAATCTATAAAACGTTATCTGGTGGGAAAATGTGGGTGAGGTTTATCTTGGGGAAGGCGAGTTTTTTAAAAAGAGGATCAATTTGACATTGGGTATATTATTTTTTTAGCATTCCAGTGTTGAGTGTTTACGAGTTTGCCCCGTTCATTAAATTGCTTTTGATGAAAATTGATTGCTTTACAACTGGAGGGGCCCTTTTTTTCCAAAAATAAAACTAATTCCGTGGATAACAAGATGTCGAAAACATATTTTTCATCGATATCCATCGCAGATCTACGTATCCTCCCTCCGTGGAATCCCCAGTTCGCAGCGAAATGAATAGAGGAGAGAAGGAGGACGGCTCGCACCGCCCAATATCGCACATCTACGCTTGCACACAGCGAGTTTCTTGTGGATGAGGCGTGGAAGCGGATTTAAAATCTCTTTCGACAACCGGCGCACAAATGTTGGTTGGTTCTTAGCGATTCCGGGCCCATCAACTAATGAGATCATCCGTCCCGTAAGTGTAGAGCTTGTTTTTTCATCGGGAGGTGGCGCCGACCTACCGTCGGCTACCTTTCTCTCAACCAGGTATCTCCCCCATCTGAGCACCACCCCAGCCGGGACTAGTGCGTGAGAGAGGTAGGATAGGACAAGGAAGAGGAAGGAAAGATCGCGCGCGGTCTGTGGCCGACCCTAACAAACGGACCACGGACCGCGCGCGATCTTTCCTTCCCGTTCCTTGTCCTTTCCTCACTTCTTACATACACACATTTCCATACACTATACTACCGCCCAAGTCGAGTGATCAGTCAGAAGCTTAGAGCTAATTCCGAATGGGGCGATGCCCTCTGATGGAAGACACCTGTTTGAGGAAAACTCAGCATGTGCACGTATAGGTCGGGGACGGATGTCACCATCCAATGGGACAAGATCACCGCCACTTCCCGCGAAAACATGCACTGCACGTACGGGATTAATGACCTGATGAGTTGGCGTGCCTGATAATACTTCTGGTCACGTGATTATTAATCATAATAGAGTTTTACGTTATGCTCTGCGAAAGCTTTAGTAGATGAAAAACTTCCTCCTCCTCCTGCGTTTGTTTCATGTTCTGGTTTGGACATGGTTGTTAAGTATCCTATTGTTAAAACGCTCTCCCGCCAGTTTGGGCATGCATGGTAAAAATTGATTTATTTGTCAAAGATAACGTTCAAGTAATAATTGCGGCTGATATTTCACAACCGCAGGGACAGAATATTCATCAAAGGCGCACTTCATACTTGAGGGTGCGGCGGGTTGGGTAGAGCTTGTGCTCAGCGGCGCTTGAGGCACCATAAACACATCAACGCGCGTCTATGTGTGTCAGGCATACTCACATTCCTTTCGTACTATGCCTATGTTCTTCCCGCACGGGCAAGCAATAAGTTGGAAAATTTTTTTCTCAATCGGATGGATGGTACGGTAGCGCATAAAATGCAAACAAACAATAATTTTTATATAAAGATTGACAATATAGATAACACCATCTTATTAACGACACATATTATTTATCGAGTGCCTTAACAGCAAAAGGAAACGAAGAGGGCAGGGGTGGGGGTGGGGGAAGTGGAAGGGAATGAAGCAAGCGGATGAGGGGTGGAGGAGGGTATGGGAAGTCTTGGCCACTCACATCGTCGAAGAGCGAGCAGCTTCACTTCCGAACGGCGGGCCTCTGTTGGGCGTGGCGGGGGGGGGCGGGCGGGGTGGGGCGTGGCGTAGGGCGTGGCGTGGCGTGGCGTGGGGCGTGGCGGGGCGTGGCGGGGCGTGGCGGGGAGGGGCGGGGTGGGGCGGGGTGGGGCGTGGCAGAGCGGGGCAGGTTGGGGCGTGGCGTGGCGGGGTGGGGCGTGGCGAGGCGTGGCGGGGTGGAGCGGGGTGGGGCGTGGCGTGGCGGGGCGTGGCGGGGCGGGGTGGGGCGTGGTGGGGCGTGGCGAGGAGGGGTGCGGTGGCGCAGGGCGGTGCGGGTCGGGGCCCGGGAGCGGATTAAACATGCATGTGGCGGGCTGTGGAAGGGGCGTGGTTTGGCCTGGGCCCTCGCGGCCGATTCTTCTTGCTGACGCCTCCGCTCGCCTCCGCCGCCTGACAGCCTTCGCATCCGCCCCGCCCCCGCCCCCGCCGGATGCTACCTCTCATAACTTCCGCCTCAGAGAAAACACTTCGATGTTTTCGGAGCGCATTCTTTTTTCGAAGAATGGTTGATGTTTCGCTTTCTTTAGACTTATAGCCTTACGGTCGGAAGTCCTCTAAATTTAGAGCGTTGATATTTTGGGAGTGTGATTTCTATAAATGATTTGGATTTTGTTTTATCTTTATATTGAGTAAATCTTTATGATTTATTGTTATTATTGAGTTTTGAGGATGTATTGGATTCAACACATCATCTGCTATGAAAATGTCACTGTAATTCATACATTCTGATTCCTGAATCAATGTCAGTGGGCCTAACTTGATATTAATGAAACGAATGTGGGTATGGGATATAAAATAATGAATCAAAAATGAAATGATATTTAATAAAATAGTATGTTTCACAACAATTACTGCGTCAAATATTGGATACAAACTAAGATTTTTTATATGAAAATAATATTTTACGCTCTAAAAATTAATTTGTGAATAACTTATCCAAACTTTTATCCGTAAATCTGGTTTGTTGATGATTAATTGAAAATGGATCCAATAATAATAATAATAATAATAATAATAATAATAATAGCATGATAGCAATAATATGTTATATGCTATGATAGCAATAATAATGTTAGGGCAGAGGCGTTGGTGCGGACGATTTTCTGTGGTGCTGTTTGTTTTCAGGTGCGGAGGAGGCCAAACATTGGAAGGAGAATGCCTGACGCCCGCTCCAAATAATTAAAAAGTTTAAAAATCGGATAGATTAGCATGTACTCGGCTTCTGCGCGCAGGTTTTTCCCCCTTCAGGGTTTTTTCCTCAGCCGTACCTTATGGTCTCTTTTCCGCGGCATTGATGCGATGAAAAGACCATTTGGGGTGAATACCAGAATACGAAAGCTTAGAACGCGGTAGAATGTAGGTATTGTAATGGCTTAAAGGCGATCGGCCCAGCCACTTCATCACGTTCTCTAATTTGTATGTAATAATTACCTATTAAATAAATAAAAAATAATAATAGTGGTAATAATGATAGAGGTAATAGTGATGACGATGGTGTTGATGATAAATGCGTAATAGACATCAAAGAGAACTAATAATTGTCTATTCAACCGGTTAAGAGTGCCTATTTACTTTTCACCATTTTTCACTCTATCTTCGGCTTAGTGGTGCGTCACAATGATTCCTTGGAGTCTAGTTGTATTTCTAGGGCGGAGGGTGCACACCCTCCGCAGTAATCAAGACGACAGCGCGAGAGTTCACCGGATTTAAAGCACAAAGAAGCAGATTATTCTTACTGTATACCCACTCTCACAGAATATGGGCGATGCCCTGTGCGGCCAAATCTGGCTTTTCTACAGCTTGGACAACCATCGCTGGACACTTGACCAATCCTGGCGTCGAGGCGTATCCGCTCTTATCATTGGCTTTTGCTCCAAGTTTCAGCGACGTCCCCCTTCCTCCCCTCGAAGATTTTCCTCCTAGTTATCTCAAAGGGGCGGAGCACATTTCTGAGGTCAGTGACGCTGCCTCGCTAACGTGAGCAGGGGTAACAGGAGAGGAGGGTGAGAGGAAGTAAGAGGAGGTAACAGGAAGGGCACAGAAACGAAACGGATTGGTGCGCGCGGGCGCGGGATACTCCGCCAATTGCACTGGACGTTGGCCTGAACCCGTGGACGCTGACGAACCAAGGGCGGCAGGGTCACGGATGGGTCTGTGACATTTTTTATCGAGTTCTTTACCATGAAAATTAACTCTAATTTATGGTATCTAATATTGTGAGAAATTTGTGGCAGATTAAATGAATAGTATTGAAAGTTTTGTTTCTTACAAACTATTTTAAAATGCTAATGGTTCTAAAGCAAGGAACACTAATTATTACATAATCATTTTCGGGAAACACACAATATAATACATTTACATAATATAGACATTTCCTATCAAGCAAATTGAAATTAATGTTCACGTATTTAAAACTTGTATTTTGACATTATTACGCTTTATTAAGGAAATGCAAGCAATACACACATTTTATTACGCATTATGAAATGTAATCGCCCATTTTTTCTATATGAGCAGTGCATGCAAACAGTGATTTCGTTAATCAATTAAAATCACTGCCGTGTGTCCCAAATAGATTATCATTGCAAATTGCTATGTTAATATTGTTTAGACTATTTGTAAAATTGATGCAATTTTATAGTGATAATCGGTGAAAAGGAACTAGGGAAACTCTCATTAGAAATATTTCGAAAATAAAATTGTCTTATTCTTCATATATTTTTCAAAAGTTACTATTTTTCTGTTACACTGCTGAGAAGATTATATCTATCCTTCCAGTGATATTTTTATTTATTTATTTATTTATTTATTTATTTATTTAAGGTAATATACAGGCAACAGTACAAATCTGAGATGGCCTGAATAGGCGCTAACATAATTAATTATTTTCAACATATCACATTGCATATATTAATAGCAAAATTGTAATAATTGATATCTTTAATAAATAGCTAATAATATAAACAGCAAATTTTTAATTCTTTTAATTTGTGAAATCTACACTGAAGTTAAATATTTTCTTAAATATTTTGAATAACCACGTAGTAAAAGAATAAATTTGAAAACCTTAAATGTTACGAATCAATGTAAGTTTCTTAAAACGAGCTGTTAAGAAAAACAAAACTTGTTTGAATAAACTTTCAAGAGATTGAGTATTTAGTTAAAAATTTCAATTCCGGGACAATTTTCCAATTAAAATATTTAAGCGGAACACAGTGTTTCCGAATCGTATTATCTTTCCAATTTATGTTAGGTTTTTGTATGACCCCCAGAAACAGTTTCTGGAGTGTGTAGTTCGATTCAAGCTCTCCCGCAATTCAAACATCCGGAAACCTTGACACGGTTATCGATATTGAAGTAAGACTGTTTTTATTCTACAGAAACACACCGTCCTTGTTTCTAATGATTAATTGTGCAATAATTTTAGCCAATTGTAAGCTATACGCATGACAAATAATTTGTGCTCATAAGATCCCAATACTTGAATGCATATCGAACCTGAAAATACATTTGGTTTTAGATCAACACGGAAACACAAGAGATTCAATGAGATCACAAGTTCTCAAATCTGAAAACTAAACTACAGTCTTTATTATTTTCACGAAATGAAACTTCATACCTTCTTTAATAATATAAAAGAACTGTGTATTGTGCTCAAATATCTTTTCAACTACATAGTGCAATATTATTCGCAAAATTTTCTGAAAATTTGTATAAAAGTCAGTTAAAATATTTTTTATTAATTACAAGATTAAAAGAGTAAAGCAGTAAAAAATGACTAATTTTAAAATGAAATAAATGACAAAGACAGTGTTACATCAAAAACGCAAAATTAGTTATAAAAGGCATGTTAAAAATCATCCCCTTCACGCATATTAGATTTATAAATCCATAGCTAAGAAAGTTTAAAGAGTTTGCGGAGGACAGTAGCCAGCATTCCTCTATAGTCACATATGCCTTCTTCGGCTCTTTCATTATCGCAGTGCACAGGAGCATGCTTTACAGTAAGGTCTGTTCTTCATTTCTGGGGATAGGGGGTGGGTAACTGCACGAGATGTCCGTGCGAGAAGTGGCAGTGCCCGATCCGAAGGTGAATAACAATTCTTGCCTCGGGCTTAGAGCCACGGGATGACACGACAAGAGGTCTTATGATCCTTGTGAGTTTGAAAGAGTTATGCTACTCTGTTGCACTCAAAATGCAACGTTGGATAAAATCTTGTAGTAAGAGTAGATATTACCATTAAGATGTCTTTCTGGCTTCCTCGAGGCCAACTTTACTACCTAGTCAGAGGTTTCATTTCCACTTATCCCACGTGCGGGACACAGGAAAAACGTAATTCAAATGATGGAGAATTAAGCGATATCTTCGATGTATTTGATGTTGATATATGATGTCGAGGTTTACTAGAGAGAAAGAGGAAATGGACGACAAGGCCGCTTCCTGGCTGAAGGGCCGGGTTCCGCCTCGGACATAGATGTGTGTTCGTGATGTCCTTACGTATTCTCCTAGAAAACCCCAAACAAAAATCGCAGTGGTCGTTATATGACTAGTAGTTAAAAAGACATTAAAAATATATACAAAAACAACTTCCAATTGTCAAAAAAATTTCACATATTTGAATTCGGACTTTCAATAATCGTTGCCTAATAAAACCTAAGGATTTTATTTCCCTGGGCAAAATAGTATTATAAAATGGAAATTTATTTAATCAAAAATGAAATTTTCATATATGGTCAGCTAATTCGATTATTATTTATAACTTAATATTCATCTCTCTCAGAGATTTCCTACAATATTGCAATGATATTCATGTAGCCAATACATATTTTATTCACACTTTCTCTATTTCGTTGGTAAAATAAACATATTTATAAAACTGAGTATCACTGAATTTAATAATGTTCTTTCATTACAATATTTCCATAGTTTTTTAAGTTGAGGAACAGTGACGGAAAATAATTGGCCTAATATTGAGTTAAGACTTCATTAAATATTTTACTTTATTTTACATTCTCGAATGCGCAATACAGAAACAATGATATCAAGTAAAATGGTATTTAGGGTTTTGAAGGAAAATTCGGCTTTTGAAATCACGAACTCCAAAAAATATTTCCAAAAAGACTCTGCGAACATGTATTTATTTTTAGACTCGTTGTAGGAAAAGGACCTGTGTACGCATGGTACCGCAAAAAAATTAAAACATTACTGACTTCTAAATCAACGTATTCTTTTTCAAAATTGATATTATACTATTAAGTTCATTGGGATTCTAATCAATGAGAATCCAATATTTCTGGAGGGTATTTACATTATGCTCATATTGCATTATTGAAACTTTCTGAAAACGAACTACTTTCTTTTTTACTTTACAATCTTCATTCGAATACACTATACCGTTATTACAAATACTGTAGTAAATGTCACCTTTGATTAATATCTCTGGGATTTTTCAACGTTACAATTACTAATCTCTTTCAAATTTCTCATGAACTCTTTACTCTTCTTCTCGGTATAACTAATTCTACAAATGAAGTTATAAAAAATTGTATAAATGTTTTCCAAATTAAGAAAATTGCTTTGCAGTAAAGCATAAAAATTTTCCATGAACGCATAATCTAAATTCTCTCATATATTGATCAATTGCACTTCTTCTTAGAGTAGAGAAAGTTACGTAATGCTACGCGAAAAACGGCGAATTGTCTGCAGAAAAACGCATATTACACGGCCTTGTGACGAAAAATGGATAAATCCACTTGCTAAATTTAGAAAGAAATTCTCCAAATCGTGTGAGCAGAATCCATGTTTTGTGGGTGGTTGATAGCGAAAAATCGACTGACGGTAAAATGTCTGTCCGTCCGTCCGTGAACAACGCTGGCTAAACCATTCAGCCGATTTCACCAAAATTGATACTCCTAATCGATCTGGCTGATGTCGTGCGCCTTGAATTTGAAACCGATATTCAATTAGAGAGGTACTTTGCTTGAAGCCCGGGACATATTTCAGTGTTCAAACAAATGGCTCCATAATTTTTTATTACATTTTATGGTTGGATATGGAAGTGCATTTAAGAGAATATTGCAGGTCTCATGTTCGTTGAAACTGATTTTCGTAAGTATTCCTACAAGTAAAATATTGAAATTTTAGATTTTTCCCTTGATGAAACTTTTCCTTAAAGATAGATTTTAAAAAGATCATGTGTAATTTTCGAAACTTTTAGTATTTTCAGCATAAGTTTCCGTGAAAATACAGGTGAGAAGTACGCGCTGTTTTAGCATCACTAGTATTCTTTAAAACTGTCCTACTTCTAGACATTAGGCTCTTCTCGAATAATTGCAAGTCCTTTCCAGTTTATTATGACAATGTGGTACTGAAGTACGCATGAGGAAAAGTAAAATATTGTACTTTCTTTCTGTAGAGAAAAGTTCGATTCTATTAAATATAATTATATTATATTAAATATTTAATATTCCCTATATTATACATTTTTATATTATATTATATATCACAGTATATTTAAACTTAAAAAGGATTGACCTCTGAAAACGAAAAAATATATTAAACGATTATGTTCTATTTGCTAGGTTTTATTATATTTAACTACTTTTCTAAGTGGCAATTGAAACAGAAACCGCTTTAGCCGAATGGTTAACGTCATGGGTACGCTGTCCGCTTGCTAACGTTGTGAGTTCGAATCCAGAAGGTGATTTTTTTTCTTCTGTTATGGTGTGATTTCAGTAGTAATATGTCCAATATTTTGTAATTAATAATTTTTGAAAGACTTAGGGGCCGTAAAGGGCCAGTTTTGTCGTCCATCATCGACGACCAGAAGCCTCCGTTCTGTACTATCTGACCGAGGCGCTGGTCGTCCCATTTCGAGGCACTCTATATATTTTGAAAATGGAAAAAGTTAACTTTTCAAACCTACAAAATTGAAAATAGAGATCTTACTGGTTGAAAACTCTTTTCCCATGTCAATGTATAATATTGCGGAGCAGTGACATTAGAAAAGAAAGTATGTGCTGTTGTAGTACAACTACTTCGTTGTTTACATTATAAGCATTATAATTTCTTTAGAAAGCAATCAATCAACTATTTGCAGATAATTAAAATATTGTTAGCATTATATCATTCAAGTTTAGGTTACAAGTTTTCATGAATAACGAATGCAAATTTGTCCGGAAATTCTCTTAGTTGTGTTAATTGGTTTTAAAAATCACATAGTTACTTCCTTAATACTACGCGGTTCTGTATTTCAGACTGGTGTTTCACGACGAGTTACAGTTCAGTCTTATCGCGTAATGTGGAGATCACCTTGAAGATATGGGAGGCAAGATAGCAGTTCGCAGGATAGAAGCTACTTCGAGCCCTACACAAAGACATTCGAATCGAAATATTTCTAACTAGAATCAACTATAGAATAGTATCGCGCTGATGATTCCACATTCTTATCAAGAATGTGAGTTTGCTGTAACCTGAAGTAAATGTTGTACATCATAAGAACAATAAATTTCAAGATAGAATTCATTCTACAACACCCCTCATCGGTGCTGTAAGGTACCTCTGTGATAGCTCCGTGGATTAAACGCGTAGTAGATAGAGGAATGGACGCCAGATCAAATCCTGCCGAATATGTATTTTTTTACCTGATGCCTAGAACACATTAATCACTATCATCACAGAGAGACATTCAAAATTCTACAGGAGGAACAAACTTGTTTTTGTAAACGATAATGTGATTATATTAAGATTGTGTGCTGGTATCTTGTATTCCAAGCAATGTGACGAAACGAAATTTGGAAGAGATAGCTAAAATATTAACAGTGTCTCAATTGCAATATCATTATCATATTTTTATGTAATCGTTGAAATAATATGAAAAGTCTGTACCAAGTTGTATAATCACTAGTAATTTACATATTTAAAGTTCTAGAGATAATCAGAATCCTTGACAAGTCTGTGGGTTTATTATAAAATTTTGCAATAAAGGTAATTTCTTCGTTCTTTTATTAATTGAGAAAGAAATATGTCTTTTTTACACGTTTAACAAAGTTCCTTAGAAACTATTACGAACTCATTAAAATTACCATTTTGTGTTTGTGCCTTTGTGATAAATGCTAACAGAACGCATCCTTAATTATTTGTAACAATTGATAATTTTATTTCTTTTATGTCTTCTTAAAATTTTTAATGTAAGTCTTTGGTAGGTGGAGCCACATTTCAAAATGTATGAACTCCAAAACATAATAAAGTACGACTTGACGTGGTCATGTGAAAGAAATCAATATTTTTTTTATTATCATCTCCATTTTTAAATAAAGAATGTTTGATATGGCTTATCTTTAGTGCGGGGTAGACTGAGACTAAGTGGCGAGCATTCAATCAGTCCCAATTTTCAAAGAAAATAAGGAATTTTAGTTTAGATTATATCAATGATTATTCTGCTGCTTGTGTAGGTGATCCAATGCACAAATCACCTGTCATTTAGTCTCATATATGGAAAACAAGGAGGTACGAATTTCGATCTCAAAATATCTGGATAAAGTCGATTCTTTTAAATCTAAATATTAAATTTATTATAAAATTCATAAATATGATAACGGTTAGATAAATAAATATATTATCATGCATGTTAAAAACATCAGTTGTCTCCTAATATTGCATTTTCCAGAAATTGTACTGTGAGAACAATATGTTTAGAGAATATGATTTCTATTACTCTTAAATGTTACTCTCAGAGAAAATGGAGAAATTACAGAACAAATATTCTGTATTCGTAGATACATTAAGGCTTGAGATTACTGAAAGACCAATAACTCTCTGTAGCTGAAATCGTTTGACACGGTTTTAAATCGGAGGTATTGAGGATCGAGTTCTGCGCGATGCCTTTTTCTTCTGTTCCGCGTTCTGTTTTACCTAAGTCTGAGAATTAAAAGAATGTTTAGCTGGAAAATAGTGTATTTATTTATTGCTTATAAGATCTTGCTGAACTTTTATACTATATAATGTGTATAGTTTGATCCGCTTTATTACAAATATTTATACAAATGTATTTATTTATATTTAGTTAGTAAGAATTTAACCTAACCTCGCTTGGAATTAAGATAGTGAACGTTTTGACATACATTTTGCATTCACTTCCAAAAGGTTTGTCACAACTCTATCACTTTTATGGAAATGAAATATGAGGGAAATGTTTATCCCGTTCGTTAGTGATATCCATATTGTGACCTGATAACTGTATTAATTGAGTACTAAAGATGTAATTCCCTTCGGACAGGAATCAAACCCACATCGTTCGATTTACGACCAGTTGCTCTGACCACTGAGCTTGCGAAAAAATGCGTTTTACAGTTGGGTTCTTGGGCTGTATTCCCACGCATTTGATATTTGTCACCGCTGTCATCATTTACGTAAGTCAATATGAGGAAGGTTTGGACCTTTGAATTGATATCAAAGTTGTGACTTTTACACAACGTCGTGCCCAGATTGTGACAAGTTACTCGTTTTTTTCTTGATTAGATAAATACATTCATATTTTGCAATATGAATCATTTATGTAAAAAATAAACTCACCTTGAAATGACAATCAGTAATGCAGAAAATTCTCAGTACTGTTTTTTGTATCTCACCTTTTGGAACTGCTGTAATACGTTTAGATGGATTTTGAACTATGATAATTCGTTATCTCAGCACAAAACAAAACTTGTACTTCTCGTTTTTACTTTCTCGTATACGCACGAATATACGTAGTATAAGTAGTATATTCGTATGTGACGTATATACGTAGTATATTCGTGCGTATACGTAGTATACAGAAAGTTATGTAATACAGTGGAAAATCGATTTCGCGATTAAACGGTAATACACGTTTTGGAGTCGAGAAAGTGGTTTTATCCAAACCGTCCGTCCATCCGTCTGTGATCACTACTAGCGCCTAAACCACACTCGATCCTTTCCAAATTGAAGAAACCCCTGTTTTCTGGCTGTAGTTGAAGCTTGAAATTTTGAAAAATCTTTGAAATTTGGGGGATTTACATGAAGCCTTTCGACATTTTCAAAATTTTCTCAAAAAACCTCCTAATTTTCTGGTAAGAATAGAGTAAAATACACTTAGAAGGATGACATAGTTCCAATTTTCATGATTAACTCTGAATTTTCGAAAATTTTAAAAGTTTGAACATTTTGGGGCGTCTTCCTACAACTACAAAATTGAAAACAGATTTGTCTTTCAAATGAAATTTGTTGTCCATAATTCGTTCTTGCATAACAATCATGTAGGCTTTCTTGAAATGATGGCATTTTTCGTGCAAAAGTGCAAGCAATATTTACAATTTTATAAAATGGTTTGAAATGCAAACTGCAATGAAACCTTTTCTTTTCTTACTATTAATACGTTTCAAAACCAATTTTGCGAAATCGTACTTTTTACTGTTTCTTTCGTTGCAAGCAACATTCCTGTCTTCAGCTAGCAAAACTCAACAAGTATCACTCGTCAACACATCCTAATATGTAAAACATTGTATAAGTGACTGCGGGGAGTGACGTCATGTAGTTCAGGTGCTTGTTTGAAGAACTGGAAGACTGAGTTCAGTCCTGGCCTGTTCATGCAACTTTTATTTTGACTATGTGAGATTTTAATTAATACTTTTCCTTTCAATAATTTAAGTATGATTACGGTTGTCGTTTGAGATTTTCAAAATGATAATGGTAATAGTGTATCATTTGTTATATATTAAGAAAACATTACTAATAACTTAGAAAATAAGAGTTTATTTTTATATAAATGTGAGTAGATGAACAAAAGATAATAACTAGATGATAGGTGATTTTCTTGAAGTCAATAATGTTTCTTAGATTCTGTATTACTTGCGCAAATGGATTCTGAATGTCGGCCGTGTCGAAACTGGTCCGCGGCCCAACGTTATCACGTCTAATAATCTCACCTTGGGCAGAGGCGATAAGGGTTGAGCGTCAGGCTGAGGCCGAAGCGCCTGCTAGCAAAAATTACATAGTACTGAACTGAAACATTCTTAAGTAGAATTAACTATTTTATAGTGCCGCGTAGATTTCTTTGCTTTCTTATTGTCTCTTAGAGGTAATTTATTTAATATTTTAAAATGCAGAAGTGCGGAAAAGCAATGAGTTTGAAGACAAAATTCGTAAGATTCTTAATTGAGTAAGTTAACGGATATGCTATGTACGTCTGTTGGTAAGCGCAATCGCTTAGGTGCGTGGCTTCACAATAGAGGAACGCGTGTTCAAATCCGTACGATATCAGCGTTTTTTACTTGACGAGCAATGAAAATAAATTCCTAATAACGATGTCGAGAATGTTCTAAACATTCCTTTTCTTTGCAAGAAGATACCGTTACAAAACTGCGGAAAGAATTTGATGTACTTTCGATTACTGGTCGTTTACCAGATCATTCACTACTCCATATTTTCCTGTTCATAGGCCGTTTTTGGTTTTTACATTGGTACGTTCGTTTCCTTCCCAATCCCTAATACGAGTATTACGTCCTTGTAATTAACTTTATTTATTTGTGTCTCACTGTTCTTTGTCAAGTTTCTTTCATAATTTCTTTCGCTTTTAAAATAAGAAATGCTTACACTTCGCTACTACCAAATATGGAACTAGAAATGCTACAGAATGAGACAGACTTTCGTATGCAAATGTTTATAATTTCCTTGTGTGGACTGGTTTTAAGGTTCTTGCCAGCTCACATAAGGTTCTTGCCGTTCTCTTGCCAGCTGACATCTATCGCCGCACAAAATACATTTTTACAATTTCTCAACTTTTCGGTTCAAAATAGCTCTTTTTCACAGGAATCTATTGAGTTTTTGAAAAACTTCCTCTAAAGTCATTTGAAGCACTTCTACTCACAAGTTAAATAATCTATACAAATCTATTCAAATGCTCATATTAACAGCCGAGAGGTATTTCAAAAATTACATTTGTATTTTAAAAACAATAGAATAGAGCAATCTCGTTTATGTCATCGGATATAGCTGCATATGGCATTACCCAACAAAAATTTAAAGAAAAATTTGGAGCCGTTTTTGAGAAAATTATGTAAATTTTAAAATTGCAAATATTGACGCATATTGTGCGAAATCAACTAAAACTTTTAAAAATTGCATGACCATTAAAAGATCTAATTATAAGCAACACATTTCATTTGAAGCAAAATCTCTATCTTTAATTTTGTAGTTGTAGTAAGACGCCGCAAAATATTCAAATTTTGCTGATTTTTCAAAATTCAGTTAACGTGAAATTGGACATATTCTACCTTTATAAGCGTATTTTACTATAGAGTAAATAGTCCTATAAGAAATTTATAGAAAAATTTGCCGTTTTTGAAAAAAATTTAAAATGTCGGAAGGCTACAAATAGTCCCAAAATTAATGAATGTTTTCAAAATCGCATAGCTTCAGCTCAGGCGAAAACGACAGGGGTTTCTTTCAATTTGGAAAAAATCGTATGCATGGTTTAGGCGCTAGAGTTGTATCAGACGGACAGACGGACGTTTTGCTTCCAATTGGTTTTGGCATCACGGATCAACAAAACTGAATTATGGCTACACACCTGTTAGAGTCTTTTTCTCTTAATTTAGTAATTTTTTTATTCGGTTTTGTCACCAGAGCGCTGCAATGATTTTTCGCAGAAAATGCGAGTTTTTCGCGCAGCATTATATAACATTCTCTATACTACGTATCTCTGTATACGTAAGTATACAGAATGTAATATGTAGTGTTTGTTAACATGCGTCACGCAGATAAATTTTAAGGAATAAGTTAGTGATGAAGTTGAAAAAAATAATTCTTGGTTTTTAAAACTATGTATTTATATAATAAATATTCGATTATTAGTTGAAGTAAATATGTTTATCATGCCCATTTGCTAACATTCTGAAAGGCTACATTGTTGTGAATGATACGGATTAATAAACAAGTCCATTATTAAATATTCTTCTCAATTATTCATTCAAGAGTATGCTACAACTATTTTACTAAACCATCCAAACCGCGGATCCAAAATAAAAGACTCAGGGTCACGTGCCCTCTCTTCATCCTAGAAAATATTCATTTCTCTCTCATAATGAACTAGTGGTAAACTAGTAATGAAGATGAAGATGAAGATCTTTTATTTATATAATATTATTTCATCAGAAACAGCTCTTTACCCCTTAACTTGACGTTGAAATACTTGTTACATTTATTTTAGGAGACACCCAATAAGTTATGCAAGACTGGTAAAACAAAATGTTGAAAGGTTTGATTAGTGCATAATCCAAATAACTAAAAAATGTTGGTGGATATCGTTTAAGACTTCGAGAACGGCTTTATTTCTCTTGTATTATTTGTTGAGAAATAATTTTTTTGTATCTGTAACATTTAATCCAGAAATTAATAAAAACATAAAAATGGAGACTCAAAATAAATAATGTAAAGTCAAGACACATGGTTGTAGGGAAATCTCGATATGATCTAGAACAGAAATAGGTATATTTCCAGTAGGAAAGGAATTTAAATATATCGGAGTGATTATTAGAGCAGGGGGATCTAATAATATTGACTTTATTAAAAATAAGCTAGGAAGGCCAATTATTAGTAGACTTCATAATATTTTATAAAACAAAAATTTTCGAAAGAAAACTAAGAGACAATATACAAGACAATGGTGGAGAGCTGTGTTACGTATGAATCGGAAATTAGAATTAAAAATGATGCAATAAACTCTCGGTTAAATGCTATGAAAATGAATTTTTGGAGACGATGTTGTCAGTATACTGTTTGATGATAGAATACTAAACGAGAGATTGGACAGATAATAATGATTGAGACAAGTGATCGACAATGTAGAATCCAAACAACTCGCACTGGTATGCTGCAGAATGCATGCTGACAGAATATCAAAAATTATCTTTGAGTGAATCCATTTCGAAAGAAGAAAACGAGGAAGGCCAAGGAAATCTTGTAAGTACGTTATCGATTTGACAATGAAGGGCACAAGAATAGAGGAAGATGTCTGACGAAATAAAAACATTGGTGTGTAGATTGCGAAAAACGGTCATTAGGAACTGTAAAATACTCGCTTAAGAATGAATAATAATACCTTAAACCCAAAGTGGAAGATACCGGATAAAGAGCCTTGTTATTATGTGCTGGCACAAGTAGGAGGCAAGATCTGTTAAGATCTTGCCGGAATAAAACCAAAACCAAAGTTACGTTCTTATTTGAAAGATTAAATGAAACAAAGAAAATTTGATTATTTTCTGAGAGTCCTTCAGATAACAAATATCAGATATTACTCATTTGGTATTTATGATATTTGTAAACTTTGTCCATTTATCAGCATGATCCTTTTCAATGGAACAACTATTCTTCGAATTGACAGGTCGAAAAGTAAATATTGTATTTAGGTAAAAAAAAGATGATTGAATTATGTTTTCGAAAAATTGAGGGACTGAAGTGAAAGAGAAAACTAGCACAAATAGTAAATTCACATTTCTTGTATGTTGCACAATGATAATGTCAATTCCACAATTAAAATCTATTTTCGATCCACCAATAACATATGTAGGTCTCTTTAACCTGGAAATCTTTCCTTTAGCGCGATAACATAATTCACCGGAAAGTGTTCGGCAGTTTATCGACGAATGACAGAAAATGTAATTACAATATAGTAGGACTTCTGATGCAGTATTCCAAAGGCAGATTTTTAAAACTCAGACATTTGTTCATCATTTCTTTCTCATGGTATGCAACATGTATTCTCAGTTAATGTTGAAATATCTAGTATCACTTTCGGAATCCTAAGACTTAAGTAAAGGAACGCAATGTGACCTCAAGATTTGGTTACGAACCTAACAGCAATAGCGCACATTTCTCCTTCTTCCGACCTTGCATTAAAGTGGTCGACAAGTGTGCGACAAATGCCAATGAATTATAAATTTGAGGTTATTTCGTTATTATTTAGATTTTCTTTGTAAAATCGTCTCTGTGGAGATATACTATATACGAACACAAACTATCAATCAATGGCAGTACATTTTAAAACGTTACATTGTAATATAGTAGCAATGCGTTTCAACAATAATAAATATTGTAGTTATAGTTTAAAATTCAACCTTAATTCATATTATAGTACTTTAATTAAATTACTTTATAAATATTTATAACTTAAATGAAATTTTCAAATAAAAAAAATTAATTGCTTATTTTGTTTACAATATTTATTAACAATTCATTAAAAATTATAAATATGCAGTGCAATATTACTGAAGATACGTTAGTGAACACATATCAATAAATTGCAAATTTGTAGAAATGTAAAAATGTATGAAAATAGAAAATTTTATTTTACAACAATATTTTACAGAAGAGGATCCTAATCATTTTCTAACGATTATCGTGACACAGATTTCCGAAGTTTGACAAAATTTGAAACATTATTAACAATTACAATTTGAAATAATTTATGACAGGAGAATCTCTAGTGATTCTTAATGGATTAGCAAAACAGTGTTTGCATTGGTCTGTATCTAGAAGAAGTGGGTGTAACATTCCGATGACGTGTAAAAACTTTGTTGCATTGCTCGTCTCTCGAAAATAAAAATATCGTAATGTAAAAATATCTTGCTATAATAATATAAATATATTAATTTCATTGCGTTGATTGGAAATCATACATAAATTACATGTAAGATTGTATATATTGATATAGTGTGTGTGTATGTGTGTGTGTGTGTGTGTTGTGTGTGTGTGTTTCTCCAATGTTCACGCAATAGACAAAAGCTGTGTTTCTACCTTTGCAAACATTAAGATATTAAAATGTTATATAAGAGTCATATGTCGTTTTGATTCTCAGCAAAAATCCTCAAAGACTAGGTATCACATATGATTTTTAATATTTGCGTAAAGAACTCCACGTAAAATGCAATCACCTAACGTTAGATTGAAGAAGGTAATTAATTGATCCCCAAACAAAAGATCAAAATCATTCATTTGCTTACAGCTGCACTTACCAATCATAATGTCTGCAGAAGAAACTTTCATTGTACTAAATGAACTTTAAATACTTTAAGTTTATTTAGTATTTTACATATCAAACTATTTTATTACAATATAATGTTCGACCATATAGTATATTTTAATTGGGTCATCTGAGAAATTGATGATGAAGTATTTCACAACTGAAAGCTGCTATCTCGGAGACGTGTTTGTGAAACTGACTCTTAAACGTATTTCTTTAAGTTATTAATTTTTCTAATAAAATAACTAGGTTAGACAATGCATACAATGCAAATTATTTGCATTTTATATTAAATATTACAATAATAAACGACGAAATGTAGACATGGAGCTTAATAGTCGTTGTCCAGTGTTATGTTTTGCCAAAAACCCGTTTTATAACAGTTTTAAAATATGTTTTACTGGAAATTGCATGCCTTTATTTATGTAATTAAATGTATATACAAAAATTTATGTAAAACTGTTGGTTGATTTAATATTTATATTCAAATATTTACTATAATATAACTCGCCATCACCGCCATTTTGTAATGTTCAAGATGAATAGTCCCGCCTCCCTGAAATGAAGCTAAGCGGATTGGTCAGCCGATCTCCAGGCGGCAGGGTCGGAAAACTTTGGTAAAGTTCGGCTCAGGACATCGCCCATTTTTTGTGCAAGCGAGGGTACCAATCTTTCTAGAGCGGTCGTAATCTGGGGAAAGTACATTTTTTCTACTGAACTCCAATGTCATAAAAAACAAGCTAAAAGCTAAAATAGTAAGTTAGAATTAGATAACTTGTCAGGATGTTGAATTTTCAGATGAAAATTAAGTTTTATATATTCTTTCGAAAGTAGTTCCTGAAATGAAATCTTTCGAAATACAATTATTTATTTATTCACTTATTTGCATACTACTTATTTATTTCTGAAGTTAAATTCGTATGCTACTCGAATGGTTCTATGGTAAGGTAAGATATAATCCTGTCTGTCTGGAACACAGCATCCGAATGGGAGAAATGAAATCGGTTTTTGAGTACTGATTTATGTTTAATGATGTGTCAGGAGCGCCACAAATTACACTACGAGTAAATACCTTCAAAGTGAAATATTCCTATATGCATTGGTAGATGTCATCAGATATATAATAATTTCTATGCGCGCTAGACATTCCTGTGAACAATGAAGGAACATTTTATCCAAATATGAGATTCACATCTCCAGATATGCGCAGTCGAAACAGTGAAGGCACATTCCCTCTGAATATAAACGTCTTCCTCTAGTCACGGTTTAAGCCAGAATGCCTCTTTCGACCTCACTTCATCTTTGCCTTGGTCGACCACGATCTCTTTTTCTAGCTGGTCGGTAATGGTAGGTTGCTTTTGTAAGATTAACATCTTCCGTCCTTTGTAAGTGATGTGTTCATGCTGAAGGTTTCTCCTTTATTTTATCTAATACGGAGAAAATGTTCTAGTCTTTTTAGATACTTTTGTTTTTGATCTGGTCTAGGATGCTACAGCATTTTACCTCTATTAGAAATATCATTCTGGGAGCTTGTATGTTACTACTTTTATTTCTCGTTAATACCTATGACTTCCTAAGAGAAAAACTGGTTCTGCCACCATTTTGTACATTTTTAGTTGCGTCTTTCTTCTTTGAGAGCGTCCGTCTTATTTTGTTGGAACCGATAGAGTTCAATTGATACATCCTTCTCAAAGACGTAGTCAATCGTAACCAGAGAAGTTAAAATTTCTTTCTTGTTCCAACGTTGAATGGTAAATGCACATTTTTTATCTGAAGGAGAATTTGCTTTGGAAAGCCATTGCTTGTTTTGATAGATATTTTGAAACTATAATGTTTCTAGATATTACTCATGAACATTTTTCTGGAGTTCATGTTCAATTCTGACAGTTAAAATCATTTCCTATTACCTTGAGTAATAAGGGCACTGTAAAAGGGATACAGCGAGGAGGGCGCTGCTGTCGAGAAGACAATCTCCCTAGACCCAGGGGAGTCGAAAATCAAATCCCATGGTCCTCCAGGTTGGGGTTTAGGCAAGATACTGGTACACTTACCGTATAAAAAATGATTACTAACAAACTTCTCGGGAATAGAATCGAATATAAACGAATAATTGAAATATCTTCAATCAATTTCTTTACCAAATCAAAAATATAAAATTGCACAAAACTATTTCAGTGGTATCAGTCAATTTGCTAAATCCTATTTGCCTTCATTTTTATGACATAGTGAGTGTGGTATTATATCCTTGATTTCTTTTTAGAATCAACGTAAATCTTACGTTTATTTTACTTGATGCATCAATATCGACTAAGAAATCTCTGAAGTGTAAAATAGATAAAAACTGAGTACCCTAACCCTGATATTTCTGGTATATTTTTTGTATATTGTGGTTCATTGGCAATGAACACATAGTAAATATAAGAGTTGACAGAAGAACAGAAAAGAGCGCATAGTTGAAGAATAAATCTTTCAAAAAACCTACATACACTACATTTATATAAAAAGGCATTGATAACCATGAATGAATTTCTCTACATCAACGAGTAATATTTTATAAAGTTTGATACCATTTCTTAAAATAAATAATACATGTCACCATAACGTTCTTCACCTACCCTATCCACCTTGTGATGGATAATGTGCTCTTCTAACAGCTGAAGTCCTATGTAGGTTTCGATATCGTTCATAATTCGGATTTAATCCGTTCATTTTGGATTTTGTGAACATTAATCGAAGAAATTAAGAAAAATTAATTTGAATTATTTCAAAAATTATTAATGCCAAATCTACCAATTGTGATGTGAAGTTAGTAAGGTCATTAAATTGAAGTTTTTGGATTTCTGAAGCTAAATAAATTTTATGATAAATTTTAAGCGGTATCTAATTTAACAGTATAGAATATAATATGTAATTCCTATACAGAATTTGAACAACTACGAGCGTGCGTGTGTGCGGATCTGTCACTCTCGGTTAGACCCCTTCCCGTGCACCAATGGAGACATGTGAGGTGTCAGTCTGTGCGTCTCGGTCTTCTGATGGGAACTGATCATTTGTTTTCGGATCCGGCGAGAAGATTCAAAGACATTTCCACAAACGTGTGTTTTCGTGTTTGGGCGCTGCGATCGTAGTGGTTATGCCCTGAATTAAACCAAAGTCATCTCAAGTGATCCACACAGTAGGTGGCGTTGTTTAAAATCCAGTACCAAAGGGCAATTTATAGCCCATACGCCATAATTAACTTTCACGACATTAGGAACACTGACATTACCATCTTGAAGTGAACAATTGAATTACCAAGTGAAGCGCGCTGCAGATTTCATTTCAGTTTTGATTTGAATGGATTCAATTTTTATCATTCATTTCATTTTATTGTCATCATTCCATTTTTCCTCGGAACAAATTAACCTTGAAGAATTTCAAATGTATACGAAGAAAACAAAACTCTGAGAAATGTTAGAGAATGAATGAACGTTCTTACGATCGACTTCTCACTTTTACTTTCTTACATAAGTATTCAAATATCGATTTTCAAATAAACGTGTCACACAACGTATTCTTATTCAACTTGACTAACACCTTATTCACAAAACACAAAGCAGTCGCCTTTTAATGTTTATTTAGATTCGCATACAAAACGATTAATAGAGCAATTGCAGAAGTAGAAGAGAACACAAATTCGACTGAGTTTGTGGAGTTTTAATCTCTTACAAAATTAGCGGAAAATATAGAAATGTTAAGCAATTCCGGAGAATAATCAAATATTATTAATACAACCAGTTCCACTTTTTTATTTTTGATATTCAAGACTAATTTATTATTGCATAATTTATTATTACATATTTTTGATGACGTTTCGGCTACACCTTATAGCCATCTTCAGACCTGTTTTTAATTGTACATTTTAGCAATTTATAGTGTATAATGTTTTATACATTTTACTGTAAAAATCTATTGACAGAAGCTTACCTTATAAAATGCAGTTGGAATATTACTTAATATAATATTTACATTATATACGCTATTAATGTAGTAAGCGTGCGTGAAGAAAAAAGCTAAATTATTATTACAAAACTGATATTTTCTTAAATTTCGAATTTACATTCATTGAATAAATTGTACTTATCCGCGAGTGTCATTATTTTGATCCATTGTAACAAACATGAAAACTATGTAAACATAGAAAAACTTCAATCAAACTGTGCTGGTATACATTTAAAATAGTACGTGCTAATCTGTGAAAACAAAATACATTTTAAATTGTGTTCAAGATTATCAATGTATTGATTCATTTCGATGTAAGCGGATAGTGTGAGCGGTGATTTACATTAAAAGATTATATTAATGTATTAAGTCAATGATAGTACAGGGTTAAGAAAGGCTATACTAATTTTGATGAATATTTCAAGTCTTTAATGTACAAAGTAGTTTAAATCCACATTTTTTAACATCACTATTTGCTCTCTTTCCATTCAAATGTTGTAATAAATCACGAGACACTTTTTGTACCACCCCTGGGTATAGGCCACCCACATCACAACATTTCACGCAACCCGCACTGTACGCTCGGCATTGTGGACCTCAAGTTCTTCTGTCTGTACGCTCAGCGATTCGCTTCCAAGAAATCAAACAATATTAGTGGTTGGCTGAGTCGCTCAGAATTCGATAACTAAATTTGTCCCCAATGGTCGATTACTGAAGATACAACCTATCAATCACTTTGAAGAAAAGAAGAATTTTGTTCTCTCGCATATCTACAGAACATTATAATTTCAGAGAATCGATGTGCTTTTCTACAATGAACTACGTGACATGTTTCCGACTAGCATTCAATTATTGATATTTTTGGTATATGTTGGTCGTGAGCTTTCGAATACTATTGCAATTCTGCCCAGTTGCTGACAAAATATACATTAATTAGGAAAAAAATCAACGATAAAATAAATCTATAAGAATATTTTCTCAAATATATCAAGGAGAGATTGATGCTTTGTGCTATATTTTAAAAGAATTCCCAATAATATTTTAGGAATCTAATGTATTTACACTGAGCTATGCATAATTACTTGTTTAGCTATGAATAATTTAATTTATCAAGCAGCAGCAAAAAATTCTTATTGAGAGGGTTGTTTCCAGGTTTAAGGTCACTTCAAAAGCTAAGATCATTGGCGAGAATGTTGGTACATGAATAAACTATAAATTTAAAAAAAATGTTTATTGTGCTAAATAATTTTAGAAATTATGAAATATTCAGCAAAACGCTATTGCCTAAATATTTTGTAATATACAAGTGACACATGACTTGTATGTGCCATTATTTAGCATTTATACACAACAAGAGCCTAGAGGTTACTCGCCAAAATTCTGTGACGAAATCATACGTTTAAATTAATAATTCATTATGAGAATTAGTGGAACACAATTAATTTATTTTTCGATTAGTTAACGAAGTATGCATGCAGTGCAATTAAAATTCAAACTTGCAATTAAAACGAAACACTCAGCAATTAAAATTCAGAAACGGAGCCAAATCGTATAATTATGAAGCTATAATACAAAGGTAACCAAGGTATTTGCAGTCGACCATCGAACATGAACAAACATTTACATCACAGATTACGCATCTACAACTTCGTATAAACAACGAATGAATGAAACTAAAATTGGTAACGTTAAAAAACGTTAAGTTAGCTATGGACTTGTGGAAGAACATAAAATATTTAACGTGAATAAATTAAATGTTTTACATATAAAACAATTGATCGATTACGAATTTAAAAAATGTAAACGTCACTTGTGTTTATCAATTCTAAAAAGTACTCTATGCAAAACTGTGTCAGAAATAACTAGTTTCATTCCTCAATATTTTATTTTTAAAAGTAATGTTTCATGACTTTGTCAGTTTCGAATATGTTCAGTACCTTCCATTTGCAAATATTTCGTGGAAACAAAAACAATGCAAGGCCACTAAAATAAATGTTTAAGAAGCAATACTACGTCATGAAATGCATGCCTCGGGTGGAAAAGATATGCTTGGATTTGTTAAAATTTGAATTATTCGTAAATGGAAACGAAAAAATACTGAACGAACGTGTGTATAAAGTGATATAATTGCACTCATGTTATATAAGAAAACTCGTTCCTGTCGTCACTCGTTTTCTTGAACATACCTTTCATGCAATTATACTCCTCATTATACATTCGTTTCGGTAATAACTATAATACTAAAGCGGGTAGCGGAATAAGATACGCAAAAGTGACCCCGGAAAATACAAAGTTTTGAAAATTGTAAATGCCGGGTAAAAGTCACGTTTTTCAATTTACTCAACTTTTACAAATGAAAAAAACACGGCTCGTTGTGTAATTTTACATTTTTTCGGCCTATGAATTTGGACTTTAATCATTCTTGCGATTTTTTACAGATGATAATAAAGTTTTGAGAAAGTTTTCAGAAATTTATACCGTATTTTGATCTTTACAATCAACAAAAAAGAAGGTAAAATATTAAAAAGTACTCTTTTTCTTACTTTTTTAAGAAAATCTCATATTATGACACAGATAATAAAATACAACTTGTACCCTGTAAACGTTGTACACTTTCTCAGAATTTCAATCTTTTATCACATACTTTGCACCCGACAGCTCAATGTAAATAACAGTAATTTAATAGTTTTTTATTTATATAAAAATGTTTTTAATTAATTTTCGTACTTTTTCTATTTTATTAAATAAGATAAATAACGAAAAACAATATTGTAAAAAATTGTTGAGTTTCCGAAAGTTTTTGTAAAAAATAATTTGAAGCACTTGTACTCACAAACGGAATACTGTATCAAAAAACCGTGATGTTAACGACTTGTGAGTTATTTAAAAAATACATTTGTGTGTTTATTGGAAACTCAAAGAATACGCCAGTTAGCATTCATTTCATTTTATTCCGTATATTGAGCACTATTCATACAAAAAATTAAAGAACTTAATTGTAGCTGTTATTGAGAAAATAGTTTTTTAATACTTTCCGAAGATCACTCAACATTGCACGAAACTTACTAATATTTTCATATAATGTTCATTGCATTAATTAAAGTAATTATTGCGAAAAATAAATTTCATTTGAAGAAAAATTAAGAATGTTAGTTGTTTGCAATCTTATTTAAAATTAATTAACGCCCAATAAATAAATGAAAATATGTGAGGCAGAAAAAAGTCATGTCTTGAAAATTGCTTGTAGATTCTTTTGGTTGCAGATATTAGATAGTGACAGCAAACGAGGGCGATTCTGGATATGTATGATAAAGAAACTGACTGAGGAATTGAATGAGTGTGCTCTGAAAATTCAAGTGAGGGTGCCAAATCCTCCCTATTAAAAACAATCTTCTTAATATACAAAATATTCTAATAAAAATATTACAATTATACCTATTAGGAAGTAATATGAATTATTTATGCGACAATGACATGTCTGCCTGTTCTTGGCGCAACAGGGGCCATTGCCTACCAGCAGCGTCCCGGCCTCGCGGCTAAGGGTTGAGGGGGGACGTGTGGGTAGCACGAGGACACTCCCACCCCGTAGTCTGGTCTTCTCAATCTGAAAAGTGAGCTTTCTCATCGTCACACAGCGACATACGACTATACTGGGACATTACAAGGAAAACGAACATTATAATCTTGTCAGACCGGGAATCGAACCCGGGGTCTGTCATGGAAAGCGAGAACGCTGACCAATGAACTAAACTGCGAGGACGCGACAGTGTTCTACGTCGTATAAATATGAGTGAAGTCGCTACAAAAGTACTCAGTTAGTTGGTTTGGCAGTCAAGAATTGAATGAATAACAAAATAAAATATGTAAAAGGCCATCGTTGAACCATATACAATGATCAGAGTGTTAAGTTGGCTACCCCGGGGAAAAATAGGAAACGAATTGATACGATTCATGTTTATCTTGAATAAAATATCTAGACTATTTTCTCTCAAACATACCATCAAATGTTGCTAACAATGCTTTGTTGATTCTTTTATTCATCATTCAACTGAGCAATGTAAACGCTTGGTGTGGGGATTCTGGGTCTTAAAAAACGTGGACAGATTGTACTTCTTTCACATGCCACATTTTCTACTGTATTTTGACGAAAATAAATCAAAAACCAAGAAACAGTAAGAGAAATCTGCTAAGACACAATTTATTCATCAATGTACGGAATTCGACGGGGTCAGAGCGTCCTTGTGCCGTCAACCCCAAATGCAACTCACTTTTTGCCTAATCATAAACTTTCGTTGGCCCTAGGCAACATGTATCATAAATTAAATATAACTACATGTTGAAGTAACTTGTCTTTCACCCGGTAGTCTTGAAATACGCTTCTGAACGGGAGGCAGAACATTTTTATGCAGATATTGTAATTTATGCAATACGTCTAGAAATTTTCAGAATAGTGATATAAAAAAGTTTCTTTTCAAGGCTTTGGGACCTCTACAAAGTATTATTTAAATTTGTGGTTGCCAGACCGCCAGAGCAAAAGTATTCTTGATAGCCTTTTTTGGGTTTAACCAACATATTCGAGGTAAAACTAGGAGAAATTCGCGGCTTCACGAAACTTTTACTCCTCTTAGTGTTTTACTCAACAATTACTCGAACTTTTTGAAAAATATGCATGACATTATTTAAATATTGAAGTTATCCAGAAAACATCGAAGCCACATGAATCAATAAGGTTGAAAAATTGCTTGCATAGTTGGAAAATTAGTTAAATATTTGAGCAGGAAGAATGCACACCGAAAAGTAGAGATGTGTGGGTTTTGGCTGTAAAAATTTAGAAACCATCATGACATTTACTATACATAAAATAGAAAGCCTCAAAACATTATTTCATGTCCTTCAATATTGTCTTGAAAGCTAATGAAAAAATGAATGAAAACTTAATGAAATTTGAAGTTTTACATATTCTAGATCAATATAATCATTATTTACCGTGAACCCAGAGTTCAGCATCTTTTGGCAAAAGAAATGGATTATTTTATGAACGAAGATGTGTACACGTACACGCTAGGGAACAGGAAAGAGGAATATGTGAAAAAATCCTGCAGACCAACTTATCCTAAGAAAGTAAAGCCCCACAAAATTATAACCAATGATTGTTTATGGAAATTCATACATTATCAGACGATTGCTAGACATTGAGTAACATACACTAAAAATTCTTTGTATTGAAGAACAAAACTTTCTTCAAAATTAAGAAAACACGTTATATTTTCTCTAACAACTACCTTACATTCGCATGTTTTTTCGAGGAGGAAATCCCGAATGCTTTAAAAAAGGCGATTAAACTCACACAATGATACAATGAACAAATTACCCTATATAAGCCTACTACCTTTCCTTTAAAGTAAAAATCAGGAAATTTGGTTGAGTGGAATGCTCAAACTTCTTTCTAAACTTAAATAGGGGCTGTTTTATCTACAAATATTTTTGTGATTTTCTAAATGTAAAAGTTTTTAATGAAAATCGGAACAATACAACACGCATAAATGCCCTTTCTTGTATATGAGCAAAGAATTTCAAGATAAAGATTTGAATCATTTTCCAGAACATAAAAATTTCATTGCCTGTTCTTGTAAATTACCAAAATGAAAATACTTTAATGATGTTCGTAAAGGCACAATCAGATCTTTCTCGTGAAATTTTAATCTAGTTTCAGCTGAAAAGATTCTAATGTGACAGTTATGCGTGACATATCAATCCATCCATCCATCTATCCGTATGTCTATCCGACCATCCAGTAGTCCATATTAGACATCCATCCATTCTGACATTCATCCATTTCCACATACATCAATTCGGTCATGTATATTGAACATCCATCCATCCATCCATTCGACATCCCGACATCCATATACACAGTTCGATTTTCGGATACATCATTGCTTGCACCACCTCTGTCCACTCAACCTTTTTCTACACTGCAATACATATGTTTTAATTTCCATCATAAGTGTGCGGAATTACAGCTGAGAAGAACATTAAACACGGATTTTGCGACCGATATTTGATATTATACAATTTAAGTAATTCTAATACTTTTCCTCGAAGTAAAAATATCAAAAGTCGTGGAATGTTCTGTTTTTGTGATATTACTACATATCAATTTGTTGCTTGTGGTTAGAGGGTGGTTTTTAATGTAATTTTTTTTCTTTTCAATTTAGAAAAATGCTGTCTAGTATAGAAATTCATTTTATGTTTTCAGAAATAGTAATGACACATTTTTATAGTTTTTGTTTTTCATTTTTCATCGATTTCGACTAACAAGTCATTTTTTACCCTTTTAAGTAATTTTCAATGCACTTTCACTGATTTCATTGTTTTAATATCATTTTAATGGTACTTGTTTTAAATGACATTTACGAGATGCAGCACATGTTGCCCACAGAATTCCTGAGTACCTTTCCTGCTAATCTATTCGATTTTTCATCCGGAAGTCATTCAACGTCAGCCATTGTGAGAATGCAATCTAAGGTTCCTGTGATGCCAGTTAGCGCTACTGGCGATTTCGGTTTCGGGATAACTAAAGACGGAAATTTTCTGGTGGAAAACAGTCCAAACCAAAAGTTTGAAAGCTAAATTCACTTGGCCGAATAGAAGAAGCCTCGATTACAACAGTAACGCAACCAACAGCCTGAGTTGTTAATCTGAATTGGTTTAGATCACATTTTTAAGTCATTTTTGTTTACTTTTAGGGCATTTAAAATTCATTTAAGAGCATTTTATTGACCGTTTTTTGGCGATGTTTTAGGTCATCAAAATCCACCCCCACTTATGATTGTTTACAAGGAGAATATTGTTGAGAGGTCAGCTGGTTGAGCCGAGTCCCTCAGGATGCCTCACGACGACGAGAGGCGTCGCGCGCCACCTGGGCGTTGGGCAGCCCTGGGCGCGACCTAGGCGGTCGCTATCCTTGCAAGTGGATAATGCGGCGGGCGCCGCGCCGCTGCGCCCCGCATGTTGATGGACCCCTCCCCACTCCTCGGTCCACGTGGTGCGTCAGACGCCGAGTGCGCAACTGGGCCGCTTCAATCGAGCGATCACCCGCCCACGCGGGCCCCGCCCCTCCCCGTCTCAATGCGCATCTCTGCATCGAACCTACGACCGCCACCGCTGCGGTGGTCACCACTTCCCCCACCACATCCGCTTCCACCTTCACCACCACCGTCACCGTCACCGCCACCGCCACCGTCACCGCCACCGTCACCGCCACCGCCACCGACCGTCACCCACCGTCACCGTCACCGTCACCGTCACCGTCACCGTCACCGTCACCGCCACCGCCACCGTCACCGTCACCGTCACCGTCACCGTCACCGTCACCGTCACCGCCACCGTCACCGTCACCGTCACCGTCACCGTCACCGTCACCGTCACCGCCACCGTCACCGTCACCGTCACCGTCACCGTCCCACCCCCCTCCTCACCACGCAAACTGCTGCATCTCATCCGCCATCCGCCTTCGCCACTCCCACCTTCATCGCCATCGTTATACCCACCACTTTTTCTGTCCCAGTTGATACATGCAAAGTCTTTACTCCAATGTAACCCACTATTGCCTCCGGTTGCTCTATTCCATTATCATTTCCAAATTCTCAAGCTGCTTCATCATTGCCTGTTCTAACGGTACTGTCATCTACTTTTCCCCTGTTGTTGCTTTTTCCACGACTCCCACCTCCGACCTCAATGCGGCCAACCCACCTACCACACCCGCCTCTGCCAATGTCACCGCCACTTTGCAACCAATATTCTAATTGCAACATACACCTTCCCCATTTCTTCCCCTCCATCACAGCTCCACCACCTCCGCTCCGCCGTTCCAATACCTCTGCCACATTCACAACATACACCCTCAGTTTTCATTCTAGTGCTACCGCTTCCTCCATCACATGTGCCTCTGCCTCCGTGCCCGCCGCCACCCTCTGGCCCACCCCCCCCACCCTCGCCCCCCCCCCCCCCCCCCCCTCCCCCTCCCCCGCTCTCACCCCGCTCTCACCCCGCCCACACCCCGCCCCTGTTATTTACCTGCGGTGGCACTTTGCGGATGACATGCGGCGCCGCGGAGAATCAATAGCCAGTAAGATAAACCACGGGCATCAGGCAGCGGCCGCCCCACTCGTGCATTTTTTGCGGGCTCGTTATTTCCTGCAGCTGGAAGAGTAACCGGAGCTCCCTCTACGCAGTGCAATTAACAACTCAAGTAAGAGAAACGACGGCATGAGAAACAGAGGTTATAAAAACCATGGGATTTTTACTTGTATGCTCCAAACAATTAGACATGAAAACTTAAAGTTCCAATACATATTGCCGACCTGAATGTTGCTCCAGATCGGCCTCAACATCCCTGAGCTAAGATTGTGATTCAGAATCCCGGAGAAAGATGTTTAGCAATGTCCTAATATCATGTGATATATAACGAATTATGAAAGAATCAATTGTGTTCCTATGCGAAGGATTTGCATAAAACAAATAAATTAAAAATGACTTTCACACGTCAATTATTTTTCTGCATCTGTAACATGCATCACTTCTGGAATATTGACATTTTGTAACCTAACCATAGTCCCATCCCTATGGGATCAGACAGATGGCTAATGAGAAAGCATCGAGATAATTCTACCAAACTCTTGTGTTAATGTATTGTGGCGGCACTTTCGAATCGACGGAATTATTGAAATGTGATTATGACATTTTGAGAAACAACGGTCACTGAATACAGCCTTTGTAAGAAGCCAATCGTCCGGGGGACTTCCCTTCTCGGCGACCCGCGGAAAATTTACGACAGGCAGCTGCCTGCCTGGCCCTCGGCGCGATCCTCGCCACCCCGGCGCCGGGGTGGCGATAAACAAACCCCCTGACCTGCGCTCGTCCCAGAGAGAGGGTGCCTCTTAGCCGATGTTTATCATTAGAAATAACTTCAAAATTACAAACTCTGACAGATTCCTCACACGTGCACGCACCCAGCGTGAGAGAGAGAGACAGAACATTTTAATCTAGTGGAAATTTCCAGAGATCCTCGCATGGTGATTGGGCGAGAGAAATTTAGAACGTAGTATACTTTGACCAATTAGAATTATAGGAACATGGGGAGGGAGCGTTTTTTCTTAAGAAGGGGTAACTCGGGGAGGGGGGAGGCGAGCTCTGCGGCGCTGCGCGAAGACGCGAAGAAAGAGATTGGAAAAAGACGTCAAAGTGTTAGGACGTATTGTGGTAGAAAAGAGCACCACGGGTCGCAAAGTGGACCGGTGTTCTGGGAATGGGGCTGACCGCCGAGGCGATTGCTGTGCGTAAGATTGCTTAAGGGACAGTAGCAGATCTTATCCAACCGCGGTGAACAACTGTGAGCGTTCACGAACATTAATCCGACGCAATCGCGAAGCGTTACACATTTGTGTATCGGGCCAGTCACCCACATGTGTTTGCGGCCCTCTGCTTCTGTCTGGGCCGGGCCAATATGTCACGCGAAGTATCTCGTGAATGAGCGGAGGAGACGGTCGACTCAAGACGGCGGGGCTACCGTTGACCTGCCCAGGAAACTTCGCCCCCATCAGCTGTCTCCAGACGCCCTAGAGAGGGGCCATTGACCTGCAAGCCTGCCCAGGAAACGTCGCCCCCATCAGCTGTCTCCAGACGCCCTAGAGAGGGGCCATTGACCTGCCTGCCGACCCTTCCAGCAGCCTGCGAGAGATCAACTCGCAACCACTAAATTGTGTATGCCCTAGACCCACGCGATTGGGTATATAACCAAGAGATTGCTCTTCAAGCAGACTTGTAACATTTTTTAATATTTTTTATATTTGTGTTAATGTCAGCGAGGCCGCGCATGGCCCAAATTATGTTTAATTTTAAGAATTTAACAAGTTGAGCTCAACGGGTAGGGTGATAGTAATTTCTTCACCCAGTTTCTTTCTTTTGTCATGTAACTTCCCTGGTTTTGGACCAGAAATAAACCTATCGTTAAATTCTGAATTATTTTTGCAACATCCTTCCTCCTCCACGCATTCTCAATTTATAGAACTTGAAAAGCCCAACCGATCGAGCGCTGCCGGTGACAGTATGAATAGTCAATTAATGCTAGGTTAGCTAAACTGTTCCACAAACGTGAATGCATGGAATGAACAATCATCGCTTTAAATTCACATCCACTGCATGTGAATATGATGATTAACTTTACCTCTTCTTTCTGCTAGCTCAATTTATCCGATCATCACTGACCCCCAAATAAATGAAAAAACCTGTAAACATTTCTTAATTGTTCTTTATTTGTACAATAGCTATAACAATTCTCACAACTATTATGCAGTGTAACGAATATTATATTTCCGGGAATTTTCAGTATGGATTTGCCGCTGTAGAAATAATAACAGCCAGTCAAAAGAGTGCGAGACTATAGGAAGAAGTTTGTAAGGCAGCAGCCCGCGCCGTTTGATACATAGACTGCCCAACAGATAGCGTCTCCCCAGACACCGGGCCACGTCCACATGTAACACCAAGAATCATCCTCATTTTCGCGGTACCAGGGGAACACAAAACGAATTTTTCTGTCAAAAAATAGTCGTTTTTCTACTAAAACAATATTTTGGTCTAGATTACGTAAGTAGTGTACTAAGAGAAAATCGAAGTTTCTGGAAAACCGAAAAAAATTTCAGTGAAAACCGAATAAATTTATCTGTTATTCTAATGTTAATTATATTTAGTATATTTAACAATCGCTTCACAGATCTGCTCAGCGATCAGTAATTACGAGACTATTCACATTCACGAGTTACAAATATGTTTCAACACAATAGCAATAGTATCACACGGCTGATAACATATTATGGCAGGATTGAATATGGTATTAGATTTAAGTTTCATTAGTTACATCGTGTTATACATTCATGAGTTACACTACTCTTTTTATTCCATCCTTTTTTAATGCACATTTTTATAAAAGTTACACACAAGATCGCGTGTGTTGTATATACAATTAAATACATGTTTAAAAATGTAGAAATGCATTTTACATGTAATGTGTGTAATTTGGATGAAAATATTTCATCTCTCACAAGTAGCTCTGATTTGTGAAGATAAATGTCACATGCTGCCTGCGTCCCCACGCGTTTGGATATATGGTGTTCGTAAATTATAGTTACGACGTGTAGAGATATTTCTTTTCGTTCGTGACGTGTAGTGCGATGTACGATTTTCACGGAATGGAGCGACTTTTTGGAATGAGCAGTAGCCTAATACAACCGAAGAAACAAGTTACCTACGGCTTCAGTTGTTGTTGGTTGCAGCATGTAATCAATGGCATTGCATTAAAATTGTACACTGCGAACTAGGTTTAAATTACAATCCTCACCGCATTACATGAGGTGTTCGTGAAGATATTGTCGACTTTCCTTAAGTCACGCACACAATATATACGTATTCCTAATATTTTCATATATATAATATTACTTTCAACATATTATTTAATTTAAAAAATTAATATAATGAAAATCATATTGATTTAACAGTAGATAAAAAATTGCATAACTAATAAGTAAATTGATGGCATCTTGCCAAAAAATTAAGTATTGTTTCCACAACTCTATTCATTATAGATTCACGTGGGCGACTTATTCCAAACAAAATATCTGTCTCCCACCATACATACACAGAATGTATCTCTCCAGGCAACAGAAGTAGCTTAGTGGTTAATTCGAATTAGAAGTCAGTACATTTTTAATTTTTCGAATGGAAAAAGAAGGGTCTATAATTAAGTGCGGCCTGGGACAAGTTGTCTCAGTTGCCCCCCTTCCCTCTTCTGGGTGCTCTTGTCTAAATTTTCTTTCGCACAACATCAACCTTGTGATGATAAAAACCTGTTGGTTGCGGTGAACATTTAACTCCAAACATGTTTATCTCGTTTCTGACAAGTTTTTTAGTTGTGTTCTGATGATCAAAATATTCTCAAAGAACTAAAATGCCGGACTAAAATTTATTGACGATAAATTACATTTTATGACCGTTCAAGCTTGATTAATTTTAAAATAGTATGAAGTTTCTTGGCATATGATGCATAACAATTTTTTAAAAGAGTCCTGTCCTTTTTTTTAAGAGTCATGAAAGAGTCCTGTCCTTCAATTTGAATCTTAAAAGAATTGTAATTGTTCAGATCGCAAGGACAGAATAGACTTTCACACGTACGCATGTCTGTCGTCACGATTTTCCACCACAGAGAGGTGTCTTTCACACACCTGAGAACTTACTGGTCGCAGCAGCCTGAAACCTCCGCGCCGGAACCTAGAGTCAGAGGAGCTTTAAGTCGGTCGAAACTTCATCCACGAAGTAACCTAGTCCACTGCTCGAATTGCTCCTCTCATTTGCTCAAGGACTGCCCAATTACCTCCGCAGCGAGCACGCTTTATCTAATTACTCTGGAAGGCGCGCATCAACTCAGAGCTGCGCTGCTATATAAGCTCTGAGGCGGTGGTTGTCAAGGAACGTTCAAGATTGGATAATATTTGCCACTACTTGCGTATAGAAACATTTTATCATGTATAAAATATCATTTTTAGACAACTGATTGTAAAAACGGATCTTTCAGGGCATGCGTAAGGTGCTAATAGTTCAATTTTTAACACTAGCGCTAAAAGTGAAACGATGCTCAAGTGTTCTGATATTTCTGTGAAAGCAATAAAGAAAAAAAAACGTTCTTCTGACCACATCTGATACTACTTAACTCCAGTAAAGTACCTCATATTTTTCCTCCGGTTTCGCGGTTTCGCTCCACTTGACCAATGCCGACGTCAGGCGGTGACGTCGCCAACGCGCCACGTTTATCTTGGCGGCCGCCTGAACCGACGTTTCGATTCTCCGTTTCGGGTTTGAATCGTGGGCGGGGCATATGTTCGGCTACGGTTCAATATGGTCTTGAGTTAAAATAAAATGAAAGCCAGTAAGATTGCCAAAAATAGTGTATGGCACTCGTGGTAGAAGATATATTATTTTGCTCATATTGCACCATTGGTAGCTTTTGGTAGCTATCTATTGGTTACTTTTCCTACTCGCAAAATAAAATGTCACTTTCATAAATAACTATTTCTCTCTCTCCCTCTCTCTTTCTGTCTCTCTCACTCTCTCTTTCTCGCTCTACCCCTACGGTTTTGGCACTTTTTTCTTAAACAACTGGCATAAACTTGTATGAGAAATCAGCACTTGAAACTTCTAAAATCCAAGTTCACGTGATTAAACACGGATAGGGGCGGTGGATTATTGAAGGGCGTGTGCAAGAATCTTATGTGGCATGGAAACAAACCGTGACTAAATTATATTGTCTAAGAATACCCGCCTTAACCATATAGCTTATTCGCTTAGCAAGATAATGAAGTAAAAATCAATCTGAGATGGTAGTTACGTCACTTCCTGGCAGCAAATACGGTTTCCATAATTAGTTCGTTGCGTTAGTTCAGCGGGTATACAGGTGTCTTTCGCGTAGTTCTCTGAGAGGCTCTAGAGTTCGAGCCCAAATGGTAGCAAGTTTTCGGCACTAGATACATAGTTAGATCGAATTCACCAACTGTGTGGAAAAGAATTGAAGTGGCTACTCTGATCGGAAGTGTTCCGTAATTTCTTTGATCAGTTGTTGGCCAGTGATCGAGAGGTTCTCAATATAGAGGCCACAGATCACACTTCATATTTCCTTCCTCACTCTGATCACCTCGTCTCCCCTTGTGCGCATGTTCTACACGACCACATGTATCGGAAGGCTCGTCAGGAGCTTTGAACTTGACCCGGCTAAAGCCGGGTCCACTGGTGGAGGTATCTCGAGGACGAAAACTCGCCAGCCAACCTGTCGGGCCCAGTTGTATTTCACATTGCAATGGTGGAGAAACACTGCCACCTGCCGGGAAATGCAACTCCGGGAGTAATGGTTTAAGTAAATGATGCGCCGCAGATCAATGAATACACATTCAACATGACCAGTATTCCCACATCGCCTTCATCAGTGTGTGGTGCATTTTCTCACCACAGATAATCACAGTTGTTCTTCAGCTTCTGTGTCAATGATCTCAATCTCGATCAGATGTTCCTCCAGTTTCCCTGATATAATGCCTTTTATATTGATTCTGGACATAGATGTAGTTTCAATATTGTAAAGAAGCGCTAATGTAACGCAAATTTTTTTGGATGTTAGCGATTCCGGGCTCGCCAACTACTGAGGTCATTAGTCCCGTAAGTGTAGTTTGTTATTCATCGGCAGGTGGCGCTGATCTTCCCTCGCAGGATGGCGACATCCGGTTCCGACCTGCAATCGACGTGTGGGGTTTCCCACAACCAGGTATCTCACACCATCAGGGCACCTCCCCAGCCGGGACAAGCTCTAAGCTCCCGCCAGTCTCCCGCCATGTGTGGTAGTGTAGTGCATGTTAGTGTAAGTGTGTGTGTGTGTGTGTGTGTGTGTGTGTGTGTGTGTAAGGGGTGAGCATAGGGCAAGGAAGAAGAACGTCATATCGCGCGTGGTCCGTGGCCCGTTTGGTAGGGTACTGCTCCGGCATTCGCCTGGTGCTAATTGGAGAAACCACGGAAAACTACCGATCAGAGCAGCCGGCCTTTCTAATTCTCCTCCAGACAGCGACTGAATTCGACCGAGCTGAAAAGCTACAGTCGAAAATCCTTCTGTCGTCGGGACTCGAACCTAGGACCACCCGGTCAGAGGCACTGCAATGACATCAATTAATGCCACCTCTCCCGGTATTGTTTTGTGGATCTCTTCTATTTCCAATTGTAGTGGGATTATTGTTGAGAGATGAGGGTAACTATTTTGTTAGCAATTCTATAAAATCAAGTCTGTAGTTTGTTTATCGTTTCAAATACGTTTTCTGTTACTTGCGAGCAAACATTTTAATTTTCCAAATGTTGATAACAACACTGTGTTGTAACTTTTATTAACTATTTGACTCTATGTATTAAAAGAGTTGGGAAGATACTCTAAATCTCAAATAAACGTGTGCAGATTTTTCTTCTCGTCCATACGTCACATACGTTTGTGACATTTGGAGTTGACGAAAATAAATCCAACGCAGAATGTCGTCTTCGGGCGAAACCTTTCGCCCCCTCAACCCGCGAAATCCAGTCACTAAACGACAAAGGAATTTTCTCTCTCCTGCAGAATGCCGTGTGGAGACGTAAGGTCACATTTTCCTTCCTGCCGGCTACCGCGGTGAAGCACACATTTTAACACTAGTGATACAATGTTTAATTTTTAATACATCACCTGCAATTAAAAGAGCTACACTTAAAGCAGTCTAAAAATATATTAGTCTCCTAGTATTTTGTCTAGTACAATGACTTATTCTGGGGGAAATTGTATATCTTCCGCTAGTTCTAGGTTTTTTCGAAGGAATCTTTTCCAACGAAAAATTCATCCGCTTGACACGTTGGTGGGGGGCTCCGACAAAGATTTCACTTGCACCACTATTGCCATCTGGCCTCTTTCGTGCCACGAAACTTTACGTGTCATTAAAAGGGAGTAATGCAATCTGAAAATACATTATTCTCCCAACGTTCCCTCTATTCTCTGCTCTTTTAATTGCAATGTAAACAATTACAGATTTCTGTCACGAATGTGCAAAAATTCTACCTGCACAAATATTAAAAATCGGTCTATTCCAACCACTTACACTGTCGGAAATTTAATATCCTCCTGTGCGTTCTTTTACCTTGCGAGGTTGCTGTAGTCGACCTATGAGCGTAAGCTTCCTAGGAAGATTTCCATGGTGCTATCGGCATCTCGCCCTTTCCGTATTGTGAACTTCCACATGCTCTTAATAGAGCGTAAATTAATCTGGAAAGAAATCAATCTTTCCATATTCTCTGTATTCTGACTATTTAAGTGCATTGTAAACAAATTTTAGTATTCTATTATCTCGGAAGTGCAAAGCTCTTACCTAAAAAATGTATCTATCTGTCTCTCTATCTCTCTATCTACCTGTCTGTCTGTCTGTCTGTCTGTCTCTTCTCTCTCTCTCTCTCTCTCTCTATATATATATATATATATATATATATATATATATATATATATATATATATATATATTACCAGGAGCGGTGACTCAGTGGCATCAACTGATTTCACTGCAATGCCCGGAAGGTCCTAGATTCGATTCCCGGCGGCGGCAGGATTTGCGACACAGCTTGTCAGCAAGGTCGAATTCAGTCGCTGACTGGAGAAGAATTCTACCGGCCGGCTGCTCTAATCGGTAGTTTTCCGTGGTTTCTCTGATCAATACCAGGCGAATGCCGGAGCAGTACCCTCACAAACGGGCCACGGACAGCGCGCGATCTTCCTTCCTCTTCCTGATCCTATCCTCACCCGCCACTAACATGCACTACACTACCACAGATGCCGGGAGACCGGTCGGGGACTTAGAAGTTGTCCTGGCCGGGGCCGTACCCAGCTGGTGGGAGATACCTGGCTGGGGAAACCCAGATAGTCGAAAAGTCGGCGCGGGATCTCGCCATGTAGTGGGGGAAGATCACAGCCACTCCCCGATGAAGGAACATGCACTACACTCACAGGACTAATGACATCCGTAGTTGACGCGCCCGGAATGACTAACAATCAATCAATCAATCAATCATACCTATCTACCTACGTACCTATCTGTCTATTTCAATCGCTTAAACCGTGGGAGATTTTATATCCTCCTGTGCGTTCTGCTGTGAAAGCAATCTTTCCGTCGCAAGATTTCTGCGCTCGGCCTGCGAGCGTGGGCTTCCGAGGAAGATTTCCCTGCGCTATCGACAACTGGTGGTGAAAGGCTCGCGCTGTCATCGACTGCCAGGGTAATAAACGACCTCCCGCGCGGCCGCCGGGGCTCCTTCCCACGCCCTGTCAGCCGCCCCCCGCCCCCACCGCCCGCCAGGCACTCTCGCCGCTGAAGAAGAAATCGTTACCTCCCGGCCCGCCCCCCGCGCCGCACGTTTTGTCTATGTTTGGGACCAGGAGCGGTAGCTCAGGGCATCAACTGCGGCGCCTCTCACCGGCAGGTCCTAGGTTCGAGTCCTGACGGCGGAACGATTTTCGACACTAGCGTTTCAGCTAGGTCGGATTCAGTCGCCGAATGGAGAATTCTAGCTGCTCTGATCGGTAGTTTTCCGTGGTTGCTCCGATTAACACCAGGTGATTGCCAGAGCAGTACCCTAATAGACGGGCCACGGACTTCGCGCGATCTTTCCTTCCTCTCCCTTATCCTATCCTATCCCCTTACACACACACACACACACAAACACACTAACATGCACTACACTACCACATATTCCGGTAGATCGGTCGGGAGCTTAGATCTTGTCCCTGCTGGGGCGGTGCCCCGCTGGTGGGACATACCTGATTGAAGGAAACCTCGCTAGCTGACGGTAGGTCTGCCCCGGATCTCGCCATCCAGTGGAAAATGACCGTCATCACTAATGAAAAACATGAACCACACTTACGGGACTAATGCCCTTGTTAGTTGACGCGCCGGGAATCGCTGACAATCAATCAATCCATAAAATGAAAATATTGGTGAAAGACAAAGATTTAATAAAAAATGTGCTATGTTTACAAAAACAGGAATACGACAATCATAATGTATTCCGCAATTCATCGCATGTTGTTGAGACAATCTATTCACACTGTAATCAAGAGAAATAATGATGAGCACAAGAGTTCTGGTTAGGGGAAAGCCCCGCTAGCCGGCGGTAGGTCGGCGCCGGATCTCGCGATTCAGGGGAGGAAGATCACCGCAATCTCCCGAGGAAAACACATGCACGACACTTACGGAACTAATGACCTAAGCAGTTGACGCGCCCGAAATCACTAGCAACTAACCAACCAACCATCTGAATTTGGAACGCCGCAGGCAGATAAACGAGCTTTCGCGGGGAGCGACCCAGACGAAAAGATCAGTGTTTCCTGGAAGTTGGGTATTCTTCAGTGTACAAGTAGGCATTTTCCTTTTTGCGTAGAATGAAGAACATTCAATCGTTTATGTTGAGAACTACCTCGTCTCAACATTTTACTCCTTACTGTTTCATGTGGACGTGAAATTCTGTACAGAATCACGATTCCTGGAAGTCCTATTGATTCCAAACAATTATTGAATTGATGGCAATTAATATAAATTATCAGCCTTTCTCAACAATAAAAAAATTAACATTTATTCTTACGTATTTACAACTTCTTTTGAACTCGTGGATAATTACACTCCTATGACTTCTTGGCTGTCCAATATATTATACTCGACGCGCAGCAACGCCGTGTCACTGCCCTGAAGAAGCCTGCGTCATGACAGGCGAAACGTCGGCCGCTCAGCCCAGTACGCGGCGTCACCCGGACAGCCAAGAAGTTAGTCATCGACTCGAGTCGCGGAAGCTTACGTGTACAAATTACTTTCCAATGTACTATGTATGTACATATCGTACGGTTTTGAATATAGTTTGTAAGCCTTCTCAGATGACTTCTAACTATCATTTAAACAATGCTCCAGCTTATGCTAAAAAAACTATTTGCACCTCACCAATTGCGTATGTGTGTACGCTTCAATATCTCTTAAGAGAGCGCTCTCCTACGAGATAGCCGCTTTCAACGCCCTCTGCACACCTTTTGCATGTAATGTGGTCGGGGCTGCGCCTCCCCATATGAGCAGCGCTATGACACCAAGCAAGGAATAATACATTTTGTTTATTGGTTGCCCTAACAACGTGTATTCTTTGTTTCCGACTTTGCGTAGAATACCATTATTACTGAGGCTGGATGTCGATTTTAGCATTCAAATTGAAACCAGTACTTGGTTCATCACAATATGACAAATTTTAATTATACTCTTCATAAATTACTCTTGATAAGTCTTTGATAACGTAAACACAACTGGAACATGATGTCTATTGTTTGTAAACCAACGACTGACGAAGTCGGTCGAATGTCAAAGGACAGACATGACAAAGACTTTTTTTTCTCAGCGTCTGTTACTTCGAAAATTATAATTAATTTCTTGATTTGACGATGAATATTCAAGAACAAATATGACCTGTTATAATGCGACTCAAAATTCAGTTCTTGCTTGTATGGTCGTTATACAAATTCATGTCGTCAGTATAAAACTTGCATTGGCTTATCCGAAATATGGTTAATTGTTGAAGTAGGCGATTATTACGTACATTTACCTACATTATGTGGATAAAGCTGAATTATGAACAAGAAAAAACGGATCATTTTGAACTTCATCCGGCTGTTGGCATCAATAGCTTTAGGCCGATTATTAAAGTAAGGTGATTGTATTGGTATGAGGTATCGTATCTTTTGGCGTTATCAAAAAATTATACGTCTTGTCTCCCAATCCCCTTCAACTCAAAAATGTTTAGTCAAGGGTCATTCTCCATTTTCTTGTTTTTCGTTCATTAGCCCTTAAGTAGTAATACTCATGTAAATGGGCACGGCGTATAGAGTTCGCCATTTCATTTGCTTGACGTAGAGGAACTAAAATGTAACTAAATGCTTTAAAATATTGTATTTATTACACTGAAATACTTTATTCGAACATTTTCTCACAACACAATTTTTTTTAATGACGTAAACCAAAGTGTAGGCAAAAATAGTTGATACATTTACTAGATTTCAGCCTGAGAGAAAGTCTCTTTTGCCTGATGTGCTTATTCATGAACAAAACTATTTCATCTAAAATGTCTCTGAAGGTGATAAATACAGGGAGTTAACCACTTTTGTTTAGGCGGCGGGAATAAATTTCTTCAAAATGTTTTTTTTTCGTGTTCTAGATAATTTGTTTTTCAAGGGCGTGATTTTCCACTTTTTAATTTCTTGTAGTTGCTTTTCGCGCCATGATTTTTTTTGTTTGAAAATAATTTTTAAAAAAAATTCTCCACTGGTTTCAGATAACTCGTCGCTATCACCATCACTATTGGAGCGTGATGTGCGTATGTCGTCTTCAGATTTACTGTTATGATAGGACATTTGTATATTTTCCGGTTCATTATCTGTCGTCATCGATCTGTTCTTCCAAATTTGATTCCATCCCAAACTGTATTTAGAAGAGCTCTACTAGTGATACACGTAGTTTTTATTGTAAAAATGAATAATTTTAAACTACTTACATAACTAGGCGCGCGGCCTACAGAGTATGCCAGATGCACGGGAAAAAGAAAATAGTTCGCACAAAGCTTACCCAACACACAAGAAAAATGCATTCTGACTCACAATCGCCAGATCAACAACTGACGGTAGCGTATTAGGAGTCAGAATTTCCCGTTTATCGGAATTTTAGAAAAGAAAAGCTCCGAAATCTAGTGTGACGACGCTTAAAGGTTAAAGCAAAAGTAATAATTCATTCATCCCCTAATTTAACTACAAAGTAGCTGAAATGTTTAAAATTAAGTTGTGCATTAAAAAATGAAAATAATACAAAAATAAAAGTTATTATTTTAACTGCACACTCTTTATTGAATTTACCCAATTATCTGACATGAAAGATGATTTTATACTGGAATTCCGTGATTTTAGTTTCAATGATGAACCTAGGTTATAATTTGTGCCTTCAATAAATGATTAAGAAACTTGTATGTGGTAAAGATTTGCGCGATTTCATCATCTCCACTGCCAACTAAGCTCTTGCAAAATTCAACGACAATTCAGGAAGATGCAGCCGTTAATGCTGCACGCCATTCCGCCAGATGGTGCAAATCCAGCGCCTTCCTCCTTGACAAAGTTTCTGCAGGTCGTATGAACTCTGACCGCAATTTATCCAGCCCACCTCATTTCCAACTTCTTGTGTGAGCTCATCCTCTTGGAAGTTCATCCAACCTTAATTACACCTAACAGTCCTAAGCCAACATCAACTAACTTTCGCCTGGCTAAAGATCAGCCACTCGGCTCCCATTGCACTAACGAAAGTTGACGGAGTTCTCCCGGTACGGCGAACTGTACAATTTTGATCCGGAGAATTCACGATGACTTCCGGAATGCGTATAGAAAGAGGTGACTTCGAGCCGAGCGCTGCAAGAAAGTCTCTTCGAGCTCTTTGCTCTAAGCCAGAGGTGGAGAATCTCTTTGAAAAATGTTTTTCGATTATTACATACATTTGACAATTATACATTACTGTTTTGGCGGTTTATAGCTTCAAAGCCGCCATTTTATTTAACCATCTCAAGATCCATCATATGTCGTCTTTTCATTGCCACTTATGCACCATCCCTTCATTTCATTTGTGGTCGACCTGTTTCTTGCGTCTTGCAAGAGTAAATTTATATATATTTTTGTCATTCTTTCCGAATCCATCCTTTCTAACTGATTCTACCATAACATTTTTAACTATTATTTAAACATTTTTTTATTTAATCGCCGCAGTTCTTACGTTATTAATCTCGTTCAAACTGTGTTTTCAACTAAGAAAGATTATAAAAGACAGTTATTTGGAATCAAAGACAGACATAACTTCATTCGAAGAGCAGCTTTCAATGGCTTAACCATCATTTTGAGATCTGATGCATGTGAACGATCAGATTTTAAATTTCAATTCTAAATTCAACATTTATCGACATTTTCACCAGTAGCTAGTAATTATTTACTATTAAAATAGAACCACTACTGATCATTATTTTTTTATTAAAATATTAAATTAACTATTCTATCTGAAAAACTAAGCTAATAGCTCGATTTAGAATGGGGTCCTTCACACAGAATAAATCACATCATTTACGTCTTTATTATTGCTTGCTTATACATGTTCACTCAATGCTTTTAAGAAATACTGTTTACAGAATAATACCTATTTGCTTTATCATAGATATGTTTCTATTTTTGTATTTTGCGTAATCAATTTGCAAGGTCACGTTCACTGTACGCTGCAGTAATAAAATTTTCTAACCACTTCATTCGGTTCTATAAAGTGGTCGATATGTGAGTGAATGTGCAATTCGCGATAACTGTTATATATTTATTGCACATGTTGAAGAGTTAAGCATATTGAGGGTATTGTCCTTCACCGAATAAAAGAACAGGATTAGCGTTTGTTTAACACCGGCAATATAATCTCTGCTGCTGAATAACCACGTTTCAGTTTTGTGTAATCAAATCCCAGGCGGTGGGGGCGGACTCCTGTGTATTGAAACACAATTTGCTTATTGAATCACAGAGCTTAAAATGAGAACTCAATACTCCACCTCGAAAAGGTATTAACTTATTACAGGCGAGCGCATTTAAAAGAGAATTCAACTCTTTCGGGATTGAACGCTAAACAGAATGGCTGAGAGAATATTCTTGATAATTAAGTTACGGTCGCTGTATTGTTTGACATTTACTGTTACATTTCCTCGATTTTCATTCTGACGTTTCCAATAGAAACATGGTTTGTTGAACTCATGTTACTAGTTATTATCGAACTACGAATTTCTTTATAAAGAATTCTCATGCATCTCGAATTCAGTTATCGGGAACTTAATATAGTTTGTGTGTATAGCAGCTCATATGTGGAATATTGAAAGGAGAATATAATACGATATATTTGTCCTCATTTCATATTTATCTGGAGATCGTATTTCAAATGCATTACTACAAATATTTGAATACTGTAAAATGGGTTCGTATTGTGATGAGGTATTGTCTACAGTTTAATTGATATACAATAGTTTGAAATTAACGGTACCTAACATAAACATGCCTTTTTCGTAAGCTATGCTTCTTTTCAGAAAAAAAATTCATGAATAGTTAAGTGAGTGGAATGCAGATATAATAAAGTGCCAGATGAATAAAATTGGACACTTTGTTAAGCCACCTTTTTAGTACTGCAAATGACATCCGCTTGCCCCTCTTTATTGTATTTTTAAACAGCAATTTGTTTCATGTAAAGGTAGCATCTTTGAGTTCATAAGAAGCACAGAGATAGTTATGTAATTCGTCCATAATAAACAATGTTGAGATTTAAATTTCACTGCACTTACCGGGGGCCCAAATACCGAAAAAAGTTTTTCCTTCAACACTTCTACTTATCTGTTGGTGAGAAACACAAGCTAGCACATAATACGTAAGACTTTCCTAAATTAATATTTCCCTGTGGATTCGTCTCGGTAAATATCTGCAAATTTCAAATTAGTCTTTTAATTTTGGGGACACATTTCATGAAAACCAAAGCAATTTCCAAACTATTCACAAATAATGTCAAAAATACTAATTTTTTGTGTTACTTATTTTCTAAACGAGAGGAGTGTATGCTCTTAAAAATGGCGCAGGTCCGGTTAACATTACAGAATTTTTGAAAATTATAAATTCTTCAAACATTTGGAACGCTATCCTGCAACAATTATTAAACATTATTAACCGTAGACATGTTCTCAATGAAATTATTCTTGAAAATTCAATACTTAAATAATATCATGGAAAGGTTTTCAAGTTGTGTTCAATTTTGAGGTGTTTCAATTCAATCGAAGGAGTTACAAAATACATGAACATTAAAAATGTTCAGCGAGAGTTCTCGCACCCACATTCCAGGGTCCTGGCATCTCCTCCCGGCTGTTAGAACTCAGGCTAGAATTTCATCGCGACAAGTCGTAGCCCGCCCACCTCAAATATCCGAGTGAAATTATGAGCAACGTTTTAAGTTTTATTTACTTATTTATTTATTTATTATACGTCAAAAAACAGTTAAAAACTGCGTATGACGTGCTATGAGGAAAAGTGAATTGTGTGCACATTTTCAAAATTCTGTGATCCTTACACTAAGTCATATACAACTTAAATTTTGAAAAAAAAGCTCCCATGTAATAAAATCTATTTCCAAGGATAAAAAGGCAATAAATTTTGGCTCTTATCCATGTTGTTCTTCGGAATAATACTTCCTGCCGCGACAACAACGATAATTTGAATAATAGTATTTCCCACTGAATTCTAGAAGACGTGCACAGAAAATGAAGTTATATTTATGTCCAGAAGTTCCGAATTGAATACGGTGGTCGCGTCTGGCCATTGCACTCCGTCTCGTATTACGCGAGATGCAGGGTTTTAACATTAACACAACGCATGCAATGCATGTGCAACGAAATTATGTTATAGGTATATGTTCCTTGCATTCCACCTCATAAGCTGGTTCAAGGATTGAAACGATGACTTCGTTTTGGGGATTTGCCTCGTTACGAGGCAAAAACCGTTCGTATTAGTACGAACCACAAAGGCATTCCGTTGCCTCCGCGGCGTCCGAATGTCTGCCTCTTGGGAACTGCCAATGAAAGTTATCTGGCGTGGACCCATTGCGCTCATATCTGCGTCCCCTCGCACTCATCACAAGGCACCTTGAATCATATTTGTGTGTTCTCCCATGTGACAGGCTAACGTGCTTTGTGTGTGCTGGTATAATATTCTTCAATCGCCGATGCCTGCTCTACAAGGTTCTTGTGTTTCGAAAGCAATGGTGCGTTGGACGTGGTCTATTCACAACTGAAATTCTTTAATGTGCCACATTGTATTTGTGTTCTCTTTCCCCGGTAGTGCATTGTGTGAAATTCTTTGATCAATTGCATTTTCAATGTTTTCATTTCTTCTTTTGTAGCCATTCGTTGTATGTGGTTCATTTTTGTTGGCATCGTATCCCGATTGATCTCTACATGAAGTTGGGACGTCTCCATCAGAAACTTACGTGAAGTTTCAGGATATGTGCATGCTCGATTTATAAATATTCAGTCCACTCAAAACCCATCTTTGCATGCTCCTGAACAATATTTCTTATCTTCAAAATCGTCAAATTATCTTTATGGAGTCAATGATTGCACTACGGTAAATACATTTAAATAATAATATCAACATAACGGCAATACTGCACCTGTAACGCTAATAAACTATTTTTCTCTTTTATATAATAGTATAATGAACAATTAATGAATCATACGATGTATGAAAAATTCTTTCATAGATCTCCTTTGTGGATTTTCGTTAAAAAAGAACTGAATTGGTTCCACTTGGAATTCAATTTTTTTAATGTTAAACTGTCAGTCGGTACATTTATATTCGAACTGCTAAATACAAATGCCATTTTTGTGTATTTGTATGATTTTCCAAAAAATAAACAAATATTTTTTTATGAAATACCCCTTACATCGTTAATACTTAGTAGCGCCCATTTATAGTACTCTTTATTGCATTTGGAAATAAAAGTGCTTCAAATTATTTTTAAAGAAGTTTCTCGAAAACTCAAAAGATTTCTGCAAAAAAAGGTCAAAATTGTGCAACTCTAGAAAAGCTCAAAATACGTTTTCTCAAAACATTTTTCTACAAAAATTTGCATATAATGTTTGCAAACAGATTTTACTCTTCTAAATATTCTTAAAGTCATATTTTAATTCTACGCTTAGACGACCGAGATATTGAGGAAAAAAGAAAAAAAATGTGCTTTGGACAGCAGTAGATGACAGCTGGGAAGAGAAGTCAAAACCTGAAAGCTAACCCAGACTAAAGAGAAAAGAAAACTAACTAGTATGAGAAACTCTGTGCCATTCTGAAACTCCACTTCTTCCCCCAACGATCGTCTTCTGGAGGGGCGACACAGAACAGCGTGGAGCGCTTCATTTGCATCCAGGCTTGCTGAAAAACCACAGCACAGAGAACGAACGGATTTCGGCGGTGAACGATTTCATGTTGCAACTGTAAAGGCTCGCGCCACCCGCTCCTATCCTCGCTCTGACCTGCTTTCCCCCACCCCTATTTTCAGATGGGGAGAGTACACGGTTCCAGTCTCGATGGTAAGTGGTTTTCGGCATCAGTTATAAAGCAGGTTTGTGTTTATCCGTTGTCTGTAGTTCATTCTCCAATGATTACCAGCTGAATACGTGATGTACAATAAGAAATAGGCTCCAGAACGCGTGAATTTTTTTTGCTCAACTTTGTTGCCTCCCCACCCTTACACACAAACACACATACACACGCCTACCTGTATTACACTTTTTTTCCTGTCGTGAGACCAGTCGTGAGCTTGGAGTTTAACCTGACTTGGACAAAGCTCAAATGAGCGAGATACTTGGAAAGGGAAAACTCAAGTCATCATGTAGGTCAGCGTTGAATCTCACGATTTAGCGGGGGAGGAACACCGCCACTTCCCGGCTATATAATGCACAGACTAATGACCAGTGTAGTGGCGCGCCCGGATACACGAAATAGTAACTCATTCACTGTCTCACCCTTGCTCTTCTACATTCCAGCCCATTCTTTCCGAATCTCTGCCTTCCCATGTCCTCTTCTCCGTGGCTTCCACCCAACCTCCCTCCGCGCCTCCTTTCCACCCTCGCCTCCCCCCCCTCATTCTCCGTGAGCTTCCACCCAACTCTCCCTCCGCGCTTATCACAGCGCGCGTCCTGATGGCTCCTGCTTGATTGCGTGGCAGCTAATTCCGCGATCCTTACGTCCTCACCCGCCCACGCACCAGATTGGCATGGCACCGTTCCAGCCTCCTCCTCCGCCCCGCGCTGCATTCGAACACTCTCCGACCACTCTCACCTCCTCCCTGCCACCTCTCACCCTCCTCGCCACTCCCACCATCCTCCCCCCGCTCTCCACCCTCACCCTCCTCCTGCCCCACCCTCCCCTTCCTTGCACCTCCTCCATCTGCACTCCTCCTCTTCCCTCGCCTGCCAACCTCTCCCCGCCACCCTTCTCCCATCCACCACCTCCCCCGCCACCTTTCCCTCATCCCTTACGCATAATGACCTCTCCTGCCACTCTGACCCTCCTCCCTGCCACACACACTCTCATCTCCGCCACTCCCTTCCTCCTCCACGCCACACACCACCTCCTACCTGCCACTTCCACCCCATACCCACTCCTAGCTCTCCTTTCATCCCATCTTCCCTGCCACCTCACCCTCCTCCCTCCACCTCCCCTCTCGCCATCCCGCTCTCCCGCCGACCGCTTCACCACCACCTCACCCTCCTCCCCCCGCTCCCACCTTCCTGCTATCTCTCCTCGCCCGTCTTGTCCTCTCCGCTCCCCTCTGCCCTCGTCCCGCCCCTCTCCACCACCATTCTCCCGCATCTACCTCCCATCACCCCTCCCGCCGTTAGCGCTGCCGCTCGCCGCTCGCTTTGCATCTCTGCCGCTCGCCTGCTGCCCGCTCGCCCGCTCGCCCATCGCCCGCTCCCCGCTCGCCCGCTCGCCCGCTCGCCCGCTCGCCCGCTCGCCGCTCGCCCGCTCGCCCGCTCGCCCGCTCGCCCGCTCGCCCGCTCGCCCGCTCGCCCGCTCGCCGCTCGCCCGCTCGCCGCTCGCCCGCTCGCCGCTCGCCCGCTCGCCCGCTCGCCCGCTCGCCCGCTCGCCCGCTCGCCCGCTCGCCCGCTCGCCCGCTCGCCCGCTCGCCCGCTCCCGCTCGCCCGCTCGCCCGCTCGCCCGCTCGCCCGCTCGCCCGCTCGCCCGCTCGCCCGCTCGCCCGCTCGCCCGCTCGCCCGCTCGCCCGCTCGCCCGCTCGCCCGCTCGCCCGCTCGCCCGCTCGCCCGCTCGCCGCTCGCCCGCTCGCCCGCTCGCCCGCTCGCCCGCTCGCCCGCTCGCCCGCTCGCCCGCTCGCCCGCTCGCCCGCTCGCCCGCTCGCCCGCTCGCCCGCTCGCCCGCCTCGCCCGCTCGCCCGCTCGCCCGCTCGCCCGCTCGCCCGCTCGCCCGCTCGCCCGCTCGCCCGCTCGCCCGCTCGCCCGCTCGCCCGCTCGCCCGCTCGCCCGCTCGCCCGCTCGCCCGCTCGCCCGCTCGCCCGCTCGCCGCTCGCCCGCTCGCCCGCTCGCCCGCTCGCCCGCTCCGCCCGCTCGCCCGCTCGCCCGCTCGCCCGCTCGCCCGCTCGCCGGTCGCCCGCTCGCCCGCTCGCCTCGCCCGCTCGCCCGCTCGCCCGCTCGCCCGCTCGCCCGCTCGCCCGCTCGCCCGCTCGCCCGCTCGCCCGCTCGCCCGCTCGCCCGCTCGCCCGCTCGCCCGCTCGCCCGCTCGCCCGCTCGCCCGCTCGCCCGCTCGCCCGCTCGCCCGCTCGCCCGCTCGCCCGCTCGCCCGCTCGCCCGCTCGCCCGCTCGCCCGCTCGCCCGCTCGCCCGCTCGCCCGCTCGCCCGCTCGCCCGCTCGCCCGCTCGCCCGCTCGCCCGCTCGCCGCTCGCCTCGCCCGCTCGCCCGCTCGCGCTCGCCCGCTCGCCCGCTCGCCCGCTCGCCCGCTCGCCCGCTCGCCCGCTCGCCCGCTCGCCCGCTCGCCCGCTCGCCCGCTCCGCCCCCGCTCGCCCGCTCGCCCGCTCGCCCGCTCGCCCGCTCGCCCGCTCGCCCGCTCGCCCGCTCGCCCGCTCGCCCGCTCGCCCGCTCGCCCGCTCGCCTCGCCCGCTCGCGCTCGCCCGCTCGCCCGCTCGCCCGCTCGCCCGCTCGCCCGCTCGCCCGCTCGCCCGCTCGCCCGCTCGCCCGCTCGCCGCTCGCCGCTCGCCCGCTCGCGCTCGCGCTCGCCCGCTCGCCCGCTCGCCCGCTCGCCCGCTCGCCCGCTCGCCCGCTCGCCCGCTCGCCCGCTCGCCCGCTCCCGCTCGCCGCTCGCCCGCTCGCCCGCTCGCCCGCTCGCCCGCTCGCCCGCTCGCCCGCTCGCCCGCTCGCCCGCTCGCCCGCTCGCCCGCTCGCCCGCTCGCCCGCTCGCCCGCTCGCCCGCTCGCCCGCTCGCCCGCTCGCCCGCTCGCCCGCTCGCCCGCTCGCCGCTCGCTCGCCGCTCGCCCGCTCGCCCGCTCGCCCGCTCGCCCGCTCGCCCGCTCGCCCGCTCGCCCGCTCGCCCGCTCGCCCGCTCGCCCGCTCCGCCCGCTCGCCCGCTCGCCCGCTCGCCCGCTCGCCCGCTCGCCCGCTCGCCCGCTCGCCCGCTCGCCCGCTCGCCCGCTCGCCCGCTCGCCCGCTCGCCCGCTCGCCCGCTCGCCCGCTCGCCCGCTCGCCCGCTCGCCCGCTCGCCCGCTCGCCTCGCCCGCTCGCCCGCTCGCCCGCTCGCCCGCTCGCCCGCTCGCCCGCTCGCCCGCTCGCCCGCTCGCCCGCTCGCCCGCTCCGCCCGCTCGCCCGCTCGCCCGCTCGCCCGCTCCCGCCCGCTCGCCCGCTCGCCCGCTCGCCCGCTCGCCCGCTCGCCCGCTCCGCCCGCTCGCCCGCTCGCCCGCTCGCCCGCTCGCCCGCTCGCCCGCTCGCCCGCTCGCCCGCTCGCCCGCTCGCCCGCTCCCGCTCGCCCGCTCGCCCGCTCGCCCGCTCGCCCGCTCGCCCGCTCGCCCGCTCGCCCGCTCGCCCGCTCGCCCGCTCGCCCGCTCGCCCGCTCGCCCGCCCATCGCCCTGTCTGTGGTGCCGGGAGAGGTGGCTCAGGGCATCGACAGAGGTCACCGGTGCCTCTGACCGGGAAATTAGAGTCCGGACGTGCCAGGACACTGGCTAGAAAGCTACGTCGGATTCAGACGCTGTCTTGACGATTATTCTACCGGTCGTCTACTCTGATCGGTAGTTTTCTCTAGACACCAGGCGAGTGCCTGAGCAGAGCCCTACCAAACGGTCACGAACCGCGCGCGACCTTTCCTTCCTCTTCCTTGTCCTATCTTTCCCCCTTACTTATAAACACGTACACTTACAAGCACTACACTAACACGCATGCCAGGACACCGGCCGGGAGCTTGGGTCTTATCCCGGCTGGGCCAGTTGCCCGCTGCAGGGAGTCACCTGGTGGGAGAAAACCTCACTAACCGAAGGTAGGTCGGTGCCGGATCTCGCCATCTACCGGGAGACGTCTGCCACCACCTCCCGAGGAAAGCACATTCGCTACAATTACGGGAATAATGACTTTAGCAGTTGACACGCCAGGAATCATTGAACAATCAATCTGCTCATGCCTACAGGGACTGTGGTCGAGTGGTCCAAGGGTTTGAGTCCCACAATGGCTAGATAGCTCATCAAATCGTCTGGAGGAAAATTCTAGCGGCGGGCTACTCTGATAGGTATTATCCTGAGGTTTCTCCAATCAACACGAGGCGAATGCCGGTGCAGTATCCTAACAATCGGGCTACGGACCGCGCGATCTTTTCTTCATCTTACCTGACGTATACGTTCCTCTTACACTGTCAGAAATTACATTAAATTTAATGAAGATATAATGAACGACTCTACATGCATTTTCTCCTACATTGTACATTAAATGGAGATTAATGTAAATGTGCATTAAATTTAATTTACGTGCATGAAAATTACTTTCATGTATTACATTTACATTAAAAGTAAATGCAGACATTTCTGAGAGTATATTTAAACACACATGCGTGGAAACGAGTATGTGGGGTCAGTGTTAAGTTTCTGGGACGTGGAATCAACCAGCTGGCTTGCCGATCAAAACAATTGGTAGGATGTTTGGGGAGGAAGATGAAGAAAAAACGGGTTTTCTGAGACTGTAGACGGTAATGACAACTGAGACTTGGTGAAGCAAAACGGAGGGTGCGTAAAGGGGCGATCAGAGATAGTATTTTTTGTGACTTTTTAAGTGTGGTTCGAGAGTAGAATTGAAGACGAAGCCATTGTATAATGAGTCCATCAATAAAACGAAAAGTGAATTACAATCTAGTTGTATGAAGTCGAAGTATTGTGAGAAAGAACTTTTGGTGTAAATTTTAGAGACGGCCATTTCAAAATTACAAATGAAGTCATACATGGCTTTATGAAAAGAGGTTTAATTCTTATCATTTATTTTAAAACAATTGAAACAATTAGACAAAATATCATATCAAATAATATAATTGTCTCAGTAAAGATGTTTTAAATCTATGTTTTTGAAAATTTTAAAATATTAACAGGACGTTAATATTTACAGAATGTAAAGTGTTAAGCAATGTTATAATTATTAATGTCATTAGGTTAATATAGGCAAAGAATGGACGCGTTTGAAATTTGTAATCCGAGGCGGTATCCAAGACTGTAACCAACCAAGTCCATTTTCTGTGATATCGACCGTTTCTAAATACTTTTCGTAGCACCATCTTCTTACAAAACGTATATAAATCAAAAGTAATATTTTTTGTTGAGGGAGACAGACGTACTCATCTGGCACTTTTAACTACATTCTTCGTAACGGGCAGTGGACTATAAAAATGTTTCCTTTTCTCTTTGTCTTCATCATCTCTCTTTACGGATTAGGCTTATTGCCTGTTCCAGCCTCTTTCCATCTCATTCTTGGCCTTCCAATGTTTCTCTTTCCACTCGGCTTGTATTTCAGGGCATGCACTGGAAGTCTGTCTTGCGGCATATTTCCAATATGTGTCACCCATTGCTATCTGTACTTCTTAATTTTTTCATGTACTGTTTCTTTCCGCCCTAGTTCTTCTCTTAATTTTTCCCTTTTTATTTGATTTCTTAATGTATAGCCCTTTAAGTGTACTCATCGGTTAACATTATCTCAAAAATCGCATTTCTGCTGATTCAATCATCCTAAAACCTTCTTGTTTTTGAATCCAAGTTTCACATCCATACAGTAAAACTGGGAGGGCCATAATATCATAAAAATTTAATTGGATTTCTTTTCGGGCTTTCTTTTTATACGTTCTACTTATTGTTCCACAAACTGCTTGAAATTTATGAATCTTGCTGGTGACTTCCCTCTCTCTTCCATAAGTAATTTCACACCCTAGGTAGCTAAAATGCGTTACATGTTCTAAAACCATATTTTTAAGCACAATCTTTGTCCTTACAGATTCTTTGCCTTTAAAAGACATTATTTCGGTTTTATTAACTGATACTATCAGATTGTACTCCATAAAAATTTGCTCGAGTGGGTAAATAGATCTTAGAAAATCATCTTCGTTTTCTTGCAGGATCACCTGGTCGTCAACATAAAACAGGGTATTTACAAATGTATTTTTGCTCAGGTAAATTCCTGAAGGTACCACGTTCTTCCACCTTTTAATTATATATCCCAGATATATATTAAAGTGTTGGAGAAAGACTGTCGTCCTGCCTTACTCCTTTATTTATAATCCTCTTCCCGGAAATAAATCCATTGTATTTTACTGCGATATTAGTATTGTCATTCATACTTTTCAATAATTGCACTAGATGACTTGGGTACCCTTCTTCCTTCATAATGCTCCATAATTTACATCGGTTGACATTATCAAAAGCCTTCTCAATATTCACAAAGGCTAAGTGTGTTTGTTTATTAAATTCCACTAGTTTCTCAATTATTTGTGCTAATGTAAATATGTCATCTATTGTTGAGTGTCCTTTTTTAAACCCCTGTTCTTACTGAGGTAGAGTGCAGTCTGTAATTGAGCGATTCTGTTATTCACAATTTTTGCATATACTTTGGAACACGAGTTAAGTAGACAAATACCGCTATAGTTGTGATATTTACTTTGATCTCCTTTTTTAAAACATGGAGTAGTTAACGAATCTAACCATTCATCAGGTAATGTACATCTTTGCCAGCATTCATTCATTAGGTGGAGCAGTCGAAATTTCAGTAACATACCTCCATATTTCATTAATTCTACATTACCTCATCAGTTTCTCTTTGTGTATGTATTAAATCAATATTTTCAATAATTATTTTATTCTTCGTGCAGTGTTACGAAACATTGTTTTTATTTCGAAGCGTGAAGTCTTCATATTTTATGCATATAAAGTCCCATAAAACGACTTAAGCGATGAACTATTGGCGCATCTCCAAATGGAGGTTTGTCTACGTCGTCGTATGGCGGCGAAAGCAACTCAGGGGCAGCGATTTAGAGGAAGTAGGTGAAGTGGCACTGCACCAATTATTTATAAAAGAAATATATTTCAATTTTTTATCACGTACTAAAATTTGGTTGGTTTGTATAGAAATGTAAGTGTATTTTTGAATCGCACGCGCGCCGATCTTTTGCGCAGTTAAAACTCTCAACGTCGCCACATGAGTGCGCCACTGGCCACGCCGGTCGTTGAAGTGAAGTAGACCGCCTTTTAATGAGTCTCACCCTCAAGGGTGCGGCTTGCCTTAGAGGTTGCTAAGAGAACCATGACGTCATCCGCCATAACGGCGTCGACTCCACCCCACTGCTGTCGTGCTGAGGCCAAAGAAAGACGGTCCTCCTTCAGATATAAAATTTGTTCGTATCGAGCTTCTTTAACATTTTCCAACATGAATCTGTGTAAGATATAGTGTGCATTTTATTATGAATGCCATTTTCACGTCGGAAATCCTAAGAGAAAAAAGTCTTACGTTGTAGGCGCCATTCTGTACTCTCTAAATATCGGGTACAAAAGTTCAGCAAAAATAACAGTTGCAACCAGTTATAGTTTAAGAAATCCCCTTGGTTTCCCTCTCCTTGGTGGCCCTCTCCAATTCTACGGAAATTTATGTGTTGGCCATGTTTGATTTTTAGCAATAAAAATATCATTTGGAATACAAATTAATTCGCTCCGTTGGATGCAACTCGATGGTTGTATAAACATTCCAATTCGCCAGAACGTCTAAAATCATATAAAATGAATTAATCAAGTGCATTTTAGCATGCATCAATGACTCTGTACAAACAAACTTGTAATCGCGTGATTATTTGTCTTCAGGTCGATGAAATGACAAATCCATGAGATACTCGGTGTCTCGGTATATCTTTGAGGAATATTGTAATTCAGAAGATATTAATCTGCATTTTTAAGGGAACACATGAATGAAGAGCAGCCAACGGTCTTGAATGCCTAAAGAATCGATTTGGTGCACAATAAATCAGCGATTTCAATGATGTGCATGATAAGCATGTGTATATTTCCGTCCTTGCTCAAAGCCACGACCCCCCCCCCGCATTCACCGGCTTAGATGACTCAAGGCGTCAATTAATTTCATTGCTCTGCATACAACCGGGAAGTCCCGACTGTACCAGGTTTTCGGACATTGGCTACGTCACTAGGTCGAATCCAACTGCTGAGTCGTAGGCTTCCGCGGCCGGAGTCGTTGAATTCTTGGCTGTCCGGGATTAGCCGCGTCATGGTTGATGGAGCTGACGTTTCGGCCATGACGCGGCTAATCCCGGAGAGCCAAGAATTCAACGAATACAACTGCTGTCAGGAGGAGAATTCTAGCTGTCGGACCCACTGACCAGACGTTTTCTAGTTTTTCCGATCAACACCACGCGAATGTTGGAACAATACCTTAACAAACAGGTCACGGACCGCGTGCATTCCGTGACCTCTCCTCACCACCTTACACACTCACAGTTACAAGCCCTACACTACCTCACACACTGGGAGACCAGACGGGAGCTTAGAGCATGTCCTGGCTGGGACGGTGTCCCGCTGGTGGGAGATATCTTGAGGGGCAGAAACTCTTTGAGCCGACGCATAGGTTGGTGTTGGATCTCACCATCCAGCAGAGGAATATCTCCGCCACCTCCCGCAATAAAAACATACACTGAAAGTACGGAAGTAATTACCTTAGCAGCCTCTGCCCCCGGAATCAGTAATGAATCACCAGGAGCGGTGGCTCAGTGCATCAACTGGTGTCACTGCAGCGCCTCTGACCGGGAGGTCCTAGGTTCGGGAGGACGGCGGCAGGATTTTCGACACTAGCTTTTCAGCTAGGTCGAATTCAGTCGCTGTGTGCAGAGGAATTCTAGCGGCCGGCTGCTCTGATCGGTAGTTTTCCGTGGTTTCTCCGATCAACACCAGGCGAATGCTGGAGCAGTACCCTACCAAACGGGCCATGGACCGCGCGCGATCTTTCCTTCCCCTTCCTTGTCCTATCCTCTCCCGTTACACACACATTTACACTAACATGCACTACACTACCACATATTCCAGGAGACCGGTCGGGAGCTTAGAGCTTGTCCCGGCAGAGGCGGTGCCCCGCTGGTGGGATAGTCCTGGTTAGGGAGAAACACTACTTGCCGACGGATCTCCCCAACCAGCGGGGGAAGATCACCGCCATCTCCCGAGTGAAAAAATGCACTACACTTATGGGACTAGTGAACTAAAATGTTGATGCACCCGGAATCACTGACAACCAACTCACCAATGAACCCATGAACACCGTCGTGCGCTGTCAATGGCGCCGTCTGTGGCGGTGTGCCGGCGACGGTGCGCTCTGCCGGGCGCCGGGCAGCTAGCGCAGTGGCATGAAGAGCGACGCCGGAACCCAATTCGCGCGCATTAAAGCATTTGCAGCCGCTGCCGGCGCCCTGCCGCCGCCAAATTGCGTAATTCACGCTCTCGCACGGGTACGCATATGCGTGATCGAAGGGATGCGATTCGTTTTTCTCCGGAAGCTACTCTAGACAGACGGTTACAGTGCCATCACATACAAAATCAGTTTATAATCACAGTACCACAATCCTCATAAATTGAATTGTATGGACTGTTTAGGGAATGTGAAGTAAAAGATCATCGGCCTAGCTTATATAATATGACAAATACCCAGCTAAAAAACAAACGAATCAAAGGAAAATATAATATTTACATTCTCAAATTTCACATTTGTTAAGCCTATTATGTCTTTAATTTCGTTGATCTCCGTTGAATATGCAGTCTGCCTTTTTAAGAGCTATTGGCACATAAGTGGTCAAATTAATTCAAATTAGGCGCCATAATTTGAATACAATCATTTATATCCACTCTCTGGGCTGACGTAATAGCAAAGGGTATAGATTTCAAACGTCCCGCGCTCCAGATAGTTTATTTTCCCCTAAAAAAACATTGTTTATCTTGCAGATAGAAATAATATAATTCCTGGCATAAAGTACTTTGAACTGCTTCTAAAGATGACAATGAGAGCGCGCCACGGAGCAGGCCCAAAGACAATCAACTCTCTCTATTTAAGAGGCGACGAAGTCACATTGTTTGAAAATCATAGAAGCCGAACAGTTTCGTTGCGACTCGCCTCGCTCGTGTAAAAAGCTGGTAATGCACGACTGTGAATCGAGCGCACTGAAAATGAATTTAGTGATGTGAGGTTCATGTTACGACTCGATATTGGTATAATTCGTAAAGTAGCATTGTTGGCGCGTAAACATAGTTCACACGCACGACTTCTGAGAGAAAACCAGAAGGAAACAGGTTTCCTTTTTGATCAGGCACATAACAATGACAATTTCTTCAATAATTAATTATTTTTACGCCGAGGATAGCTAACAGCCTGGATATTTGTGGTTCATACATGTGGTTCTACACGTGATATCATACATGATACATGTGGTTCTCTCCTCATGACAAGACTGCTAAGAAAGACGATAAGCAGTTTTGTTTGGCACAATGTCTTCAGAAAAGCTCTCTCAATACTTCGCAGCATCAACAAGAGCAATCTACCATTAATTTGCTGCCTCCTTACGTGGTTCTAACAATCACGATATTAAGAGTTCTACCGCTATGAAGATATCTAGTAGAAAAACAAATACCAAAAAGAATTACAAAAAAGAATTGTATGAATAACAACCAAATCCCACCTACGTGATACTTGTAAGTCTCTCTTTATTAATCTAGGAATTTTACCATTACCTTGTCTGTTGATTTACAAATCAGTGGTTTTTGTCAAAAATGACTTGCTTAAGGGCGGGAATATATTTTCAGAAAACGCTGATGTCGATAACTATAACACTCGACATAATAATCTCATTCAACAGATGGCAGTACAAACAGCTCATTACAAAAAAAATCACATACATGTACATTATTTTACAACACTTTTCCTCATGACATTAACCGATAAAATCGATTGAAAAGTTTAAATCCCAAGTGAAATCGTTTCTGCTGCATAACTGTTTCTATACAGTTAGAGACTATGCTAAGCATCAAAAGGAAAGTAACATTAATTTTAGCAGTGATATTTAATGTTTTATTTACCATTTGAACTGTATAATTCTAAACAAACTGTCACAAGTCTTGCACTCCTTGTTTTGCTTCTGGTCATAATTGTAACATTATATGTGCACGTCTTCTGGAATTCGGTGGAAGGTATAGTTATTCGAATTATATTTTTCCATGTTTTCGCGGCAGGAAGTATTCATTGACAAAGGACATGATGGGGGATAAGAGCCCAAATTTATTGCTGATTTACCCTTGAAATTAGATTTTATTGTATTGGAGCGAATACATTTGTTAACAATTCTTGCAAAAAATGCTAATTTTATTTCTGTATTCAAAATTCAAGTAGTATATGACTTAGGGTAGAGATCACAGAATTTTGAAAACGTGCCCAGAATTCACTTCTCCCCATGATACATCACACACAGTTTTAAACTGTTTTTGATGTTAAATAAATAAATACAACTAGAGCGATTAAATTTGAGGATTTAGCTAAGATGCGATAGCTCTGTAGGTTCCAAGTTTGTTTGCATACCAGAAATCTATGACACGAGTGTTACATTCCCTTCTGAGAATGCTCTAAAAATACATAACTTTGATTGAGTGTACCCGGGTGGAGCAGTTCTGTTCTACAGCCGTTGCGTCAACGAAACAGTTGACTGAAAAAAATCAAAATTAAATATGTACTTCTTTACATTCTTAAATGTACCAAAAAGTCATAATGTGCCATCATGTTGAACTACTAGTTTTTAATCTTTCTAATAGATTTCCCGCATAATTAGACATTTTATGAGATTTATTACATGATGATTATACACAGCGTATTATTTAAGATTTGTTTCATCATTTTGAAAATAACTTTAATGAACTGAAGTATCTTTCATTTCTCTCACGCTCACTTCCGTATTTACAGTGAAATCTGGGATATTCCTAATTTTTCTGTCATTATGATCAAATTGTAATTCGTTTAAAAAACAAATTCTAATAGCCTATTTTTATTTTTCATTTTGTTCAAATGCTAATCAATTGTCTCAAAAAGTTAGTTCTAATTTCTAGTAACGTGGAATATTAACTACACGATTACATAATTCTTGGTACTACATTATTAAATTGCCTTCGCATAAATCACGTGTACACAACAAACACAACAGCAGTAAGTTACAGTTTATAGAAGCAATGAAGTTCTTACGACGCATATCTCTCAATATTCCGAGAACAGTTCTATGTCATCTGATATCTAAGGACCCCTCTAATGGAAAACGTAACTTCAACATATAACAAGCACTATTAATTTTAGCCACATCAAAAATGATCGTGTTCTCCAGCCAAGTTAATGCGACACAGCACCAATAAAACCTGCCCACGCTATCACCTACGTGCAAGAGGTAACAGACTCCCATACTCGTGTTTCGAGTAAACAAGTCGATAATTATCACCGCTAGAGATAAATTTACCGAAATATTGCGTATACTAAAATAAAACTGCTAATGGTAATGAGTTACCATCTCGCAATTATTCCGATTTCCTTGTGTTAATTAAAACTAAAAGTATGCCATTACCTGGGAAGCAAAAACAATAAAACGTGCGAACATCACCGCATTACGGAGACGGCGCGGCGTCGCGGTGCCATTCGGAACTAAACGGCGGCTGGCAGAGCAATGTGCCCGAACGGCGTGAAAAGCACGATTTCATATTGTCAGCAATCTTTACCTACACTTTTTGATTAATTGATTGATTGATCGGTGATCCGGGAGGCGTCAACGGCTAAGGTTCTGTAAGTGTAGTGCATGTTTTATTGCGGAAGGAGACAGTGATCTTCCCACGTTGGATGGCGAGATCCAAGGTCTTGCGGGGTTTCCCCTAACAAGGTATCTCTAACCAGCTGGGCACCGTCTCAGCCGGGCAAACTCTACATAAGCTCCCGACTGGTCTTTCGGCATGTGTGGTAGTGTAGTGCATGTAAAAGTAAATGTGTGAAAGTAAGGGGTGAGAATAGATCAAGGAAGAGAAAGGAAAGATCGCGCGCTATCCATGGTTCGTTTGTCATGGTCCTGCTCCAGGATTCGCCTGGTAGTGATCGGAAAAACCACGGGAAACTACTGGCCAGAGCAACCGGCCGCTAGAATTCTCCCACAGAGTGACTAAGCTATGTAGCAAGTATCAAAAATCTTGGCACCGTCAAGACTCGAACCGTACAATCTCCCTGTCAAAGGCACTGCAGTGACATCAATTGAGGCCCTGAACCATCTAAGCAATTTCTTCTTTGCATGAAAAATTAACGTCTTTTGCACATATTTAAATACTGGATTTAAATGACATTTATTTTCGCAAGCTGCGGTGGCAAGCAATAGTTTAACGCACTCGAAATTTGATTAGCGGTTGATGTTATAAACTTATATGAATGGATTCCATTGAAAGTGTTTCTTTAGACACAATAAAAATCCTGTAATCGAAGAATGTGGAGATTGAATGAACATTATTACCCTTGAGTCACTCTCACGTTGAAATGAGGTCGTTGAGTTTTCCGGTCAGCAAAATGTGATGGTAACCATAATTCGCATTACTTTGCACAATCGCGCAAACAATCTGATGATTCGCGCAATAGATTTATTGTATTTATTAATAATATTTCATTTGAAATCTGTTTCTTTCAAAGAAAAGGCAAACTGGTTATCGGATTTGTGGTGGCATGTAAACTGTATTTATAGACCACACTTGAATTTATAGAATTTATAGAACACACTTGAATTTAAATAAATCTCAATAAATCAAAGTAATCAGTTTCGTAAAACTTGACTTCCGTCATCCAACAGGATAAGCACGTTCCTGTTGGCGCATGTCTTTGCCCAATTGGGCCCAGTGCGCTTTCGGAAACGAGATGACGGTGGCGCCGTGGGCGGCGCGACGGCGAAAAGACACCGGCGATGTTCATTAAGGTGGTTTTAATTATAAACTATAAAACCTGTTATTCCCAGGTTGACGAGACCTCGTAAAGGCAGCGGCAGCGGCGGCGGTGGGGCGGGGCGGAGGCGGAGAGGCCGACAGCCCCGCGGGCGGGGGCGGAAGGGGGAGCAGAAACGGAAAGCGCCGCTCTCAGAGGCGTGAGCGAGGTGGGACGGAGACGGCAGCGAGACAATTGGACGAGAAATGGGGGCGGCGGCGGAGGTGAGGGGAGCCTGAGGGAAGGGCTGAAGCATGGGCTCAACGGTGGCGTGTGCGGAGGTAGGAATGACGAGACCCGAGGCTCGAGCTGAGGTGAATGTGCGTGAAGAAGCGGTGGCCAGCCAGAGGCTGGATTTGGGGGCGACGCGTGGTTAGAGGCATGGGGGGGGAAGGGGGGAGGGGGGGGGAAGGGGGAGGGGCGGGAGGGGTGACGTTCGGCCAACCCCCCCCCCCGGCGGCGCGCCCCGCCACGCACAACGCGCTCCCGGCGCGGCGCCCTCCGCCCACTCCCCTCCTACTGCGCATGCGCACTGGCAGGCTGCCTCTAATCACGAACGTAACGCATCCCTGTGGCCCGCAAAGGATTATTTGCGGGAGTTCGATATTGAAAACGGGCGGAAATTACGAGAAAAATGAATGTTTTCGTTTTCAAAATTTTCAATTTTAGTGAATAGTTTGTTGTTGTTTTTTTTTCATACGGAAGGCGTAAGGCTTAATCGTCAAAAAAATGAAGTAAAATAAATTTAAAAAAAATTGAAAACGTTTTTGTCAAAAATACAACATGGGATTAATAACTACAACTGTGACTGGACCAATTGCGAAGGGAGCTATCTGAGTAGATAAATATACAATTTTCATTCATCAAATATTAAAGAGAAATTTTCATCTAGTGAACTAGTACACCTGTTCAGAATAAAAACACGGTGTTTCTGACGCGTCCGTAACACAAAATTATATTTGTAGATGTACAAATTGACTAGTTCTGTTATATCTAGATCTCATATTTGACGGACTTACCAATAACATCATCAGATGCAGTTGATATTAATGTAGCTCAAACATGAGTTGGAAACCTATTTATACAAAATCAAATGTGAGTGCAGAACATTCTAAAATGTCAATATATCTAATAGTATATAATCCCAATTACTACATGTCAATGCCTACATTACTTTATATTGTACTATTAATTGTATTATTGTTAAATTTTCTGTACTATTGAAGTTGGTACAGTTGTGTTGCGGTTTTATATATTTTATTCTATATATTTATTTCTCGGAAAATGGTGAAAGACATTTGACTATAGAAGTGGAGAAAATCTCATAACCAAGTTAATATTCACAATTGCTCAATGGATCAAAAGATGGATAGATAACCTGTAAATTCATTTCATCGAAGACTGTAAAACCATGTAATTCAACTTGTATTTTGTATCTTGGTTTGCTGACTTATATCATCCGTTATCTCCAAATGTTCCAAATGTTGTTGTTTTTTTCATATGAAAAAAGCAAATATTTATTGCTATCAAATTGTGCCAAAAACGCCCGTCTCTACCATTAGGATGATAAACATTATGCAGCTCACGAAGATTGTATTTGTACCCCACACGTCGGGTAGACTGTTAACATTTTTTTGACGTCGCATAAATATAAAATATTCATAAAACAAAGTAGATTTTTGTTCTGGATGCTTTTTGAAAACGAAATAGTACCTAATAACACTAATGTTTTCTGTGCTATATATTGGAAAAATTATGAGATTGAAGTTCTCCAATAATTGAATATTCACCTATGATATAGAGGGTCTTGTGTGAAAGATTGACAGAAAAATTATTATTTACTTGTTTAACCAGATTTGGAGATATTGCTCTTCACGGGCGGACGAACAGATTAAAGAGTCAAGTCTTCCCTCGCACGGCCTTCCAAAATGTGTTTCTCTGTCAAAATCATGACATCGTATCGATTTATTACACGAAAAAATAACTAGCTCTACGTTCACGGGAAAGCAACTAATGTGATTAATTAAAACATGTATTCTCTTTTTAATCACAATTTTTCCAGTGAAAACTCACAACTAAATATATTCCACGCGTAAAAATGCGTACCGCATAAAAATGAATTAATGCGTAAACTAAAATCCGAAAGTAACCTCAGGCACATATATCGAAATAGGTTGGACGGGGAGTATTTTCACCAACAGCGCGTATGTAGTCAGTTGTTTTCTTTACCGAAAAAATCAAACAAACTACATGAAAGTGTTCATTCATCAGAAGAACCGTCTGAAAGCTTTCAGAAGGAAGTTACAAATGTTCAAACTAATATTCAAGCATGAGCGTGAAAAATCTGAAAAAAAAAGAGTAGTTGTGAGGTAATTTGTGGTTGAAACGTATGCAATTTATTTTTTAAAAAATTTTCCAAAATATATCTATTTTTTTAAAAATTTCCTTCCAATAATAAAACAAAGAGCACTTAAAAGAATGGTCTCTTTTTCGTAGAACTGAATTTTCGAAAATTGCAAATTTAGAAATAATGAGAGGAAGTACGTTATATTGTAGCACCGTTAGTCAAGGGTCTTGGTGATTAAACTAAAACAACATTGATTCTGGCCAGTGTAAAATTTACAATGTATCTTACATCAAAAATCAGAAACAATTCATATTAACTCACTTCCTACAAGTAAATGCTACTAAAGAATTTCTACTTTAACATGCGTATTCCAGAACCTTTCCAATAATACATATAGAAGTCGTAGGCTTCCGCGGCCAGAGTCATGTAAATGATCTTGGCTGTCCAGGTGACGCCGCGTCGAAGGCTGTGGTGCCGACGTTTCGACCATCTTATCGTGGTCTTCCTCAGGGCTGCTGTTGATAAGATGGTCGAAACGTCGGCAACACAGCCTTCGACGCGGCGTCACCTGGACAGCCAAGATCATTTACAATAATACATATACTTCTTTGTGAAAAACATTATCGTCTGTACAGGGCGGGATCTGACACAACCTTAGAACTGAGATGCTCAATCTACATACTACTGACGATGGAGGAGGGGACATGCGAGTAGTGGAATTTATTCATTCAAGCAATTATAGTGCAATGTCTCACACCGACTATTATTCAACTCTAATACAAGAATTGACGATAATGAGGATCAGGCAAAACATATATATTAAATTAGAAAGCGACAACATATGCTGCAGTTTTAAATAATATTTTTAAAACCATAAAGTACGAGACGTGAGAACAGAGAACGTTCTCTAATAGCACATGATATGTCACGGTCATGGCAAAATCTGAAAAAAGCGCTAATAGTATTTGTTTATTCGTGCAAGACACTTGTAGAATGTTTATCTTTCTATAATAATGTAAAATTTTCTACATTTTGCAATGGGTGTTTATAAAACTTTTGTACTTTATTTCTTGATAATTTTTCTACACTCACTTTGCATTTCAACGATACAAATATACTATTGGTCTCACACAAACGTTATGCTAACATAAACTAGTTTAAAATATGAACCATTACAAGTCCCATAAGAAAGGAAGAAAATTACAAATCACGTAACCGTTATTCCAAGATTTCTGAAAATAGTGTAAATGTTGTTCATAAACCAGAAAAAGTGTTGAATATTAAATTATTAGATATTTTGCATACATCGTGATATGATATTTGTGTGTATCGCAAAAGCAAGTGTATTAATTCTAAAGTAACTGTACAAGGCTTTATTGGATTCCTAAGTGATTGATGGAATAAAAGCTCTATATTGAAATGTAAACCTGCGTCTTATTGGAATGTTATCCTCAATTGGTATGAATACTGCAGATAAGAAGTAGGAAAAAGGATAGTTAATTTGTCGTAACAGAAAGGACTTCGGGGCCTCAGAGCAAAAGGCCGCAAGCAGAGGCCGAGCGGAGTGGCAGCGCCGGGACATCGACCAGCGATGTTTAACACGGGCGGCGCCAGCGCTGGCGGCCTGCACCCGTGCGGGATGAAGTGCTTCGCTGTTTCTCGCAGGCAGGCTTCCGGGCGAATGTGCCGGCGCTGCCCGCCGCCGCACCTCCCCCGCTTCCGCCTTCCGGTCACCACCTCCACTTTGCTCTCCTCCCACGCCATCACCACTGCCGACTCTACCTAAGCCGTCTCTGAACCAATTCGCCTCCGCCTCACCCTCCTCCATCTCCGCCTTCATCGCTCCTTCCCTCGCCGCAGCTGCCATCTCCACTCTACCCTCTGCCTTCATCGCTCCTTCCCTCGCCGCAGCTGCCATCTCCACTCTACCCTCTGCCTTCATCGCTCCTTCCCTCACCGCAGCTGCCTTCTCCACTCTACCCTCTGCCCTCACCTCCCCTTCCGGCCGCTCCACATTGCTCTCCCCCCACGCCATCACCACTGCCGACTCTGCCAACCCTCCACCGCCATCACACCCACTGCCGCCCCTCATCTTTTGCCTCCACCTCAGCCTCAATTCTCTTCCTGCCTCGCTACTTTTGCCGCCTCATCCTCCTATTGCCCCACCTCCGCGGCCAACTCTGTCGTTTCCCCCTCTACATCCGCTCTCTCCTCCTCCATCTCCTACATTTGTCCTCCTTTCCGCTCCCCCCGCCTCCGCTTCCTCGGCCGCCACCCGCCACCGCCACCGCCGCCTCCGCCTCCTCTTTGTTTCTCACCCCCTCCGCCTTTGTCCGGCAGAGCCACTTTCGCAAAAAGACTGTTCCTGCTCGGCGTGCCAGGCTGCGAATGGACGGTAAAGCTAATGCTAGTAAGACCTTCCCGCCAGGCAAAGGAGTGGCGACATTTTTATTGAAAGGGATGTGCCGAAAACACACTTTCAAATGCATTTAGCTCAAACTACAGATACCTGCATGTGACGAGCAACTACTACTCAAATATCTGTATTACTAACATGCAATATGAGCAGAAATTGGGAAAAAACCGTGCCTCTCCGGGCTTTTGTGAGAAATCTATGGTTTTCTTGCCAAGGAACACGGAAAAAGTACAAGAACATCTACGTATAATAACAAAACATTTAAATATCTTTATTCAGTTTTCAGTGGAATGAGAAATTGAAAGGAAACTGTGGTAAATGGTTTCCTTGGATTCCCAGAAACTCGGGAGAAGCATGTTTACAAAGCAAGTGCATGCTACTTTTTGTAAAAAAAAACAAAACATTATGTTTTTACACAGAAGCATTTTTGACAAAAAAATCCTGATCAGCTCTGTATTGAGCTGCAAAAATGCTGCTCAATTACACAGTAATAATAATAATAATAATAATAATAATAATAATAATGATGATGATAAGAATAATGATGCCTTTATAAATGAACCATAAGCTTAATTTTTGCAAAATCGTGTCCATCTCTGTTTTGGGCTTCAAAAAAGAGTCTCCATAAAACCACACATTTTTTTAAAATGATGTTGAACGCATATCGGTCAACACTGCATGCATGCTTCAGTTGTTTATCAAAAATATCTCTGAAGCAATGTCCTGAATATCTTGCATATCCGCCACCGCATTTGTGACGACGGGTGGGAGAGTTTTCTCAGAGTTTTCGTGGGTGGCATGGCCACTGTAGCAAATGAGACCCTTGTCTAACTTAATGCAACGCAACGCAATGAAATGAAAAGGGCTTCCCAACATCCCAACTACCACCTGCTTTTGATCTGCTGAGAAAGCAGTGAACAAGTCTCATCATAATGCTAACAGGCTTAGGATTATATGGGTTGCTATTAGTAAAGTTAGGATTTACTGTGAGGGTAGGTAAAAACTATACTATAAATCATAAGCTTCAAAGCGATACACTTCTCAAAACAAAGGCTCAGTATGTCACATTGGTTGAGAAATTTTTAATATTCAGCTGTAATAACATTTCTTCTTTATTACGATTTCTACCTGAATTTTTAAGTGACTGATACTGATTGAATATTTCGTGTTTCCGGGCAACTGCTAATGTCGTTAGTCCTGCAAGTGCGATGATCTTGCTCAGATGAAATCCGGCGCCGCCCTAACGTGAGCTTGTGTGGGTTTCCCCAACCAGGTATCTCCCCCCAACGGGGCACCACCCCAACTTTAGCTCCCGACCGGTCTCCCGGCATGTGTTCTAGTGCAATGCGTGTAACAGCATGTGCGCCGGGTCGCGAACCCTGGAACCTCCCGGCCAGATACACAGCACTGACATTAGTTGATGTTCACACTCGTTGATTGACACTGCTATTCTTATTATGGTCGATCATCTGCAATTTCTGTCGGCTCGTTTAGAAGAAAGATTTTCTAAATTGAAACAAATTGATGATCATCTTCGATTCTGCAATCATTGTTATTGGATTTGTGTGATATTTCAAATGTGCAATACCAAGATGAAGTTGCAGAAATTCAAAACAATGAGTCAATTGAAACTTCGTTTAATGAAAAGGGAGCGATGAGATGGGTTTGTGAGGAAACAGGGATCACAAATTCAAATTGAAGCAAATGTGCATGAAAACAAATGTTGCCATTTCCATCTTCATATTTACCTCAACGTGGATTAATTGCTTTAAACGATTTGCTGCTAAAATGAGAAATCGGCTGGATAGTACACAAGAGAGAGACATGGAAGCCCAGTCTGAAACCGGATATAAAATATTTGCAGCAAGCATCAAACTCACGGATATCATTAAATGTAAATAAATAATTACCAATAAGTGAAATAATACAAAAAGTTGTTTCTTTGAAACTGTGCCGTACTTAAATATAAATTCATTAAATGTTTTGAGAATTCACTTACTGTGTTTTCGAAAGAAAAAAGTTATTGTCGCTTCTAGAGAGGCAAGCTGATGGGGGAGCAGTGGATTGTGGGTGGTAGATTTGCTTGCCGCACTACTTACGTCGACAACTCAGGATTGAAGTTAACGTGCGAAGGACCATCACCTTTTCTGTGATAAGGCGAAGTGAGCGCGTTTGCATAATCTAAAAATGATTCTGATATGCTAATGGGACTATCATGGAGGGAGATTTAAAGATTATGAAACTTGTTTAAACAAATTAGAATTAGAATTAAATGAATTGTTACATTGACCAAAATAGTGCATTCATTTGCAAGTAACGAAGGCAATTGTACTTGATGATTAAGAATGCTTAATAGTTAACAGCAAAAAAAGTTACTAATTGCTTCTGTGTTTATGAACAGCTAAATGCTTGATTGATTTAGTCAACTTAACAATTACACCGTAACCGTTGCAAAGTGACATCAGTTAGTGTGTCGCAGTAGGAAACACACGGGATATTCGCAGGGCACAGGGTCAGCACTCAGATCACCAACAAAATGATGTGAATAGTGCCTCCAGCAGCAGGCAGACACGAAGATTTCTCGTACATCAGCGGAGGTCCGATAGAAAAAGGTCCATTAGAACGATGGAAATAAATATCACTTTTGGAAAGTAAAATGTTTTTACACCCGCATATCAAAGTGATCATGTCAAAAATAACACGAATTTGCCGAAAGCAGACATATGTGTGTCCTCATCAAGGGCAACGGGCAAAGGGCCAACTTCATCAAGAGCAAGGGGCCGACTGACACGTAGGGGCGGAGAGAATTGGTGGTTGACAGAGCTCTGAGCCAATCGGAGATCTGGAGTTCGGGACTGGAATCTTTACTTTATGGAAGGGTGTGAGAGTAATTACTTAATTTAGAAATTTTGAAAAGAATGTTGAAGTTAAAATCTTATCGAATAAATAAGTCATGATGTTCTCGTAAATGTGTACGCTCCGCGGATTCTGAGAAGCGACGTAGCCAGATCGCACTATGCCACTAGCATAGACGCTTAAATGTGTAAATATACAAATTAAATAAATTATTCGTACAGGCCTGAAATGCACTATGTGACAAGTGCGTGCATTGCAGTATAAACTTGCAATCACAGCTTCTTTCTATAACCATTCATTTGAAATTTACCAGTAACACCTCAATTTTTTATGTTACATGCCCCGCGGGTCATAAGAAGTCTTAGGTAGGGCATTGGATAAAAATGTTGCAAAAGATCTCTCTAGATTGAATACAATCATTTCCCTGTCTGATAGTTCATTGCGATAGATCAACAACGGGGCAGCGAGTGGTTCCTTCGCCTAGTAATTTATATATTGCATCAACCGGGTTAAATTCACAGGCGTCTCGCTAGATTACGCTGCACCGCATAATTCGCCAGCGAAGCCGCTCGCTCAGTAAGCGCCCCGGGGCCTCGCCTGCCCCGTCGCCGTGCGCGGGTGGGCGGAGTGCGGGGTGCGTGGCCGCCAAAGACCCTACTGCGCGCGCTGCGGGGCAGCTGCGCATGTGAGCGAGCTTCTGCGCGCGCCCCCTCCCGTCCACCTCCCCCCTCGCCCACCGCCCGCGCCCGCGCTCACGCCCTGCGCTTTCGCCTAGCGCTACCCGCCCCGTCCTCCCGCCACGCGCTCCCCGCCAAGCGCTCCCCGCCACGCGCTCCCCGCCACGCGCTCCCCGCCCGCCCCCTCCCGCCCCTCCCCCCGCCCCCGCCCGCGCCCGCGCTCCCCGCCCGCGCTCCCGCCCGCGCTCCCCGCTCCGCGCTCCCCGCTCCGCACTCCCCGCTCCGAGCTCCCCGCTCCGCACTCCCCGCTCCGCGCTCCCCGCCACGCGCTCCCCGCCCCGCGCTTCCCACCACGCTCCCCGCTCCGCGCTCCCCGCCACGCCGCCCGGCGTCAAAGGCCAAAGGCCCGGCCGCGCAGCCGGGCAGCGTCTTTCTTTGCAGGCGGCGCAGCGGCAGAAAATCGCGCAGCTCACGCGCGCCGCCTGCCACAGTGAGGCCCTACGCCCTGCCCCAACGCGCGCTCATGGGGACCTCCCCGCCCCGCCCAACACATGCTTCCACCCCTCCTCGCCCAACCCAACATCCGTCCCCGCCCACCACCTCACCCCTTCTGCTATGCGCTTTCGATCACCGCCATCTTGCATTCTAATCGCATGATAGATCCCCCTCCCGTCCCTCCCGTGTGGAGATCTGCCGTTTCGTCCTCCTGTGCCTCTGGCAATGTACCACTGTGTCGCGCGTCGCTTGTCCCCTTCGTATACGCCTTGACTTGTCTCTTACCACTTGGCCTGCATTCCACCCGTGTTCAATCAGGTTCTCTCAGCCCGAGGCCGTCGCGCCCACCGCCTCTCTCCATTCGCTCCTCCCTGCCCGCCCGCCGCTCAGCCACGCTTCGCCTCATCGCCCACTTCACCTCTTCTGCCCTTTAACTCGCCTCGCGCCGCTCCGCTCCCTCCGGGGCTTATCCACGCCCCACCCCGCCCTGCCTCGCTCCCACCACTGTGCTACTCATAGTCCGAATCAACTATCCGCGACCCACCTCTCCCCTGACCTCGCTGCGTCTTCTGCTCTGCCCTGCCCCACTGAGCGTCGCATCGTTCAGCCCCAATCTGTTTCGTTTCCGGCGGTTCCGTTTGGCCTGGGTTCTATCCCTATTCACTCTGTTCTTCACCCAACGTCATGTCGACCACCACTCTTTTCTAGCTGCTTTGCCTCGCTCTCTTACGGCCATGCCTTGTCCACCTCTGCAACGCACCCTCCGTCACCCACGACTGTTCTCCTCCGCTCCTCTCTGCTGCAATCCACTCTGCTCGACGCCGGCCGCCACGCAACTCCGTTTGATCTAGCCGCTCCATTCCATGTTCCGCACCGCCTAGCCTCACCTCACCTCTCTTCACCTCATCACTCTCTCTTCGACGTCACGTAACTTCATTTTTCCTTCGCTTGCACTCCCCCTCATCGCATCACTTCTCACTTCACCTCACCTCTCTCGACATCACTTCACTTCACTCTTCACGTCGAATCACCTCATCTCACTTTACCTCACCTCGCGTCACTGAACCTTATCTATCTTTACGTTACTTCATCCACCACCTCCTAGAGTTATAAAGCCTGCTCACTAGTACGTGACGTCACTAAGATGGCGGCGTAGGTAGGCATGAAGCATGGGTGGCCTGGGCGCAGGCATGTTGTTTTCAGTTGAATTCGTCTGGTGTTGTTCGTGTGTTCGGTGCAATTCATACTTGTATTATACTACCGGTTTGATATGCCGTTTAGATGTTTAGTTCCGAGGTGTCGAGGAAACTGCGATGAAGCCTCGAAAGTACATGTTTTTGGTTTTCCAAAAGATCCTGCTTTGCGGAAGAAATGGACGACTGTTATTCGCAGAGAAGATTTTGTTCCTTCCAAATCCTCGAAGGTAAGGCTGAGGTTCATTTGCACATGTAGAACCTACATTTATTATATATTCAAAGCATACATCGTATGTAAGTTGCTAAGGGTTTTGACATTATTTAGTAATATTCCTAATGTTCTATCGCGAAACCAAGTTGTTTGCCACTAGATCTTTCAATTCTTCCTTGTAATATGATGCTGAACTTGCAACTATTTTCTGTATACTGTTAAGTGAATAGTGATAGTAAAAACTTAAACTATCAGTTAAATAATCTTAGAATAGCAACACTTATAGCAATTGTAAGTAATGCTAAAAAATTCATAACCTCACAAACAAATAAGTTACTAAAACAAAACAATAATTTATGTCAAAGGAATTACCTTAGGGAAGTACGAAAGCAAAAGTCTCAGTGGTGCATGAATTAATTTCAAATTAATTTTTTTTGTTCCTTGGTAAAATTGGTGTGAAAGTGAAACTTAAATTCTATGTACATATTTGATATTATAGACTAACCATTGTACATCTTTTTAGTTTACCTCTCATGAAATCTTAATAATAATAATAATAATAATAATAATAATAATAATATACATATTAAAATATATTATTTTTTCTTCTTTCAGGTATGCCACCTTCATTTCCATCAAAATGACATTATTTGGGAGAAGGTGTATAATGAAAAAGGAGAGAAACTGTCATCGAGACTGAATATACCGAAGTTAAGTAATGCTGTACCATCTGTGTTCCCTAACTGTCCAGCTCACCTTACCAAGGAATGTTCCAGACGGGAAGGCCCTTATGAAAAGCGAGAAAGACTGGAAATGGAAATTACAGAGAAAACTACATACATTCCAATAAATTCAGTGATCTATTACAAATAGATGTGTATTATATTGTAAATAAATAGGTGTTGTGTATTATATTGTAAATAATCAGGTTTCATGTATTGTATTGTAAAGAAATATGTTTAATAAAAACCATGTGCTCAGAACAAAGATTTTAATCATGCATTGATATACTATTGTATTAAAAAAGGGAAGAAAATTTAGTTTCCTGGAATATGCACTGAAGAAAACGTAAGATGAGAATGGGTGACTGCTCCCAATGACTCCTTGTAATAAGAAATGCTTCAAAATTCACCAATGAAAGAAATGTTTGCTGCCCCACTATCTTAAAATATCTGAGAGAGAATTAGTTCATGATGCTTGTGTTAATGTCATTCAGTTAATGATTGAGTCACATTTACGCTGGAAAGCTGTATTTTTGTGTTAAGTTTTGTCAAAAGAAAATTATAGATCATCAAACAAATTGCAGAAGATTGAATATTTTCCAGTAAATTCATCAGTTGTATTCTCAATAAATAGGTTATAATATACTGTATTAAAAACCAATGTTTATTAAAAAGTGTACTTAAAAGAACTTTTATCATGAATTGATAATGTTTAGTACAAAAGTGAAAACGGGTTTCCTGGTGTGGAAAATGCTGTGGAAAAGGTAAGCGAGGAATGACCGACGCTCTCCATGACTACCTACGGTGACGTCATGAAACAGTGAGCAGGCTTTATAACTCTAGGAGGCGGTGCTTCATCTCATCTCACTGAACATCACCGTACTGTAGCTTACTTTGCCTTACTGAGCCTCACCTCGTTCCCCTCACCTCATCACTTCTCACCTCACTCTCCTAGAGTGACCTCACTTCACCCTTACATACTCGACATCACTTTATCTCACTCGACCTCCTTCTACCCGCCCTGTCCCGGTCCGATCCGTTTACTCGCTCCTCTGTCCTTTTTGCTCTTTTCACTGGGTTTGAACCACTTTGAACCGCAGGTCCTCTCCGCCACTCCCACAGTACTCAGCCCCGCCCACAAACCCTCGTCTCTCCCTTGCGCCCCTGCCCCTCACGTGTCCGTCCCTGACCTCTTATTTGCATCGCTTGCCCCGTCCAGGAAGTCCGGCCCGTCCCAGCGACTTCCGGAGACTACGCTCCGTGAGCTTCGCGTGTGGACGCGAGGCCTATGGGATTTGCATCGCTTGCCCCGTCCAGGAAGTCCGGCCCGTCCCAGCGACTTCCGGAGACTACGCTCCGTGAGCTTCGCTGTGGAGCGAGGCCTATGGGATTTGCATCGCTTGCCCCGTCCAGGAAGTCCGGCCCGTCCCAGCGACTTCCGGAGACTACGCTCCGTGAGCTTCGCATGTGGACGCGAGGCCTATGGGATTTGCATCGCTTGCCCCGTCCAGGAAGTCCGGCCCGTCCAGCGACTCCGGAGACTACGCTCCGTGAGCTTCGCATGTGGACGCGAGGCCTATGGGATTTGCATCGCTTGCCCCGTCCAGGAAGTCCGGCCCGTCCCAGCGACTTCCGGAGACTACGCTCCGTGAGCTTCGCGTGTGGACGCGAGGCCTATGGGATTCTTTTGCTGAGACGTTCAAAGAGAATTCGTGACCGAAGGGAAACAGAAGACGGAAGAGGTACAGTTAAGCTGCCGCCCGTCGTCTGTTGTAGTTCACCCCTCTCTGTTCATGTCGTTTCGCTCGTCCCACACGTCTTGTCCCAACCTGATTGTCCCATCTCGCTCACTTTAGTCGCTTTGTTTCAACCTACTCAATCCGCCGTGTCACACCTTTACTTCTCTAGACGACATCCGGCGTGATTCCCTTCCTTTCAGAATTTTTCTTGACGCGTCCTTCTCCGTCCTTTTGAGGGACAAACTTACTATTTCAGGTCTTTCTCTTATAGAGTTTTCTGTTCCTCGCTTTCCATATACTCTTCTCAGTGTATTATTTAAGTGTTTTTCTTCTTTCCCTCCTCGAACAACTTCGAACAGGTTTTGTTCTCAGTTCTAACTTCTTGTTTTTAAAAAACCTTTCTTTAGTTTCTTCATTTCCTATACTTTTAATTCCAATTTATTTTCTACTTTTGTGTTTACCTTGTCGACTTACACTACCAGGTGTTGGAATACTTTTTATTAAACTATTGTTATCTATTCTAATGAACTTCTCAAAGAAAAACATGATAATGAAGAGTAACAGGAGAATTATTGAGTTTGATTCTACTTTGTCTTACGCAACATTGAATTCATTCGGAGTACACCGCACCACAAAAATACAGTAATCGATATGGTGAGTATGAGAAAATTTGATATATTTTGTTGAAAATGTGGCATAAGGCCATCGAAAGAAAATTCTTCCATTACCAATAAAATTTATTGATAAATCAACGTTGATGCACGTTTACTTTAGATACTCTGTTTATCTCTTGGTCTTGTTTTAATGAGTGATACATATATATGTGTTATTGACGGATACGAAATGGACTGTTCAAGCTAAATGCTTCATGTCAAACGACATCCTCGCAACATATGGTATCGTGGGTGGATATTTGGGATTCTTTTGAAAGATTATGCCAAGACTTTAAAAGTGCTTTTGGGGACTTAAGATGACGGCAAAAGAAGGTAGAGTTAAACTGGCTCATAAATAAATTTATTGGGAGGGCACCAAACTCAATGAAAGTGAGAGTTTGGAAGAAACCAGAGAGCATTAGTGATTTTCCTGGCGATTTAATTTTGAAATACTTTGAAGTTGCTTGTGTTGGAAGGTCTTGCTGTAGATCAGAAGACGTACGGAGAAGTCTGAAGGTTAAGGTTGAACTGATGGGAGGTTTATAAAATAAGGGTATGGAAGATTTACGGATAAAAATAAGATCAGATGCTTTTACAAAACTTTCTGACGCATTCATGAGGCAAATTTTCGTTAAGTAAAAATAGCTTTTCCTGTGAATACCTTACATTTTCATAACTTGCAACTGCAACAGTACATTCCTTTTAAGGGTTAATTTGCAAGTTCAATGCAATTTACTATCTGAGGATAACTTATTATCAAAGTTGCTGTACGCAACATGCATGCTGAACCGGATTAATTTGATTTTCCGTTCTAAGACCAACTTCTTAAAAACAAATGTCTTGTAAAAAATTGTTGATAAGATCTGATGTAGCAATTTACAAAACACCGGAAGAAAAAAATACCCGAAAATTGAAAGACAGTATACACAGAGATAAAAGAAAGACTGAGAAAAAGTAGTTACGAGTCCCACAACAGTCCCAAGAATGTTTTCCCAATAATTTGAAGATGATGATACAGATGATCTGAATTCTTCTCTACGGCCTTCCTCTCCACTACAGCTCAAAATGTAGCACATTGAACCGACTGTTTCTTTCAGTCTCTCCGCCTACTAGGCACTCGGCAATGGTGAACATAACAAGACATGGCGAAAGACAGAAATTCATTTCTTGACTATTGGAAACAAATCTTCGAAAAAACGAAAAACCAACAACAACAAAAACCGTTTTTGTAGCCCTGCGGGAGGGACGGAAAGGATGAAGGTGGAGTGTGGAATTGGGATGTGGAATATCAAATGCCCTTTATGATCCTCCGTATCCCATTTCTGTCCACAAGGCCCTTTTTGTCTTCCCTGCCCCTTTCAACGCCTCACATCCGCTGGTCGTTCGACGTGAATGCATGGGGAGCGATACACAACAAAATCACAGACAAGTTGGAAGGGGAAGAACAGTGGAAGGAATGTGTCTGAAATCCGTCTCAAGAGCAAATGCGAGGTGTAGAAGGTCCCGTGCATCCGACCACCTCTACTTTCCGCGAAAACACATGTACTATACTTACGTAACTGTTGACCTAATAATTGAAGCGCTCGGAATCGGTAATCAATCAGTCAACCAACCAACACTGATAAAGATCACTATCCCCCTTTTGATCCTTCACTTCTCATTCCTCCATATTCCCTGCCCCTTTGAGCGCGTCCCCTCCGCGGGCCCTGGGCGTGAGTGGGCGGGGCTGTGCGGGGCGAGTGGGACGAGTCAGGCGGGGCGGGGAGAGCGGGGATGGGCAAGCGGAACGGGGCGGGGCAGGGCGGGCTGTGCAGGACGGAGCATGTGCAGGGCGGGGCAGTGCAGGGCGGGCTGTGCAGGGCGGGCTGTGCAGGGCAGGACTTTGCAGGGCGGGGCTGTGCAGGGCAGGGCTTTGTATGGCCGGGCTGTGCAGGGCAGGACTTTGCAGGGCGGGGCTGTGCATGGCGGGGCAGTGCAGAGCAGGTCTTTGCATGGCCGGGCTGTGCAGGGCAGGCGTGCAGGGCGGGGCTGTGCAGGGCGGGGCAGTGCAGGGCAGGGCTGTGCAGGGCGGGGCTGTGCAGGGCAGGACTTTGCAGGGCGGGGCTGTGCAGGGCAGGGCTTTGTATGGCCGGGCTGTGCAGGGCAGGACTTTGCAGGGCGGGCTGTGCATGGCGGGCAGTGCAGGGCAGGGCTTTGGATGGCCGGGCTGTGCAAGGCACGGCTTTGTAGGGCGGGGCTGTGCAGGGCGGAGCATGTGCAGGGCGAGGCAGTGCAGGGCAGGGCTGTGCAGGGCAGGGCTTTGTAGGGCGGGGCTGTGCAGGGCGGAGCATGTGCAGGGCGGGGCAGTGCAGGGCGGTGACTGAGCAGGTCGGGGCAGTGCAGGGCGGTGCAGTGCAGTGCAGGGCGGGGAATGGTGGGGGAAAGTGTAGGGCAGCGGGCGCTCTCGCGCGCGCTGTGCATATTTAACTGCGCCCACAGCAGCCACCGCCAGTCAATATTGAATTATCGGAACCGATTCGGAGCGCGTGCAACCTGCCCTGCGCTACGTGCACCGCCGCACCGCACCGCGCCACGCTACGCCACGCCGCGCCACACCACGCCACGCCGCTTGCCGTTTGCCAAAGCACGTTGACACGCGGTGCGCTTGCTTTATTGCCTACCGCACTCCACTAAAGTGGCAATTCGAGATTTAATACTTGAATTGTAAGATTATTCCCTCCTAGCGTGCCTGTAGGTGTCTCAAAAATAAATATTAAAATTTTGGGTCAGGAATTGTCAGGGGTGTAAATATGGGTCAGGAATTATCGATTTCTGCCTGGAAACAAGTGGGAAATTTCTAATACCGGAGTCATATTGTGATATTTACCCCTGATTGTTAGACAATATTCATGCACAGATGTTCGCCGGTCACGTTTTCATGCAGTAAAAGAGACTTCACCTGCCTGCCGGAAGCATGCTCATACGGGGTTTGTTGAGAAACATGTTCCGCATTTGCAACTGCAACTTTTCTATGTGTGCTTTTAACTGATAACAATAAAATACCCTCTGTCAATACAAACTATCGTTATTTAATGTTATTCCAGAGCGGAGAGGTTCAATCGTGCAATTCAATCGCGTAGAATATCAAGAATTTAGTTTAATTTTTACATACAGGTGTAGATTCTTTGAGTCCTTTGCTTTCAAAATTTTAGTTTTTAAGACTTGAAACGTTTGATTTAGGAGTTATTTAACGATAGAGATTAAAAAATTTGGCCGATTTTTGGGGGTTGCATTTGACTTGAATCTGTAAATGATTTTTTTAAACAAATCTTTAATATTTTTGCAGTCAAAGTGCAATACGTCACGTTTTCGTGAAATTATTTTTCTTGAGAAATATAATTTATATAGATTGGTTGCGTGTGAAAGCCGCAAAAACGATGTATACTATAATAATGTAGGAGACGATGTATACGAAATAATGTAGGAGACGATGTGTATAATGTAATAGTTTTCGACCACTTTGGTGCCCTCGAAGTTTGTAACATTTATTCTGAAAGACTATTTATATGCTTGATTTAGAATTACCTCCAAACCTTTGAAAGTAACGGTAGCGGTAGCTCAGTGCATCAACTGATGTCACTGCAGCGCCTCAAACCGGGAGGTCCTTGGTTCGAGTCCTGACGGCGGCAGGACTTTCGACACTAGCTTTGCAGCTGCTGTTTTGAGGAGAATTGTAGCGGCTGGCTGCTCTGATCGGTAGTTTTCCGTGGTTTCTGCGATCAACACCAGGCGAATGCCGGAGCAGTACCTTACCAAACGGGCCACGGACCGCGCGCGATCTGTCCTTCCTCGTCCTTGTCGTATCCTCTCCCCTTACACACACACTTACACTGACATTCACTACAATACCACATATTCCGGGAGACCGGTCAAGAGCTTAGAACTTGTCCCGGCTGGGGCTGTGCCCCGTTGGTGGGAGAGTCCTGGTTAGGGGGAAATCCCACTAGCCGACGGTAGGTCTGCGCCGGATCTCGCCATCCAGCGGGGGAAGATCACCGCCATCTCCCGAGAAAAACATGCACTACACTAAAGGGACTAATGACCAAAGCAGTTGACGCGCCTGGAAACACGAAAAAATCAATCAATCAACCTTTGAAAGTCAATTTCATGACAACTCGTGTGTGATATACAGTTCTTGTATGGTTGGTGTGATATACGACTCTGGGGAAACACTGAAGGTGACGGGTTTGGCATCGACTACTCGGCACAGTTTTGTAATTTCGTGCGGTTTCTCTCACAAGACTCACTAGCTGTACCTTATGGTGCACACATTATCACGCCGTAACGTCACTTCAGCATGATTAAGTCGATAATGCACTCTATCGTAACACAGTGTTTCATAAGTTTCTGAAATTTGGTGTTGACGTGATAATCTCCCATTAATAATTCTCTAATAATTTGAAAACTACGATAATGTGCCAAATAAGGAAAAGCTAGTGACCTGCAGAAGCAAAAATGCAATTGAACAAAACCCCACAAAATGATTTTCAAAACGTAGCCTTCACACTACTCAGCAACAATCAATAAATATAAACAATTTAATAACAATACTTTAAATAAATAGAAAAAAGTTTTTACGAATTCACATACTAGAAAAAAGTTCCTCATAACCCGTGCAGGTGGTCTGTATCAAAGCAAGTCTAGGTGGAATACACGGATGCGAAATAACGGCGAAAAATCTATCCCCGCAAAATAAATCATTCGATAAATGAAATTCAGAGTAGTTTCCACATCACATTTTGATCACGACCCACATGCATTAAAAGTATATACTTCGACATTATAAAACTTAGAATTCATGAAGAGTTTAAGACATATTTGTTGAAGGTTAAGTCAATTCTCCTCTCCTTCAAAAACGCATACCAGTGAATTATTGACTTAACATTATAATCATGATAATCTCTCATGTCAAAGATAAATCCTACAGAATTCACTAAACCAATGTTCTCGACACTGTATGCTCTAAGATTTTCGTGTTTCTGCATTAGATTTCTTCAGACCTACGGAAAACATGGAGGACTGGCGACCACATAGAACAAATCCTTCTTGTTGTCAATATTTCATCGGTTGAATAGTGTATTGAGAACCAAACTACTGTCAGAAAACAGTGCTCACAGATCTGCAATCGCAAATTGCGAAAAATTGATCATAGCACTACCGATCATACAGGAAGATATTCAAACATAAAAATGAGACACGCTCACATGAAAATATCCAAGACTGGCCAAGAAAAGAAGCAGTAATGCATAACATGCTCCTCCATTGGGAGGAGTGATGTATTTTTAGAAAAATCCTCTTTTAAAATAAATTTACTTTCTCGCCATAGTAAAGCAAGCGGGCTCACTGGCAAATTATGCGGTGCAGCAAAATGTAGCGAAACGTATTTGCATTTAACTCGGTTGATCGGATGTATAAATTACAACGTGAAGTAACCCGGCGTTGGCCGGTTATTTATTTATTAGTGGCCTGCTACAGCAAAAATGTGTGCTAAATAAATCTAAACAAAATGGATTTTCAATATGTAGCACACAAACTGCTCAACCATAAATAAAATAATCCGGCGTAAAAAGTGCAATAAATGAAATATTTTAACAAAAGAAATCTTTATGAGTATTAAAATTACATGGTATAATATATTTACTCAAAACAACAGTCATATGTGTCGTAAGACTTGATGGACTGAGTGTGGCAAATCACTCCATGTGCAGTAAGAGAATGTCTCAATCAAATCATTGCATTTGTGGGTTAAAATCGGAACTCTCCCTTCATTTTTAAATTATTCCCGATTTTCTGGGTATCTAGCACAACCATAGACACAATCTTTCAATTTCAAACCACATCTTTCAATTTCTGCGGGAATTGGAAATTTGTAATATTAATGATATTGCCATGGATAACAAACGCGTTACCTCGATACGAAGGTAATTTTGAAAGACACACACATCTTTCACTCCCGTGAATAAGCTAATAAGTTGACTATTTGCCGAAAAAGAGATAAATATACTTTCTGCTGGATTTTCATAATAAAATAGAAATAACCGTTTTCTACATTTGTGAATAATCAGATAACTGTTACTTTTTTCTAGAAGCAGATATCTAGAGCGGTTGAATCAAGTAACAACAATGTAAATGTTCCTAAACAAAGGAAGAGCAACAATCTACTCTGGAGTCTATCGTTAACTACCCTCATTGGTTTGCGGCAGTAAATGATACAACAAAAGTTTAAGTAAACGAAATGAATGCCCCTTTGAGCGTCTCGTGACACATTAATCATACCATTTCCTTAAGAGAATTGAACGTGCGTTAGCAGTCTTCGTTCGAAAGGACGCCGTTTAGAAGCCCGCTTCAAGGATGGATTTTTACTTTCTCGCCATCGTATAGCGGTTAAGCAGTATAGAGAAAGTTCTATAACCCTGCGCAAATAAAGAGTTTAATTTTTCGCCAAAAACTATTATTACATGGTCCTAGATTCTGATAAAGAAAAAGTGGATAAATCCAGTTAGCTAAATTTAGAAAAAAATCCTGTAACACAATTGTAGCCAGAATCCACGTTTTGGGGATCCTTGCTACCGAGAAATCGGATGACGGTAAAACGTATGTCCGTCGACGTTTTAATTTAATTTTTTGTTGGATAGCCTGAAGGACGTTTAGAAGAATAGGGCAGGTCTCATGTTCGTGGAAACCCCTAATTTTTCAAAAATCGTAAAAGTTCAAATTTTTTTTCTGAGACTTCCTACAACTAAACTGTTAAAGATCGAGATTTTCCCTTAGTGATATCTGTTCCTGAAAGATTGATTTTGAAATAAGGTAAGTACAATGTTTCGGAAATTAGAATACTTTTCGCCTAATTCTGCATGAAAATGCGGGCGAGAAAGTGCGTGATGCTTTAGCACCTCTAGTTGCTTGAGTGTTCTGGCACGATGAAGTATTATCAACCACAATGTATCACTGTTCAATATTGAATGTTTCGTATTTTATACGCAGCTAAATAAACTTAAGATCATTTCAGTCAAACATATTAAACATTTATGATCACTAATGTAAAATGGATATGAACACTGATGCATAGTGGATCACTGATTTAATATGTATAGTGGAAACTTTCATGTACGGGATTACACATACGATATTTGCTCCTGATTGTTGGGCAAGTCCTACGGCGCAAGTACTTGGGTAGGTCACGATCTGATTTGGTCGAGGAGACTTCGAGTACCTAACCTATGTGTGCAGGGGCAAATGACACATGTGTGGTGATATTTTATTTTTAACAACACATTCATTGGAAAAAAGTAGTTACTTTGACACGCCTACAATCCTTAGAAGTTTACAATATTGATTCTGAGTCATCATATGGTTGTACATTAACATGGGACAGTTTTACTTTAGTTGAATATACCTAGAGCAATTGCTGTCATTCAAGTGCCAAGCATTATTTTACAATTCCATAAATAAAAGCGCAAAGTGGAATAGAAGAAAAAATTCAATGTTCGCAATAGGCAAAGGTCAACCTAGAAACAAATTCGCCTGTCTCAGCTTGTCACGAGTAAGATATTCACGAAGAGCGGGTCTGATGGCACTCCCACTGCTGGGCGAGTTTTAGAAGACATTGGACGCAGTAAGAAGCCTGGTAGACATAGACTAACTTTTAACAAGAAAATGTCATAGCGCTGTAAATCAAAGCAGATGAAAAAAGAGGTTAGTTTGCTCGAATTTTTATTCCTGTTCTTTTATGGTTTTTTAGTTTCCGGGAAGACGAGATCTAGTGGTTGTGGCAGGATTTATGTAGTTGACAGTCTTCTTGAGGAATGGTGAAGACATATTTCATTCTTTTTAATCCCGTGGTTGAAAGCATACATTTATATTTTCTTTCTTCTTGAATACAAAGAAGATTCCTTCTCTGAATGAATATCAGGCAGAAAGATGATAACATGCACTCGACACGATATCTTCTTTGATGAAAACATTTTCTTTTATAAGAAAATACGATCTATTAGGTGCACCATTTAATAAGAGAATGTACATGACATTACGTTATTTCTAGAACTCGTTTTTAAATATTTACTAGTGGGAACCCGTCAAACTTTGAGGGTGAGATCTGAGATAAATGGAAAATTCTGTGTCTAGTCTAATGTTCACAAAGCAAATTCTTAAATTGGAAGAAAAAAGAACAAATTTCTCTTATTTAATGCTAATTTTTTCATCTCTGCAGATATTCACTTTTATGGTCAGAATGATTAGATATTATGCACCACAAAATTAATTGTTTTATATTAACATTTATACAATTGAACACATGTGGTCCATGCCCAGTTGCCAATGTAATATTAGGATCGAATGTAACAAAAGGAAGACTATGACGGATGTAATTTCTGAAGTTTTTTGATGTCCCATCACCTTCTATGAACAGCTGTTTCATTTCTTCTGACATGTTGATAGAACGCAAATTTATTTTTCCATTTAAGCAACACGAAGTAATCTGGTGTGCAGAATTTCTCTCGCGCAGGAAGTACATAGCAGAACAATACAGACATTTCATAGATTAAGACGCAACAGTTAACGAAATTGCTTCACTACTTCAGTAAAATCTAATAAAAGCCACTGTCGGAATTTATCTAGAAAATATTCCACGAAAACAAATTGATGTCTACGCAGTCACCACCAAAACGCAAATATTGCTCCTGAAACACAACCTAGACGAATTGTAAAAAAATACACGCATCAAACGGCGAGGACGTACATCTATCAATGTACTCATATCTATCGATATTGAAACACAGCCTTTGAAAGAAAACAATTGACTTCTGATAAGCGTATTATTATTTAAAGAATTATTTATTTAATTTACTGCGACCCACCCCTCCGCCGGCTAGCTCAGAATGGGTTTTCAAGGTGGGCGCAAAATAAAAAAATACAATTAGAATAGCGGGGATCAGGGTCATGTGGGCCGTTGTGGATTGAATGCATTTACACAGAAACTCAAGTCGAATCACTTTCCACTTACTTAAGTATATTCTAATTAAATTGCTGTTACAGTAAATGAACATAAAACACTTTACATATACAAGAATTTTGTCCTGCTGAAAAAAAGAAAACAACTTACACTCTCAATAATTAACTACATTGTTTCCTTTCTCTCATTTAAATCAATTTCAAAGAATACTTAAAACTTTGCCTAATCATTCCAGTCGTAAATTCCCTAGTTGCAACTTTACAATTAGCTAAGTTTTTCTTGAAAGAAAAGATTGATTCTATTTTTTACCTTTATTTTTTTACGCCGATATTCTATCGGTATAAAGAACCTGTACTAATACTTTCTTTCCGAAACAAATTATTCCTTCTAATATCTACAAATTGTTCAAGTTGGCACGACCTTACTGTGTCTTTTCACGGCGTAGAGAAATCTACGGCGTCGACTCTTCCAGTCCGATGTCCTTGTCCTTGCAGCTCGGTCGGGAGCAAAGCCGCCCCTCTGCAGAACCGCACGGTCGCCCCTTTCCAGTACCGTTGTTCAACTCACGATGTGGCCTCCGTCTCGTTTTCCGTTGATACTCTTTTCGTATTCTTTTATAGAATGTAACTAGCTTTTAATTCCATATTTAAAAGAATCTACAATACGACAACTGAGTCTATCGTATAAGAAGAATAAATATAAAAATAAAAAAAAAACTGCAAAGAAAAGAAATGAATGGCCTCGTTAGTTTCATGCTATTCACACTCCTCTCTCTTACAAAGATTTTAAATGCGTCACTTATACTTTCATCCTTTTCCTGATGAATTGTTTTAATGCCTTGTAATATGATAATTACCTCCTCGAATGTCTTGAAGAGTTTTTATCGTAGATGCAGTCCTGAAGTCCGTAGCAGTACGAGGTGCCGCCTTCTCGTGATCGGTAGGTCCTCACTCTCCAGCTGTTACTTCAGAAAAGAAAGCTTTCTTTCTCCCGACTCTCGGTGTCGCATACTCTACCGAGACGCTCCCTTACGGATATAGTTCGTAGTTTTCATTTTCGGATTGTATTCATGCGCGTTGGCGCGCGTTCAAACAGCTCATCTTATTCTTGAATATTGATGTGCTCCGTTTTCCGAGACCTCGGCAAACGGATGGTCACATTACAACATAATTATTAAATTATTGTAAATCAACAGAAACAATAGTAATAATAATAATAATAATAATAATAATAATAATAATAATAATAATAATAATAATAATAATAATAATAATAAACATCTAGGGATCACATTCTTTCATTTAAAGAGAAAATATATATAATCGGTTTAGTAGAAGCTCCAAACGAAGCCATGGGAGAACTTATTTTCTTATACAGATTAGCTATTGGAGAACTAAATTTAATTTTACTAAAATGTAAATTTACTATCCAAGCGGTAATGAGTCCCCTTATTGTCTGTTGATGTTCGTGTACTAACCCCGGACGTCTTGGTCACGACTCCTTTCTCGCCCCCGTGCATCAATAAACAAAGCAAGGTCTCACGCACGCTTAGCGCTTGTCCTCTCCCTTCACCCCCACCCCACCCCCAGCCCTCCCGGCGCTTCGGCAAACAGACCGCGCACCCGCACCTCGGCGACAATGTGTATCCGCCGGCCCCGCCCCCTCCCACGCCCCGCACCGCGTCATGTGTGTGACGCCGCGCCGCCGGGGGCCCCCGCCCCGCCCCCGCCCCGCCCCCCCCCCCCCCCCGCGCCCTCCGATTACGCATCTCTCTCGCCTTGTAGTCAGCTAGGTCTCCCACCTCCAGTCATGACCACCTCTAGCCCTCTCGCTCTGTCTTATTTCACTCACATCCCCCAACGTCGTTTTTCGCAATCACTCACAAGCCCATTTGCTTCTTCCTAACCCCCCACTCGCTCGTTCACCCACTTGCCCAACCGCCCACTTGCTACCTCGCCCACTCCCTCATTCCATGTCTCGTCCACTTGGCCTCTCGTCCACACCCACCAGTCTTCTCGCCACTAGTCGCTTTCTTTCCTCTCACGTACCTTCTTTCCCGCTCTCTTCACCACTCACTCACTCACCATACCTCCAATTATCCCAGTCGACATGTTGCACACTACCATGGCAATCGATCCTTCCCTTTATCCGTCGTCTGTTCTCTCTCCGAATGATCCATCCGCGAGACCACTCTTCCCGCATTTCCTCCTCTCCGAATTGTTCCGCTTCCCTTAGCCAATATCCTCTACCATTGCTCCTCTGTACCCAATCTAGCTTCATGTTACCTCGAACCCTATTACTACAGCTGCAATTGCACTTCTCTCCCGCATCGTCTTTCACTATACTGCTCCGCCCTTCTCTAGCCAATATCGCTCTTATGTAGACATTTCCATTTTTGTATTTAGAGTTGCTCTTTCCACTCCCCCATATCACCCCATCGCCCTTCTCTACTCACCGTCATCCTGCTTTAATCTTTAAACTTCTCAACTCATTGTCACTGTTATCAACTTGCACCACCCGCTTCTTCTCGCCGTCGCACTTCTTCACCCTCCCTTACAGTTCTCGGCCCTCCATAAACCTATCCCCTCGCAATTTCTCAATCATCCGTTTACATTTGTATCCAACACTACTGTTTTTTCACATCGTTTTTATCGACTTACAAACACACATCAACAACCATCATCTATCTTTCCTACCACCTCCTTTCCACAACCATTATCTAATTCTCTTTTCGCAATATTGACCTTATATAGCAAGCACCACTCTTCTCTTCACACAATCGTCTTCTTTTACCCGCCATTGCTCTTCCCCTACCCCATAAAACGTTTATTCCTACCATTTTAACTACCTTCTCTTCCCATCGTCCTTCCGCAACCATCATGTACGTGTAACTTCATTCCCCAGGCCTCGCTCTACCCCAACCCTGGCCTCATGTAACTTCATTCCCCATCCCCATCATTCCTCAACCCTTAACTACCTTCTCTTCCCATCGCCTTCGCAACCATCATGTACGGTAACTTCATTCCCGGCCTCGCCCTACCCCAACCCTGGCCTAACATCTCTCCCCATCACCCTTCCGCAACCATCATGTAACTTCATTCCCCATCCCCATCGTTCCTCAACCCTTAACTACCTTCTCTTCCCATCGTCCTTCGGCAACCATCATGTACGAGTAACTTCATTCCCAGGCCTCGCCCTACCCCAACCCTGGCCTAACATCTCTCCCCATCACCCTTCCGCAACCATCATGTAACTTCATTCCCCAGCCTCCCACCCTCGCTTCCCCCGCACCCTCCTCCCCGGCGCCTCGTGTAACTTCTGTGCTTCCGCAACTGTCGTCTCCATGCGTCGCCTACTGCCCCCCCCCCCAGGGCGGAGGCTGCGCGGGGGCGGCGGGCGGCGGGCGGCCGGCCGGGTCACCGCGCCGGTCGATGCCCCGCCCCCAGGGACCCCGCCCCTTCACCTCCCCCGCCTCCGCCGCCTGCTCGCGGCCTCCTCATTTGAAATGCAATGGGCCCTGCAAAAACACCCGCTCCCCGCCGGCAGCAGGCGGGCGCCTCGGTTCCGGTTTTGGCCCCGCCCACCCCAAACGCAGGACGCCTCGGATTTTACGATTATGGTAAGCGCGTAAGTACGACGGACGGGTCGCGTTTGGGGACATTTGCTTTGCAAAGCCATTCATCGCCGAAAAGAAACGGAAATACTATCCAGGGGGAATTGCCCAATTAATATAATAACAAAGTGCCAGAGACAATTATTTCAGCAATAAACTGGTAGCTTTGCAACAATGTAGTCTCGCATTCGTAACGGTAACGTAATAGTAGAATATTTCAGTTTCGGTTCGTATTAACACATCTCAGCCGTTAGTTGAATAACTCATACACTCGAATCGCAAGAGTTGCCGTCGTAACCGTCCTCCATCCAACAGATTTAAGGTGTAAAAGATGGACGTTTGAAGATTGGGGCATGAAAACATACTTTTCGTAATACTATGCTGTAAACACATCTGAGTAACGAAACCCAATAGAGGAATGAAAAGGTAATCTTAATGGCCGCTGGACGTGAAATTTAAAATATTTATTCAGCTCTTAAGACAAATGATAAACAACGTAAAACATAGTATAACCTCATTTACATTTTTGCAGTGACGTGCAAAAAAGGAATTTTCGTTTTCCTTCTCATACCGTAATTTCGTTTTTGTTGGTAACAAATTGAAATTAGCGCTATTTCCTGTCTTCACATGATCTTCTGGAATATCCATCTCAAATTTTGTGGAAAATTTATCTTTTTAATGGTGTCAAACAAAGCTACCACCTATTAAAAAATCGAATCGAAATGTCTGGCCAAGACCTATATTATAGTTGGTCTTGGACTCGCGTCTGAATCGATATAAGGGGGCGTTGCATTCCTACGTAAGCAAAGGCCAGATCATTTTTATTTATATTATTTTTCTTATAAGAAGATAGAATTGCGAAAAGTATTGAACGACACACGGCCGATAACACAAACAGATTTGTTTGGTTACGTACCTCGTCTATCGCCTCGGTTTACAAACTTCAACCGCGTCTGTTATTTGGTGCCTATCGGCCTAATGACGTTTAATACTGTTGCGTCACACGTCATGGTCGCTCATACCTCAAAAAACGACGCGTGCTAAACCATTAGAACCAGGTTGTCTTGTCCCGGTGGTACACAAGTTTTCTAGGGGCAAGTGTATTCTGTGTTGACACGAATTTTGGGAGGACAGGCGGGGGACCTATGCGGGTGAGGTGTGGACGAAAGATGTCTAAGCAGTATTCTACATCATGAGATCTTTTTGAACATTCAGTCACAGTTTTCAAGATTTAATTGTTTAGCTTGCTCACACCTCGTAGAGGAGGTAGTGTGCACACACTCCCTCAGAAGCAATGTTTTCCGCAAGGCGAAAAGAGTATGTCCTTGGGCGGCGTCCCTTCTCTTGATAGAAATTGAAATTAAAATGCTTTCAATCAAACCATACTTATTTGTATTGTTTTCTTGCATTGGTATATTACATGTTTGCTTCTCCATTGGCTTCAATCATCACAAACTAATTCTTTATGTTTAACTCTAGTAGAAAAATAATAAAATTTGTGTTTCTATTTTACAATGCAATGCATTTTCTGGCATTAAGTTAAAATAATTAGAAAGTAAAGAAATTCACACTTTACTTGAACTCACTTGTATGTATTAGAATATACATTTTAAGATCATTTAATTATCACGTTCTCGCGTTATTAGGTTCCTCGTTTATTTTTTATTGATATGGGTCTCAAGATAGTATACGAATTCATTGCACTTCTATCTCCAATATAAATGTCATTAAAATTAAAAAAAAAATTGACGATATTTTTTCCTTTCGTTTCCAAACCAAAATCTACAATTATCTTCATAACTTTATTATATATTAAATTTATTTTGTTTTATTTAATAAATGTAAACACTACTGTCACATGGTGCCGGCCGGGAATCCGGGATCACTGAACGTACGCACTGCCGAATGTGCTGATGGCAGGCGAAAGCGAGGTCACACGCAGAAAGGTAGAAAGATAAAAACTGAGAACAAATAAGGCCAGACAACGCACTTCCCACGAAAAACAAACATTTCTAGGGAAAAAACAATGCTTCAAATTAATAGAAGTATTAATCAAGGACCAACATTCTAGTACATAGCAGTTGAAACAAGTAAAAATGATCGCTTTCTGAAAATTTAATTAATTCATCAATAAATACGTTTAATTGTGGATTAGAAAAATTAATTTTTGCTACCTCAAAATTAGGTTATTTTGCAACAAGCCAATACAGAAATAAATTAACATATAAGAAGGAGGTCAATGCAAGAAAGCAACAGAAATACGAATTGTGACGTACTACATTGAAACCCGAAATTTAAATTTCTATCTAGAGCGGTGCGTCAGTTCAGGACATACTCTTTTAGCCTTTTGGGAAAAGGTTGCGTAGACGAGTAAAACATGGCTTTTGCAGAATTGAAAAAAGGCTTTTTTATAGTTTCATTTTCAGTATTGGCAATATTTATATTATGGTATTCATCTCTTCGAGTACTTTAGAAAGGTGGTAGAAGAATGTACACTTGAAGAATATATACTTCAATTTAAAAAAGTCAAGTTTGTTAATAAGTCAAAAATTTAAAAAAGTTCCAAACAAGAAAATGAAATGTTATCTTCCGCACCATCTACAACTCGCAAATCGCTTCCCAATATAGTAAATGAAAATAAAGATCTTTTATTACAGATAATTGTGTCCTCTTTTATCAAATAAATATCTCACACTAATGCACTTGCTGCGTGAAACTAAACCTTGCAAAGCACCATATGTTGACTGGAATCACTAAAATCCGAAAGAATGTTTTCTGGAGACATTAATGAGTGTGATGTTGCAGATTCCAGAACAGCACAGGCATTCCGACGGTGATCAGTGCACATGATAAGCGTGTAATGAAAGGGCGGCGTCTGCGATCAAAGCGACCCTGAGTGCCTGGGCAAAGCGGCGCGGCCTGCAACGCGGCAGCTGGGCTTGGCGCCCGCAGGCACGTGGCGACCGCATCAACGCGGGTGCAGCCTCACACACGTCCACCATTGATTGATTCATCTTCTCGTGTTTCCGGGTGCGTCAACGGCTTTGGTCACTAGTCCCGTTAGTGTACTGCATGCTTTCTTGGGGGAAACGGCGGTGATCTACCGTCGGCTAGTGGGGTTTTCCCCTAACCAGGACTCTCCCACCGGCGGGGCACCGCCCCACCGACCGGTCTCCCGGAATATGTGGTAGTGTAGTGCATGTTAGTGTAAGTGTGTGTGTAAGGGGGAGAGGATAGAACAAGGAATGGGAAGGACAGATCGCGCGCGGTCCGTGGCCCGTTTTCTAGAGTACTGCTCCGGTATTCGCCTGGTGTTGATCGGAGAACCACGGAAAACTACCGATCAAAACAGCCGGCCAGTAGAATTGTCCTCCAGACAGCAACTGAATTCAACGTAGCTGAAAAGCTAGTGTCGAAAATCCTGCGCGCCGTCGGGACTCGAACCTAGGGGAGTGCATCAGTTGATGCACTGAGCCCCGCTGCCGGTCCCACCATATGAATGGACACGCGCTTGGTCGAATAGCCCTAAGGAGACGGGGAAATTATTTTCAAACATAGTATTTATGCACTACGTGTGTTATAGGGGTTTTAATGATCGAGCGGTGACTAGAAGCCCGTGCGCCTTTGGCCCCAGGGCTTTTTGTCGTCCGAGATTATTAGAACCAGTAACGACCGATACGCGATTTTATTTTTTACCTAACTTTAATGATCGAGATTTACTTATTTCCTAATTAGCTAGATGTTAACTTGACTTGGTTTACAACACGATACTCTCGATCCACGTAAGTTATGCAGCGTATATCGGGCTCCTACGTACCAGTAAAAAATAAGAACTATTATTTTGATCCCAAACTATATAAATGAGTCTATTGAACAGGGCACTTTAAATATGGAGTCTTCAGTTGCTCACCCAAGGAAGTGGGGGGAGGAGGGCTTGAGGATTGAATTAAAGTGCAGGTAATGAAAAGTAATTTGGTTTTTCAAATAAATATTTATTGTGATACCATTGTTTCCACTAAAGAATTTACACATAATGTACCATACGATTAATAGTTGTCATATGCTAACTATTATTGCGACAACTTGCAATATAGAGAGAACCACTTCTTGGTTTCATAAAAGTTCATTTCTTTCTATTTTGGCCAAAAATAAGATACCATTATTTGCAATCAAATGCATCTTTTTTAACACTAGAAAGAATCCCGAGCCTCTTGTCTTTTCAGAATAAAAATACTCACAAAGAAGAAACGGTTCATTGATGTGATTAATAAACAAAAATAACAATGCACATATGTTGCCGTATCCTGCATTTAATTCAATTGTGATTGTGTTCTGTGACATAATGATGTCAACCATTCAACAAAATTTCTTAGAGTAATCGACAATAACACATGAAATGTCAGGAAACCAGATGACGTTGAGGATATACGCATGCTTTTCTTTAAAAAATTCTAAAATATTAAAGTGTAGACGTTTTAGTTTTATATTTTTACTTAGTTTCCCTCTTCGTAGCGCGTAGGTTTGGTCAGCTCAAGGTTGCAAATTCGACACCAGCATCAGGAAAAACTCAACTCCAATTGCGGCGTAGGTGACGTCTCATACGACAATATATTTGTTCCAAAATGGCGTCAATTAGAGATGAAGAAGGTATCAGCAGCCCTGTAGCAGTTGCAGCAGCTCACTGGGAGAACTTCTGCGTTCGATTAAAAGCCAAAATTATCTTTGTAGGGTAGTGCAACATGCGAATATTTGCCAGAGCAACATTCAAAAGTAAATTTACATTTTAGAGCAGCATTTTACGACTTCAAGTTATGACATTTACGTTTCCATTACTGCGGAATATGAAAAATCTTTTGATTATAATTTACTTGCGTTATTTTCTAGACTATAATATTTATTTAACAGGCGAAAATGTCAAAGAACACAATTATGAACTCATTGCAAACTATAAAGAGAAATTATTTTCTGTTTTGAGAGAAGCACTAGATTCTCACTCTCCTGTAGTTCCAAATGCTTTGCAACGAGTAAGAGAAAATCTCTCACTAGCCAAATATGGCCATACTTTTGTAGTCGGACGTCAACGAAGTTATCTCTTGAATATTCTAGAGGCTGCGGGAGAGAGCGTTGGAACTGGTAGAATATTCCCGAGTATTTGGGGACACGTCACTAAAATGCTGACTGTTTTAATGTCGTCACAGACACTGTAAAGTATATGATATAAAAGAGTGTGTAATAAGGAAAGAGAAATAGAGTGTATCAAGGAAAGACCTGCTTTATTGCTCGATGTCATTTTCAACTGTAGTGTCACGAACGCTAAATCAGTATCACACATATTACTTCTTTGCAAGCGCCCGTAAACTAGCATGCAACTCAAACATGCTCCTTTAGAGCATCCACGCTGTCTGCTTTTCTCTCGTGATATACCAATATTACGGCCGAAACAGTATCCAGTTCTTTTCATACGACTGAGCCTTTGCCGTCAGAAGAGTCTCATCAATTTTGGTCTTCATAAGTAGTCCCTTTAGTGAATGTTTTAATAGAAAACAGCACCAGTCATTCTCACGCGCTGTATCGAAACATATTAAAAGACCTGTTGTAAATTATGAGATTTGATCAAATATTATTTGACACTCTTGCACTGCAGATTGCCTGCGAATTGTGCGCACAGTAGATCTAGGCGATCTTAAAAATTCGTTATTATGATACCTGTGCCTAAGCATCATGGACGATACTGTAAAGCGGTGTAAATAATGTGATTAAGAAAAGATATGAATCACGGTAGCGGAATGGGAAGCAGAGAAATGAAAAACCTTTAGAAAACCTCTTGCGGAACTCCCCAAATTTCACGTGGATCGATCTGGATTCCTGTCCCAGAGGAGGAAAGAGTTCTTTGATCACAACCTCACATTCAACAATCAGGAATATCAAAGCGTTTTCTTGAGCCCTCGCTTCGCTACTTGCGAGAGTAGAGAGTTTGGTTATTTTGACAAAAATAATTTTATATCGAATTTATAATTTGTTTTTAGGTGCAAAATAATTTCTATTACAAGGGATCAAACTTTTCTGGTTATCGGATTTTGTCTACAACGCTCGTTGCTATCATATATTGTTAATTCAACTAATGTTGTCAAAGGAGTGAGGATTCAAGAAATGTATGTATTTCGGTGCTTAAGAAATTGTGCGTGTATAATACTTGACCCAGAGAAAAATCGGGCACTTCTGCAGGAAAGGGACACATGCCCTGACTTTGCTCTCATTTCATCCACAAATCCAGAAAGTGCTGTGAAGGTCCTAGCCGCATTAAGGCATGCAGGCTCAAAGCATACTCGAATTATCATGAAATTGCTTCTACAAAACGCGTATCTGCATTAGAAATCTTAAGATCATTTCGAATTTTAGATGGTGATGAACGAACTATTTATTTTTTTATTTTTATTTTACGTCAAAAAACAGTTAAAACTGCGTATGACGTGCTATGGGGAAAAGTGAATTGTGTGCACATTTTCAAAACTGTGATCCCTATACTGTCATACACTACTTGAATTTAAAAAAAAAAACTCCCATGTAATAAAATCTATTTTCAAGGATAAATAAGCAATACATTTTGGGCTCTTATCCATGTCCTTCAGAATAATACTTCGTGCCGCGACAACATGGAAATGATAATCTGAATAATTGTATTTCCCACTGAATTCTAAAAGACGTGCACATAAAATGAAGTTACATTTATGTCCAGAAGCAACACAAGGGGCCATCTCAGCATTTGCTCAATGGATCAGGGAAACTGGACGAAAAACATCGAGATGGGGGTCTTCTATACATAACTATTGTTCGGGGTGTTTTCTATAGAATACCTAGATTAGAATTACAGTGCTATTTATTCAGTTTATTACTTATTACTTTATTTTATGTTCAAATTCTGCTATGAATAATAATTTTTGCCGCGAAGCAGGGTTATGTTTGGATGACGAATTATTTGCTTGTTTTCGTTTTGTTTTATTTTATTACATGATTCTGTTATGTGATGTACATAATGTGAAATGAATTATGGTGTCTCTCTTACGGACAAAATACTCTTTTAACATATAAAAGTATTTGTTTCAAATCTAAACATACGATGGTAATTCAGTGATTGCAGAATTAAGTAGATGTGATTACGAAATATTATTTCCATTTCAATTAGACTGATGTATTTTACCTTAATCGATACTTTCTTAGCTTTAATAGAGAAAATGGAAATTAATATCGCTCAATTTGGGGCAATAACTGTCAAATGACTTCTCCAAACGGCAGTCATGGGTCAGATATCTTGAAGCAGCTCTTCCCAGAACAATTTGTGCAACTCTTATCACCATCGTGGCAGTTTTTCTGGATGCACTGTCCTCGAAATATAGTAAGCTAGTTACCTGGCCCGCTATATTCACACCAGTGAGTGCGGAGTCAGGGGAAGTTGCGTGTCCGAACAAGCGCCGGGCTCCGCAGGCGGGCAAGTAGCTCGTGCGGGCGCCGTTTGACGTGGCTTCTCTCCTGCATTGTCACTCAGGAAACGAGACATTGTGGAGTTCCGTTTCGCCAGCCACACAGCAACCGGGCCAGCGCTTGGCCGACGGGCATGTCTGGGCCGTGGCCCAGCATTACCACAGAATAGATACTACACAGAAAGGAAAGTAGAGGGCGGCTCCTTTGATCTTCTGTGAGCCACCGCGCAGCGCGGACCGCCATCTTGAAACCGTGCAAAGGAACCCTAAGTACAGAATAGATACTACACAGAAAGGAAAGTAGAGGGCGGCTCCTTCGATCTCCTGTGAGCTACCGCGCAGCGCGGACCGCCATCTTGAAACCGTGCAAAGGAACCCTAAGTACAGAATAGATACTACACAGAAAGGAAAGTAGAGGGCGGCTCCTTCGATCTCCTGTGAGCTACCGCGCAGCGCGGACCGCCATCTTGAAACTGCGCAAAGGAACCGCAGGAGTCAGCACAAACACCATTTTATCCAAAACGGTTCGAATTTTCTCTTCTAACTTTTCCAACAAGTTGTGCTAATTGCCCTGTATATTATGATATAAAATTCATTTTGGTGTATTATTTGTTTTTTACAAAAATTACAGAAATGTAATTTTTTGAAATATCTTTCACGCCGTTAATATGCACATTTCCAGCGATTTGTAAACAACATTGCATTTGTGAGTTAAAGATCTTTAAATGACCTCAAATAAAGTTTTTCGAAAACTCAAAAAAATTATGTGAAAAAGAACTATTTAATGAAAATTGTCATTTATGACGAAGTTTTACTCTTCTTTAATATTCTTAAAGTAATATTTAGCTGTCTGCTGGTTACTGAGATTGGGTCACAAGAAAGAAAACGACATTTTTAAAAAAAATTAACATTTAAAAAAACATTTAAAAAAAATGTCGTTTTCTTTCTTGTGACCCAATCTCAATAACCAGCAGACAGATAATTACATCGGGTCAAGAACCATTGAATAGTAATATTTGGGTTCTACTATTAGGAAAGTCGAGAAAATTTTTTAAAAATGTACTTTAGGTGGAGATAGATGGCAGCTGGTTAGTGTATGTAGCAAGTCCGAATAGCTAGTCCAGATCAAGAAATGTAAAACGAATACGAGAATCACTGTGCCATTCTGTAGCACTACTAGTTATGTATTTATAATTCATTATTTTTTATCTCTATTTTTATTAATATTTGCCTACACGAAGCAAATGTACCGTCGCTTTTGTATGTTTTCGCTAGTTACACACACGCACCCAATACGAGTGAAACGGAAATAAAAGGTACCTTCACCTCCGTTCGCCACACAACAAATGTCTGGTCGTACAGCTGTTTACACACTTTCAATACGGCGACCATGTGCATCATATCGGCGCACGGATTGTGGGTAGCTTTCCTTCTTGTGTGGTACGTGAGGCATGACCGTTACTCTACCGTTAATCTGACCGTGAAATCCTAGGATTCAAGCCTCAACGGTGGGGAATTTTCGACACTAGTTAAATAGCTAGACCAAACGGCCACGTTCTGCAGGACGATTGTTTCTTATTTATTTATTTAACATTAAAAACCAGTTAAAAACTGTGTGTGCCGTACTGCGAGGAGAAGTATGTTGTGTGCATATTTGATCAAATTCTGGGAACTCTCTTCTGTTCTACATACAACTTGAATTAGGAATTCATACGGAAACGAGAGTTTTCTGCAAAAAATCTGTAAGAAAAATTTAGCTATCCTGTAAAAAACTTTTTGCGAAAGGAAAAAGCTACATTGCACTCATTTAATTCGTCATTACTCAAAAATATGTCATTACTCAAAACATCATTACTAAACACTACGTCATTACTCATACGTCATTACTCAAAAATACATCATTACAAAAAGACGGGTATTTCAAAATGGTTTTATTCTGACTTTGTAAGTAGTTGTTCATTAAACATCATTGTTAGTATCGATCCGGCGTGTAGGTCGGTATTGGATCGCACCATTGAGCGTGGAAGGAACCCCCGCAACAGACGAGAATAAACCATTCACTACAGAGAGGGGCAAACGACCCTAGACGTTGACGCGCCCAGAAACATCATTCAGTCATCTCGAGCGCGTTGAGGCTCGTGTGCCCCCGGGCGCATTCCGGTGCTCGCGGGGGGCGGGGGAGGGGGCGGGGCCCGTGCGGGTGCCGACGCGACGGCGGCGGCGGTGCCGGTGGCGGGCATCGCGACGCCGCGGGCCAATAATTACCGCGTCGCCGTAATTAGGAAAAATGAAGATTTGATGCCCGTGTCATTAGGCCAATTTCACGAGTTCCGAGCAATTACTCCATGAGGGCGAATTGCATAATGTGGACGCGTCGGCAAAGCGCGATGGCCGTTGGAGGCCACGGGGCGGGCCAGGCCCGGCTCACTGGCAGGACGTCTGAGGAATACCCCGCAATAAATAGATATCGAAGTGAATGGATAATAAAGAGACGACGACAAGTTTCACTTTTCTAATTCTCGAAAATGACAAGAACTCAATATAAGATTTACGGCATTTTTAGCCATCTATCCAAGAAAAAAATCACTCAGATAAATAGAAAGAAAAAAAAGAGTTATTGTTTTGGCAAATTTGCCGAAAAATAGCCAATGCAGCAATACTTTCCGAATTCGCCGAAAAAGTATTGTTACAGCAATACTTTCTCTATACCTACTACGTAAGCAGCATGCGATAAAGTAAAAATAAATGTGTACTTTCTAATTCGCCACTTCGTATTAGGATTGACGAAAGAGAAGTGGTATTCTTTTTTATTTCCGTATTGGTTATTTCGTGTTTCCGGGGACGTCATCTGCTTTGTTCAATTGTGCCGTAAGTTCGGCGCGTTACATACCACTACGTAAATGTCAATGTGAAAGGGGAGATGAGGGAAAGAAGAAGTTAGGATCGTGAGCGTCTTGGGATCCGATTGTAAGTGAATTGCTCCGTCATTAACCAGGCACTGAACAGAGAAACCACGGGCATCTACCGATTAGACCAGCCAATCGCTAGACTTCTCCTCCAGGCAATGGATGAAATGGGCGTTGCCTTTCAGCTGGTGCTGCAAATCCTCCACCGTCTAGGCTTCCTGGTGAGAGTCACTGAGTGGCGTCGTTGCTTTCTGAGAAGAATTATTGCTTGAAGGGTATCAATATACCGAATGTAAGACCGGGAGCGGTAGCTCAGTGCATCAACTGATGCCACTGCAGATCATCTGATCGGGAGGTCCTCGGTTACACTCCCCACGGCGGCTGAATTTTCGGCACTTGCTTTTCAGCTAGGTCGAATTCAGTCGCTGCCTGGCGGAGAATTCTAGCGGCCGGCTGCTCTGATCGGTAGTTTTACGTGGTTTCTCCGATCAACACAAGGCGAATGCAGGAGCAGTACCCTACCAAACGGGCCACGGACCGCGCGCAATCTGTCCTTCCTCTTCCCTTGCACACACACTTACACCAGCATGCACCACACTACCACATATTCCGGGAGACCGGTCGGGAGCTTAAAGCTTGTCCCGGCTGGGGCGGTGCCCCGCTGATGGGAGAGTCCTGGTTAAGGGGAAACTCCGTTAGCCGACGGTAGGTCGGCGCCGGATCTCGCAGTCCAGCGGAGGAATATCACCGCCATCTCCCGAGAAAAACATGCACTACACTAACAGGACTAATGACCAAAGCAGTTGCCGCGCCCGGAAACAGGAAAATACCAAACCAGACCGAATGTAAGAGTAATACATTTATTGATATATCATTGTCATTATGATTATTCAATTTTCTGCTTACATTAAGGACAATCAGGTAATAAGTTCTTAAGCCAATTTTATTCACTGATTAAAGCATTATGATGACACTGCTTTTCCTCATCAGACGTTATATTGAATATAATTAACAGTATAAAAATTAATAATATGTTCCATTGTATTCAAACATTGAAACAGTAAAAACATGAACCATAAATCATATAACATTATGTATAAAATAGATAAAAACTTTAAAATAACAATTAAAGGGTTGTTACATATTGAATCGTGATGATGGAGAGCAGCTTTTTGGAAGGATCGTTTTAGTAAATGGATAAAATTGATTGAAAAATTTCTTACTATCTAATTATCCCGAATGTAAGGAGAAAATTGGAATAATAAGAGTAATACATGTGTGACATTTCCTCTTCATCCAGTCCCCATTTCTGATGCAGCAAGTATTCCGGCGCGTCACGAGGTTGTGGAGTCCCAACACAGAACGTTCACAAGCGGAGGCGCAGCAGCAGATCACGAAACGTCCGAGAAACAGTAGAGCGAGTGCTGTCCTTCAAAAATGATTTGACACCTTACTAGGCCTCAGCTCGTCACTACCGAATTTCGTTTGATAAGGTAGAGCTGTATGTCGTTGGGTCGTACTGTCTTCCTGCATGCAGCCATTCCAAAAGTAATGGACACTTCTCATCGTCGAAAAACGCGTACTCATCACGTGAGAAAACGCAGCGCCATTGCATGTATAGAGGGTGAAACAAGCAGGTGATAACACCTCGCATATCTCCTCAACCGTACCAGATACGAAGATGCGTGCCGAACAGTTGATTGCATAAACAGGGGCTACCCGAATACAGCATACTTCCTCTTTGTACTAGTTTTTACTACGAAGATTTAAGGTCAACTTTGCTCTTTTTAAGGAATCCTATGTTAAATTTTAGCGTAGCATAATGCGTTTAAAAGGGCGATTATAAGTATGTGTGTATCTTCGTATTTAAGCGAATCGATTTTTAGAAATTGATGGGTTTTTGTTACGTATTTTTCTATTAAAGCTGCGATTTTCTATTTGCCCTATCCTGCTGACTAAATGAGGAACTTCGGGAGTCCGTCCTTCAGACAAACGCAGTCATTTACTGGAACACAGCAACAACTACTTTCTTTCATACTAGTTTTGCCCAAAGATGACTTCGTGCGAAGAAAATTAAAATGCTGCATACAGGATTCAGAAAGTTCTAGTTTTGTCACGCAAATACTATTCTGTTATTTTGACAACTCTGAAAACATTCTATTAGAAATTTTAAGTAAATAATACAAAAATAAATGAACAATATCTTATTAATCGTAAGAATAAGAAGAAATGAATTCTCTAAGAAACTGGTAGAAGGGCGCTATCATTACCCCAACGGCGTATTCTATACTCCATGTCTCCACTCTGTTATCTACTCGTAGTACGTGGTCTTTGAGCGTTTTCCGAAAGCAGGCAAACCATTCACGAGACACTTTCCTTTAGTTTCTCAGCGGACAACAGGCAAGGTCGAATGAAAGAGTACCCCTTCAGTAGAAAAATACGTTACGAAACCACATCAATTTCTAGAAGATATTAGCTTAAATACGAAGTTGTACACATACTTAAAAAGGTCTTTTCAACCCCATTACTATACCCAAAGATTTAGCAAACAATTCCACTTATGAACAAACTTTATCATCTTGCTAATAAAATATAATAAAATAATACATATAAATACGAATAAAAATAGTACATGTATGAAGTATGCTGTACTCAAGTACTGAAGCCCCTGTTTAAGCGATCTACTGTCCAAACGGCATCACCGTAACTTGCAGAGTTGAGGAGATTCAAGGGGTGTTATCACTTACTTGTTCCACCATGTATACACACTTATAAACACACTTATACACATATGATAAATGTTGATACGTATATGGTACGTGTTTGATAAATGTTGGCACTATTAACATTTTCTGCATTCAAAAATTGAATTATTGTTCGTTGGACCCATCCCGACGAATGGATTGACATAGTATTCAGTTCAACGTGCTTTTGCGCATATGTAAGCCACTCACTGAACAGACAGACGTTGCTACTCTGCTTTCGTCTACGCTGCGCGACATAGGAGAGAACACAAAATACTCTGCGTGGCAATACATCCGCTTTGAGTTACCTACTATCTATGGGTTTCTCCCTTGGCTTGATTATGTAACAAACTCATTACAACATTAAAAGAGCATTAAAAGAGATTTAATTAATCAAAATTAGTTATCTATGTTATAATAATTTATCACATTAATGATCCAAAAATGCGTATTCTAAGCTATTAGAGTTTACAAATTCGTTAATGTGTTATGCATTTCACGGTCATGTTTGTGGACTTTCTAAATGGTAGAGCACGTCATTGTTAGCATTATATACACTTGCTTTCAGGATAATGTTAATATTTTCTTTGTAAATGTTTCTTAATGGTGGATACATTGGCCTTGCCGATCAGAATCACATTATCTTCCCATATATTTCTTTGATGATGTTTTTGTGGCATGAAGGTCGGCAATAGTAGGGTGTTTAGCCGGAAGCAACACCACTGACCGTTAGCTAAAAATGAGGTATTTGGGACTCCATAAACACATCTGTGTGCTTTAGAATGACCTAAAATTTGAAGATTCTTTGGTATCTCCTTTAAAGCATACAGTCCGCTTTTGGGGCACACAATGTGCTCTGTACTATTTCTTCCACGTCAACCCATACCACATCCTCCGACAAAAGTAGTGGCATACAAAATAATAGAATACTTTTATTATAATGCTAGATCCAAATATAAGCCAGATAACGAAAATTATAAAAATGATTGAACTGAATGAAAGTGTATGCACGAATTATGATTGAATGATGGGAAGTGTTACAATGAATGGAGCACAATTATGGCAACTTTCAGAACAACAGAAAAGACAATCGAGAGCCTTGGAAATGTATTTCCTCAGAGTAGCGGCAGCTATATCTAGAAGGGATAGAATTAGAAATGAAGAAGATAATGCATCTGCAACATCATATTATAGGAGAAATTGAGAAGTAAAACAACTCCTTGGTTTGGACATGTGCTGCGAATGGATGAGAAAGAACTTCCCGAAAGATCATTATAATGCTGCGGAAAATTGATTAAGGATATTTGAACTGAAATATCCTTCTTCTTCCATGTCTCTCCATTCGTCACTCTCATTATGCACATCGGCTGTCTTCTTTTTTGGTATTCATTAAATCGTATTTGATGGAGGGGGTAAAATGTTGGGGATCGTTGGGTAAAATTTTATATAAAAACACGAAACAGTTTTGATTACATTTTGAAAAAATGGGCTACGTTTTTTTATAAAAAAAGAGCTACGCTCGTGGCACATAGCGAAGTGGCTAACCTTTCACCACTGAGGTCCGTGGTCGATTCCCGTCGAATCTCATGTGAAATTTGTTCCAACAAAACGAGTTTGGCTGCTTCATAAGGGCTAGTCCAATCCTTGTGAAGTGTCCTAAACCCTGCCCCTATTCTTACTCCTTCCCAATTCTGGCCGCTGGGTAGTGACGCAGGAGCGCGTAGTAGAAGGCGCGTACGCGGAGATGCTACCTGGCGGTCCTCTTGACAACTGACTGCGACGTGACGCGACATGACAGAAAGTGATAATGGAGAATTACTCCAAAAAGCGCGCAAAGTAATGGAGGATTACTCCACAGCGCAAAGCGCTCAACGACCCGTAAGGGTCTTCGAGACGCGTTGCGTCAAAATGGTAGACGCAACAAATTAAAAAAAAAATACAGCCCTTGGGATCTCCTGGCACCGGAGAAAGGGTTTTTTAAACGTCCTTCCGTCCGCCTATCTCTCTCTCTGTGCACCTATCAGCCAATCCGTTGTGTTCGCTGCTGTCTCTGTATGTCTGTCTGTCCGTCCCCCCCGTCTGTCCGTCCGTCCCTCTGTCTGTCCGTCCCCGTTCGTCTTTTTAGCAGACTGTTCGCCCGCCCGTTCGTCCGCTTGCCCGCCAGTCCTTCCGTCTGCATGTCCGTCTGTACATTCTTCCGTCTCAGTCTATTCGACCGTCGGTCGTGCGTGAAAAACTCTAGTCACTAATCGATTCTTAGAGTTTTTGCCAAAATGAATATTCCATCTTTCTTAACTGTTTTCACCTGATAATGCATTAAATATCTTCAAAAAATAAAATACTGATATTTTTAATCTTCGCTATAGTCTCTAATTGAATAACAACGTTGGTCGTTATCTCAATGTTCAAAATTTATTCTCTTTCCTAATATTGCACATCAGTAATAATGACACTAATGTCAAACGAACTTTCATTAACTCAATTAACTTTTACACTTACACTACACTATTTCGATAACATTTTTTGCGTTTTTAATTGCATATATTACCAAATAATTTCGCTGTTTTTATTGCATTTAAATCACAGCCTTACTAATAACCATAACCGTTGCAGTGCTCGAAAACCTCAATCTATCAATCAATCATTCAGAAACGAATATGAATTTAGTAAAGTTTTTCTTTAGATCATCAATGCGAATAAATATAATAACGTCACAGGGACGTGAACATTCGAGGATAAAAACGTGCATTATTTGTTTCCAAATGGAATCCTCAAAAGCGATCCCCACACCTCATTACCACACGCCGGATCACAAGGTCTAATTAACAGTTGATCCTCAGCTGCGCACCGCAGAGAGGAGTTTCATTGCACAAAATTTCCCATCGAGTTTGGTTGATACTGAAAGTAAATACATTTATTTAACGGTCGTTTAGATCTATTTAATTGAATTTGAAATGCGACGAAGGCTGGTGGCTGTTTTTTTTAAATTATTTAACGAATACAAATGATGTCTAAACGCTTTCTGTAGGATCAAAATAACGCCTCATTGCCCGACAAAACATGACATTATTATTATTATTATTATTATTATTATTATTATTATTATTATTATTATTATTATTATTATTATTACTTTTATTATTATGTGATAGGTCATATGTGACAGATCAAAGACCATGAGATAAACTTTCTTGAAGTCTCTTTAAGTATTTAATGTTTTCAAAGCACCGTGTTTACTATAGAAAGCGCAACCACATTTGTAGAAATGCGTTATCGTGAAATGAGTGGACTGGAAACCTTCTGCCAGATCGCATTACATCCCTCTCGATTTGTTTTGCTTATTCGAGTACATCGCAAACTAGGCACTATCACTATACATCCGACGAGTTTCTTTATAATGTAAGAAAGTGCCCTGATAAGCTACGAAAAGCTAGAGCATTTCTGAGGAAATAAATCCACTTCTGAAATATTAAGCTGCATCGCAAGAAGGATGATTTGCCGTGGCTGCCTCGCCAGCGTATTAGTAAGGTCAAACAGCCGGAGCAGGGGGGTGGGGCTGAATGGGTGCTGAGGGCCAGGGGGAATAACGGAGTGGGTGAGTCGGGAGGGGCAAAGTAGGTGATGCCGGTTAGATGGGAGCGGGACGGGATGGGCAGAGGAAAGATTTGGTACAAGAAGGGGCCGGAAAACAGGAGGGATGGTGTGGAGGGAGGGGATGACGGAGAAGAGGGAGACAAGGGAAAGTTTGTTGGGGAAGCGGAGTGCGATAGTGCAGATGAGGGCGAACAAGCAGAGAGAGAGTAGCATATTCATTTGGGCGGGGCTGGTGGGGAAGGAAAAGTGACTACGACAGCGAAACATTGGAGGAAAGTTAATTATTGGCAAATGATGTGGGATGAACAGAGGGAAGAGGCGGGGAAGAGTAACAAAGAGTGACACGGGCCAGAGAGAAGCAAGACATGATGGAATATGGCGGAGCAGTGAAGAAACGTTAGAAGACGCCGAAGCGAAACATTGGAGGAAAGTTAATTATTGGCAAATGATGTGGGGCGGAGCGGGCGGAGCAGGGCGGAGCAGGGCGGAGCGGGCGGGGCGCGAGCGACGCGGGGCGGCGGAGCGGGCGGCGGCGGGCGGGGCGGGCGGAGCGGGGCGGAGCGGGCGGAGCGGGGCGGAGCGGGCGGGCAGGGCGGAGCGGGCGGAGCGGGGCGGAGCGGGGCGGAGCGGGCGGAGCGGGGCGGGCGGGCGGAGCGGGCGGAGCGGGGCGGAGCGGGCGGAGCGGGGCGGAGCAGGGGCGGAGCGGCGGGCGGAGCGGGGCGGAGCGGGGCGGAGCGGGGCGGAGCAGGGCGGAGCGGGGCGGAGCGGGCGGAGCGGGGCGGAGCGGGCGGAGCGGGCGGAGCGGGCGGAGGGGGGCGGAGCGGGCGGAGCGGGGCGGAGCGGGGCGGAGCGGGCGGAGCGGGGCGGAGCGGGGCGGAGCGGGGCGGAGCGGGGCGGAGCGGGGCGGAGCGGGGCGGAGCGGGGCGGAGCGGGGCGGAGCGGGGCGGAGCGGGGCGGAGCGGGGCGGAGCGGGGCGGAGGGGGCGGGGCGGGGCGGAGGGGGCGGAGCGGGGCGGAGCGGGGGGCGGGGCGGAGCGGGGCGGAGCGGGGCGGAGCGGGCGGGCAGGGCGGAGCGGGGCGGAGCGGGGCGGAGCGGGCGGAGCGGGGCGGAGCGGGCGGAGCGGGCGGAGCGGGGCGGAGCGGGGCGGAGCAGGGGCGGAGCGGGGCGGAGCGGGCGGAGCGGGGCGGAGCGGGGCGGAGCGGGGCGGAGCGGGGCGGAGCGGGGCGGAGCGGGGCGGAGCGGGGCGGAGCGGGGCGGAGCGGGGCGGAGCGGGGCGGAGCGGGCAGAGGTAACTCGCCAGAGACAAGAGACAGCATTGCTCTATTGCTAGAACAGGGAACAGACTTCGGTGACCCGCGTGCCACTCGCCTTTCACTGGACTAGAACCGATCATGGTCAAGCGTATCCGTTTCCTTCGGAGGGACTCAAGCTGAGGGCCTTACCCGTGTTCCACTGAAACGCGTTGGGTCAGAGCCTGCAGGATGAGCCGCCCACTTCAGCAGAACTGCATCCAAGGGAGGGGAAACTCAGGCGTTGGTGGGGTTATGCGGGAGATAAACCCGCACCCGAGATAATCCCCAAAAGCGGGGAGAGGGACGTGGTAGTGTATGGTCCTAGCGGGACAGTAGAGTTGGCAAGATGAAGGAGACAGAGCAAAGAACACGCCAGTGGAATAGGAAACGGGGATGTGCAGAGCCAAGCGCGTTGGCTTGGAACAGGAAACAGCGTTCAGGCAGGAAGATGAGTTGCAGCAAGAGAGGCGCAGTGAGGTACATTGGGGCGGGAAACTATTGGTGCTAACTCAGCACGCACTTTCTCTCCCGAACTTACGCACAAAATTACACGAAAAGTATTCAAATTTCCAAAAAATTGTTCATGACGTTATTTCAAAATCTATCTTTAAGGAACATATTTCATGAAGTAAAAAATATTGATCTTCGTAATTGTATTTCTAGGAAGACATAAAAAAATGTGAATTTTTGAAAATTAGAGTTTTCAAAGAAAATGAGACCTGCACCATTTTCTTAACCGTCCTTTACACTATCCAACAATGAAATTAAATAAAAAAAGATAACGCCTTTTTTTGACAATTTTGAAAATGTTCCAGGGGCTTCGTGTAAACTACCCCCAAAAATGAAATATCTGTTTCAAATTCAAGGGGATTGCGACATATGCCAGATAAATTGGGCAATATCAATTTTGGAGAAAATTGTTTACACGGTTCAGGCGCTATCGGTGTTCACAAAGGAAGAGACAGACATTTTGCCGTAATTCGATTTTACGGTATCAAGGACGCACTGAACATGGCTTCTGGCTATATCACGTGTTAAAGGATTTGTTCTTACATTTAGTAACAGGATTTATGCCGTTTTTGTTACCAAGGCCATGTAATAAGAGTTTTTTCTGCCGATAATGCCCTGTTTGTTCGCGTAGCATTACATAACGTTCTCTCTATTGCGTGACCGGTAGCGAGAAAATAAAGAAACGTGAGTGAAGCGGAGAGATAAAGTGATGCGAGAGTGTGAGTCTGGTTGCAACAGGCAGGCGCGTATATTTTGTCAAATAGTTCAAACAAATCGACAACTGAAACATACAGAATGCGTTGTACAATGGGTGGTAATTGTAAGTGATGTGTACCTCAAGATAGTTTGGTACGCTTAGCAAACTGATTCCACCCTAAAATTATTTTCCTCCACGATTAATACAAAACATCTTTGAGGGGACACGTTTTCACCAAAATACAGAGAGGGCTTTATTTCACTCAATTTGTTCGCGTTACAACTAAAATATGCGTGCTTCATTGAATTGGCGTATTGATAACACTTTCCATTTGTACACAAGCGTTGGCTTGTTGCCCCCGAATGCTGGCGAGGGGTCGGAGAGCGAAGCGTGCGGAGGCAGCGGCGCGTGGCGGGCGAGATCTGAGCTTCGCGCAGTCCGCGCCCACCTGCCCCCCCCCCGGACGGCCTTTGACCTAGCGGCGTCTCAGGCGTCCGCGCGGCTGCACCGCGCTCCCAACGCCCCTCCCCCTCCCCCCCACGCAGCGCCACGCGATCGATACCTCGCCGGCTTAGGCGGCTCAGGGCGTCAACGGATGTCACTGCAGGGGGCTCTGACCGGGCGGCCCCACGCCCCCGGTGCCACAATATTCCACACTGGCTACGAGAATTCTAGCGGCCAGCTGCTCTGATCGGCGTTTTTCAGTGGTTTCTCCAATCAACACCAGGCGAATGCCGGAGCAGTACCCTACCAAACGGGCCACGGACCGCGCGCGATCTTTCTTTCCCATTTGTACGCGTAGGCTTCCGCGGCTCGAGTCGATGACTTCTTCGCTGTCCGGGTGACGCCGCGTAGTGGGCTGAGAGGCCGACGTTTCGCCTGACTTGTCGTAGGCTTCATCAGGGCATTGACCCTGCCCTGTCAATGCCCTGATGAAGCCTGCGACATGTCAGGCGAAACGTCGGCCTCTCAGCCCACTACGCGGCGTCACCCTGACAGCGAAGAAGTCTTCCCATTCCTTGTCCTATCATCTACCCTCACACACACACTAATTTGCGCTACTATTACACATGTTTTTGATGATGTAGATATTCCCAGTCGTGATCTTAGAGCTCGTCCCGGCTGGGGGCGGTGTCCCGATGGTGGGATACACCTGCTTGGGGAAAATGCTTGCAAGCCGACGTCTGTACCGGATCTCACTATCTAGCGGGAGAATATCACCGCAGCATCCAGCGATGAAAAATATGCACTAAACTTACGGGAATAATGACCTGAGCAGTGGACGTGCCCGGAATCACTAATCAATCGTGCGTTCTGTGACCTTCCACCCTCTCCCCGCGCTCTCCTCTGCCCCTAGATGCGGAGGGCAGACACGTGTAGACTCGAGAATACAGTGTTAATGCTTTGGGCGGCGCATTGTGATTTGCTTACATGGTGTTCAGGCGTAAATTGATCGCCCAAAGGAATCATTCTGCCCACGTACAATAATGCCTGTGTCGTTACTGGTCAGTGACTGCGTGTGGGTGACTAACTCTGCAGTCACGTTCGTGCGGCTCCCGCTAAGTTTAAAAATTACATGCAACTGAGTAGCTGGAGGGTATCTTCGTACTGAGAAAAGAAATATGGCGGCCGTGGATGTCTGCTAAAGTTAGTACTTGTTTTCAGTGTGAGTAGGAATGTCTTGCTTTTCATTTGGACTAGTATGCGCAGATGCGCTTTGTTTTTGTTTTGACGCACTTCTTAGTCTGTGTTGGTTTTTGTGTGCATTGCTAGATGGTAGAGGAGGGCTGTGGAGATCAGGAAGGCTATGAACATCTGTTTCATCATCTAAGCACTAAATGTGTTTTGTGTGCCGATGTGGTTTTCTGAGTCTTAAGTGCAGTCACGGGTGCACGGTGAGTAGATTAGCAATGTTAACGACTCGCATTTGTCTGTGAGGAAAACAACCTCTTACAGCCTTCGGATATGTTGATATAAATTATTGTTTATATGTGTGAAGGCTTGTAGAAGGTCGGCTATGAGGCCGTAGAGAGTAAAAATTTTAGAATGAGCCGTAGTCATAAAACGTATGCACTTTTATGTACGTGGTAAAAATTAAAATGAGTTTAACAGAACTCGGATAAAAAACAATAAGTTCCTTTTGAAAGAGTTAGATAGATGTTTATTCAATAAATTAAAAATGATGATTAGATGTGAGTTTGCAAAGGTATGGTATCAAACAGAACGATTGAAAGCAGGTTCTTACTACTAAATTTGACTAGGTGATTATGTAGTATGATCCACTTACGCCTTTATTTAATTCAACAAGTAGACTCTACAGTCAGTAGATACAAAATTTTAACTGAAAATTATTTTGAAAATATTGTTATGAACCGTCCATAAAATTATGTGCCACACGGTTGTGGTATACTCACCTGTCAGACTGGTTGCTGATCTCCTATTATCGAGATCATACAACCTTGATTTAATACAGTCAGCAGGCGTACACCTCATTTAATTTAACTTTAACCTCTCCCTTCTATCTGTTTTCTTCAAAATTATTAAGTGAATATTTATTTTAGGTAAGATGACAAAACCGAGCGAAGTGGCTCAGGGCATAGGGCGCCGACTCCGCAGTCGGGAGGCCCGGGTGCAGTCCCCGTGCCGGTCATCCTGACCGCGATTCCCGTGGCTTCCCTCGTTCATCCAGGCAAATGCTGGAAAGGTTCCTCTGAAAGGCCACGACCGCGAAACTGGCGTCGCTATCCGAATTTGTTAACTACGTGAAGTCACGAAGGCTAAGCGAATTCGAGACATTGCGGGTTTCTGATGGGATGTGGACTCGGATCCCCGAGATATAACGGCGCCGAGGCCAATTATTCTTTACAGGACATGTAATGTTGGCAAGATGAGAAAATAGTTCACACTCTGTCTTCATGAATATGGGAATTGATTTTACATTATGTATTAGTAAAGGAAGAAATTATTCTTTATCTGATAACACGGCAATTGAGTCTGTCCTTTACAATAGTGACCGTCGACTGATGGCTTCGGGTACTACGGCAGGATGCTCCATGATGGAGTTTAGATGAATTTGGCGCACTGGATGACGTTCTCGCACTAAAGGGAAAATGTCGAAGTGACTCGGGTTGTTTCCTTTTAATTTTATTATTGATTGTTGAATAATTGTATAGTTCAGTTTCATCGTATTTCATCGCTTGTTGTTGTTATAACTTACAACGTGCGCCAGAAAAGTCTCTCCACACCGAGTTCCATCTGGGTCTCCTAAATAAAATTGCATTTACGCTGGTAGCAACCAGAAACTATGGGACACAAGTGAAGGGGAACACACTTCCTGCATCTGTTATGATTGTGGTGAGAGCGTAATTAACGCTTTCATTTGTTACAAGCTGCAGCTCTTGCGACATACATTACTTGCATTCTCATCATCAAGGTTCCACTGCGGAGAGAATTTCCTGTCGCAGTGTGTTGTATCTTTATATAGGACACATAACTACACCACACAAGGAAAGGAAACTATAAGACCCCCCTCTGTTGACAATTATCGAAAAAAAAGTTAAAGAATGCTTAAAAGAAAATCTGTGCATAACTAGTGTTGTAAAGCGATTTAATGAGGCTAGGTTATAGCAGACTGCATGGTTTACAGTATAAAAAGTATTACAGAGAGATGATACATGATACATTTAACTCTTCACGAAGTTGAGCGTTTGAAAAGAACCACAGGACGTATGCTGCTAGAGTGAGTAATCTATTTTGTAGGTACTGTAGGGGCAGCGAGGCTCTTGTGGTAATCCATGATAAAATACCCGGGCTTTAAGAGATATCAACCACAATAGTAGGCTTTATAAATTTACTTTGCAGAAAATTCATCCATTTGCTGAAGAGCGTTCAACCAAATGGCTGAATTTTCTGCAAAGTAAATTTATAAAGCCTACTATTGTGGCTGATATTTCTTGTATCCCGAATATTTTACCATTTCGTAGGGTTTGAGATTTATTGATGTTTGAAATTGACGCGTCGGTTGACGGCGCGAGCGCTTCGCAGCTCGAGGCTCTCGGCGCTCAGCTCTCGCGTGCAGCCGCTCGGCCGATTCAGCCCTCCGCCGCCAGGGGCGCCCGGCGCGGTGCGACCGCTTTCGAGGCGAGTGCATTGCAGGCGCCAAAGCTGCTGGTGATGCGATTGCACGAGTTATGTATTCCATTGGAAACATCAACCAGGAAGATCCGCACCCCGCGACCTCCAGACGGCGCCGCCCAGCCGAGCGCCCCACCTGCTACTTGCTTCACGTTTCCAAACGTACAATAATATGTTTTGACGATTCAGTGATAAACATGCTACATCCTGAAACGTTCTGGAAACTACCTCTGTGAAATCTGTAAAACCTTGTTCTAGTAATTTCTTGTAAACATGTAAAATCATATATATATATATATATATATATATATATATATATATATTGAGAAGCACGACGGCCAAAGCAGCGTATTCGCTCACAAGTCACTGAGCTCATAACATCTTTCGACCGTTCCAACTTGTACAGAGCTATTGCCAAATTAAATGTTGTAATATCTTCTTGTGAGTTTTACTTCACTGGTCATCCTGTGGTATCGAACCCGATACCTAGCAGATTGTCAGTCTCTACCCTGACTGCTGGTTTGCAAATTTAACTCACGTCTCAGTTCACGTTCGAATCCGCGCGGAGCCACATCGACTCAGGAAGTCCCTCGTATCGTCCTTCGGGGACGAACGTCCTCTGTCTGGTTGATTGTGCGAGTTCTGCCGTATGATTCCCGGCGCGTCAACTGATAATGTCGTTATTCCCGTAAGTGTAGGGCATGTTTTATCGCCGGCGACGGCAATGATCATCTCCCTCCCTCTCTGAATGGCTCCCAATATTTTCATTAAAGTTTGTCGTGGGATAGTGTGGAGAACGTTGAAAAGAAAAGCGCATGTCTTACATTCGTTGTATCCCTGATTTTTCAAAAAAATTAAATAGTTGGCATCTTTTCAACTAGGATATTAAAGATTGATATTTTTTACTTAATGAAATATATTTTTTAAAGGAGATCTGGAAATAAAGCTATTAACAATATTTCGCAAATGTACGAGTAAATATTTTTTTCGTAATTTTGCGTGAAATACATGTAATTTAAAAAATAATTATGCTTCCGTTTTTAGCGTGTCACTTAAGTTCCGTATATCGTAATTCTCTGCCGAAAAAATGCCGATTCACGCCGCAGGATTACAATCAGGATTTTTTTCTGTATTCAAAATTCAAGTAGTATATGGCTTAGTGTAGAGATCACAGAATTTTGAAAATGTGCACAGTATTCACTTCTCCCCATAGCACGTCATACACAGTTTTAACTGTTCTTGACGTAAATAAATAAAATAAATTAATAAAATAAATAAATATTTTTTACTACGTAAATGTACCATTGTAAGGCGAGCAGGTATTAAAAACGGTAAAATTGTATTGTTACTACAAGGAATCTGGATCCAAAATGGCATTTAGTCAATGAAACATGTCTGTTCCTTAAGTAATTCTAGTGAACTTTAAGTATAAGTTAGAACTTGTCTAAAATCGAAATTTGTGATGATTCTTCGAATTCAGCTACAGACCCTACAGTGTCATTTGCTTTGAAAAGGCGACGGAAAGTGTTTCCTGTTCCAGTGGCGTTGGCAACGACCATAAATGTCTTCCCTGTCCATTCAATGACTTCCATTAAATGTTCTGTTGTTATTTCATATTACCATAACAATATATTTGTATTAGCGCACATATTTGTGACTTAGGAAAAAAGAGAAAAGAAAAAAAGAGAAAATTAACATCTATTGCGTACTTTTGATTATTTTCTACCAGAAAACCAACTCACATTATTTTATTTATGCTAATTAATGTCATGAATATATTTTATATTGAGAATGATCGACAAAAGTTCATTTTACGTTTCCTAAGTGAGAGTTCTCGATTTTATATAGTTCTCATTAGTTGTAAAAAAATACACTAAATAACAAAAATATTGTCTTTGCCTTGATCTTCAGCATTTTTACAAGAATTTTTAAAATGTATGGAACAAAGATTCACATTGCAGAACGAGCATTTTCGTCTTATCAGTCAGTTTTTTATCCAGGCCTAATCGCAATTCGTATTGTCGGTGCAAAGTGTAATAATAGCATGCACTATGTTCCCGACCGCTAATCTACACGACCCAGGAGCTGATAGGTCACCGAGACAGCTCCTATATAGATCAACGGAACTGTATTAAAATGTCAGTGAATGATTGAAATTGTAATATTGAGGCCAGTGCCTAAAGCTACATCTTTGAAGAATATCTACATATTGCAGCATTGTTGACACACGTTAGTTACATGTGAATGAAACGTGAGCAGTAGTATTTCGATCACAGAGTGCAGGATTTGGAAAATAATTTACTACAATGTCTATTTCGCCTTTTGGTAATCTTAAAACATACAATCTTACATAATGACATTTTTTTACAGAGGTTAGGTACCACGTAATGCCAACTTCTGACCTAGAAAATAAAATATACAGAGGCTAGTCCACAATTACAATATGTACGGCTTAAAATTGTGCAGAATTTCCGTCAGTGTGAGAAAATACAGAATATATGAGTCATTTTCAGTGAATATGAAATAACCCATTTGTTATTGATTTCTTAACGCGAAAGACTTTGGGATGTGTAATGTTGCAAATGCGACCAACTACTGTTTGGAAATTCCGTATGATTGAAAACATCTTTTCAGAGGGGGTTTGAAGGCCTGCACGATGCTTACGGCTGCGTGCGTGGTGGTGGCGGCGTGGCTGGCAGTCTGTGCGCCTGCAGGGCGCCCCGCCCCGCTGCTTCACCGCCCCGCCCGCCAGCGCGGCGGGCGACGCCGTGCCCGACGCCGCCCTGCACGAGGCCGCGGCGCGCGACGCCGTGGACGCCGTGGAGGCGCTGCTGCTGGGCGGCGCGGCGCTGGGGGCGCGACGCGCGCGGCGACACGGCGCTGCACGCGGCGGCGCGGGCGGGCGCGAGCGGGGCGGTGCGCGCTGCTGCGGCGGGCGCCCTCCCCGCCACGCGCGGCGCGCTGCTCCGCACGCCGCTGCACGCGGCCGCCGCCCACGGCCGCCTGGAGAGCGCGCGGCGGCTGGTGGAGGCGGGCGCGCCGCTCGGCGCCCGCGACGCCCGCGGCGCCACCGCGCTCGCCCTCGCCCGCGCCAGCGCCCCCGACCTCTTCGAGTGGCTGCTGCAGCGGGGGCCGGCGGTGGAGTGGGCGGACGCGGCGGGCGACTCGGCGCTGCTGGCGGCGGCGCGGGCGGGCGGTGGGCGCGCGCCCAGGGCCTGGCTGCTGGAGGGGCGTCGCCCGCGGCGCGCGGCCGCGACGGCGTGTCGCCGCTGGTGCTGGCGGCGCGGGGGGCGGGGCCGGGGGCGCTGGCGGCGCTGGAGGCCATGCTGCGGGGCGGCGCGCTGTGCGACGCGGGGGAGGTGGCGCGCGCGCTGGCGGCGGCGGCCGGCGCCGCGCAAGTCTGGGCCATCGCGCAGGCGGCTCCGCAAGAGGTGAGGCAGCAACAGGGCCACACTTGACAGCGGTGGAAAGCGCAGGCCACGGCGACTCTTCACGATCGCAAATCACAGCCAGTTTGCACAATTTAAACAATATTCCGTTACACAATACACCGAGTTTACTCGAATACATTGTCACTTCTCAAGTCCTGTTTGCAACGTTAATGTCGCGTTTTCCGAAACCCCTTGGGTGTCCCTAATTTTACAATGGCACAAAATTCAGAAACACTGAACAAAAATGGTAATATCCTACGACATACACCACGGGGTTGCTTTATTGATCTTTACAATAGTAACCTAACCAAAAATCCAAGCTCGTAGTCTATTTGAAATATATTTTTTATTTTAGATTGGTGTATCATTTTATTATACTCAAAGCACGAAAATATTTCCTAGAGCTTTTTTTTGTGCCGCACATTCCCAATAATTTTAATGGTTTCTGTCTCTCGCCTACTGCTTACGCATTATATAGGAAGTATTGTAAAGCTACGGGAATAAAATAGGAAATTTTTGACACAAGAACTCTTTTGATCACTATGGTAACGAAAAAGTGAATAAATCATGTTCCTCTATGAAGTAAATTGAGTCTTTAAACCCGAACTTTTGGGGCTACAGCAACATATATTTTCTCGCATTATTTGTAACTTCTCAAGATATTTTCTGCATTGTACTGACAAAAAAACAATGTACTACATACTAGCCTCCTATGCGAGTCTATTGTAATGTGAATACATAATGTCTCGGTTATTTGTGGTTGTTTTTTTTTTTTATAAATGAGATAGATCTATTAGTTACAACCCAATGTTTATTTATTGCCATAACCTTGTTCTATATTATATTTTATTTCTTTCATTGAATTGTGACAACAGACCAAGGAACCGGATATGACCATGCAATCATAAGATACTCGTAATAAAGTAGTTTCGTAATATGTACATCATTATATAATACTCCTTAAACAGTAGTTTCGTATGAATTGATAAATCAATATTCTGTAGCACTTAGTCCTGGATAATTAATTTAATGGTGAAGTTATTCTTGCTTGACAGTAATTATCAAATTACACAAATGTTTGAAAAATTGGTCTTGCCCTTATTTCAAAATCTGTCTTTTATTATCATCGAGCAAGGAAGGATTCATCTTCCTGAATAAAACATTCACTATATTAACGAGACGACTGGCCATAAATGTTCTCGTGCTCAGAAACACCAATCAATAAACAAATTAGAACGCTTAATCGATAGATCTTAAGTGCATAAATATTAATCGACTCCCAATGAATTGAATTATTTCCAATCACAGCCACACCTACTGATAACTTAACCCGGGAGTGCCCACAATAAGTAGAGCAACGCCAGTGCCCGCAATGTCTCAGATATTACTACAACGTTTTCTGAATGCAAATAATCTGAAATTCCATTTACTGAAATATATATTTTATTTAGTGTGTACATGTCCCATGATGCAATAGTTAATTTTTCTTATAAGGCCGAATTATTGTCTGAATACTATGGTGAGAATGGTAAAATTTGTGAAGTACACGCAAACATCATTAAACATCTTATTATCCTTCTTCTTCTTCTTCACTTCACGGATTAGGGAAATTCCCTGTTCCGGCTTCGTTACACCATCTCTGTCGTGGACGGCCAATGTCCCTTCTTCCTCGTGGTCTGTACATAATGGCTTGTCGGGGGATCCTTTCGTGAGACATTCTTCCTAAGTGCTGTACCCACCGTGATCTGTATTCATTTACTTTTTCATTGATAGAAAAAATGTTAAGTTGCTTTCTTATATCTTCGTTTTTTATTTTGTCCAATAGGGTGCAGCGATTTACTCTCCGGAGGAATTTCATTTCCGAGGCTTGTATCTTTATTTTATCTTGTTTTCTTAATGTCCATGATTCACACCCATAAAGCAGTTGTGGTACTGCCATGACTTTATAAAATTTTAACAGTGTCTCTTTTCTAGTTTTATTGCGAAGATATTTGTTTATTGTTCCACAAGTATGTTGGAAACGTTGTAATTTTGTTTTTATATCATCACTGTAATCGTATGTGATATCACAGCCCAAATAATTAAAATGTTTCACTTGCTCTATTACTTTGTCTTCTATTATTATTTTAGTTCTGATAGGATACTTGCCTCTGAATGCCATCACTTTAGTTTTAGAGACAGATATTGAGAGACAATATGGTTTGCATATTCTATTTAGCTGGTACAAGGACTTTTGCAGACTTATTTCGTTTTCTTCTATAATTATATGATGTCGCCATCACTTTAGTTTTAGAGACAGATATTGCATACAACTTTTCCATTCTCTTAGAATGTTGTCAATATAAATATTAAACAATGTGGGGACAAGCTACACCCTTGTCTTACACCTCTGTTTACTTCTAACTTTTCCCAACATTTTGTTCTGAACTTGTAAATTAATACTTGTTTTGTGATAAAGGGATTTAATAACTTCTATCAAGTGGAAAGGGTAGCCCCTTTTTCGAAGAATCTGCCAGAGAAGTTCACGATTAACTCTATCAAACGCTTTTTCATAATCTATAAAAGCTATGTGGGTCTCTAAATTGAACTCTCGTCTCTTTTCTATTATTTGGTTTATGGTAAACACATTGTCTGAACACGATCTTCCTTGCCTGAAACCACTTTGTTCTTCCAATAAGAGTGAATCTGAGATTGTTGTGAGCCGTTTATTTATTATTTTTGTGTAAACTTTATAAGCGTTGATCAACAAGCTTATTCCTCTGTAATTCTGTGGCTGGCTTCTATTTCCTTTTTTAAACAGAGAGATGACTTTTGCTTTCTCAGGTATTGCATTTTCTCCAACAATTATTAAATAGTTCAAGAAGTCTGTTCTTCAGTTCTTCACCTCCATATTTTAGGAGTTCTGCATTGATACCATCTACTCCAGGAGCTTTTCTATTTTTCATGCTTGACAGTGCATATTCCATTTCTTGTTTGCTCAAAGGGTCTATCTGAGGGTTGTTGTATTGTGACTTATCTTCATCGATTACAGTTGGGTCATATAAGAGATCTTTATAATATTTTATCCAGTCATCTTTCTTTATTACGTTTAGTTCTGCTTTGTCCTTTTCCTCTGATTTTAGATGTTTCATGATCTTGTAAGCCAGATTCTGCCTACCATGGACATCATTTTCAATTGTGCTGATAAAAAGGTCCCACGATTCTTCGTGAGCTTTTTTCACTAATTGCTTTGCATGGTTCCTTTTTCGTATGTAGTTTTCTTTGCTGTCTTGTGTTGTTTTCTGAAGTAATTCTTGATAGGCATTTTCTTTTCACGTATGGCTGCAGCTATCTCATCGTTCAGATTTTCAAGCCTTTTCTTTTTCTATGTTTATTCCTTTTTCCAATAGCTTCATATGCTGCAGTGTTTATAATATTTTCAATATTACTCCACTCCACATTAATGTCATCATCTAAAGGTGTCTGTCCATTTATTTGTTTCAGACGTGTTTGATAGAGATTTCTTATGCTTTCTTCTCTTAAGAGATGGACTTTATAAATATCTCTGCTCAGAGATTCCTCGTTTCTAGGCTGTTTTGTCATAATTTTCTTCCATCGGGCTATAATTGAGATCTTTGAAACTACTAAGTAGTGATCGGATGATATATACTGCCTCTGTAAACATGAACATTTCTAATTTGAGGTGCTAATTTTCTGTTTGCTATAACATAATCTATCAGTGATCTTGTGTTGCCATTGCTCCAGGTAAATTTATTTATATCCTTTTTCCTAAAGAAGGTATTCATTATTTTGGTAAAGAAGGTATTCTTATTATCCTATTATATAATATTAAATACAATTTTTTCAAATTATTTTGGAAAAAATTGTATTTTAATTTTTCACAAAAATATTTAGAAAATCTTCGTATTTTTTTCCATTTTGCAAGATTCGTGTTTTTTTTTATTTCCCTACAGACGTTGTCTGTACTTCTTTCTTTTTTTGAGAAATTTTAACAGTAGATTGTAGATAAAGTAAATTATTACATTTGCTGAATAGGAACTTGTCATAGACTCGGCTAAAAATAGTCATGATACGTACCGCTCAGGTCAGAAGCTCACAATGCACTGATGCCATTGCACCCAACGTATATGACAGTTATTTCGCAGTGCAGCGATCAAGTTTCTACATGCTCACGGGAAATGTTTCAGCGAAAGGATAAAAATAAAGGCCAGGCGACCTCTGAAAAGTGCAATGAAGGAATTCAAGAAGTATTAAACGACCAGTGCATCGAAGTAATTCAGGAATATAAAATTTCCATGGCTTCGATCTCGCAGATCTATTGCGAGTACTCCCGGGTTAAAAGAATGAGTTTGAGTCCCGGAGCGTAATTTTTCTTCGCCGGTTTGTAACACTTTTGCAGGTTCAAGTGAAATTATAAAAATACGAATCCGTTACAAATAGTGCGAGAGAGTATGCGCTGTTTTCCCTTTTCAGGTGGCGGGCGCCGCCGGGGAGGAGGCGTTACGCCTAGCTGCGCGCGACGGCCGCGTGGAGGCGCTGGCGGCGCTGCTGGCGGCGGGAGTGCCAGTTGATGCTGCAAGTCTCTCCACAAGGACCCCCTTGATGATTTCCCCACAGGAAATTGCCCGTGAACCTTTTGGAAACAAATCTCAGCTCAGCCTTTCCCATGGCGGTGACACAGCCTTGATGCTCGCTTCGGAGAACGGTCATGTTGACGTGGTACGGCTGCTCTTGAACGAGGCTGCCGACGTCAACGCAAGAAACGCAAACGGATGGACGGCGCTCATGCATGCTTCATGGAATGATCATCCAAATGTTGTGCGTGAGCTGCTCAAAGCGAACGCTGATGTTAACCTATCTGACAATGATGGGGAAACAGCATTAACAGTCGGGACGACTTTGGGTAATTTGGAGGTCGTTCAGCTGCTCCTGGCTGCGAAAGCGGAAGTCAATGCCCGGAACAGATGGGGTAAAACAGCTCTGGATATTGCATCCGAATACGAGCACGATGAAATAAGACAGGAACTTCTAAAAGCAAAGGCTTCTTCCACATGACCAGAAACAATCTCGACAGGCTCACCAGTGGAAGAGTGTGGTATGTTGCAGCAACTGCCCTAACGTCGGATCACTAACCGATTTGACGTTTGTGGCGCGTGGTCATGAATTGCTAATGTAGTCCAGTAAATTGTTCGTTAAAATTATTTTGATGGGAATCGTCAATTTATAGGAGGTTCTTTTAGAATATACTAATTGCCGATCAAACAGTTTAGGAATTTTCCAAACAAACATTTTGTATGGTGCTTTTTCTGAATACTTCTTGCTACACTTCTTGCAATGATAATGTTAGGAAGAGATGCTAACCACAGTGATTACAAGATTAAATATATCTTCTATCTGACTTTTGTCTTGATTGAAAGTAAACATTCCTTCTGTCATGGTTCTTTCCTCTACACACTGAAATGTAATACATTTCTTACAACACAATAATATTCAGTTGCATTTGTAGCAAGCATAATGATAAATAATGCTAACAATGATTTACAAGTTTAAATATATATATTCTATCTGACTCCTTGACTCTCACGTCTCTCCCTCTGAGACGGTGACCACTTCCGGCCGCTGCAGCTTCTGCGCGAGTCACGAAACGTTAACTCGAGTGCCCGTTTACGGCCGTCAGCCTTGCCGCGCATTTCCAAACCTCCACTTGCTTTCTAGGGAAATAGCAGGCAGTTGCAGTATATACATTATGTTACTACAGGAATACTCACTCATTAAATCACTGGTGTTTCCTTTTCTGTATATGAAACTCATTCCGTTTGCATACATAACTATGAACACGTGCACTTTTCATAAAAAATATCTAAAAAGATAAGAACTACCATGAAAATGCAGGCATCTTCTGACAAAGATGTTCTGAAGAGTAGTGGTCAGTGCTTGCATATTTCATAAAATCACATATGGTTCTTAAAAAATTAAAGATAAAATTACAATTCTTTAATTTACACTTAGATAAATCCTCTTGTTACAAATGTAAACATCTTTATACATATCATTAACGAAATTTCTTGATACACTCTATAAATGCGGTTCAGTTAATGAGTAATGTATCCTTATGAACGATTACACAACACTACACATACTAAACGATTTCATTACACCACAATTTAAAAAATAACCGTTAATCACCATTATTATTTTTTTATTATACCCAAGAAACACGCTTCATTGTTATTAATGTTTCATCAAGGAGTTTATATCACACCATAATTGTAGTCCATAAATAAATTGAATTAGAAATCTTAATATCACTTGGATTGGAATATGGTGATATTGGAAAAATCAAATTTATTTATCTGTGGTTGGTTCACAATTATTGATCCACAAAAGCCTAATAAATTAATATATTAAGTTTTTATAATTTAACGACAAATGTTAGTACATTCCTGTATCTACCATGAAATAAAATTATTTTATCTCCAAAATGAGTTAATAGATGCCAAATATTTTATAGAGAGGATATAGATATCTGACATAAGCTATATGTTAATGTTCAAAAACAATATGTGCATCGTACAATATTTTCCGGTCAATACTGAATCCATTATGTGTGATGTATTACTGAAGAAAATCAAAATTTAAATTCCAACTCCATAAAACCAAATAAGCAAAAATACAAAGCAAAATACCTGGAGCGGTAGCTCAGTTCATCAACTGATGTCACTGCAGCGCCTCTGACCGCGAGGTCCTAGGTTCGAGTCCTGACGGCGGAAGGATTTTCGACACTAGCTTTTCAGCTAAGTCGAATTCAGTCGCTGTCTGGAGGAGAACTCTAGCGGCCAACTGCTCTGATCGGTAGTTTTCCGTGGTTTCTCCGATCAACACCAGGCGAATGCCGGAGCTGTACCCTACCAAACGGGCCACGGACCGCGCGCGATCTGTCCTTTCTCTTCCTTGTCCTATACTCTCCCTTTACACACAAACACTTACACTAACATGCACTACACTACCACATATTCCGGGAGATCGGTCGGGAGCTTAGAGCTTGTTCCGGCTGGTGCGGTACCCCGCTGGTGGGAGAGTCCTGGTTAGGGGGAAACCCCGTTAGCCGACGGTAGGTCGGCGTCGGATTTCGCCATCCAGCGGGGGAAGACCACCGCCATCTCCCGAGAAAAAAAGCATGCACTACACTAACGGGGCTAATGACCATAGCAGGTTGACGCGCACGAAAAAATCAATCAATGAACAAAGCAAATCAACTTAATACTAATGAACAAAAACTTCCCACATTGTAAACTCAACTCAGCAACGTTGTCACCGTTTTTAATTTCCAAAAACACACGTCACGTGATCAAAGTTATTTCCCACTGCCTTTGTCGTGACCTCGCCAAGAACCCATACCACCCATGTCCGTATCACATTCGAGAATGGAGATATTTATTTTTTATAATCCGTAATTTCCATTGAAGTCTCTAGCATCATATTCCTTTTTTAGCTCAGAACAAGAAACATTCATCTCGCTCATTTCAACGGTGCCTCCAACAACGATCTTCCTATTGAATTGCTGATAAATGACTACAATTCGCGCACTTTTTATTGAGCATTGTATGAGAAGGCAGTGGGGGATTGGTTATTTTCAATGCAGAATTACTATCTTTAACCTGTAAATAGTTTTAAGCAGTAGGTTTTTTCTATTACATAGGAAATACGAAAATTACATACGAAAATTATTGGTGATCAAATGTTGACAACCATCGCAATCATCATTGTTCGCAACCATCATTGTTCACACCCAAAAACAAACTCGTACAGTTGGTACTCACTCGATAAATACTCAACATCATTACACAAACACAAGTCACGTCGTCTCCATTTCTCTACACACTTCCCGTATTCCATGTCACATTTGGAAATGGAAGTAGCACTTACACTTAAAATTTACAATTTTCATTGAACTTTCTAGCATTGACCTTATTCCTTTCGTTCCCATCAGTCAATACTCATCTTTGTGCGTTCAATTTTTCCTCCAGCAACTAAACATTCAATTGTTTAATAATCCATAATCCAAGAATATTAACAAGTACAAGTGTATTATTCATCGCAGAATACAAGTTAATGCAATTCGTAATACAAAGGAAAATGTTTATTCACAATATAGGAACTTACATACATTTTCATTTTATATACGATATTTGATGCGCATACTTTGAGATGGGTCATGGGCAGCGCTCTGTGCTGTGGTCTGGGGTTCGATTACCGGTCGAGGAAAAAATAGTATTCTTTAAAATCGTCCCAGTTTCTGTAGCTGTGTGACGAGGAAAAGGTGAAGCAGGCGGATCTTGCTATTTACGGTGAAGAGAATACGTCATGTTCGCCTCATGTCGCTTTTACACCCAAGCATGGGATATTAACAAGGCTCAGGTATGGGGGACACCGGTAGCTGGCCAGCGAAGTCGGACTAGTGACCCAATAACGCCAAATACATACATAGTTTATTATTTATTTTTTACGACAAGAACTGATAAAACTGTGTATGACGTGCTACGGGGAGAAGTGAATTCTGTGCACGTTTTCAAAATTCAGTGATCCATACACTAAGTAATATACTGCTTGAAATTTGAATTTAAAAAAACGCTCCCATGTAATAAAATCTATTTTTAAAGATAAAACTTTGATCCCGGTGAATAAGCAGATAAGTCATAAAAACTTAATTTTACAGGAGAGCCAAAAACAACGTTTAAACGAATCAAATCAGGGGTTAATGATAATTCAACGAAGGTGATATTCAAACAAACCTTATTTTTTAGAAGGTTTTGTTTGAATATCGTTAATCCATTACTTATAGCATTAAGGTTGTTTTTTGCTCCCCTGTAAAATTATTTTTTTGACTTATCAGCTCATTCACCGGAGTCACAGAAATAAGCAATAAATTTTGGGCTCTTATCAATGATGTCCTTCGTCAAGGAATCCTTCCTGCCGCGAGAACATGGAAACGATAATTTGAATAACTATATTTCCCACTGAACTCTAAAAGGCGTGCACAGATAATGACGTTACTTTTATGTTCAGAAGCAAAACAAGGGGGTACATCAGCATTTGCTCAAAGGGTCAGGGAAACTGGACAACAAATCTGATCATGATCGAGATCATTGATCTAGAAGCTGCGGGATAAGACTTTCAGCTTTACGTATGAGCGAATTGACCTTGTGATAGAGCAACTCATTCTTTACCTATCGTACTACACTGAACACAGTTAGTGGGTAATTTATTACATTCCTGTCTTCTCACTAACAATAAGTATATTCTTTTCAGACAAGCTGTAAAGATAAGCTGCGCTGATATAAGGTTTCTGAGACTACTGTAACGTCACCACATGGCGGCCAGGGTTCCGACCATCTTTAGAAAGTTTAGCAGAGGGGAAGGGCAGCCGGTCGGCTAGTACAAAAACTGTTAGTAGCTTTTGTCAACTGAAAAGGGAGCCATTAACACTCCGGGACGCAAGTCGGCCGGGCAGAGGGTCCTGACCCCCCGCCGGCGGTCAGGGGAGGCTGGCTGGCCATGTGGTACCAGAGCCACCCGCACGTGCAGAGAAGCTAGGGGTGGGGGTGAGGACATGACCGCCAGAAGCTAGCCGGCCGGAAGGAGGAGTTCGTTAAGAGATCGCCTCGCGTGCGGACGCAACTGCGGCCCGTTGGCGGTAGTGCATTCCTTGGACACTGCGAGTGCGTAGCACCGGGTGTCAGGACACCGGCGCGGTAAAGCGTCTGGGTGGAGGATGCACTAGCCAGGAGATGGGAGCAGGGTGCGTGGAGTCGCGGAGGTAGATTGCGAACGGAACCCCAGAGCTGTAAATACTGTATAATATTCTGTAAATAAATATTGTAACGAGAGCTCGTGTCTGTGTAATCATTTCGCTACCACGACGCCACACTACTAACGGCATACTTTGAGGGAGTGTAAGGAAAATGATATTAGTTGAAGTACTCCAAGTTATTAATGCAGGCTAAATTTTTAGTTCATGTAGATCCCAATGATATTACCAATGTCAAAGAATGCATAGCTCCTGTATTCCACTTAACCCTCCGCTGCACGCGCTGTGTTTGCGATTAGAGTAGACGCCCGAGAACTGAGAATCCGGTAACCGAATATTCTCTCTTCTTGCAAATTGGCTAACCGGGGAGGTAGATCAGGGCATCAACTGATGTCACTGCAGTCCTTCTACCGGGAGGTCCTAGGTTCGAGTTCCGACTGTGGCAGGATTTTTGACATTAGTTTATCAGGTAGACTGAATTCAGTCGCTGTCTGCAGGCGAATTATATCGGCCGGCTGCTCTGATCGGTAGTTTTCCCTGATTTCTCCGATCAGCACCAGGCAAATCCTGTAATCATAGTATATTGTATCATAGGCGAGCTGGTCACTTATTATCATATTCATTCGTCCCATATTCACACATCAGGCACTTATTTTACACATGCATTCGCAAAAAGTTAACGTAAAGCATGCCGATGAATAGAATCAATGCCACATTACTCTCTGATAAATAGGTAATCAAATTTCTACTTAAATGAAAGAGAGTATACTGGTAGTCAGCAGAAATTAAGTGTACGCAATTTTTTCAAAAATTGGGTACAGGAAGACTGCAGGACATTCTGTCATCAACAAGCTATAACCACCTTCTCAAAAGATATCGAGAGAGTCAAAAGTACTCTCTTTAATACAATTTTAAGTTCGGAAAACATGTTGTACCAAAGTCACCCGGTTTAACTAATTTCACCCCTGTTTACGATATTCTATTTATTTTACACCTCAATTCAACGACTTCTTCCACCCACCCCCTTGGATTTTTCAATTCTCGCCTACGAGAAAATTGCCAATTCCCAGCCTGAATGTTCGTAGGTGTGCGGAGGTGCCTCAACCAGGCCGCGTCTCCGCACGCAGATGTTTGCTTGCGGAATTAATTTACGCCTGACCCACCGCTCGACCCATTTAATTTCATTACACGTACAACCCATAAAATCGACGAGCTTATTCCCCGACAAATTTGCATCAGCGAATAACAGACGGTAATGAATTAATAGAACGATAATTATGATCGAATGCTGCTTGGCGAAGGATAATTTCCTGTAGAACTGGCTCAACGGAAAAGTATTAAGGGAACCAAATAATTTTGCTTTTCCATTTCCCACCAATTACATAAATTTCCTGCTGCATTCCTGACAACAGAATCACAATAATATGATTATTGTTAGTACAAGAAAGTAATGTAAATTTTGTAGCAAAAATATCAATGAAGGTCCTTCATTTCTCAATGAAAAAAAGCTGTAAAGAAACTAAATAACGTTTGTCCTTTTCATTGCTATATTCTTAAATGTACTCGCGTTCTCAGGGATATAAATGAATTTATTCTCACAGAAAAACAAGGGAAGGTTAAAATGTTATTAAGTCATAGTCCCGTATGTGTAGTGCGCGATGTGTCCCGGAAGTGACGATGTTCATTCTACGCTGCAACGTAAGATCCGGACGAGACGTCACAGAGAGATTTGAGAGATTTTTCCTCTACAGGTATCTCTCCAGCGGGGCGCCTCTCAATTCGGAACAAAACTCGAAGCTCCCGACCTTTGTGGCCGTGTAGTGCATGTGCGTGGACAGTGTAAAGGGAGAGGAGGGTATACGAAGAGGGAAAACAGATTGCATGCAGTTCATAACCTGTTTGTTTAGTGATATGACATCGATCACAAAACATCAATATTACCGTACATCAATTTTCAAAATTAAAACATCAATGATAATAATACATCAACCAAAAGCCATCTATATTTTTAAACATCGATATTTCGAGCCGGTTTAGTAATTTATAACAATAAATCCACGCGCAACATTGAATTTGACAATGGCCATGCTTATTATTATAATTAAGATTCATATGAAAACAAAGTTAAAAAATAACTACAATGGACAGAACTAAGACTGAGGGCCCGGGGTCATATGGAAGGGTTCACTCCCTCTTCGCTGAAGGTCGTGGTGGGAAGAAGGGTAGGTCTTACGAGCAGGGTGCGTTCGTTGACCGCCTCTCCATGCCCGAAATAGGAAATACAGTAGAAATTGTCTACTGTATTTTATTTCTTATACACATTTTGTTATTAAACATCGATGAACTCTTAGGGAAGTGCATTCATTAAAAATATGTTAATCTAATAAAACAAATATAAATTCAAACAATTGATTGTTTTATTGCAACACGCGGATTATCTGATAACCACGAAAATAAGTATTAAAATATGATATAAAATTTAGGTAGATGATTAATGATTCCTGGCGCGCCAACTGCTTATGACACTAGTCCCGTATGTGTAGTGTACGTTTTGTCGCGGAAGATGGGGTTACGCTGGATGGCGAAATCCAACGCCGAACGATTGAATTGAATTGAATTGAATTGGCCTTATTTTACGTGGCGAGACTCAGGCCATGAGGCCTGCTCTTCCGTCTGACCACGCAAATTTCGTTACACTCCTTCACCAATCATGGGCGAAAGAAGGTATTACTTGGGCGACGAAACAGACGATTTGAATTTATCTCATTTAGGCTTGAGGATCTTTTACATGCAGTAAATGTACTAACATGGGTCAGCCGGCTTCACTTCCCCTCCGACGGAAGGCGTACGAAGGATTTTTTCGCCCTTAAAAATCCACGGCTTCGATCGGGTTTGAACCCGCAAACTTGGGTATAGCAGTCCGATACGCTAACCGCTACACCATCTCCGCCGCAAATGCAAACCCATGGAGGTATCTCCCACCGGGGGGGGGGGCACCGCCCCAGCCGGGACAAGCTCTAAGCTCCCGACCGGTCTCCTGGGATATGTGGTAGTGTACTGCATGTTAGTGTAAATGTATGTGTGTGTAAGGGGAGAGGATAGGACAAGGAAGAGGAATGACAGATCGCGCGCGGTCCGTGGCCCGTTTGGTAAGGTATTGTTCCGGCATTCGCCTGGTGTTGATCGGAGAAACCACGGAAAACTACCGATCAGAGAAGCCGGCCGCTAGAATTCTCCTCCAGACAGCGACTGAATTCGGCCTAGCTGAAAAGCTAGTGTCAAAAATCGTGCCGCCGTGGGGAGTGGGAACCTAGGACCTCCCGGTCACAGTCACTGCAGTGACATCAGTTGATGCACTGAGCTACCGCTGCCAGTAATTAATGATAATATAACATAATACATGCCGTGTTCTATGAAGAAGTTTACGTTCATTGAAGATTTCCTTAGCCAACGTTATTTATTTAATATAACACCCACGGGCTTTATGACATAACGTACTAATAAGAAACCTTCATTGGTGTGATTAATGTCAATTTCTGAGCTAAGATACTTCTAAGTGCAATTTTTTCAATTCTAGAATGAGTAGGAAAACATTTTCTAAAAATGTATACAATTTATTGATAACCCAACTCACATCTTCCATTGGAGAATGACTCGATCAGTAGCAAGACTGCGACTAGTGCGCTTGAAGGCAGAATGACTTACGCATTTGGTCTGTGACGGCTCTGGCAATGGAAGTGTCCAGGTGTCCGACTGTCGGTCGCCTGAGCATGGCCTGTGTGCATGAGAGAGCCGGTCGCTGCCGGAAGAAGCCAGCGAACACCGCTCGCAACCCTTCTGGGGCGAATGACGCAAGTTCGGCGCCAAGAAATATTGGCTCATTATCTTGCTTGGTACTTGCTCGCTACGTAGTAGAGAGAAGCGCGTGAAAAAATGGCGAATTTTCAACAGAAAAACGCATATGACAGGGTCCTGTTAACGAAGAAGTGGATAAATTCAGTTGTTAAATTGAGAAAAACAATCTTTTAAGACGTGGTTTAGCCAGAATCCATGTTTTGTGGGTTCTTGATACCGAAAATTAAATTACAGCAAAACGTCTGTCTGTCTGTCTGTCTGTCTGTGTCTGTCTGTCTGTCCGTCCGTCTGTCTGTCTCTCTGTCTGTCTGTCTGTATGTCTGTATGTCTGTATGCCTGTCTGTCCGTCCGTCCGTCCGTCCGCCCGCCCATCTGTGAAAAAGCTAGCGGCTAAACCGCTCAGCCGATTTTCTTCAAAATTGATATTCCCCTATCAATCTTGCTGATGTCGCGGCCTCTTGGATTTGAAACATATTCTAATTAGTTACATGAAACCCCCGGGATATTTTCAAACTTTTAAAAAGAAGCTTCCATTGGTTTTTATTAATTATTTTTGTTAAAAAGTGTGAAGGATTTAAAAAGAATGGTGCAAGGTCACATTTTCGTTCAAAACTCTATAATTTTTCGAAAATTCCAAAAATTCAAAACTTTTTTGAGATATGTACAATTTTTCGAAAATTGTATATTTTTCGCGTAATTTTGCGTGAAAATAGGGCTATAAAGTAAGTACTGTTTTAGCACCACTAGTTTGCTTTATTTTCTATTGCGCCTCTGGGAACCTTCGGCGTTTGAGTCTTTCGAGTGGAAGAGAGAAGGTGGAGAGATATTAGACTCCAGGCCGTGTATCAGGCCGCACTAAATTCGCAATATGGCAGCTTGAAAGATTTCCTGTCGAAATAGCCAACTTATGAAACTATAACTATGATCAAGTCTCTCGCTTTTGTTTTGTTTGTTGTCTCATTCACAATCCTCGCGCGGTCTCGAGTCTTGTCCACTGTTCAATAATACACGTTTCGTTTTTCGGTAGAATTAAAAAGAGATGTTCATCTATAAACGAATCTCTGTGAATAATTATTAAGTTAATTAAGAATTATCATTATCAACTATTGCGAGCTTAAGAAGTGTTAAAAAGTGTCAAGTGCAAATGAAAATTACAACCTCAAAAGTTATCTGCGGTCATACTTCTATGTTATTAATGCTTTTGAGATGTGTGTCAACAGTTCCTTCACGTTTTGAAGTGGTAGTAATAAGTTTTATTGAACGCAAATAAATACCACTATTATTGAAGTTAATTAACGTGATATACATGGTAGTTTTTAAGTGATCTAATGAAATGTTCCTAACAGTCCAGTTATGTCAATGTCAATGCAAATACATCCATTTAATTTATCTGTTCATTTATTCATTAGCTTTTAAAAGTAATTTCAAAAAAATAATGAAAATCATCATTAGTGTAAGTAAGTTTTCAATAACTTATACCTTGTTACCAGAGACAGTCTTTGAAAACGTGTTATCTTCAAAGGTTCAGTATTAAGTATAAACCCAGATGTTGTTAGGCTTACCATTATTTTCCAGTTATAATTAAAATGAATTCAGGAAAAAAATAATAAATATAATATAATTAATTTAAAACAAGAAATACTAAAGGGACACTTAACAACAACAAATAATGAACTACTATAACTATTTCAATTAACTTTATTATTATTCTAAAGAAAACAATTGGAAAATAATAAATAAAACTAAAAAACGCCTAGTACTACTAAATAAATAAATTGAACGATAAAACGCAAAGAACGAAGAGCACCAAAACGCAAAATGCAAATCTTTAGCAACACTCGTAAACTAACACAATTTCACTTGAATGGCTTTGAATGTTGGCGGTATCTACGGAAGTAGTCATTGTTTCATTGCAAACTTAAATTTTAAAAAATGTCCCTACCGCTTGAAGGTAATATATTCAGGGTATTTGTGTGACGGTTGGCAACAACTTTAGCCAACATAAAACGAATCGAAACTACCCTAAATCGAGTATAAATGTATGTTCTCATCCGACAGTGACATTTTTCAAAAGTTGTCCCGTTAGTTCGGCTTTTTAGCTGGCCAGCAGTCTAGCAGGATAATGAGCGGCACATGACAGACTCGCGTGCCACGCTCTTTGGTGTATGAATCAGTGTTCATTTTTTAACACTGTGTCACACTGAGCCAGGGTCAATTTTGATGTTCTACCAACACGTCAGGATTTTTTGATATTCCATATTCTGATTCTTCATACAGGCATCTACATAGATTTGTTCAGTCGTCCGTATACTGCACATTTCAGTTTCTTTCCCGTCACCTCACTGAAATTCTCTGCAAATGCACCAACAGAAAGTTGGTTTCTCAATCGCGTAAAATCATTCACAATGCCATACAATTGGAATGTTTTCCTTTTATCCGATTGGTCTTCGGTATATTCTTCAACGCTTCTGGATAGCTGAGGTCGCTGGGACAGGCGCGCCTCGGCAGGAGAGATTGGAAGGGTCGTGGGTTCAAAAGGCGGAACTAGTTTGGGCTTTTTCTTCTTTGTAGTAACATTGTCGCTGCTTTTCCAAACCACCTGCCTCCAATTCACCTACAATGAATAACCTCTACTTCGCAGCGAGAAAGGAAGAGTAAAGTCAGAGGACAAAGTGACAGGTCCCTTACTTCAAACAAAAGTTTCCACACATATATTTTATTATTCGAAATATAAATATTTAAACGTTCATCTACATTTAAATGAATATTTTTTCTTACAAACATATCAAATTGAAGAGAGTGTGCCTACAGTTTTAAAATTATATTTTCAATACTTTACTCACAAAAAAATTATTACAAGTCATGATAAACCTGTTTTACAAACAATCGACTCCAATGAAAGCAAATCTCCTTCACATTGTGCTTTTCTATTTCTTCATCTTCTTGTGTTTTTCATTTACTTCCGCTTAATCTTCTTTGTTCTATGAAGACAGCAACTAGCGGCTGCATCTTATTTACAGCCGGCGTTAAAGCCATATGAAGGTTGCTTTAAAGGGTACCCCCGGATAAGATTCTAAAACGTTCCCCTAAGGCAAGTGACATAGAAGTAGTTACACTACATTTCGAACATAAAAATAATATATTTGAAAGGTTTTTAAGCCGTCGTCTCACCACCCACATCCCTCTACAGCCCAAAAGCTGTTTTTTTATTTTATTTTTTTCTGTCTACTTAACACTATTTTAGGTGACTAAAAATATGATAAATAAGAAAACAATTTGTACAAGTAGAAAAAACATTTTTTGATATTTTATATTCAAACACAATTTTGTTTGAAAAAAATGACAAACAATAATATTTACGGTGTCTTAGATCCTTGGAAAAACAATATCAAACGTTCCTCTTGAACCAAATTGTTGTAAATATTTTTCAGATTTTTTGGACAGCTGGGCTGGAGTTAAAAGAATAAAAATCATTTTCACACATTTAAATCACCTTGACTTTAAATATACTTTAAAAATGACTGCAACAGCCCTACGCATTTATTTTAGTGTTTATTATACATTTGTATACAATATTGAAGAACTCATTAATATTCAGACTTTGGAATATAGTTACAAATAACTTTTTTTAAACATTTTTGTAATCCTTTGCATAAGGATATCATACGCTGAGGACAGACGATGGATTTTGGCAATTTATAACAAACCTCCGACACAAAACCTTGTAAGTATGATAGTGGGGAATAGAAAATTACGCTACATCCTGCGTCGAAGAGATTTTAGAAGAAAAAATAGAACTTTGCAGGTAATAACATAAAAAATATTTCAACAGACATTATAATCGCGAATAACTCAAGAGTGATCCTAGGCCTTTTAAATCAGACGTTCGTGACTCATATGAAGGCAGCTGTTTTCAGGACAAGTAAATTCTGATAGATGACGTGTTTTGGGTAGATGGGTAGATGGCAAATGAGGAAATGATGGATAGTTCAGGTACAGGTGAAGGATAGAAGGGCGACAATGGGGAAATGAACGGGAATAGGTTGGACCAGGATTATGCTCTTCGGAAATATTCTTCAAAATACAACTTTTATGATTGTCCTTTTTACAATTTTGGATATTTAGTTCTTTTGGTAACCCCTGTCCATAGTTCGGGAGTAAAGAAAAGTGAAGCCAAAATCAAGGTAAATTAATTTGAAGGAAAATACTGAACTGATCTTTCACGAGAAAATTCATTCACAAAACTATTTTATTTCCAGTGAATTTTAATCGCAACGCTCAGCAATATTGGAATGAGTTTTCTCGCACAGTACTGGGTCTACAATGCTGTAAACTACATTTAAGGGATGGGCGTTAGAAATTGGGTCCTACATTAAATCAATTTTCAGTATTCCTACAATTATTATTTACAACGTGCAGAATTTAGCACGTGCAGAATTTAGCACGGTTGTATGTACTTATTTATATGTAGACAAGACTAAATACATAGATAAGGGAAAAGTAAACTTTTTATTTAGTGTGACTGCAGTGCCTCTCACCCGGAGGTCCTAGGTTCAACTCCCGACGGCGGCAGGATTTTCGACACTAGCTGTTCAGCTAGGTCGAATTCAGTCGCTGTCTGGAGGAGAATTCTAGCGGCCGGCTGTCCTCATTGGTAGTTTTCCGTGGTTTCTCCGATCAACACGAGGCGAATGCCGGAGCAGTACCCTACCAAACGGGCCACTGACCGCGCGCAATCTGTCCTCTTCCTTGTCCCTTACACACACACTTACATTAACATGCACTACACTACCACATATTTCAGGAGACTGGTTGGGAGCTTAGAGCTTGTCCCAGCTGGGGCGGTGCCCCGCTGGTGGGAGAGTTCTGGACACGTCCTAGGCCCAGTTGCCATCGTTTCAGCCGACGTTCTGTCTCTTTCCTCCTTGAGGAAGGTCGCAGGTGCCTGGGACGTGCTACCTTCCGGACAGCCAAGTACTTGACAAAAAATGCACAACTTTCTTTCAACTATGGCACAGTAATTAAAAAAATAACAAATACATCACAATTTTTCTGATATGCATTTTGAAGATTTTTTTCCTAACTTGGCCGGTGTTCTAAGACGCAGTAAAACAGTTCTTGAAAATCCAGGTCCAATCTGTTCCCTTTAATTTCCCCATACACCTCTTATTCTTCACCTGTGATCGAATAAACTGCTCAAATCTCTCGAATTTCCTTAGCGTATAATGTACAAAGGATTAGAAAGCTTTTAATAAATGATAGTTTGTAAGTACATTTCAGAGCAAAAATATTAGTGGGTGCTATAATAATGAATACAAATGTAAAATAAACACTAAAATAAATGCACAGAACCACTGCAGTCATTTTCAAAGTATATTTAAAGTGAAGGTGATGTAAAAGTGGGAAAATGCTTTTTTTTTTAAACTCCAGCCCATCTGTCTAAAAATTCTGAAAGAAATTCACAACAATGTGTTTTTAGAAGAACGTTTGATATTTTGTCAAGCCTGTTCCGGGATTTTAAGACACAGTAAAAATTATTTTTTGTTATTATTTAAAAAATAAAATGTTTGAATTTCAGCCTGAAAAAATATCGAAAAATGTTTTTCTGATAGTACGAATTACTTTCTTCAGTCAGATAAAATAGTGTTAAGTTGACAAAAAATTTAAAAAACGCTGTAGCGGGGTATCTGTGGTGGGACAGTGAGCAAGAAACCTTTCAAAAATATTATTTTTATGCTACAATTATAGTGTAACTACTAATATGTCATTTGGTTTAGCGGAAAATTTTACCACCATATTCGGGAGTATCCTTCGTCTTGGGGCTTCTCAAGGTTAAGTCACCATATGAGCCGTGTCTTATTGGGCAAATTGTTTGCACTTTCTTGTCAGCGATGAAGAAGATTCGCCCTCGAGCGACCAACCTTTCGATACACAGGGCCAGCATCCGTCCGCTCAAGGGAAAACTGGCCGTAGAAAAGCTATTTTTGTGAGAAAAAAAAAAAAACAAGGAAAATGGACAGCTTAGCACTGAGACCGCGACAGTTTCATCATTTCCACCGCTTTACCGCGGGTTACGCAGTGATCGTTGGAGTCGAGTGTGGTCTCCCCCACCGGCCGGCGGGAGCGAAGGGCTGACGTAACCAGCGGTAGGGACACTCCCGGCAGCACATTCTCGTGATGAAAAACAAAGAAGCGCCCTATGGCGACAAAACGTGTGATACGGAGGGCCAGAACCCGACCGTGCAAGGTATAACTGGTTTAAGCAAAGCAATTTTTCAGGGAAAAAAAACCAGCGAAAATTGGGAGCTTAGCATTGAGGCTGCGACGGTTTCATAATTCCCACCGTTTTGTCGCGGGTTCCCTAAGGGTTCTTGGTGTCGTGTGCGATCTCTGACACGCGTCGGCGGAGGGGGGGCGGGGGGGCAGGAGGGGTGAAGCGGGAAGTGGTCGAGGCGCTGGCTGCATCCTTTACTCCGCTCTTCTGCCGGAGCTGCTTGGAGGGGGGGGCGGCGTCTAATCCCCTGGGCGGAAGCTTTTACGGCGGCCATTAGCCGCGGGCGGCGCCTCCTTCCGGCCACGCCCCCTCCCGCCGCCCGAGACTCCAACTCCTTCGCCGAGGCTGGAGGGGCGTCTGGCCGGCGCGGCGCAGCGCCTTGCAGCTCTCTGCCAACACCGGGGACAGAGCTGGTGGCGCTGGTGTCGCCGGGGGCAGCTACTTCCCCACATACAAATTTGCTCATTTGTGAGAAATACGAAAAGTGTCTTCTACGTGCTCAATTGGTCATAAAATGTACATACATGGAACAGCCGAAGAAAGCGCGACTGTCAAATGTAGCGTCATGCACAAACGCAATTGTAACGAACGGCATAGGCGTGGCATAGGCGACGCTAAGGCGCCACGCGTTAGCCTTTGTTTAGAGCGGATGTGACGTCGGCGGGAAACCCTAGGAGGCAGCGTGGTGGGGGGAAGGGCGAGCGTCAGCCCTGGCGAGCGGCGGAACGCTCTCTTGGTTACGGGACGCGGTGCGGCACGGATCGGAGTCTGGGTGGGCGCGGGCCGCGAGCTGTGCAAGGGCCGGCAATGTGTTGCCGTACAGAGGCTGACTCGATGTGGAGTCGTAGGTGGGTTGCGGCGCTTCACGCCATCTAATGCTTGAGATTAGTGCGTAGTGGTGTGGTAGCCGTAACGGGAAATTACTCCGTGTAGGGATATTAGTAATTACGTTATTTTGTAATAAGGTGGTGGTCTGTTAATAAACCTCTAAATTACTAAACCCACACTCGTCTGTGTTATTAATGCAAATGCATGAAGCCACACAAAGTTATCTTTTGTAACATAACGCGTCTGCTTTCGTCAGGCGTACGCTCGCAACAGCCACGCATCTTTTAAATTTCGTTGGCAGAACTTCGTATTTTCGTTCCTATATAGGAAGGTGCCACAAGAATGGGCCCTGCCGTAATTGTCTCTACCACGTTATATGGGAGTTGAAAGGACCTGCTAGCGATACGATATCGCACACGAAAATCCATGGTTCAAGACTTAGCTGTTCGGAATTAAGACATCGAGGTCAAATCATCGATGTTGTTAAGCATAGATTGTTTGTTAAGTGGCTTAGAAATATCTGTTAATGTGGGCGTGCGGCGGGGTATTTTATTTGGGAGTGGTTTGTTTATCTATGCTAATGAACATAAAGAGACGCGGGCGAATATAAAGAGACAAGAACGTTGAGTTACAGAGATAAACTGAATATGCAGAACCAATATCGATGAAACTTCTGTGCTAGCTCCCTTTGCGTGTCAGAAGTTCTATTAGACTCTATGATTCACGACCATAAACGTGAATACAAGATACTTACTTACTAATACTTATTGCTCAATAATGTTTAATACTGGTATCTTTACAACATAATTATTTTTGTGAACTCTTTTCGCCTACCATTTCATCTTCGATTTAAGAGTGTATCAATGTGCAAAAGTTTAGCTGCTCGCCACCAAAGGTTGAGGACTTAGATCTACGATTGAGTTCATCAATGCATTGAATTACGAATAGGATAAGAGAGGACTCTTTGTTTATTTAAATATCCAATTGTCTAATTCCACAAGTTCATATTTAAGGAGAATTCTGACAGTTTTTCTTCACTCTATTAATAAAAGTAACAGGGATATTGATTTTAACTGCGTCTAAGTGTGAATGTATTAAGTGTACAAGAGAAAAATATAAAAATTATTAGAAAAAGTTATTTTGTTGATGTATGTGTGTGATATATCAAAGGTATGAATGCACACATGTTTTCTACATGAAATAGTTATTGGTTTAGTTGTAGTAAATTAAGCACGATTATTACGTATTTGACAGGTGCATGAGCAAAAGTGCAACATATTTTGAATGATTTACGTGTTACATCCAAACTGTGACAGATGGATGAATTTTTGTAAGGCAGTATTTTATTATAAAGAGAGTGAGTTTAATAACGATAGTGTTACGATTTTGTTTTCAAAATATCAATAACGATGTTGCATCCTTACACCGAACCCAACCAGAGGTTTATATTTATGTTGGTGTCTCCAATATGTAATTTGCATATTGTGGTCCTTTTCTAATTGTCACAATCATACAAGTGTTTCGGAAATTTCGAAATGAATTCATAAGACACGAAACGATGAATGAATTTATTTGCGAATTTCCAAAGAACAAGAAGCACTTATTAATATTTGAAATAAATTAACTAATTAATAAAAAATGTTTTGTATTCAATTTATCATAACATTTCAACAAATATTGCAGAGGAACTGTAATACACAGATTGTATCGAACTGTATTCACATACCGACTTAAGAAAATCAAGAGTTCCCATTATGTGTAACAATCAAATTAAAAGACTTGTAATTAGTTAAGGCAATTATAAAACTCCACGTTTCAAAAATTGTCACTCGATGAACCTGTATTATACACAGAAGTTGTTACTGCGGACGTGTATGTCGATCCAGAACATTGTCTAAGTGTGTCGTCTTTCCGAACGATGATGCGTGAAAATATCGCTTCAGAGGGAAAGCCATTAGTGTTGAGTCATTCCCATTACAGCTCTGACATTTAGCAAGCTGCTCCTTACGACCAAATCGTCCTCCTCCATTATTGAGGTTCTCACGGTGTTGTTGGTCACGTTGACCTAGCTTTTACGTTTAGCAGCAACTGTTTTATTTCATCGCGCTTGAGTTCGGAGGCATAATCTAGAGCCGTTTTCCCCCATCTGTTTCGGGCGTTCACTTCTGCATTTGCAGCCAGAAGCAGCTGAACGACCTCCAAATGCCCCGACCTTGACGCGAGTGTTAAGGCTGTGTCCCCTTCAACGTCAGAAATGTTTACATCAGCGTTTGCATTCAACAGCTCACGTACAGCATGGAGGTGTCCGTACCACGACGCGTAAATGAGAGCCGTAATTCCATTTTTATTTCTTTTATTGACCTCAGCGTTGGCGTTCAAGAGCAGTCGCACAACCTCAACATGACCGTTTCTCGAAGAGAGTGTTAAGGCTGTATCGCCTTCATAGTCGGACCGGTTGACCTGAGATTTATATTGTAGCAGGTCACGAACAACACCCGTGTGGCCCGCCTGTGCGGCAAGCATCAAGGGAGTCCTTCCGGTCATGACACTTGCGCCGTCAACTCGCACACCCGCTGCCAACAAGACCGCCAGCGACTCGCGTTCAAGAAGTTTCCCCCCCCCAGCCAGAGGGGCCCGCCCGGCCGGGTCCAACCGCGACGACTTCTTCACCGCCAACTCCAACGCCCGCTGGGCGTCCATGGCCTGCTGGGCTTCCAAGGCTCGCTGGGCTTCCAAGGTCTGCTGGGCTTCCAACGCCGCTGGGCGTCCAAGGCCTGCTGGGCATCCAAGGCCCGCTGGGCTTCCAAGGCCTGCTGGGCTTCCAAGGCCTGCTGGGCTTCCAAGGTCTGCTGGGCTTCCAAGGCCTGCTGGGCTTCGTCTGTGTTCGCGCTTCCGCCCGATCCCTCCCCAGCCACTGTGCGTACAAGGCTAGGAACGGTTTCTCCAACAGCCTTGATAATGTCAGGATCGTCAGACATCTCCAGAATGCGCTTAACAATCTCCCTTTTCTCAGTAACGTTGTGAATGGCGTCCAACAGAGGCTCAACGCATGTCGCGTTAGCTCCTTTCTGAGTGAGAAGAACCGCTGCGTCCAGCTCCGTGTCCAGCGCCATCAGCACCAGCGCCACGTCGCATCGCCCGTCGCGCACAGCCTGCCGCAGCATGTCGCCCGCCGCGGCGCCCAACGCGCTGTCGGCGCCGTAGAGCGCGCGCAGGAGCCCGGGGGGGGCCCCCGCCAGCAGCGCCGCCAACGCCTCCTGGCGGCCGTCGCGCGCAGCTTGACGCAGCGCCTCCTGGCCGGCGGCACCCGCCACCTGATCAGGGAAATAAGTAGTGCTACAACTGTACGTGCTTTCTCGCATTTTTTGTAAGGGATTCGAAAGTGTTTCGAACCCTCAAGAAAAAACACACTAGGATTCGAACACAAATTCTTAAATTATAACTCAGGATGATTAAATACCAATCTATTCATTGCCAGTCGATGGTATTTTTTTCAATAAAATGCACCGACTAATTGTTTTAATTAATTGATTATGTTTCCGGGCTATGCTCGTTCGTCTCATTAGTGTAGTGAATATTTTATCTAGACAGATGATAGTGGGTCCTTCCTCGCTGAATGGTGAGACCGGGCGCCGACTCGACGTAACCACTTGCGGGAACTTCCTTCTCGGTGTCTCCCACAGCAGGGTAGCGTCCCATTCGCGGCAAGCTCAAATCTCGCATCGTATCTTGCAGCGAGTGCGATAGTGTTGTGATGTAAGTATGGGTCTGGGTGTGTGAGTAAGGGGAGAGAAGAGGTCAGGAAGGGAAGATCGTACGCAATCCGAGGCCCGTTTGTTAGGGTACTGCTCCGGCATTTGCCAGCTATAGATCATGGGAAACCATGGAGAACTGCCCACCACAGCGACCGGTCGATACAATTATCCTCCTTTCAGCGTCGAAATTTCACCAAACTTTCTTGCTAGCGTCGAGACTACGTCGAGACTAGCGACGAGAATTTGCAAGCATCTGGACCCCAACACTAGGACCGTCCGGACGAACACTAACACCAACACTAGATCACCCTTTTCAAATTCGCATACCACCAGTTTGGATAGATTGATAGAGGAAATATTAATTCTGGAGGAACTCGACTCAACGGTTGACCATTTATGGATAGACAGACTAACCTCCTGAACAGTGTAAATACCACGACACGATTGAAGACTTGCCCATCGCCAGAACTGACCAAAAGGCACGACACAAATGAACCCACTTCCTGAACAAAACAAAACGAATCCTCACGAATGCCCCATGAAAAGCATGCTACCAATAAAGACAGGCTCACTTCCTGAACAGACCGAAAGAAGAACGAATAAAAAAAAACAGAATGAAGACTTGCGCACCTTCTGACCAGAACCGAAGACATGTCATTAATGAAGACCTGCCTATCTCCTGATCAGTCCAAAAGTCACGTTAAGAAGAAAACTGGCCCACCGCATGAACAGAGAAAAAGGCACGTCGCTAATAGCATGGCACGCCTTCTGAAAACGCGCAAAAGGCACGTCAGTAACAAAGACCTTCCCACCTCTTCAACAGAGTAAAAGACATGTTAGGTTTGAAGACCTACTCACCTCCTGCGCATGATGTCTACCTCATCAATGGTATATAATTCTCAATCCTATCTGACAAACATACTCTTTCAAGTTTCATAACGATCTATCGTCATTTCGACTAATAGAATCCGGAGTGCTCCAAGAAAGTGTGCTGGGTCCGATCTTGTACTTACTATTTACTGCTAATCTACCACAACATGACGGCATCACAACCGCTACCTGTGCAGACGGCACAGCAGTTCTGGTTACAAACAGCTATCCTGTGGAAACATCCAATATCCTAGAAACTAATCCGAATGAAATTTCCGAGTGGAAGTTTTAAGAAATGGCGAATTCAAGCAAATCACACCAAATCTTCACACATAACCTTCACTCTAAAGAACAATAATTGTCCCTCCGAAAAAATTAATGACAAACAATTACCACAAACTGAAATAGTAAATTATCTCGGTCTGGACCTCGAACGATGACTCGCGTAGAGGGCCCATATCTTAAAAAGACGAAAAGAGATGGATCTAAAACCTAAAAAACTCTTATTGGATGATCGACAGAACCTATTTATCTCTCTATCTATATATCTCTATCTCTTCCTCTTACAAGGTTTTTACAAGGAGTTTACAAGGCGATATTAAAAACAGTTTGGACTTATAGGATACAACTATAGGAAACGGCTAGACATTCGAATATTGAAATTCTGCAAAGATTCCAGTCTAAAGTTCTACGATACATAACTTATGTACCACGGTATGTATCTAACAATACTATACATTCTGATATGCATATTCCAACTATCCATTAGACCATTGCAGAATATAGCAAAAGATACGAAAAAATACTTGAAAACCACCCAAATTATCTTGCAGTGAACATCCTGGAGAATAGTGAAGTCATCAGAAGATTGAAACGACACCACCGCAATACCTCGGATTCCTTATGAAAGTAATTTTGGAAGTAAAATATCATGATCGATGACGTCAAAAGCTTTTAAAAGATCTAAAAGTAATCCAATAGGTACTCCGTTTTGATCCAATGATTAGGAGACACCTTGAAGAAAAGAACATATGGCTCTTTCCGTAGATTTTGATTTTCGAAATCCACGTGGGCAATCTGCAAGCGCGTCGTGTTTACTGAAAAAGGTTTCCATTAGTACGTAAAAAAACTCTCTGTAATATTTTTGAAAACACTCACAGGAGAGAAAAAGGTCGATAATTTTGAAATTCATTTTTGTTGTCTTTTTTGAAGAGGGGCTTAATCTTAGCTGTTTTGAGACTATTTGGAAAAAGTTCCAGTGCACAAATATGTAAGTTAACGGGTGCATTAAATTATGTGTATTAAATATGTGAGTTAACAAGTGTATAATCGTAGGAGCACAGATCTTCAACAAGCAATCCGGGAATTCATCTAAACCGGCCGCATATTAATTTTTCCGTTTAACGATTATTTTGAGAATATCATAGAAACAAATTTCGGAAACGAATATCGTGTCTAAAACATTTGGAGAAATGTATGATGTTGAATTTGTGGATGAAGGTTCTTAGTGAAATGGGTAGCAATTATCGAAAAGTTTTGGTTAAAGAGACTAGCCACTGTTGGTTCACATTTGACGACAACTGATCGTTCAAGTTTCTATCAGTGTACCTTAAAAAACATTCTTTGTAAGGTATCGCGTTGATTTGGTTGTATTTTTTATTTTCCACATTGCTTTTGTTTTGTTATTTGAGTTGAAAATATCGAAATCGCGTTTCATGATTTTAGCCTGCCTTGACTTTTCTTAACAATGATTTGTATTTTTTAAAGTAGAGGAGGCAATATAGAGATACTCGTACTTTATGATGTTTAGAAATGAAAGAAAGGATTCGCTTGTTTTTACCTGATGTCCTAATCCCTTGTGTTATCCAAGAATTGCTTTTCCGTGAATTATTTAATTTTATTTTTTGAAGAGGAAAGCAAAGTGTTAAAATGAAATGAAAGACTTGAAAAAAAGAATTATATTTATCATTTTTATCAACTGTATTATAAACCACTTCCCATGACTCCTGCATCAAGTAATCAATGAATAATTTTATTTTATTTTTTGTAAACAATCTAGTCATATGTGAATTATTTATTGTGTCTGTGTTTGCATTTCTTATAATTGTAAGAATTGGTGGGTGATCACTGTATCCTAAATCTTTTGTTTCAACTTCATATCGAGAAGTAGTTTTGTTAATTATAATTTAATCGATTGCCTTCATTGAATTTAGTATGATCCCTATAGGTACATTTATTGTAATAGCTCAACAGAAGGAATTTATTAAATTGAGAAACTGTTCTTTCTCGCAAGATTCGACCAGGAAATAAATGTTAAAATCTCCGCACACAACAATAGATTCAAAAGAGCGATTGCTGACTTTATTAAGTGTTATCACCGCAAAGCAATATTTTAACAAAGGAAAATGTACAACAAATTTCGAAAACATTTTCAATGATCTACATATTTAATTCCGCCAATGAGACAGAATTGATAGTATTTATAACGTAAATACAAGAACACCCATATGTAGGACCATCATTTGATTCTCTCTCATTCACTCTCTCTCTCTCCTCTCTCTCTCCTCTCTCTCTCCTCTCTCTCTCCTCTTCTCTCCTCTCTCTCCTCTCTCCTCCTCTCTCTCTCCTCTCTCTCTCCTCTCTCTCTCCTCTCTCTCTCCTCTCTCTCTCTCTCTCTCTCTCTCTCCAACAAAAGGCTGCGAAGTAAAAGTTTGGAATTTGGAAAATGCTAAGTTCATTAGGAGCTAACCAATGTTCTGTAAAGCAAAGAACATCAATTTATTTAAATGGCTCTGTAGAGCTGCCTCGATAAACTCAGTTTTATTTGAAAGGAATTGACCATTATGGTGCAGTATATCTTTTGTATGTACCTACACGAATGTTTTTCTACTGCATCTGATTGTAGTTGCTATTTATTTACTCCATTTTTACCTCGAGTGCGTGGTCGAATGTTGTAATGTGTCCCAGCAGTGACAGGTTGTGAGGAAATTGAGGCAACGGGTGTAGATGAATTAATAGTGGGAATGGGAGAAACGGGAGTAGGTTCAGAGCAGGAGGTGAGAGGGTTCGAAATAAGGGTGGGAGTGGAGAACGTAAGGAAGGTGAAAGGGATGGATTTTTGGCAGGAGACTGCGTAGGACTGGAGTGGATGATGTATTGTGCAAGCTTGTTACAGACTGCATGTTTTCCAGCAAGGTTCATGTGAAGACCATGCCGGGTGAAGTGTTTTACTGAGAGGAAATTAATTTCAAAAAGTTTGACATTTGTTGCTCTCAGTTGCAGTTTTAATTGTTGGTTTTCGTGCATAATCTCGCTGCATAGTTTCGATGTGTTTTACCAGAAGGGCAGAGTCGAGAATACAATGTTAGTATTTTGGGCGGCACATAGTAATTTGTTTACACGTTGTTCAGGTGCAAAGTTACCGCCCAAATTAATATCATTCTGCCCTCCTATGATAATGACTGCATCCTGATTGGTCAGTGTACTCGTGTGGGTGTCCAACTATTCAGTCACATCGTTAGTTTCAAAAATAGATGAGACTGATTAGTTTGAGAATAACACCCTACTGAGAATGGGCGAAAGATGGCGGCCATGACTGTCAACTAAAATAAGGGTTATGTCTTTGTTTTCAAGTGGAGTAGGATGCGCATCTTTACGTGTTTTGGTTTTGACGCGTTTTGTATTGGTTCGTGCATATATTTGTCGATGGTAGGGAAGGGTTGTAAGGATAAGGAAGGCGAGGTATCATAACCTAAAACACTAAATTTGTTTTGACTTGCGACTGGACGCACGGTTGGGAAGATTTCCTGTGTTGTCGACATGTACTCAACCCCAACCTTCGGATATGTTGATCGAAACTATTATTTACGTGTGTGAAGGCTTTTAGAAGGTCGGCTCTGAGAGTGTAGAGAGTAAAAAGAGCAGAACGAGCAATTGCCATGTCACGCGCGCGCTTTTATTGTATGTGATAAAAATTGGAATAAATTACAAGAAAACCCAAATAAGAACAACAAGCAACTAGCTTCATATTTTAAACGTGTAAGTTTGATATGTATTCTATAAATTAAAAAGTCAGATTCAATACAAAAATTAGAAGTGCTTGGCTTTGTGGTTAGGTTTCTACTGTAATAATCAATAGAGCAACACTGCCGCTTCTGTCACGAGGTATTACTACGTGGTTGTTCTGTGTCTCTGAATTTACGCTGAATTTTTTGCCATTGTTATATTGGGTATTATGGAAGAGATTCCGAAATGCGTGAAATCGATGTTGCAAACAGGATGAGAGGCGCGACAGTGTATACGATTCTAATCCGTTTATTGTCCACTTGCATAATTGTTGAAAAATGGTGCAAAAAAGCTCTGATTTACACATCCGCGTGTCCGATCTGCGATCGTGAAGAGTCGCCGTGGACTGCGCTTTCCACTGCTGTCGAGTGCGTCCCGTGGCCCTGTTGCTGCCTCACCTCTTGCGGAGCCGCCTGCGCGATGGCCCAGACTTGCGCGGCGCCGGCCGCCGCCGCCCGCCCGCGCCCACCGCCCCGCCCGCGCCGCCGCCAGCAGCGCCGAGTCGCCCGCCGCGTCCGCCCACTCCACCGCCGGCCCCCGCTGCAGCAGCCACTCGAAGAGGTCGGGGCGCTGGCGCGGGCGAGGGCGAGCGCGGTGGCGCCGCGGCGTCGCGGGCGCCGAGCGGCGCGCCCGCCTCCACCAGCCGCCGCGCGCTCCAGGCGGCCGTGGGCGGCGGCCGCGTGCAGCGGCGTGCGGAGCAGCGCGCCGCGCGTGGCGGGAGGGCGCCCCGCCGCAGCAGCGCGCGCACCGCCCGCTCGCGCCCGCCCGCGCCGCCGCGTGCAGCGCCGTGTCGCCGCGCGCGTCGCGCCCCAGCGCCGCGCCGCCCAGCAGCAGCGCCTCCACGGCGTCCACGGCGTCGCGCGCCGCGGCCTCGTGCAGGGCGGCGTCGGGCACGGCGTCGCCCGCCGCGCTGGCGGGCGGGGCGGTGAAGCAGCGGGGCGGGGCGCCCTGCAGCGCCTGCAGCTGCGCCTGCAGCGCGTCCACCCGAGCGCTGAGGCTGCCCACCAAGGCCTCCAGGGCGGCGCCCCCTGCAGGCGCACAGACTGCCAGCCACGCCGCCACCACCACGCACGCAGCCGTAAGCATAGTGCAGGCCTTCAATCCCCCTCTGAAAAGATGTTTTCAATCATACGGAATTTCCAAACAATAGTTGGTCGCATTTGCAGCCTTGTACATTCTAAGGTTTTCCGTGTTGTTATTTCGAATGTCCTGAAAGGATATTCATATATTCTGGATTTTCTGACACGTAGGGAATATTCTGCTCATTCTTAACCGCTACACATTGTAATTCTAGATTATAAGCAGCGTCTATGCAATTCCATTAATAGTTGAGATTTGTCCGCTTTCTGTGACTGCGAACCTTGTTAAAAAATGTTTATTTTATCATGCGTTTTAAGATTACCAAAGAGGAATAGTCATTGTAGTGAATTATTTCCCAAATCCTGCACACTATGATATAAATAGTAGATGTATCTTTTCAATGACATTTAACTAACGTGTGTCAAAAAATGAAGAATTAAGTAGTATCTGATGTCAGATAGAGTGTTCGACCCCCGTCTTCAATATCACAATTTCAATCCAGCACTGACCTTTTCATAGGTTTCTGTTCATCTATATAAGAGCTGTCTCGGTGACCTAGAAGCGCTTGTGGCATGTACATCAGGATCTTATCTGGGGTCGGGGACATAGTGCAAGCTAATATTACCCATGGCATTGACGCTGAGAATTGTGATTACCCTTTCTGCGTTGCAAGTTTTATAATGAAAGGTTATGCAAATTCTTGGAAAAAGCTGACTTTGATAAGCGTAAAACGTGAATACTACTAAAAGTTCTTTATTTCTTACATTTAGCAGTTTCATCTACCCTATTCATTTCTAAACCGTAATCATCGCCCTCTAACGGATGTCTGGAATTATCCCTTCAATAATCTTGATTGAATATTTCAACAAACGAAATTACTATCTGGGAGGTGACATTTTACCCTTTGACACTTTGCGTGTACAAAATTTCTTGGCCAAATCAATTAAGGAGCCTTTCTACTATACGCTGTACTGCCATTTCAAAAGAAATATCAATAAAAAATTAAAAACTCATATAAATATCACTGAAGAACATCACCAATTGAATATAATTTATTCGGAATTTAACTAATTTTTCACATCTAATAAAGAACTCGTGCTTGGAAATAAGGATAAGTGAAATGCATTTCGTTTAAAGAATTCAAAGATAAAATTTATCGATAATTTTTGTTTACAATTGAAAACATATAGAGGAACTATACGAGTGTAGTATTGTTGATTGGTAGAAAACAATCCCAAGTTCCTAATGCATTTCAGTTTTATAGTTTTCTTCCTTTTTCAATGTTTTTCTAAAAATAGATAATAAAGATTTTTTACACCGAAACGTTCAAGTTCTCTTTCAAAATCGTTGCTGATTAGATTTTCCACTTCATACAAATTCAGAGGGATTATTTACATTTTTTAATCGTTAAATAAGAATGAAATGGTCTATAAACAGCGTACGATATGAAACAATCTTAACTTCATGTATTATACAAATGTAAACTCTTTACTGAATAATTCTTAAAATATACCAAAAGTTTTAAAATAGGAACAGTATTATATTATTCAATGTTTATGCAATTGCGACAATTTACGAGAGTGTGAACAGATTTTAAAATTAAATATATTGATTGTTCTCAATCTAAAGACATGGAATTATCCACATACAGTTTAATTATCCATATAAAGAATATTCCAACAATGGATTCCCGGCTGTGGTAAAAATACAGTTGTATCTTCCTTTTAATATCGTCTCAGGTTTTGTAGCTATGTGACGAAGAAAATGTCGGGCAGGCGTCGTTTGCTTGTTACGATGAAGGGAATACGTCTTGATCGCCCCCAAGCATGGAAAGTAAACTTCGCCCAAGAATGGGGAGATAGTCAGCTAGCCGTGAAAATCAGATAATCGAACCGAAATGACAACTACATACAAACATATATAATTAAAGACTTATTCATCTCAATTGGAAACTCAGTAAACTTAGCCAATGCATGCAACTGTTGATAACATTTTCAAAATAATAGAACGCCATTGTCAGAATCCAGGATATCCAGACTTACCCATACTAAATGTCGCCATATGCACAATATGTAGACCAACAAGAATACATAAACGGCTAATAATACCGCAGAATACACTATTTTGTTCCAAGAAATGGTGTACGCATTCTTTACTCACTACCCTGCTCGGGTGCGACTACAAAGGAGAGTAAACCCTTATTAACACGAATGACAGGTGACCACATTTATAGGAGTTCGTGTTATAAAAATTCCTGTTATTCTAGTGTTATAAGAAGGGAACGGATTTTCATGTAATTACATGTTTTTACAGGAACATGATAGTTGCATTCAATAATATTTATTACACTTTTCAAGACATTCTGAATGCATAAGAAATATTTCCGTGTAATTACATATTTTACCTGTTAGTATATCTTTCGTTATATTTTAATTCATTTATACGTCGAAACGGAACATTTGAGATGCTCGTTTGCAATGTATGTTACATCTTTCTTACAAATCAAATTTAATGCTGTTGGGCTTTTATTTCCATCACATCTTCATGTCAAACATGAACATTTTTGTGAACAAAAATAATTTCAACCGCATACTTGCTCATATTTCAAACATTCATTCGTTAATTGATTAAAAACTAAGAAATACATTTTACAGAAAGCTGTCTCACCGCGTTGTTTGAGTTTTTTTTTGGGTGGGGAGAACGGGTATATTCCCCTTAACACCGTAACCTGGAATCCTTGATTGGCATTTTTGTGTGTGGTGAAGTCTAGTGTACAATTACTTCTATTTAGAGGTAGAACTTGCTTTCAGCCACTCCGAATCCTTGTTAAGAACTGGTCGGCGGCCTTCTATGGTCAGAATATGCTTATAGAGAACAATTATAAACGAAATAATGAATTTTTATTTTAGAAGATAGCAATAGGCTGTCTGTTAGTAACGATTGACTCGAAAAGTTCCAAATATTTATTTATAGACAGTCAAATTATAAAATTTTATTTATTATTCATATTAAAAACATAAATCGTTTACAAGAATTTTCGGCAACGTTTCGGAGGTGAGGTGTACCTCCATCATCAGGCCATGGCCTTACATTGATATTACATACGTTGGGGAAACGTTGACTACATCTTGGTTTTTAGTTCGTAGTCAACGTTTCCCCAACGTATGTAATATCAATGTAAGGCCATGGCCTGATGATGAAGGTACACCTCACCTCCGAAACGTTGCCGAAAATTCTTGTAAACGATTTATGTTTTTAATATGAAATAATAAATAAAATTTTATAATTTGACTGTCTATAAATAAATATTTGGAACTTTTCGAGTCAATTTTTATTTTACATATTCTCTATTTTTCTTACATGTTTTGGAAAAATAAGTACGTATGTATGTGCATATTTTTCGTTTTATATTACTATAAATTCCGTTCCCTAGTTATAAGTGTCCTTATAACCGTAATCGTCGCTAATCGCTGATCCGCCTCGACGGTGCTTGGCCTTGGCCGGTCGTATCGCAGAGGTCAATCAGCGAGAGCGTGAACAAGTGTATTGATGCCGTATACTCATTTGTTTATTTGCTGGTGGTTCAACCACCCAGCAGGACCGTTCGGACTTGTCAACCCAACGAAAAGCCTCGGTGGTGAGGAGTGTGTGTCTTCATTTCGCCACCACGACGCCACAGAGTCTGGGTACTTTTGTTACTACACTACTAAATATTTTTTAACACCTACCACTCGTTGACTACTCTCACCATTTGAATTACCCCATCTGTGATGTCATTGTAATGAAATGAAGACATAGACAGGAGCTGTATTTACAATCTCTTTATTTACAAGATTTTACAACGACGTACAGCTCTGGGGTTATGATCGTAATCTACCTCCGTGACTCGCACACACACACTGCTCCCTGTCCCCTGACTAGTGCACTGTCCACCCAGACGCTTTACAGCCCCGGTACCCGGACACAGCGTGCTACGCTCTCGCAGATCATTCAGAATTAAACATCAATACAATAATAAACCAAATAGCACACATATCACACAACTTCTACCAAAACCAAACAGACATACCAGCAGCATCCCATTACAAACTACCAAAAACTCCAACCCACACTCGAATAAAAAATAGATTCCCTTTTGAAGCATTCCTCAAACTTTTAGCCAACCACGATTCATAACACCGAGGTTCTCCCCTAGAGTATCCTCTCCAATCTGTAGACTAAGTTAGCTTAACTATTTTAACTAGAATAAGTCTGAAAAAAATACATCTGTGAAGTAATTGTACTGAACGATGTAAATCTTCCAAAATGAATAAATGTGTGTTATAAAAAAAAAACGCTCTCGCAGGGACACGAGGTTCGCCTGCCGGGCTAGCAGTCGCGACCGCATTCGTCGCACTCTGGAAGCGAAGCCCTTCCGTCTCCTGGCATCGCTGATCGCTTACTTTTGGCGGTCACGTGATCGCTCGTAGCCTCCTCGAGGGGAGAGGGTGGCCGCTCGGCCAACACATGCACGCCCTCGGGGGGGGGGCACTCTCCCCTGCCCTGCGTTGGGGGGGGGTGCCACTCCCCTTCAGCTGACCCTGTTTTTGCGCCGCCCTTTGTTCTCATATCGCCGCCGGCATTCCAACGCCCGCTAGCACATTCGGAAGCCTAGGTGACGTTACAATACGTTGCAGTTTCGGATCCGGGCATGAGATCCTCCCCCCCTCCACACACACACACACACGGCCGGCGGGCACCAAAAAAATGGCAGGGTCACCGATTTGGAGAAAGCACAACAGAATACATACAGCAATTCATGTATTATTTCCAACATTACAAGGACCATTCATAAATACGTATAATACAAATGTTATGTAAAACGGTTCAAAATAATCCCAGAACATTCAGTGGTCTGGGACACAATATCACCATTCGCCTGACCTCGCGTGAGTGACAGCTCCATGCACAGGCACGGCAACCGCCGGAACTTCATGCACTTCTGCTTCATGCACTTCCGCTTCAAGTACTGGAAAGAAACAATCTACATTGAAAGCTGCCTATTATACTTTAAATGTCCGAGTTCAAAAGGTGTCTAATTTAGCGAGGTATCTAAAACTTATTTTTAGACAACTTATTTTGTATATTACAAAATACCACTCACGGTTGGCATGTTTTCACAAAGAAAACTTGCAATTCACCAATATACGTTTTTAAAAGACTTGACCAGAAATATGCGTCCTCAAATGAGGACGCTGAGTATTAAGGGGAAGATGCACCTCAAAACCTTAAAAAATTCGATTTTTCAATACATTTTTTCCTATGCATTAATTATTCAGGAATATTTTAATGAAAAAAAATATTTCGATACCTGCAATAGTTTTTGAGTTATGATTTAAAAGGTATGTCGCTGCATCATGCATTCATTAGAGTAGTATGGGAAGAAAAACTCATAAATCTAACTTCGTCCCGTTTTCCAGAATTACCGTTTTTAAGATCCGTTTCCCTTATAACTCAAAAACTAATCATTTTAAAGCTGTGAAATTTTTAGGATTTAACCAAGTATTATCTACAAAACCATGCTAAATCATACACATTAGATCAACAGCTTTTGTGATAAAAATAATAAAACTGAAAAACCTAATAATTATAAATATATTAATTTTAGATTCAAATTAAAAATATTATTTATCCAGAGATCTAAATGAAGGAGCACGGTATAGAAAACCTAGTATAGCACATCACCTGTCCATACACACTTTCCCCCTGATTTACTAATTTTGTTTCCCCCCTAGTTTACATATTAAGAATATTTAAGCGGTACAAAATCTCTGCCGACACATTTTAGAAGAAAGTACATTTGATTCCATAACAACACTATATTACAACATTTAACTGCAGCGGGTATCATCAACTGCTGGTCCCGACAAATTTAGTGGAATATACTACTATCATGTTTTAAATAAAAATAAAAAAAACAATGTAAATTCGCACGCACAAAGACTCTCAACTTTATGCATTGCAGCGTCTGCTTTTATAGTAATTAACTAAGCGAGTGTATAAAGAGAGAGATAATTGTATGAGTGGTATGTTCAAAGAACGAGCTACGATAGGAGCGAGGCATACATTTCATTACGTATTATTGCTTCTGAAAAAGATCTATTTTAGTGGAACTTGTATTGTTTTTGTTTCCACGAAATATTTGGAAATGGAAATATTTTATGTCAGCTAGCTTAACGTTTATTTCCCCAGTTCAGTTTTATTCATTCGTTGTTTTTATGTAGTTGTTGTAGGTACATAATATGTGATGTACTACATTTTTGTTCATATTTCATGGCTGACTGCAAATACATTGGCTATGTCTGTGTTATACTTTCTTAAGTAAACGACTTGGCTCCTTTTCTCAATTCTGATTGGTAGGTGTAGATTTTTAATTGCGCGGTGGAATTTTAATTGTATGCGTGCTATTAAGACAGAGATCATCAACCATTTTTCATGGAATTAATAAGCATATTTATTTAACTAAACGAGAAAATAAACAATAGTTCTCTGCTGAATTTAATTAAACTTTTCGCGAATTTTAGACAATTGTCTTTTTGTTAAGTTGCAGATTTTTGTAGAAATACAGAAAACTCTACCCTTTTCAACCAATCGTAACTCAAAATTTCAATGGAGAATATCCATTTCATATTTAGCTCATACCAGAGGTACCTATTACTCACGAAATGCAATACTCGCATGCGAGATGTTTGAATTAAAGTGGACGCCTACTGGAATCCTATAAGCCCTTCGTGGTCTGAACGACATTATGGTGTGGACCAGAGTAATCGATTCAAATGCGGTGGTGGAAGATGTGCATTAATTATTTCATTGTCGCATTGCTCGGGAGGCAAAGAGAGGGAACTGGGAGGCCCGTAATTGGCGTAAATGCAAATCGACGTGGGAGGGAAGCACTTGCCCAGAAATCAGAGTCATTTTGTTCTCCCCTAATTATTTGATTTTGTACTTCACTTTTACGTTCTCACTGCTACTTACGCAGTATAAAGTTATTGTAATGCGGCGTGAAAGAAAGGAGAATTTCCGACACAAAAACTTTTAATGTCGTGCCGTTGTAAGGAATAAGTGGATAAATATTGTCCCTGTCTGTAGTAAAGTACTTCCTCTAACAGGTTGTGTAGTCAAAATTCATGTTTCGTGGGACCTTGACACCGAAACATCAATTGTCGGCAAAACGTCTCTCCGTCTGTCAGTCTGTAAACAACGTTAGCCCCAAAATCGTTCAGCCAATTTTTTCCAAAATTGATATTTCCCAATCCGGCTGATGTCGCAACCTCTTGAATTTGAAACTGATATTTGAATTTTCGGGGATACATTTACATGAAGCCCCTCGAACAATTTTAAAATTTAAAAAAATATCACCAAATTGATTAAATTTTGTTATCGGATAACGTAATAGATCTTAAGAAAATGAAACCTTTCTTCTATACTGGTGATATCCATTACGTTCTTACTGTCCACGTCTCCTTTAAATCACACTTTCAAAAATGTACATTTACATTTTTTTTCAAAGACAACTTTTGATGTGATCCAGTTTTCTTTTCTTTTCTGTTTTTTTTTTTTTTGCAGAAAATCTTTTACAGATCAAATTCATTATGAACGAAATAAAATAGTTTTGCTAGATTGGTTTCTTATTTATGATTCCTTATTATTAAAAAAATTTTTAAACCAAAAAATATGTAAAATAAAAAAGTATTTTTCGTCATTCTTGTTTAGAAAGTCCTATCTTTATTTCAGGGTGGAAAGACCGTCTTTGCCTCCCCAGGGGGAAACGGTGTTACCAACAGTCCTACAGGAAACATGGTGATTCTAAGTTTTTCTGCTTCTTGTTTTGATTCAGTGGTGAGGTGTAGATGACATTTACATAATTGAAATGATTGAAGGCGTTGTCATTGTCAACAATAGTATTTATTTCACAAATAGCAGCTTTCGATGGCTTAGCCATCATCATCAGTTTTCTGCTGTCTGGGAGCCGTCGTTTTGTGGTAATATTTACAATGGTTCCAGATGATGTAAAATAAAATATTTAGAAAACGTTTTAATCAACGCCATGGTTTACTTTTCACTTTTGTGTAATATATACTTTTCAATTCTGGATGTATTTAAAAATCATCTACATTTTCAGCATTATTTTGATTTTTGGATCACAAATATCTTGGCCGAAATCAAGCTTTTAAAATATCGGAAAGAATTTCATTTTTAAAAGTTTTCCAAAAGGTGTTGAGAAAATTTGGTTAGCACATTTCAGAAAATTCGCCACTTTGTTCCCTTGTACTGAACAATTATGGACAACTTATGAACATTTAAAAAATCATCATTGGTGATACTTTGAAGCTTGTGTCTTAAGAAACGGACAGAACAATGAAATACATATATAATGTAAGGTTTAACGACGTAAGAGACAAGTAAAAATAATTAAATTTTGTAATTTTTGAAAAAATCAAAGACTAGAGGAATATGGCATTTATCTCATCCTATAAAGATAATTTATCACTATCCTTACTAAAAGTTTAAAGAATAAATTTGGAGCGGTTTTGGAGTAAATATTGTTTTTGTTATTGTTTTTTAAATTGCACCAGTTGCATGCAATATTGCGAGAAAACTACAAAAGGTTTTTAAAAAATGTACATGATCTTCATGAAAAAGTAATTACGGACAATTCATTACGAACAATTTCATTTTAAGAAAATATCTCTTTAATTTTGTTGTCGTGGGAAGCCGCTGAAAAAATTAAATCTTTTGCAATTTACCAGCAACCGTGAAACCGTGAAAATAGGACGAATGCCACCTTCATATGTATATTTTAGTTTCTTCTTACAAGAAAAAAAATTGGAGCCGTTTTTGAGAAAATTTTGAAAATTTCCCAGTGGGTTCATGTAATGTACTTCCAAGTTTTAAAGAATGTTTTTCAAAATCTCAAAGCTTGCACTCGAGCCTGACGGACAGGGGTTCCTTCAATTTGGAAGAAATTCTACGTATGGTTTAGGCTATAGAGGTGTTAAGAGACGCACGGATGTTTTGCCGTCAATTGTTTTTTCGGTATCAAGGACCCACAAAACAGAAATTCTTGTTACAATACAAGGAAACAATCCTAAGCATAGTTTAGACAGTAGTGATACTGGACGCGTCAACTACTGGGGTCATTAGTACCGTAAGCGTAGTGCATGTTTTTCGCTTGGGAGATGACTCCCCCCCCCATTGATAGCGAGATCCGGCGCCAACCTTCCGTTGACTAGCAGGGTGTTTCTTCAATCTGGTATCTCCCACCAGCGGGGCACCACCCCAGCCGGGACAAGCTTTAGGCCGGTCGCCCGGCATGTGTGTGTAGTGCATGTGTGTGTAGTGCATAGTGCATGTAGTGCATGCTAGTGTAAGTGTGTATAAGGGGAGAGGATAGGACAAGGAAGAGGTAGGAAAGGTCGCGCGCGGTCCGTGGCTCGTTTGTTTGGATACTGCATTCGCCTGGTGACGAACATGTTTCTCGTTGTATCTCTGCAACAGATTGTCCTAGGAGGCTGATTTTTTGTGAATCTACGTCATTTTGTATTCTCTTTTCGAGAATAGCGATTATCGATTTGGTTTGGGAGCATTTTTTGTCGCTTTATTCGGTTATCCTCTTTTATAAGAAATCAATTGAAGCACGTGAACGCATAAATTCAATAATATAAACAAATTACTGGAAGTGTATCTGTAATTTTTGAACAAACCAAAAAATAGAGAAAAATGGCGTTTTGTCATGATTGCTTTAACTCTATGCCTATCAAAAGTTTAAAGAACAAAAGAAAAGTGAAGCCTTTTTGAGAAATTCTTGTTTTTATTTTTTAAAATTGCACATATTGCACGAAATATTGCGTAAAAACTACCAAAAAAATGTACAGGACTTCATTAAAAGAACTACTTATGAAGAAAAATATTTACTTGAAGAACAAATTTTTCTTTTTAATTTCATAATTGCAGGAAGACGCCGAAAAAATTAAAACTTTTCGAATTTTCAAAATTTCAGAGTTAATAGTGAAAATAAGATCTATGCCATCTTTATAATTGCATTTCGATATATCTTTGCAAGACTTACAGAAAAAATTGTGAGACATTTTTTAGAAAAATTTGAAAATGTGCCAGGAGTGTCTTGGGTTTTCATGTAAAGTATCCCCAAAAAATAATGGATGTTTTTGGAAGAGCTTGTACTCAGTCCAGATGGACAGGGGTTTATTCAATTTGGAAAACATCCTACGCATGGTATAGGCGCTAGTGCTGTTCACATACACCGGACAGACAGACGGACGGACAGACAGACAATCAGGCAGACGGGCGGAAGTTTTGAAAAAAAAAACAGCACTTTCTCGGTATCAGAGTACTCCGTTTATACGTATGTACACGAGAAAATTACTAATTGTGCTAAAGAATGGCACATACTTTCTCGGAATAATTTTCTATTTTCTTTGGTCTAGGCAATCTATTCTGGCTTGGTAGATCCTCTTGCCTGCTGTCATCTATCGTCGCCCAAAGTACATTTTTTAAAAATTTCCTCAATTTTTTGTTTTCTTAGTAGCAGAACCGAAATGTTACTTTAAGAATAATAAAGAACAGTAAAATCTCCTTAATAGAAATTTTCATTGCAAAATTTGGAACAGTTTTTAAGCAAATGGCGTTAAGCTTTACTGTAAGAGCGAAATTTCAAGTTCTTTTTCACAGAAATATTGTGAGTTTTCAAAAAATTTCATTTCAAGTCATTTGCAAGACTTTAACTGACAATAGCAATAGTTTAAACATTGCTGGAAATTCGCATATTAACGACGTGAGGTATAATTTAAAAAATAATGTTTGTGGAATTATTGAAAAACCAAAAGGAAAAACACCAAAATGAACTTTACGTCATACTAAACAGGTAATGATCACTATCCTTACGAAAAGTTTTTTTTTTTTTTAAAAAAGGAACCAAGAAAAAATAAATTTTTGTAAATTTTGTAAATACAAAAGAATAGAGCGATATGGCATTTATGTCATATAATAGAGATCATTTAGCACTATCTCTAAAGTTTAAAGAAAAAATTGGTGACGTTTTTGATAAAATCTTGTTTTTGTTATTATTTAAATTTGCACATATTGCATCCAACATTAATCGAAAACGACTAAAATTGTTTACAAAATGTACATGATCTTAATGAAAGAACTAATTTTATGGACAATAAATTTAATTTGAAAGAAATATATTTATCTTTAATTTTGTAGTTGTCGGAAGACGTCGAAAGTTTGAAAACTTTTTAACTTTTGCATTTTTTGTTAATCTGGCCTAGGTTGAAAGTAAACGTAAGTTAGTTGTGAATAACGTATTTATTAGCCTCATAAGCTACGCTAACTGCGGCCACGTCTCGTGTATACTCCTATGAAGCCAAAAATGGTCGTCTGGCCATGGGTACTTGCGAGAGGAAACCATGAAACAACGACTTGTTGACAATCGGTGGACAACTGACAATTTTGAGAAACATTTTCTTTGATGCAAGGTCCCTGAAACGTTTAATTTTATTATTATTATTATTATTATTATTATTATTAGTATTATTATTATTGGCTAATCAGCAATTTCTGACCACGCTACACTATTAATGTGTGTAACTTTTAGAATCAGCTTTTGAGCTGAATCCGTCGGTAATACAAGGTTTTTGTAACGCCTTGTGTGAAATATGAGGTGAGCGGAATGAGGGGTGAAGGGAACATCACATAGTCCGCTCGGGAGTTAAGAGCTCGTCCTGGCTGGGGCAGTGTCCCGCCGAGGCGTTCTGGTTGAGGAAATGCTCGCTAGGCGGCTTACGTTGGCGCCGGATCTCACCATCCAGCGGGGGAAGATCACCATCACCCTTGGCGATAAAAGCCTGAACTACACTTACGGGACTAGTTACCTCAGCAATTGACGCTCCCGGAATCGCCAATTAATCAATGAACGGCAGGCAATGGCCGCTCACTGAAAACCAGCTGCGAAGCTTGATAGTCTGTACTAGAAAGCCTCTCGAGTAACTTCCTACCCTTTTAGGCATCTTCCGTGCGTATATATAATAAGACCCTCCAACTCATGACAAGTAGGCAGATGATACTCCTGGCGAGTTTCATCAACCAATAGGAAGAATAAAATCTTTTTTATAAACGCAAGACAAGTGTTACCTATAGTCATATTACTCCAATCCTCGATGATCACGCAACTATATCAAGATGATGTTTTCTGGCAGTAATAAAGAATACAGTAATTTTGACACAAGCGGTCTTTCTAGTGTTAAAGATAAAGTTTTAAACGAAAGGAAGAGAAGTAATTCAGAGACCCGTTTGCTATCCTCTAGGATCTTGACGCGTCGGAAGCGAGGATTGCCATGAACTGCAAATTCCCACAATAGAAGAACACATATCCGAATTGTCCGAAGATTTCTTTTCCTCACTCCCCACACCTCCCAGCGCCTCTATATTGAACCTTGGACGCACAGCAGAACCGAACTTACGTATAGATTCACGCTTCCCTAAAGACAGATTTCGACCACCATAAACCAAATCGGCCTCAAATGATATATCCTCCATCAAATAATCATATTAATGATCATTCTCTGTAATTTAATTTTTTCTTCAAAATAATTAAAATTTTTCAACATGAACCAAAAACATTGAACGCACCCATTCAGGGCACCCACAATTAGGAAATAAGCCAAACGTTATGTATGTTTCTATTCACAACCCTGAAAAACATGTATGTACTATGACCTAACGGTCATCTGACCGTCAAATCAAAAAAATGACAGAGTTCGCCAATTCGAATTAGGCGCGTGGAAGAGGCCGCTAATCGGTCTACGTGAGGAACGATTCCGGGAACGGCCAAGAACGCATCACGGCCGGTGGACGCGGCAGTCAGTTAGAAAAGAGGAGGGAATGATGGCGGATGATGTGGACGTGCTGTGTAACGCTCGTAAGGTGAGATGGTGAAATCGAATATCATCAAGGACTAGAAGTGTGTTTATATACTACTACATGCATAGACGAACGCTTGGAATATCGGACAATAATACAAGATTGGACGTTATTGTTTTCAGAATGCCAATGGACGGAAATTATAAGGTAGAGTGAAAGCACGTGGTGTGGTGATGTATGCGGACCATAAATTAGTACTGTGTGGAGAAAATAACGATCCCGAACTAGTGAATCGCCATAAGAAGAGAGAATTCGTATCCATATTACGTAAGTGAATAATCAAGGAGCAGAACACTGGATAACGCACGGCGGCAGCGAGGGTGAAAAGGCGGCCACGACGGCGACGAGCGACCACCCCGGACCGGCGGCTTCAAGGACATTTGCAGTGACGGCGCTGTTCCCACGGCGGGAGTGAAAGAAGAACAGATAAGTAACGAAGTTCGTAATACATGTGAGAGGTGAACTGAACTATTGCAGTCATACACGCGTTAACTTGCGTAGAATGGGAAGAGAGGATAATGATAACTGATTATAGATGTTCAATGAGAGGCGAGTGTACTATCATTTCTTAGTGGTGGGGGCAAATGTAGTACTGAGAATAAAATAGTAGGGGACAGAATATTGATGTATTATTAATGTATAAGAACATGGGAGGTCCCGAATAACAATGTGTATATTCCAAGTAGCATTAACCAATAGTAATGTTACTTATATTATTATTATTATTATTATTATTATTATTATTATTCGATCGTGTGATGATCTTTCTATTTATTAAACATTCTTGTTCTTTGTGAGTTAATAAATAATTGTAACGAGTAAATTGATGCCTAATGATTCCAATAAGAGAAGTGACAAAACCAAAACCAACATCATCCTAGTAACTCCCCCCTAGAACGATCCCTTGTCCTTAATAATTCTCGACTACAGCATATTATGCATTCAAAATTTTAATGTGTGGTAAGTACTTGCCCAGGTATTTTTGAATCCCTAATTTGGGAACAGAGGTAAGAACGGTCCCAGTATGTTGAACAGGAAGACAATAATTTAAAAGAAAAAGAAGGGAAGCGAGGATTGGCTGTGGTGTTTGCGGGCGACGAGATGGACGGCGCCGTCCAAGGCCGCGCCTTTAATCCATCACCGAGAGCGCCGGGCGGAGGCGTCGCAGTGGCCGATGGGATAATGGCCCCCTCGATTGCCCGCCCCGCACACCGGCTGAGGCGGCTCGCGCATTAACTTGCGTCGCGGCAGCGCCTACGACCGTGACGTTTCGGCGTCCGACACCAGCCACATCGCTCGGTCGGATTCAGACACGCTCTGCAGGAGAATGAGGTGGGCCGGCTGCTTCGATGAGTAGTTTGTCGTGGTTACTCCGATCTCCAGCTCGCGAATACCAGAGGAGTACACGGGCCATTAACCACCGCGTGATCTTTCTTTCCATTTCTTTGTTCCATCCTCACCCCTTTACATGCCCTACACTACTAGAAATGCAGGAAGACAAGTCGGGAGAGAGCATGTCCCGCCTGAGGCGGTGCCCAGTTGGAGGGAGATGCCTGCTTGAGGGAAACCACAAGTGAACGGGTTGGTTTGTGCCGGATTTCACCATTCAGTGGGGGAATATCGTTGCCACCTACAGCGATAAAAACATGCACTACACTTACAGGACTAATGATCTTAGTAGTTGACGCCTCAAATCAAAGGCAGCGCGTATATGAAATGGCGAGCAGGCGCCACAGCGGGGGTGGAGATGTGTGATATCTAGAGTTAAGTTACGAGCTCTGTTGAGTGATGCCTTTGACGCTGTTATACTCGGAGTTACGCCCCTGATGGTTCTATTGGTGTTGAATAATAACAAAACATGAAATAAACAATTCATCTCTCTCTCTCTCTCTCTCTCTCTCTCTATATATATATATATATATATATATATATATATATATATATATATGTGTGTGTGTGTGTGTGTGTGTGTGTATGTGTATGTGTATGTGTATGTGTATGTGTATGGGTATGTGTATGCGTATGTGTATGCATATGTGTATGCATATGTGTATGTGTATGCGTATGTGTATGTGTGTGTGTGTGGTTTATTTTGCAGGCACAAAATACACGTGGCATGCTAGCAGCAGCCGGGCCGGGTGAGGGTGAGAAGCACCTGGGCTATCTCTCCTCTTTCCTCACCTTGGCATCGCTTTTAAGTTAATCTTCATACAAGTATAGCTAGATGGGGAAGTCAATGATGTAAGGACAAACTGGCCTAGTCCACCTCTTAGCCGGTCCACTGGGAGTGATCCCCGCGGCCCGTTACCATCCCTTGGGCTATGGACCCGGGTAGGATCTACTTTCTGAAGAAACCACTGCAAATTTACATCCGTGCCATCAAATTTACTGCATGGAAAGTGTTTTTGTGTGTAACTATAGCGCAAACTAAATTTTCAAGAAGTGTGAAGGAGTTTTTATGTTATATCTATTGGTGTTATTGTCATTTTAACTACGATTTGGGACATCTTGTCTAGTTTACGAGAATTGTGTGGGGGACTTGGCATTTTCCACTGTCTTTCTGGCCACGTGTCGCAATGTTAACTGTACGAGTTTGGATACCTAAAAAATTGTACTTTTCGTAATAATGTTTTTGGTTATATTTGTATGTTAAAATCTATGAATTTTTGAAAATTGCATTTTTACAAATATTGCGAGAAAGTACGTGCTGTTGCAGTCTCACCAGTTTGGTTATGTTAAGTTGATATAATACCTCAGTCTTACAAAAAGCATTTATTTTCGTACGATCAAGGTAATCTAGATTACTTCCAACGAGCTAGGAACCGGAACATCCTAAGCCGGAATGTCGCCCGGCTTTGTCAGCTCGTGGAGGACACGTCCAAACATGCGCTGGGCAAATTGTTTCTGGTAGGGGAGGCGGTGTGAGTACTCAACAGATGTTCGCTGTACAGATACGAGAAACAAAGCTGAAACATTTCCCTGTCCACCGTACGAGAATGCCGTAGAATGAACCTGCAAACTACATTCATGCAGCAAACTTCATTCAATGCAGATAATCTGGATTGCGCTCTACGATCTGGAAAGAGAGATATCTAAAATAGAATTTTTATAGTCTGTTTAATTCGTGCAGAATACTGTCAACGAACTACATGTGATTTGTTCTTGATGAAGAGCGAAGAACAGACATCATGTAAAGAGACATAAATTGTTGAACAAATGTTCTAGTAACACCAGTTGTTTTACTTCCTAGCGACTACAGCGTGCGTGAATACAGCGAAAATGGCCAGCTCATCCTTTTAGAGCGCCTAACTTGGAACAATCGATATAATCTGGATGGCGCCCAACGAGATGGGAACTGATACATCCCGAATCGGAATTCCACCCCGCTGTTTCACTTGCGCAGCATACTGTACAGCCGACCACGAGCGTGTCAATTGGTTTTGGTGGAAAGGAGGGGGGAGGTGGAGCAGTGCTTAGCCGCTGTCAGGAAAACAAAAGCAAACGCGCGAACAAAAGAGCAATCGCCAGGCGCATTTTAATCTCATTTTCACAACGTCCCACGGCCGACGGCCAACGATCGGCAATGGCGTCGGGATACCAACCGAATTCGAATGCGAATCGCTTTCACGTTTCCCCCTCGTGATTGAGAAAGAAGTGGAGAGGAGGGTGAGGGATTGCGTCTTCTTGTCCGAGCATTCGATATCGAATGCTCGCAGAGCGAGGATATTGATTCGATATCCGATAGCCTAAGGCGAGCACCCACAGAGCCGTTCCTTAGGTCAATTCGCAGCAATTTCCTTGTGGCCGTCGAGATGAGTTGGCTGAGGGTGCTTGCGCACCTCCGGAAGGTGGCCGAACGAAAGTTTTTTTCTGTCAATCAGCTAGCCTTCGTCGGGAAGCGAACCTCGGTCTTTCCAAACAGGAAGCCACTGCCTCACCACTGAGCTACCGCGGCTCCATATTGAATTAAGCAAATTCAAAATTTATTGCTTATTTATCCTTGAAAATAGATTTTACTACATGGGAGTTTTTGGTTTTTTTTCTCCCTTTCAAAATTCAAAATTTAAGTAGTATATGTCTTACAAGGGACCTTTCAACAGGTTCAGGTCCAAATCGGGCCTGCCTTTTTTTCTTTTGAAAGATATCCACTATTTATAACAGCTGTAAAATAATTAGCTGCCATTTTGCACGGGAAGTTACTGAAAAAATTTAAGAATTTTGTCGGTTTTGGCCGCACTGGTTTTGCTGACGGCGTGGACAACCCTTACTGCGGAGAGCAGTGTGCTGGCGAACGACTCAAATAGTGCTGTTATTCCTCGGTTGTGCAATGCGAAACAGCGTCCTGCCGCGCGGTGCGGAGGGATGGGTTGGGAGGGGCAGGACGGGGACCGATAGCAAGTGCACGTGCGTTGCGTTGAAGTCTGCGCGCGCGACATGGGATACCATCGCTGATAGCGCGTTATTAATATCTGCGAAGGCGGCGGCGGAAGCGATGCGGCGAGCACATGGATGAAGGCGAGGAGGGGGGGAATCTTGGGGGCTCGGCCGCAGCCTGCGACGACGCATGCTCGAGGGCCCTTCGACTCCGACTCCGAGGATCTCAACGGTTGTGCCTGGCAGTTCTTGACAGGGGTTCTTGACCTGGCAGTTCAAGACACACTCGTGATTCGCACACTCAATTGACACTGGTCATTTTTGTAATAACTTCACTGAATAAATTTGTATTGTATTATAGTGACTTCTGTTATGTATTTTTAAGCATAAATTTAGTTTAATCATGATTACGTGGAAGTTTACAGGATTTACCCTCTTTCCTACGCCCAAATTTCTTTGTTTTAATCCAATGCCTCCCGGTGTTGAATTCAGTGACAGATTAACTGAAAGGGGAAAGAAACTCATTTTATTGAACCATCGTACATTGATGTATATGTCAAAAGTAATGGAAGGTCGGTAAACAATGTTAACTATACTTGCGTGTCACGGAAACACGTTGGCATTGCATCAGGTTTCAATTTCTGAATGTCGAAGAACTACTGCCCGAAAGAACCGGCGCCTTGCCTCGCGTCAAGGGCGGGGCAATGTGTTTCGCGACCTTGAATTGGGACTCGTGCCCGTAGGAGCGCCTGCTCGCTCAGCGGATATTCTTACAGTAGGCAGGGCTGCACAAACCCCAGGCGACCGACAATTTGCCTCGTGAAAAGTGTGGAAATTTCTTAATTTTTTTCAGTAACGTCCAGTGCGAAATGGCAACTAATTTTTTTTAGTGATGTTATAAATAGTAAATATCTTTCGAAAGACAATTAAATCAGACTACATTTCGATCTGAACCTGTTGAAAGGTCCCTTGTTAGTGTAGGGATCACAGAATTTTAAAAATGTGCACACAATTCACTTTTCCCCATAGCACGTCATACGCAGTTTTTAACGGTTTTTTTGACGTAAAATAAATAAAAAAAATAAAGCACGAGATGTATTTTTAAATGAAGTACCGTTTTTAAATATGCCGCTTCAGCGCTTCTTTGGCAGTTCTGCGCATGCGCGACAAATAACTCTTGTCATTGGTTCCCCCTCTCTTAAGGAATAAACAGTTGAAGTCATAAGCTCACAGCAAGCATTGATGACCTTCCAAACATTAAAACTTCTTTGCCTTATTAGTTAGTCTTTAGAGTGTCACAATTAATAAGATGAAATAACATAATATGATACAATTTTATTGTAATAAAAAAAGATTTGTCACTTTAGACAAACAAACTCATACACTTTCCAAGTCTTAAATTGGCAATTTTAAATACTAATCTGAGATATAACATTTCTATTAAAGATGTACTGAGAGCGAAAATCAGTTAAGCTATATTGAAAAAGTTGTCTTACGAATGAAATATTTCTTGATATTGAATAGAATATTTCTTTATTATTAATCAATGAATGAAGAATTCTGACTGATTTTCATTTTCCAGAGATTGGCATTGCTCAAAATACTTTAGTGGCAGACTTTGTAACGAATAACCCCATTTTGCTCGCCCGCATCCATTAGTCAAGAAAAGTTGCGCGGTTATTTCCCATAGCTGTTGTTTATTCACAGATGCCATTACGGAAGCATTCGTCCGTATTTATTGTGCTTATTCACAAAGTCTCTGACAGTTAAAAATCCCGTCGACTGTGAAATATTCGCTGTGATTATTTTTCTGCATGAAAGGGCATGAAATCTACAGAGATTCATCAGCAGATTAGTGAAGCTTACGGAGAAAACACTAAGCCCGATGTAATTAAAAGAATGCGATAAAGCATTTAAAGGTGTAGTAATATTCATGTGGAAGTACCAAATTCATTTATTTTTTTAATTTTTTATTTGCTTTTACGTTAAAACAGTTAAAAACTGTGTGTGACGTGCTATGGGGAGAAGTGAATTCAGTGTAGGTTTTCAAACTATTGTGATCACTACCATAAGCCATGTACTATTTGAATTTTGAATACAGAAAAAAATGAGCGTTCTTTGCAAGGATTGTTAACACAATTTCGCTCCAATGTAATAAAATCTATTTTCAAGGGTAAAACAGCAATAAATTTGGGCTCTTATTCCTCAACATGTCCTTTGTCAAGGAGTAATAACGGACAGACGGTCGGACGGACAGACGGTCGGACGGACAGACGGTCGGACGGACAGACGGTCGGACGGACAGACGGTCGGACGGACAGACGGTCGGACGGACAGACGGTCGGACGGACGGACAGACGGTCGGACGGACAGACGGAGAGTGACGGCCAACGGCCATACAGACACAGACAGACGGACGGACGTTTTGAAAAAGAAAACAAAAACTTTTTCAAGGGGCCCCAAAACGTGTATTTTTGTTGAAATCTCGAAATTTGTTTTCCGCAGCATTACATAACTTTCTCTGTACTACATATATCACTCCGTATATACTCTTATATACGTATTGTGACGGACCGGCGATTCGGTCCTGTTCTACAGTAAATTTGTAAAAGGGATCAGGTATTCTTTCTTGCGAATGGGCTCTGATTGCATGCACCAACAATGAAATAATTACTTTTAATGTAAAAACACAGAATGATTTATTCCCAGGAAAGATAATAGATATTACAAAAACATCGTTCCATTGGATGTGTAGAAGGTAAACAAAATAATGGTTAGCATTGATAACTTTCTCATGATACTGATAAACATGAACAATTTTCTTACTAACTACGTAAATATTGCTAATGAACACTTTCTTTCTGCTTTAACTTTACACTTCATACTGTAATTGGGAGCTCCCTTTGCATGCACTTATTCACAATCACCCCGTTATTTCAATACTCAATCTATTTACAGACAATGTGTACCCTTCCAAAACGCCCTTTCTATTCTCCACATCAAATTAGATTGTTTATCATTACAGGGCAAATTCCTACAGCCAATACCCCCTCTCACAATCGTCTACCCCCTTTTCCAAATCACTGGATTCTTTTACCGCCTAATAATGAGTTCCTTCTAGTAACAGTCTTACTGGTTTTGCTGCGTCTGGAATTCCTTCGAGCTCACCAACTCCGAATGCGCCGGCGCGATGTGTCGAGCCGGGGCCGTCTCGCCCGCCACGTGGCCACGGCGCTTGCCCCCGCCGCATCTACCCGGCCGCTGATGCAAAATCCCACGCCGCAGTCGTGCTTCGCCGGGCACGGCGATGTCCATTCACCGCCAGATCAGCAGCCGTCCTCGTTTCCAATTCTTCCAAATTCGTTTGTTAAGCCCGCCGATGCTGTACCGCTATGTTCGTTTCACTCACGCTGCCTATGTCGCACACGTGTCTACACACCCATCACTTTTCTCGCCTCACGCCGTTTAATCTTTACTGTATATCACTTAACTCGAGATCAATTAATAGTTCTCACTGTTTCTCATTGTACTACGTTTCGATTTCTGCTCGATGACATCGGATTCCTCTCAACTATATTTCATCGCCGCCATCATTAGCCTTTTCGCACTACCGTCCGTTACCTCTTCCACACCGACTGTCCCTTCCGACTGCCTCCTCCCGACTGCCGTCGTTCCCACGATCCACTCCTCAACTGTCGAAGTCTCGTATTTCGCGCTCGCCTCGTCTCGCCCACCGCGGGACACTCTCCCGCTCGGCCGAGTCCGTCCGGACGGCCGTCTCCACCGCGCTGTTTAAACCAAGTTGGCACCCGCGTCTATGTTCAGAAACGCGGTGCGTTTCAGTATGTATACGAGAAAGTAAAAAGGGTGTACATGTGCAAGCTGGAGCGGTGCGAGGCGGTGAATAGTGGTCTCATGCGAAAATATATTTGACAGCTTTTTTTCTATCAAATAATCAAGAATTGTATTATTTTTTTATTCTTTAGTACATACTACTATTTGATGTTTATTTTCTTACTAAATTCACCCTTATATAAACATCTTTGTTAACTGACCGAAATATGTTTGGATAGCGAATTATTTCCTTGTTTTGTTTTGTGTTATTATTAAATCATTCAGTTATTTATTATATGAAGCAATAATGTAAAATTAATCAACAAGTTGCTAGAAGTTAACAATGCTCGCTTACAAACGGTCAGCGTTTTTAACAGGCAAGAATATTTGTCTGTTAAACCTTCTAACCTGGTATCGTAGGCTTCCGCGGTCAGAGTCATGATCTGGGCTGTTCGGGTGACGCCGCGTAGAAGACTGGGGTGCCGACGTTTCGACCGATATATCGCGGTCCTCTTCAGGGCTGTACTGAGTCAGTACAGCCCTGAAGAGGACCGCGACAAGTCGGTCGAAACGTCGGCACCCCAGCCTTCGACGCGGCGTCACCCAGACAGCCCAGATCAACTTCTAACCTGAAAACAGAAAGTTCATGCTTTTATATCGCTCTTCAGTAAAGAGAATTACACAATCTTGATACTTTAAATTCAAATTCTTTAATTTTCCTCTCAATTGAGAATTCGATTCTCAATTCTCTTGAGAATTCGATTCGATTCTCAATTGAAATCGTCCTGATAAATGATTTTATTTAATAGGGTAATTTATTTGCCTTAAAGAGAAAATAGAAATTAATGTAGCTAAAGTTGTGACAATAACTGTCAAGTAACTTCTTCCAAAGACTATCATGGGTCAAGTGTGGAGGAATGGTATCCGTAGCATTTGTACAATCTTTAATTTTAAATCTCGCGCCAATTTCCCTGCACGCAAAGTCTGTGAGCTCTATGAAGCTTGTTGCCTTGCCCGCAACCTTGAATGAAACAAAACTGTTTGGCTTCAACTTGGCTATTAGTATACAATATTCTTGTATAACATAACTAATGATGCTTTTAGAATAGCATAGACTTTCTCATACTAGTTGGTTCCTAATCTGTTTAGTCTGTACTAGTTTTTCGGTTTTTTCCCCATTCACTTCACAACTTTGGCCTGTCAGCGCGCTTCTTTGTTTTTTTTTTCATATTTTCATATTTTGTACACCAATGTAGATGAAAATAATACTTCAAAAATAACATATAAGAGATAAACCGGTTTTTCTTTATGCAAATTTTCATTGAAAAATTTGGATTCCTTTTTAAAAAACTTCGTTTCGGTCTTTGCCTAAAGAGAAAGGAAGCCACTGTTGGGTTTTCAGATTCATTTGGTATAAAGGAGAGCAATTGAATTTTAAGTTATATCTAAGAGTTACAAAAATACTGTAAGTTATTTGACATAAAATGTTTGACCTCTGAGACAATTAATTAATTAATTAATTAATTGTACAAATACAGAACAATTAATTTCACAGATTACAATTTTATACGAAATATAGATAATTTCATTGAGTGCACACACTGTATGCGGTCCAACATGATCCTAACAATAACATAAAATGAAATACCGAAAATTACAAAATTGATTATAACCTGAAATAAAAATTTAATTAAGTAGAAATAAATGAGTAGTATTAATGCTAACCAAGTGAGTCAAATTGTCAACATGTTCTTTAATGTAAAAGGCATAGTAAATTTCACTTTCTACGGACTCGAGAATGCTTATTTGTTTTATCGCGGATTCAAAAATCTGGGTGTTCCAATTGACTTGGAAATACGCGAGCACCTGAATCAAAGCGGTGAACCTTTTGTTTGTCTTACTACCTCTTACCTGACTACCTCCATTAAAATGGTTTGAATCAACGCAGACTACACCTCGCATTCCGCACTTATTCCATTCATCAAATTTCCATTTTACAAATTGATCTACAAATTAATTTGCTTTGATCTTGATTTACGAATAAGTGGTCTTTGTAAAAAAAAAGACTGATTTAAGGCCGGGAACCTATTTTCAATCAAAACCGATGTCTACAATAATTACTCTGGAAGTGGAAATCATATTCATCAGGTGTCGGTATCCCAAAGCTCTCTACAAATAATTCTCAGACATTATACATGTTAATTATTTTACAATTCACAGCCAGATGATATTAAACAAATAAAATCAAAGTGCTAATTAAAATATTTTTGTTTCAAAACGGTTTCTATACAATTGGAGACTGAAGTGATCATCAAAGAGAAAAATAATATTTCTTTTAAAAATGATGTGCACTAGTTTACATTTGTATTATATAATTTAAAACACAAAATGTCCGACCATTGTTCTGGCTGGCAATTACGCGAAAATTAATGTTCGCGTCGTTTTACCAATTAGTCATTCGCTACTATTCGAAAACTCATCTGCCTATTGTCATTACACTTTATCTACACAACAAAATATTTTTAACTGCTCCTAAACACATTTTTTGAGCAACATTTCTAAAATTTGTAACATACGATCGCGGACAGAGCCTCTCCCACGAATACCAAACGCCAACTAAACTCTTCCTCTTGGTCATTGTTGTCAAGAAAGTTAAAAGATTTACCACGAACATACGCCGATCGCTTGTTCATCGCCATGAATAACACTGCAAAAACATTTCTTATTCTAACATTTTTCAAGTTTTTCTGCCTCGCCACTGGTTTTAAACACTGTCTATATTTTCCTTTGTAATTATTACGTTGTCCGTTTTTCCTTTTCTTGTCTTATTTTATTAAATGTAGCCATTTTCAGACAAATATATTCTCGTGACATCACACGACACGTCGCTTGTTTTATGCCAATCCCAATGATACGTTTTTTTACTTTTAATTTTAATAGATCTTCGGACTGTTTTCCGAAAACGTGACTAATCGTGAAATTTGTTATAAATTCCGCCCCATTGTTCCATAAAGTTTTAAACCCGATCCCTTCAAGCGTTTTCTAAATATTTAAATAAAAGTATCCTTTCCATTAGCTTCCTTATTTCAACAATCACGTCCATATTTCAGCTTGTGAATGAAAATCAGATTACGATCATTTCCGAAATATAATGAATCCCTGATCCGATTTTCACTATTTCACGTTCTAATGCTTCTAAAAAATTTGCTTTATTTAATGTTTACGCTGGATTACATCCTTTTTCGCGCATTCAGTCAATTTGGAAAATTATCGTAAATCATGACAATATTCAAATAATAGTTTTCCATTTTATCACGGCAGTAAGTCGATTCCTTCACGTAAATTATTAAGTACAGTAGACTTAAAATGCAGCTTATTTTCCTTTACAGATAGCTTTTAATATACAGGAGCGAATATTTCATATCAATTCTTACCAAAAACACGCGTTTTTTCACTTCTCCTCAAAGTACGTGACACAGTTTTGAACGGTTTTTGACGTTAAGTAAATAAATAAACAATAAATAAATAAATCCAAGTGCTTTTATTGCCCCAAACTGCCTCCTCTCTTATTTCTCCGTTCCCGCTGCACGCGGCCAGGGCACTCGTCCCCAAAACGCCGATGCCCAAGAACGCATCGGACGGTGCGGTGGATGGTCGCTGGGGGTAAAATCCTCCGGGCTAAGGGCTAAGGACACGCTGATGGTAAAGGACCCTGGTAGATCTCCTTCTTTCCAGTAAGTGTTTTACATTTGGAAAATAGTTTCTTTGTAAAATAGTTTATTATGTGTGAAAATGTATTATAAATACGTGGCAGTGTTTATAATGTGCACTATCGTTTGTAAAGTGCTACAGCTACGTCTCGTCGTGAACCTTCCAACCTTGTCAATAAAAGCAAAAAATATAATCGTTCTTTTATTTGTGATGATGCAAAGCATTGGAATCACCTTCTTAGGTTGTAAAAAAGTTGTTTTTTTATTTTTCGTTGGGTTATTGTTATTATTAGCTACTTTAAACTAAAGAACTTCACATTATACGATACTAAACATCCTAGTGGCAATGCTCACGGTGGCACAGCAATATTAATAAAAAGCACCATTAAGCATCAAGAACAGGAAGCCGTACTTGACCAAGAAATTCAAGCAACATCTGTACAAATTACGGACTGGAATGGACCAATCACCATCAGCGCCATCTACTGCCCTCCCAGATTCAAAATAGATAAATAATGATTTGAAACCTATTTTAAGTCACTAGGAAATAGGTTCATGGTAGGTGGAGATTTCAACGCCAAACATACTCAATGGGGATCCAGGCTCATCACCCCAAGAGGGAGAGAATTGCAAAAAGCAGTTACTTCTCTACAGCTAGAAACCGTTTCTACAGGAGAACCTACCTATTGGCCTACCGACCAAAACAAAATTCCAGACCTGATCGATATATTCATAACAAAAGGAATCCCATCCACTAACTGTATCATTGAATCTTCCCTCGAACTGTCCGCAGACCACACTCCAATAATTATCACCGTTGGTAACAAAATTATCCTTCACCCCTCTCCCGTGTCGCTAACGAACAGAAAGACAAACTGGGCCTCGTACAGAACCCAGATATCAATGAAAACAAACATCCGATTACCATTAAAAACAGCTGATAATATAGATGAAGCGACTGAATATATAACCCAAAATATTCAAGAAGCGGCTTGGTTCGCTACACCGCAACTCCACTACACCCAGAGCAGCATGAAATACCCAAAATTTCTTTTAAACAAAATAGCTGAGAAAAGAAGACTAAGAAGAATCTGGCAAGCTTGAAAATATCCTGCAGACCGTGCCAATTACAACAGAGCAACTAGGCAACTAAGGTGCCTCCTAAAAGACTTCAACAGCAACAGGTTTCAGGATTTCATAACCAGACTCACCCCAACAGGAGATACTAATTACTCTCTATTTAAAGTCACCAGGAAGCTGAAACAACTGACCAAACCAAATCCTCCAATCAGGGATGAAAATATGCGCTGGGCGAGAAACGCCACTGAGAAAGCATCTACATTTGCCAAATTCTTCGCTAATGTATTCCAGACTCATCCCTTTCAAATACAAACCAAGACCAACAAATCAGGGATTACCTGAACTCCCAAACCAAATGACGCTTCCAATTCCACATTTTACTCCCAGAGAAATTACAAAACCATTAACGCCTTATCAAGCAAAAAAGCTCCTGGCTATGACCTAATCACAACACCTCTTCTCAAAGAACTACCACGAAAAGGCAAGACTATAATTACTGCACTATTCAACAGTATTCTAAGAACAGGGCACTACCCGGAACAATGGAAAGTAGCCCAAATTCAAGTTTTTCTCAAGCCTGGGAAACCTCCACATGAACCCTCTTCTTACCGCCCCATCAGTATACTTCCAATCCTATCCAAAGTGTTTGAGAAACTTCTTCTATCAAGACTACGTCCACACATAGCAACCAATAACCTAGTCCCCGACCATCAATTTGTCTTTAGACAACAGCATTATACCATCGAACAAGTTAATAGAATCACCAGCTACATTGAGAATTGTTTCCAAGAAAAGAAATATTGTTCAGCCGCCTTTCTAGACATCGCCCAAGCGTTTGACAAAGTCTGGCACGATGGACTCCTATTTAAACTCAAACATTTCCTACCATATCCCTTCATCAATATCTTCAGATCTTATCTATCCCACCGCACTTTCCAAATCAAATATCAAAATGAATTATCTGAATTCCATCCAATCAAGGCCGGAGTACCACAAGGTAGTGTTCTTGGCCCTATTCTGTACCAACTTTATACGACAGATATACCAGAAACAGATAAAACAACCATAGCCACTTTTGCAGATGATACGGCCATACTAGCTTCGGATGACGACCCAAATGTCGCAACAAGACACTTACAAGAACATCTTACAATGATTGAAAACTGGGCCAAGAAATGGAAAATAAAAATCAATGAAAACAAATCAGCCCATATAACTTTTACCCTGAGAAGAAAGAAATGTCCCACTGTCCACATCAACAATAATCCAATATTACAAATGGAAAGTGTAAAATACTTAGGATACATCTAGACAAACGTTTAACATGGAAAATCACATTTTAGCCAAGAAAAAGCACCTACAACTTCAAGTAAGAAAATTATACTGGATCCTAGGATATCACTCAAAACTATCACTGGAAAATAAACTATTGCTTTATAAATCCATAATAATTCCAATATGGACCTACGGCATCCAAATCTGGGGCACAGCAAGCAAGAGTAATCTCTCTATCATCCAGAGATTTCAGTCCAAGACCTTAAGAATGATCGCAGCAGCGCCTTGGTTCATCACAAACGCAGCATTACACAAAGACTTAAAAATGCCCACTGTCTTGGAAAGAATAGAATCAATCAGCTCAAACTATCTCCAGCGTCTTGAAAACCATCCAAATCACTTAGCCCTCAACCTCCTTGACAATAGTGCTGATATCCATCGTCTAACCAGAACCTCACCCATACAACTCCCATACAGATACTCAAGAAGTAACTGAAACATGATCACCACCAAATTATCAATTCCACAAGCTGTCAATCTAAAATAATAATTATTGCTTTTTGTTATAGTACGAAGAAGAAGATGAAGAGTACCGATGGGATACCTTCACTACTAATCATACTTGTCATAATAATTCTACAATAGACATCACATTTACTTATTATTTTGTAAAAAATAGATTGTAAATTTATCTTAAAATAAAAAAAGGTCGTTATTGTTATTATTATTATTATTATTAACATTATTATTATATCATTGATTGTATCCATATTCATTTATTTATTCTTATTATTTGATTTATCATTGTTTTATTGTGTCTCTTAGGCATACTAGAACATTCCAATCCCTCTCCTAAGTAACTCATACGAAATAAACATTTACTTTATTCGTGTACGAATGTGTCAATGTGTATTTTTTGCATTTTGTTGAAATTTTATCCATATTTAATCTCTACTTCTTGTTAGGGTACCCACTCTTTATCAAGTGTATGTAAAAGTGTCTATACAACTTGAACACTTCTTCACATGCGGTTTCCCTTCAAAATTTCTCTTCTCTCAACACTTTGGCTTTCATGTGGCCTCCCACCACGCTCGTTAAGCGTTGCTTCTCAGACACTGACGGCCCGATTTTATGCAGATGGTCTTTGTCACTTCATTACATCGCATTGCATCACTCACCTCGTTTTCATGAATTGCTTTCCTGCTGTTTCCAAGTGACCCATGCTGGCATTTTGTTTATTTTTTCTCTCGTCATTCATTTGTACTCTTTTCTTCAGATGTTCCGACTTGCCATTCTCTGACAAGCTCTGTGTCTACCAAAGCAACTCACAGAGAAAAGCTGTAGTTTGTTTTCTTTTGCTTCTGAGAGTTTCCGAATTCGAGTTTTGGTGTTGTCCCAGCTGGTTCGTGTGCGAGATCAACTTCATTGTGAGAGAATTGGTCGGGTACTGGCACTACTAACGGGAGCTCAGGAGTTGGGTCGCGGACAATTTACGGGCAGAATTACATGCACGTGCTTTTCCAAATTTAAATATTCACGGATACAAATACTCCTGCAAAAACTAGTAATATTAATCGATGAAAATAGAGGAAGCTCTAGATTGATTTTTAATGTGATAACGTGAAGTTGCTTTCTGCTAATTTATCAACAACGCAAAATGTTTCTGATGTATTTTCAGTACTTCATTTATGAGACGTTGGGGTGTAAAAATTGATAACTGACGTTGTACGTTTTGCATGAAAATGTAATAAAGTCCCATGTTTTAACGCAATGAGTGGATTAAACTTCTACATAGAAGCAAATTATCACTCTCATTTATTTCCCGGTCTTGAAATTACTTTGAATATAGGCTGAGCTACTCTCTCTACATACGTAGTATGGAGAAAGTTATGTAATGCTGCAGCGAAAAACTGAGATTTTGAGCAGAAAAACTCATGCCGTAGGTCTCTGATACCAAAAAAAGTGAATACTTATTTTCTTTTTATGAAGTAAATTACTTCTTCTAAGTCGTAGTGTAATCAAAATTCACGTTTTGTGTGTCTTTGATCCCGAAAAATTTGTTTACGTCAAAATGTCTGTCCATCCGTTCGCCTGTCTGTCCGCCCGTCTGACCGTCTACACGTCCGTCCGTCCGTCCGTCCGTCCGTCCGTCTGCCCGTCCACCCGCTCGCCCGCGAACAACCCTAGCGGATAAACCCTAAGAAGGATTTATCTTAATTTTTGTGGATACTTTACAAGAAACTTCAAGTACATTTTTAACATTTTCTCAAAAGTGGTTCCAAATATTTGGATTTAATTTTTTATCGGATAAAACAAAGTACGCGTCAAAATTGGCTTAAGTTAGATTTGCATTGAATTCGTAGCGTCGACAAATGCTAACGGGTAGCTAATACTCCAGTGGTCATTTATTCTGATCATAGATGTGTTGTAAATAAATTGCATACATGCCAACGCCATCTTGTCTGGGACTTCTGCAACGAACAACGTCACACTAAACTCAAGAGAATAGAAAACTGGCATGATGCAATCTGTAGGTAACTTTCTGTACACCACTAATTTGACAATATGAAGAGTTTTCGCGTAATTTTGTGTGAAATAGTGGGAACGTTTCAGAATTTGCTTCACAGCATTTTTTTCCTTTGCAAATTTTCCTTCTTTTTTTACTCAAATCTCCGATTTTCATTGTCTCTAAATTTGCGAAATATGGCAATGTTCTTCGTTTTAAAGCGTGTAGATTGGTTGTTATAGTAACCCATCGACCGATTGGAGATAACTGCTTACTAAACGTAAGTGGTTGAATTATAATCTCAGGATGGTTAAATATTTTGCCGAGTGTAGTACTCTTTTGGGTCCAAGTTCACTTATAACATTACGTAAACTTTTACAAATAATGAAAAAAGGTACATACTATTGGATCACAACTCGTTTTTATCTTGACAAAATTGAGATTTATTACTTAACAGCTTACATTCGCATGTGAGATTTTGAACGCTGTTCTATCCGTCTATCCGTCGATGTCTTTGACTTCTCCAAAGTGGTTTCTGTGCCTGTGGGTGTACGTGTGAGGTTTTCTCGGAAATGTCAGTTCCAGAGGCCCATCGACGCCACGTGCAACCTTCCCCCAGCATTCGACCTCCGAATTCCGCTCGAGTCGTTTTAAAACGAGGTGGGGAAGAGGGAAGGGAAGAGGGGAGGGGAAGAGGGGAGGGGAAGAGGGGAGGGGAAGAGGGGAGGGGAAGAGGGGAGGGTGGTCTCATCGCCTGCAGGCGGTGATCGCCAACTGCGTTGTGGCTTCTCCACTAGGAGGTCTGTCCGGCCCTTCGTAGGCCAACTGCACCCCGACACGCGGTAGGAGCAAGGACAGGCTGAGTCTCCTAGTCCCCTCTTCCTCCGTTGCCCCCCCCTCACACACACACACACACACACACACACACACACACACACACACACACCGTTTGCTCCCATCGCGCCTTCTTAATTTCTCCCTTCTTCTGCTTTTCCCTCTTCCCGTTTATTACCCGCTGTCTCCCCATGTTTCCTCTCCACTTTGCGCCATATTTTTCTTTCTCCCCACCTTTAACCTACCCATTCCCCGTTCACGCCCCATTCTCACCCTTCTCTCGCCTCATCCTTGATCCACTCTTCTTTGCCTCTCCCTCCCCGCTGTTCTCTGGAGCTCGCCTTCTGACCGCCCTCTCCGTCTTCTGCCTCCTCGCCCTCGGATCCTTTCTTTGTCGTATCATCGCTCCTTATCCTTGCCTATTATACTATCTCTTGCCCTTCATGCTCACACCATCGGGTTTTTTCCGCGAACCACACATCACCCACCGCCTCACCCCATCACCTCCTCCCCCCTGTTGATTACCCCTGCTTCTTCCCCATCACCATTCCCTCCTCCTCTAGCCTTCCCCTCTTGATTACCCCTGCTTCTTCCCCACCCCTTCCCCCCCTTCGCCGAAGCCTCCTCCCTCCGCCCACCGTGCAAATCGGTCCACTCTGATTAGGGCTCCTCGGAGGAACTTGGTCCCCGCCCCCTCCCCGGCCCCCCTCTGAAGGGCTCTAATCTGCGGCGGGTGGTCGCCCACGCGCCTTCGCCCCCGCCCCCGCCCCCGCCCCGCCCCCGCCCAACCGGCCTCTCCGCCTGAATGCAGCGCAGCCGCACGCGCAAGAAACTTCAACCCAGCGTTTGCTCCCTCCCAGAGATAAACTCCGCTCCTTGCGCACTCTTTCGGTGTGACGCTCACGTAATTATTCCAGCGTCTGGAAAGGTAACTGCGGTCGATTTGTTTCAGAAGCATTGTGGATAAGTTTCTTAATAAACATTTATAATGTGACTTTTCCCTACAGATCAAACAATTATATTTGAAAGAAATATTTTTTTATCCTTTTCAAGAGAATCGATCAATATTATTCTAAATATATTAATCGTCAACTCAAAAACCATTAAGAAAACTACATTCTATTTAGAAACTCTTAAAGGTGCATTCCATTGTCAAACTGTACCCTCCAAAATGTAAAATTAAATCGCTTAATGTTAGGATTTAGTGTCCTATTATTTAACATATCTCTCAACCTTTTCTCTACTTTTTCTTATTCCCTCTCAATGATCAAAAGAAAGGGAAAATGAAAAGTTCTCGAGAACTTCTGAGCTGTACCCATGATGTCCATCACAAATTTACATAGATCGACCGTAATTTTAAACTTGATACCCAGAGGTAGAAAGCGAGAACTCTCTATAGAATAAGTCGCCCCTCTGAGAGAAGCATGTATATATTTTATTGCTGATTGAATTTGACACATTTGCCAGGAGTGGCAGGTAGCCGCGATGTCGATGCAGGCCTATTAGCTTCATTTCCATCGCTCACATTACATATCGAATAATTTCAGCTACATTATTTGCTTCAAACGTAAACGATTTTAAAACATTTGTTTGCTCTGCGTGCATCTTCCAAAGTAGTTTATAGATGGGAACGGAACGCCCTATGCTGCGAATGTTAAATTAAGCTCTATTTAAAGAACATTTTTTAAAAAAGTTTTCCACATACAATTATGAAATTTTTAAGTTCCGTGTTAGCTTCTTGCTAAAAAAATTTAATTTTTAAATATTTTTTTTATTTAATAACAAGATTTTGAAGCATTTTTCAGTTTTCAATAGCTAATAAAACTTTTTATATTGTACATAAACCATCCATAACAGCATCATTAAAAGTTTTATTACAATAGCATTACTCAAACCTAATAAAATGTTCCTTATGTACTGAAAAAGAAAACTGACGGGAATTCAGCTTTAAAGTTGAGACATCAAAACAAGCCAGCACCATAGCTAGGTTCATTAGCATCAACTTCATTTTCTATAAGCAATTTCCTCTTCATGCCCCTTTTATATTTTATTTTATTTAATAGGTAATTATTACAGCCAAATT